>CM077147.1:128910607-129510607 GCA_039583875.1 Platanthera guangdongensis | reverse complement strand
GGCTCATCTTAACTATAAGACAACTGGCCAACTCTTTATCAATGAGTAAGTGAGGAATGGTCCTCAAGTTAAGTGTATAAAGGATGGGATATGCTCAGCTTGTCAAAAAGGCAAGCAGACCAATTCCACCTTTCATAGCCTTGAGAACAAGGATTCTGTGAGGTGTCTATACCTCATGCATGTGGATCTTTTTGGTCATATGCCAGTTCACAGCCTAGGTAGGAAGGTCTACACATTTGTGGTAGTTGATGACTATTCAAGATATTCGTGGGTGTTCATCGTAAGACAAAAATCTGAAACCCCAAGTATCTTATATAGTTTTGTTAAACAAATTCAGAATGAATTGGACAGTACAGTGCTCAAAATCAGAAGTGACCATGATACTGAATTTCAGTCTGAAAGTTTGACAAAACTGTGTGAAGAGTTTGGGATTTTTCAGGAATTTTCTTCACCAAGAACACCTCAGCAAAATGGTATTGCTGAAAGGAAGAATAGAACATTGATAGAGGCTGGTAGAACCCAATTGAGTGACACTTCTCTCCCAGAATATTTCTGGGCTGAGGCAGTAAATACTGCTTGTCAGGTGATCAATAGGGCTACTATCACCAAGAGCCACAAGAAGACCCCTATGAGATTGTGAAGGGAAGAAACCAAATTTATCCTATTTCAGGATCTTTGGTTGCAAGTGCTACATACTTAACAACGACAAGTCTTATCTAACCAAGTTTGCTGCCAAATCCCAAGAGGGGATATTTGTTGGGTACAACAACAATAGTAAGGCTTATAGTGTCTACAACTTGATTACTCAAGTTGTAGAAGAGTCTGTACATATAGTTTTTGATGAAGCAAAGCTCATTAACAGTGAATTGCCAAGTAGTGTTTGTAGCTCTACAGGTGTAACTGAGAAGATGGACAAGCTTACCATTACAAAAGGTTCTACTGCAACTCAGCAAGTGGAAAATGGTGGCTGCTATCCAGGGGGTGTACAAGACTCTCTAGATGCAGAAGAAGACCAAGAGGTGCAGCTAAATGAAGAGGCTGAAGGTGTACAACCTGAAGACAGGCTGCCTCCAGCAAATAGACACTTAAAGGATCATCCAACCAATCAGATAATTGGTGATCCAAGACAAGGAGTGCAAACAAGAAGCAGGAATCTGAGTACAGTTCTTTACTCCAGCTTCCTATCCCAAGTAGAACCAAAGAAATTTGAAGAAGCAGTTCAAGACTCTCATTGGATTGATGTCATGCAAGAGGAGCTGAATCAGTTCAAAAGATGCAAGGTCTGGGAGCTAGTTCCTAAACCGAAGGACCACAACATTATTGGTTCTAAGTGGATCTTTAGGAACAAGTTGGATGAGAATGGAATCATTATAAAGAATAAAGCTAGGCTGGTTGCAAAAGGATATATGCAGGAAGAAGGTATTGATTTTGATCAAACCTTTGCTCCAGTAGCAAGTCTGGAAACAATAAGGATGTTCCTTGCCTATGCAACATATCAAGGGTTTAAGATATATCAAATGGATGTAAAGTCAGCTTTTCTGAATGGAAATATGAAGGAAGAAGTCTATGTAGAGCAGTCATCAGGTTTTGTTGATTCTCTTAAACCTGATTATGTATATAGACTTAGGAAGGCTTTGTATGGGTTAAAACAAGCCCCAAGTACTTGGTATGAAACCCTGTCTAGTTTCCTCATTGAGAACAAATTCTCAAGGGGGAAAATAGACAAGACTCTATTCCTTAGGGAATCTAAAGGCAAGATTATCTTAGTCCAAATATATGTAGATGACATAATATTTGGGTCTACAGAAAGTAATCTTTGCAGAAAGTTTGCAAAACTTATGCAAGGAAAATTTGAAATAAGCAATATGGGGGAACATAAGTTTTTCTAAGGTCTCCAAGTAAGACAGACTGAAGATGTCCTGTCCATATAACAGTCTAAGTTCACCCTAGAGTTGATAAAGAAGTATGGTATGGAATCATCCACTACCATGAAAACTCCTATATGGTCAAGCATGTCTCTAAGCAAAGATGATGTAGGGAAACCTGTAGATGAAACTTTGTATAGAGGGATAGTTGGCTCCCTATTATATTTGACTGTTAGTAGACCAGATATCATGTATGCTACATGTGTCTATGCTAGGTACCAAGCATGCCCTAAAGAATCTCATCTGACTGCACTCAAAAGGATTTTGAGATATCTTAAGTGCACACCTTATCTAGGCCTTTGGTACCCTAGGAATGGAGATTTTGTACTGACAGGTTATTCAGATGCAGATTTTGCAGGCTGCAAGGAAGATAGGAAGAGTACTACAGGAACTGTCAATTTCTAGTTGGAAGGCTGGTGTCTTGGAGCAGTAAGAAGCAGACCAGTATGGCCATCTCCACAGCTGAGTCAGAATATGTTGCTGCAAGAAGCTGCTGTGCACAACTTTTATGGATTCAAGATCAGCTAGAAGATTATGATATTCAAGTAAGTAGAACACCTTTACTTTGTGATTCTACAAGTGTCATTTCTATTGCAAATAATCCTGTCTCACATAGTAGGACTAAGCACATAGAAATTAAATACCATTTTCTTAGAGAACATGTAGAAAAAGAAGACATTTCACTAGAATATGTTAACACAGATAATCAAGTTGCTGATATGTTTACTAAGCCCCTATATGAAACCAAATTCAACAATTTTAAAATTGAATTAGGAATGTTAAACTTAGAATAGTTTAAAAATTGGCTAAGTAAAATGGTGTCGACACACAGAGTTGTCTGTGTCGACACATAGATGTGGTGTCGACATTTCAGACAAATGGTGTCGACACATCTAGAAAGTCTGTGTCGACACTACAGAGAATTAGTGTCGACACATCCAGAGTAGGTGTCGACACATCCAGGGTGTTGTCGACACTTAGATTTTACACTAATTTCGTCGAGTAGAGTTTCGACTAATCGTCGAGCTGAGATGTATAAGTGTCGACACATATATTCTGTCGATTATATTTGTGTCAACACATAGTTGTCGAGACATTAGAATTAAGTGTCGACACTTTACAACAGTGTCGACACATTTCAAGTATTTTGACGCGCCTTTTCACCTTCGATTTTAGCAATGTATAAATAGGTCTTCACCATTGTTTGTCGACACGCTCACCATAGTTTCGAGACCAAACTTGTGTGTCGACATCTCTCTTCTCTAAATTCAAAATTTCTCCAAACCCTAATGGCGCCCAAGCTAGAAGAGAACATCAATGATGGTTATGAGCTCGTGCGACATGCCTTTGACGACGCGGAACCAGAAATTCAAGGTGTTGTAACCATAGTTGCAGAGACTGGGTTGGAGTATCTTGTTTCAGAACCAATCAAGATTTGGATGAAGGAGGTCCTCGATTTCTTTAGTGTAGCTACCCTTGATGAAACTGGTCTTAAGATTAAATCCAGAGTCCATGGAGTTAAGGTAAAGGTCACCCAGAAAAGTATGAGAAAAGTTCTACATCTCCCTAGAACTAAAGAAGAGGAAGATGTACCTGCATCAAAGATAAGGGAGGCACTACAATGGTGTGGACTTGATTCAAGCATGAAGATTGGATCAGTCTTTAACAGGAAAGGCATGAACATGCAGGGCAAGTTCTTGTCTGAAATAGTAGGCAAGGTAATTCTGAGCAAGCCAGGTGGGCATGATAGAATCTCAGCTCACGTGTTTAGTTTAATGACAAGGGTCATTTTCATACTCAAGATTGATTGGTCAGCAGTAATGTTTGACAAGATAAAGGAAAGTCTGAAGAAGCCTAATCTGGGTAGGATTATGAGTTTGTACTTAGCTGGAAGTATTCCAGAAGTCATGCACCAAGCTGCAGGTTCTAAGATAAACCATATGAGGAGAATGGATGTTAGGATTATTTCAAGGTGGGATATGGTGTTGACAAAGGAAATGCCTACTCCTGAAAAGGAAGTTTCTCAACAGAAGAAGAAGAAGAAAGCCATTGTGGCTCCTGAATCCTCAAGTAGCTCAGAGGAGCAAGTAGTTTTTAGTTCTGATGATGGAGAGGCTGGAAATACTGGACAGTCACCAGTAAGACCTGAATATGTACAGAGATAGGGGGAGCTACCATCTGGTAGCCCCATTAACATGGATCCACTCCAGGGGGAGCCTCAACATGTGAATGAGCCAACTCACTTAGATAGTGAAAGGGCAACCCAAACAATTCTTGAGGTAATCAATGAAGTTAATCAATCTATTTTCAATATTGAGGATGAAGTATTGACTAAATCATTACTTGATGTTGATCAGCAAACTCAGATACATAGTCAACCACAAGATGTTGTCATGGAAGACACATCAGTTGTAGATCATGCTCCTGAGATAAGAAATTCTCTAGTCCATCCTGAACAGGAGTTTACACTAGAAGTGATGTTCCCTTATTTACAACAGACTGATTTTGAGGGAGAGAAAGCAGCTGTTGAGGGGGAGTCAGCTAACCTTGAGGAGGAGCATGTAGAGTTTCATGAGGAGACTACTAGAAATAAGACTGAGGAACAAAGGAATGCTGAGGAGCTACCAAGAGCAGAGAAGGAATTGCCCCCTACTCCACAGGATAGAGTAGACATTGCTAGTACTTGTGACTCTGAAGATGAAGAGGCTGCTAGAGCCAAGAAAAGAAAGCTACAGGTTTTCAAAAGGAGAAGCCAGACCTACAAGAAATCACTGCAAACCATTATTCCACAACAAGCTCCAACTGCTGATTATAGTTCTTTGTTGGTGGCTTTGTAAACAAAGATGGATGAGCAAAGGAGGGCTCTAGAAAAATATATGGATGAAGGACATAAATCCCTTCAATTTGATCTGGCTCAAGATATAAAATCTATTAGATTTGAAGTAAATCAAAATAAGAAGGAAATGTCTGATGTTTCCACAAAGGAGGCAATACAGTGGTATATCTGGCTACTTATCAAGAGCAGATAAAGAAACAAGTTGATGATATGGCAGTAAAACAAGGATATGTTCTTGAGAATCAGATTAGAATGAATGACAATCTAACTGAATCATATAATGTGATAGTAACTAAAATGCAGAATATTGCAGCTGCTCAGACTGCAGCAAGGACTGTTGCCAAGGCTGAGTTTGACAAACACTTACAAGAGATCCTAACTGCTGTTAAAACTGCAATTGAAGATTCTCAAAAGGCTATTACTGAAAAGCTTCAAAGGTTAAAACCTTTTTATAAAGATGGTGTTAACTATCTGAATGCTCAGATCAGATTTCAGAAGGATGATCTTAGAGATCATATAGAAAGAGAAGTCATAAAGGGGGAGAGGGTACTAGTCAAAGCAGGCTCTGACCATGCTAAATGGATTTCAAACAGCATCAGAGCTACTCTTGGATATCCACCCTTGTGTGATGATGATAATGTAGCAGAATATGGGATAAATCCTGCATATTTTGGAGGTGAGCAAGCTGAAGTGTCTCAAGTGATCTACCCTCCAGCAAATTTTGACATGATACATCAAGAGATACAATCTATGTATAGTCCTCCAGAAGGTGCTCACAATATGATCATTGAGAAAGTAGTACAGCCTGTGCCAGAGGCTGTATTAAAAGAGCAAGAGGTAGTATTAAAAGAGCAAGAAGCTCAATTATCCAAGAAGAGGTTCAGAGAACAGGTAGAGTTAAGGCCTGATTTTGAACAATGGAGCCCAACTTCTAGGAATATCATATTGACTCCTTGGAAAGATGCAAAGGATAATTTCCTAGATAGGGGTAAATGGTACTCTGACCAGGAATGGAGAAAACATGAAGCTAGGCAAGAATCCATAGTACAATACAAAAGAAAGGCTAAACTAGGGAAGCTACCTCCGAATGCAGAGGAGCCTAGCAAGTATTTCCCTAAGCCTTATAATTATTTTGAGAGATAGAAGATAAGGGCTGAAGAATAGAAGAAGAAAGATCTTAAGGGAAATAAGTCTGCTGATGACAATGATGCTCCAGTTCAAGCCAAGATTCAATCTGCAAAGGGCATTGTTATCAAGGAGCCAGAGCAACCATAGATTAGAATTTTCTTAAGTTTACTACTCTATAATATTTTGCATTAACATCTACGTAAACTTTTGATTAATAAAACTATTGGAAGTTGTAACAAAACAATGTTTAATGTTCAATCTATTACATTGTTATTTTGAGAAGATTGTTTATACATGTTTTGTTTAAGTATTTACCATGTCATATAATACTATTATACATCGTATTGAGTATTTGTTATGTATGGTGTATATCATTGACTAAGGGTTATTACTTCTCCAAATAGGGGGAGATTGTTGGGTACATTGGAAAATATGTACCAGATTTGAAGAAGCCTCACCCTACTCAATGTTATACATCAAGGTGTATTTGATGTGCTTTTAGTTTATATGTGCAGGTTAAGTAATTGCAGGAAATGTAGAAAAGTTTCTAAGTCCATGTGTCGACACCTAGAGGTGAAGTGTCGACATTTATGAAGGCTTGTGTCGACACCTAGAGAAGCTGTGTCGATACTTGGAGTAATTGTGTCGACACCAGGAATGGCAGAGTCGACACCAGAAGAAAACTTTCGACACATATTGGCAGTGTCGACACACTGTGAAGAATTGTCAACATAATCTGTGTCGACACTTAGAGGTAGTATCGACACCCAGAGAAGCTTTGTCGACATCAAATGTGTCGACACCAGGAGGCTGCGTCGACACTCAGCAAGCTTCAACAAAGCTAAAGTACTTGTGTCGACACAAATGAGATGTCTCGACACTCAGTAAGTTTCAACACATTAAGGCATGTGTCGACACAAAGGAGATGTGTCGACACTCAGCAAGTATCAACAACAAAAGAAGATGTGTCGACACAAAGGAGATGTGTCAACACACAACAAAATTCAACTAAGTGTTAAAGAAGAAGTACTTGTGTCGACACACTCAACCAGTGTCGACACATTCAACAGAAGGCTTGTGTCGACACACAGAATCAGTGTCGACACATTCTGAAGAAGCAGTGTCGAGAAGCTGTTACAACAACACAAGGAGTTGTGTCGACACCATCAAGGCTAGTGTCGACACTTAGTTCACTTCTGTCGACACTTGGTCTATTTGTGTCGACACATAATGAAGATCAGTCTCGACACTTTCAGACAGAGACAGTATTTTCAAGAAGTGACTGGATGACTTGACAGCTGCCATTTCAACCGGTCAACTGCAACTGTCAAAGCTGTCAAAAGTTCGTCAGAAACCGGATCAGCCGGTTACCTTGGAGGAAGACTATATAAAGGCCTTTCTCCTTCAACAGAAACAATCGAACACAATAAAAATAATTAATGAAAAGATTAAGGAGATCAATACAGATCCAGAGAAAGTTGTAAATCAGTATTCTGAAGAAACTTCAGATTTACTTGGATAGAGAGAACTCCAGTAATTGAAGTCAAGAAAGAGACTTGTTAATCAAATCTCTTAAGGAGCAAATTCTGAACCAGACTGCAAAGTAGGATCCAGATTTAATTCTTCATCCTAAGAAGGAAGTTGCTAGACGGTCTACTTCAAGAAGATCATCTTTAATGAGTTCAGACTCAAGAAGCCTTGAAGAAAGCAAAGACAAAGTTGATCTCAGGAATCAGTGCTATCAAGAACTGATCAAGAAGATTACCCTCTATATTCTCTCAAACTGAGTGGTGATATAAAACTTTTCTATTATATTTTTGTAGGATCATAAGGGTTCTGAGTTGTAAGCCTAAATCTATAAAGGCTGAGGTTGGGCTTTTGAGCCTGAGTGTAGGAGAATCAATTCTCTGAGTGTAGGCCTTATTGAAGGCTGAGGTAGGGCTATTTAGCCTGAGTGTAGGTCTTGTTGAATATTGAGTGGTAGGGCTTAGTGCCTGAGTTGTAGGAGTGGGGACACTCTGAGTTGTAGGAACCTGTTTGAGGTTCTGGGCTTTAAGATCTGAGGATCTGAGGAGAAGTGCTGAAGTTTGGTCGAATCTAGTACACTACTAGATAGACGAAGGGGGAAAGTGGATGTACCCAGACCTTGGGGAACCACTATAAAAATCTGTGTGCACTCTATGTTTGTTTATTTCTATGATTGCTGAGCTAGTTGTGCTGAATTGTTGTAGCAAATTACAAATACAGGTTTAATTGTACAGTGTTTCTGCCTTAAATTTAAAAAGAAAAAGTACACCTATTCACCCCCCCACTCTAGGTGGTTAGGCACTATTTCTTTCACCAGTACCCATTGAAGACTTTGAAGTCAAATGACTCCGCAATATGGAAATCCGAATGGTTAAAGTGCAATGGGATAACTGCGGGCATGAGTAGCTTTCTTGGGAGTGAGAGCAGATTATGTTGGAAGAATACCCCGAGTTATTCCCCTTAGGAAACATTTAAATTTCTGTTTACCTTTACATAATTTCAGGACGAAATTCTTTAAATGGGGGAGATTTGTAACATCCCGAAAATCATTATCGAGCTGGTCGCGACCTAAGAAATATTTAGTGTCTGTATAGGGGTACACACCCTAGGACACGGGCATGTCCAAGGCTGTGTTGTTCTCTGTGTTGGTCGGCTGTGTCCAGAAAAGGACACGGCAGGAAACACATCTTTGAGCAGTTTAACACGGGTGTGTCAGGGGTGACACGGGCATGTTCATACCAGTATCCCAACCCGTGTTCACCAAGGGTCGGGACGGTTGGCGTGGTGGTTACTGGTAACACGCCCCTAGGTCACGGTCGTGTCGGAAACCGACACGGGTGTGTTAGGTTGAGATATGGGCGTGTCTTGACCCGTGTCCTCTTCTATACTCAACGATCATGTCTGGATCGAGGCACACGTCCTGGGACATGGCCGTGTTCAAGGTCGTGTTCGGCTCAGATTTGAGGATTTTTGGGCAAATCTGAGCCGTTCGTTTTCTTTAGTTAAGATCTGACGGCCCAGATGTGTTCCTGCTTTGTTAAGGCCGGGAATTGAGGTTTAATTCCTCATTTTCACTTTAATATTCTCTTCCTAAGGAGTTAGAGAGAGGAGAGAGCAAGGAGGAAGGAATAGGAGGATTTCGGATGTCGGAGGAGCATTGGAGCACCGATTCGAGACCCGAGACTGGATCCGCGGAGGAAATTCCATTACAAAGCCTTCTATCCATATAGATTTCCATGGCGCAAAAGCGTACTACAAGGGTAACGATTCTTTACTTGAGCATGTGAAGCTCTCTTTATCTTGCATAAGGAAACCCGCTCTCGGGAGTGTGCGGTGAGTGTGCAGTGATCCTCGGGGTAGACGTGAATAGTCCCCCTTGTGTTGCATATAGAGTCCAGAACTGAAGTACGGACATAGGCATTATGTGTTAAGCCTACCCGGACGTGTTGGTCTGGATTGGTGATGTTCCATTTTGTATGGTTTGCCGCAGAAGACTCTGTGTTTTGTGTTTTTTTCGGGTTTCTACACGGTAGATTGCAACAGGGATCCTTAGGGATTAACTCTATGGCACACCCGAAAAACTGAGTGGAAATGTAGTTCTGCTAACTTGGCGGCCGGGGAGCTAGCCTTGAACATAACTGGGTTATGTGATGTTTGGATATGTTTTGGGATCCGAGAGAAACTTGGCCCACGCGTACGTCTTAAACTGACTAGGCGGTGTGAGCAACGGTCAAGTGGAATCAGACCTGGGCTATGTGGTTCGACGCTAGAGATCCATAGAGGGACTGGCCATTGGCATATTCGAGAGCCTTAGGAAGTGGTCAGAAAGGCTAAAATGCTCACGATGTTGCCATCCCAGGGATGGTGGTTAAGCCACGGAATTGACCGGATTCACCGAAAATGTGCCCTGACTGCACGGGGTGTTTGGCCGCACGAGCCTACACCTGTGGTGATGTATGTTTGTACTTTATTGTTTAGCTGGGCTAATGAAATGCAGGGAAGGAGCACCGCTGTCCCGAGTAAGGGGCAGGGTCGTTATAATTTGGTCAGATTTGGCTGACCGTTACTTTGTTTGCCACTGTGCGGTGGAATGTTGCTTGCAGGTGCTGTGGAGCCAAGTACCAAATAGCGGGCAGAAGCCTATCTTTCCGAGCTGCCCCTCGAAGGCCAAAGCGAATAGTTGATTTTACTTTGTCATGTGAGGCCGGCATGCGAGTCTATATATGTAAAAAATTACTTTGTTAAGTGAACTCTTGTAAGGACATAAGGCCAATTACTTTCAGAGTATTTGTTATTGCATTCCTATGGTAGTTTGTGGACATTCATGATAGTTGTTATTCAATTATGGGTTTTTCCAACTGTTTAAAAGCTTTCGCTAGAATGCTCTGTGATAGGGCGAGTAGTCATAGTTGGATATTTGATATTCTTATATAATCCTTCTGACTGTCCGTGGTATATGGCGTCGGGTTCCAGCTGGACCTTCTGTTATATGTCATACGACGGATGGGGGTGTTACATCTACACTAACAAGAAAACAACCAAGAACTACCTCTCAAGGTACAGGAAACCCCAGCAACACTGCAGTCCACTGGCAAACTCCAATCTCAGCCGGTCAACCGGCTACTGCTCAGAACCTGAGGCGTTCAAAGAAAGAACACCTCAGCAAGATAAGTACAAGTAGCAAACAAAACTGCCAGTAAACAAGGAGTAGCAAGATTACTATTCCCAAACCTGAATAGCTGTAAAAAAAAAATACAGCAAAATAACTAAAGATTTAAAACGAAGAGTTAACTTATAAAGTTAAAAGGTAAAGAAATTTGCACCAAGTGCAAATAGAGTTATACTCCGAAAACAATCTGCGAGAAAAGGCAGAAATAGCATAAGATGAATCCATAGGAAATAAAAACGGGGCAAATGCTCAATAAACCCATGAATCATTAACATCGTCACGCAAAAGGATCTGAGTCGGGACCAAACCGGTCAAACTCGAACTAATAGACCCAAACATCTCAAAACGGGACTGCGGTGGTGCCATCTGATCCAGCATAACCCAACAGCCCAAAAACGAGACCCAAACATGCCCGGGTGTAATGATTCACGAAACTAAGCCATACAAACCAACCCCATATATCCAAATACCTATAAACCCAAACTCAATAAATTCAATAGAAAACAGACGAGTCTAGCTTTACAAGACTAAGCCTTAGTGATACACGTCAAATCGATGAAAGGACACAAAACTAAGGAAATAGCGTCGAGTACACTAGACACCGCATCGAGTGCAGTCGACGCACTTGACATCATTACACAACACGGTGATGGCATTGAGTGAGTTTAGCTCACTCAACGCTGTCGACGATTTTACTTAACTTGCCGAGAAAAGGTGACGGCGTTGAGTGATCCAATGTTGTCAACGCTTTTACACTTGGACTCCAAAATTTCTTGATGGCGTCGAGTGTATACAGCACACTCAACGCCGCGTTGAGTGTATGCAGCACACTCAACGCCTTCTGACTTAGCATCAAATTTTGATGTCGTTGAGTGTAAGCAGCACACTCAACGCTGCGTTGAGTGCACCCAATGCACTCTACGCTTTTACACATAGCGGCACAGACCTCAAAGCAAGGCGTTGAGTGTATACAGCACACTCAATGCTGCGTTGAGTGCACTCAACGCACTCAATGATTTTACACCTAGCGCCGCAGACTTCTCAGCAAGGCGTTGAGTGTAATCATCACACTCAATACCGCATTGAGTGCACTCAATGCACTTAATGATTTTGTACTTAAGATAGAAATTGGATTCAGTGCTAAGGCTACACTCAACGCCTAAGGGCTATAGTCAACGCCTAAGGGCTATAATCAACGCCTAAGGGTTGTACTCAACGATTCTTGCTCCGTTCGATGAAATGGCCCAGCTCGACGAACTCAATTCAACGAAATGGCTCAGCTCGTCGAACTCCGTTCGATGAGATTCCTCTGTTCATCGAACTACGTTCGACGAAATTCCTCTATTCGTCAAACTCCGTTTGATGAATTAGCTTCAGCTCGACGAATGCAAACCACTCCAAAACTGATAACTACTCCAAGAAACTAATGCATTGAATGATATCATGTCGAACAGTATAGAATATATACCGGAACAACAATATGGAAAATATACAGGAAAAGACAATCTTGGCAAGGGAAAGAAGTCACCACTAGACTCAAATTGCCAATCCAGCCACGTAAACGCTCCTGAAACTTCCGGAGCAACACTTCCTGAAACCTTTCAGGACGAAAAGTGGTCAAAATCGCATTCCTAGACCTCAAAAAATCTAAGAAACTGGAAAAGCTTGCCGTAGAAGCGTAGATCTAGGCGAGATCAACCCGGATCCACTCTCCAAAGAAGAAATCGAGCACCAAAACTCCAGGAATCGGAGGACGAAGGCTTTGGAAGGTCCGCCGCTCTCATTCTTCAGCAACAAGTCAACAGTTTCACGAGGGAGACAATGAATTGGGTTTGAAGCGATGGGTTCTATTTATACAAGCTTTTATCCAATTATTTTATTATAAGATAATATAATTAATTATATAAAACGTCAAAACGAACCAAAAACAAAACGTACCCGAGATTCTACGAAAATCACACACTAGCTAAATACCGATGCTACAAACCCAACGATGCAGTAGAAATTGATATTCGATGAACCAAACTCGGGTAAACACCTACCGAAGCCAAAACACAAGCATTCCCAAAGACGCTCCACCAAGTCACCAAAATAGACCCGACTCGCTATGATATCTTGCAAACAAGCTAAAACCAGCCACACACACAAAAACCCTAAGAGCTAACACCACACTCTAACAATGACAAATTTCAAAAATGCGTCAACGTAATGCCCTGACATCAAAAACACGCCAGATAATGAATTAAACCAAATATCAAAAAATCAGGGGCATTACCGTCACTCCCCATAAAAAGAATTTTCGTCCCGAAACTTTATGCACAAAAAGATTGCACAAAGAGAATATAATCAAAGATTATAGAAGGGGAAATACATACCGCAAGAAAATAGGAGATCATATGAGGATGAGCCTCCCTCATCGCGATTCCAACTCCCAAGTGGTGCTTTTCGCGTCCTGGTTTTGCCACAAAACTTTAAGGATTTGTGCGAACAAAAAAAAGTAGTCCGAAAATTTGGAGTAAAAAAATTTTTATTGTCCAAAAAGATGTCTATTATAAAGGTATAACCTCCATTTTATAGAATGGAGGTGATGAGTGAGATTACAATTAAGCAATGTTGGACTAAATAATTATAGGTGTAAGCGTTTTAACATAAAAACAAGCCGAACAGGCCGTACGGTTAGACGAATATGCTAACCGCTCGTCCCCCACAAGGAAGAGAGAACAAGCCGCCGTAGGAGAGCGCCAAACCGCCCGGTCACTAAGCCACCTGAGACAAACCGTTAGAACGCCCAGATAACCATAGCAACAGTCCAGCCAGGAAACCTTAGGAGAGAAACCGATAGACTACTCGGTCTCTAAATCTCCAGAACCAGACCGCTTGGTCTCCATACAACAACACTCCCCCTCAAGCTGGAGCATATATGTCGATCATGCCTAGCTTGTCGTAAATGTGAAGAAAGGAGGCGGACACCGGCTTGGTGAAGATTTCTGCCAGCTCTTTATCAGAGGTGATGAATGGAGTACAAATTTGCATCTAAAAAATCTCTTCCTGAATAAAGTGGCAGTTGACTTCAATGTCATTCATTCTCTCTTAGAAGACCGGATTTTTGGAGATGCATATAGCGGCCTTATTGTCACAAAACATAGGTAGAGGATGATTGTAGACCTCTCTTAAGTCAAGTATGAGAGCACATAACCACTTCAATTCACATGTGGTCGATGCCATACATTGATATTCTGCTTCGGCGCTGGACCTGGAGACGACAGATTGTTTCGTGCTCTTCCAGCTCACAAGATTTCCTCCTACAAAGATGCAAAAGCACGACGTTGACTTGCAGTCTCCTTTGTAATCAGCATAGCTTGAATCTGAGTAGGCTTTTATCTTCAAATGACCATTCTTCTGAAAGAGTAGTCCTTTCCCAGGCGCTAATTTAACATACTCCAATATCCTCAGGGCAGACTGTAGATGACACTCCCTAGGAGCCTGCATGAATTGACCAACCTTTCCTACAACATAGGCGATGTCGGGTCAGCTCACCGTGAGATATATAAGTTTGCCAACCAGACGTCTGTACCTCGTAACATCTACAAGAAGAGGAGAGTTATCTGTCTATGTTTTATCTTCTCTAGTTGCCATGGGGCATCGGGCAGGTTTAGCCCCAGTCATCCCTGCATCTTTTAGCAAACAAGAGCATACTTGAGTTGGGAGAGGACAAGGGAATTGGGCTTCTGGGAGATTTCTATCTCAAGAAAGTATTTTGGAGAGCCCATATCCTTTGTGACCAGGTGTTGGCGAAGATGCTTCTTTGTCAAGGTTATACCAGCCTGGTCATCTCCATTAAGAAGAATATCATCCACGTATATAGAAAGCACAACCAGACCAAAGGTGGTTTTGCGAATAAATAAGGTGTGATTGGCAGAACTTCTCGTAAAACCCAAGGCCGCCACAATCCCGCTGAATTTGTCAAACCATGCCCGAGATCTTTGCTTGAGACTATAGATAGCCTTCCATTGTCAGCATACCTGTGTCTCCCCCGGAGCAACATAGTCTATAGGTTGTTCTATATAGACGTCCTCCTGAAGGTCACCATATAGAAAGGCATTCTTAAAATCAAGTTGAGAAATGGGCCAATCCCGGTTGACATCCACAGAGAACAGGACCCTGATAGTACTAAGACGAGCAACTGGAGAGAAGGTGTCAAAATAGTCAACCCCATATGTCTGGGTAAATCCTTTGGCAGCCAGCCAACCCTTGTAACGACCCACACTACCATCAGGGCGGAACGTTACCACATAGACCCAGCAACAACCAATGACAAATGTGTCGAAGGGAGGAGGATAGAGGGTCCATGTACCCCATTTAGTGAGAGTAGAGATCTCCTCATCCATGACAGCCTTCCAATGAGGAATAGTAATGGCCTCGTGGTAGGAACGGGGGGGTGGCAGTGGCTGAGATAGCTAGTGTAAAATCTCTCCGAGAAGGGGTAATACGATCATAGGAAACATCAACAGCAAGCGAGTGTTGGGTACATGCCTGAACCCCTTTGCGAAGAGCAATGGGGAGATCCAGGTCAGCAGGTTCCTTAGTATCCGGAGCATCCGTGGTGGAGAGTGCTGGCCCGAGAGTAGAAAGTGACGGCGGTAGAGAGGAGGGAGATATCGCGGGAGGTGGACACGGCGGAGGAGAGGGTGGAGATGGTGGAGGTAGTAGAACTTCAGTAGGTGTCGAGGGAATGGATGGTTTGATATGAGAAGTAGGATCATCAGGAGTAGAGGAGGAAGCAGGAGAGAAGTAAGATGCATTTTCAAAGAAGGTGACATCCACAGAGACGAACTGCTTGCGGGTAACGGGGTCAAAGCAACAATAACCTTTCTGAGTGGTCGAGTACCCCAGAAAGACAGATTTAGTGGCCCATGGTGAGAGTTTGTCACGGGTGGCAGCAGTAGAGTGCACAAAGGAGGTGCACCCAAAGATGCGTAGAGTAAGAGGAAACAGATTCTTGTTTGGATAAAGAATGGAGAATGGGGTGGCACCATTGAGAACTGTGGAGGGAATGCGATTTATGAGATAGTAGGAGAGGAGGACAACATAGCCCCAATAGGTGCGAGGAATGTGCATTTGTGTCATCAGAGTGCGAGCGATATCGAGGAGGTGTCAATTTTTATGTTGCGCCACCCCATTTTACTGTGAAGTGTAGATACAGCTAGTTTGATGAATAACACCATGTTGTATACAGAAAGAAGAGAAATCATGGCTAAGATTTACCTTAGCATTGTCAAAACGAAGGTGTTTAATAGAGGTATCAAACTGAGTTTTAATCATATAATAAAATGATGTCCAGACAGAGAATTGTTTGGAGCGATCCTTGAGAAGATACACCCACATACATCTAGAGAAATCATCAATAAATGTGACAAAATATGAACTACCTCGACCGATGGTGAGGGTATGAGCAGGATCCCACACATTAGAGTGAATGAGATCGAATGGATGGGAAGAGCCTCGACTTTGCATTGGTGGGAAGGAAGAGCAGTGATGCTTGCCAAGCTGACATGCATCACAGTTGAGAGGTGGATTATGCGGTGGTAGGTGGGGCAAAAGCTAGCGAAGAAGCCGGGGAGGAGCATTAAAAAGGCCAAGATGCCATTGGAGAAGATCTGTAGAGGAGGAGGAGAAGGCAGATAGAGCAGAAACATTGTCGAGGAAGAAGAGGCCGTCGCTCTCAGTCCCAGTAGCAATTGTCCGTTGGGAGGACGGATCCTGAAAAGAAAAAGAAGTAGGAGTGAATGTGACAGAACACCGTAGTTGCTTGCATAGAGAAGTAACCGATAATAAATTACAAGGGAACTTGGGCACATAGAGGTTATATGAAAGGCAAAGTGACGGAGTGACTTTAACCACTCCCGTCCCATTGATCGGAGAGGAAGAGCCGTCTGCAACAAAGACCGGGGGCAACCGATCATGTGTTACTAGAAAAACACTAAGGATTGCTTGTCATATGATTTGTAGCACCAGAGTCTATCAACCATCTACGGTGAATAACAACATGGGCACTACCAGAAGATGTGACCACCGAGGTGGACTGCGTGAAGGAGTTGGAGGCCATAGAAGAGAGAGCGCGTGAGAAACCAGGAGACCACGCAAGAACAACAGGAAGCGAAGAGAAAGAAGGTCACAATGACAAGGGAAGAAAGATCAAGCCGGGCAACCAGTAAGCAGTACGTACGGCTAGGAAGGCTGCAGCGAAGAAGAGAGCAAAGCTGAGGGAAAGAAGCCGCACGGCGAGACAGAAGGTCGTGCCAATAGAGAGAGAAGACCGCGT
Organism: Platanthera guangdongensis; assembly: GCA_039583875.1. NCBI lineage: Eukaryota > Viridiplantae > Streptophyta > Magnoliopsida > Asparagales > Orchidaceae > Platanthera > Platanthera guangdongensis. Next base: position 129,493,700 of record CM077147.1, on the reverse strand, counting down.
GAACTTGGAGGAGTTCGCGAGAAAGCCAAATAGGTCGTGTGAATAGAGAAGAGATCGCACGAATAGAAACTCGCAGTGAGATCAAAGGGAGATCGCGGCGAGAGAAGAGGCAGAGCACCCTAGTAGTTTGTTAATGCGCCGTTTATTTAGAACCTCTACTTTTTGTTGTCCTTATTTTCATTTATTTTGGATGCCTTGTTTTTAAGATTTAGAAATGTGTAGACTTTTCTTATGTTCTAATGATATTTTTAGGTCTCCACTTTCAAGTTTTCTACTGTGCACTTCTCACCCCACTAGTTGTTAACATAGGAATTAGGATAGTTTAATTTTTCATGTTTTGTTTTTCTTAATTATGAAACCTAAATTAGCTTTGTTGATTTTCTATTTCCTACCCTAGTTTTTATTTCTATTTGCTTGAGGGCAAGCAAATGTCTAAGCATGGGGGAATTTGATGACTAGTTTTAGTCATCCTTTTTGGGGGTAATTTAGTTTTCAAAATGCCTAATTTTATTTATATTTTATGTTTGTTATTTCATGTTTTAATGTTTCTTTAAAATATTTTAATTCCTAGTGTTATTAGAGTTTTGATATAAAATTCTATATAGTCTTACTTTATGTGTTATGTTATTATATATTATGTTATGATACGTTTTAATTTTAAGGTTGTAATATTTTTTATTGTGTTTAAAATATTGTTTTAACTTTAACTTTGTTATGTTATGTTTTAAAATCTATATAGTGTTATGTTATGTTATGTTTTAACTTTGTTTTAATTTTGTTATGACTAATTCATGTATTGTTTTGTTTTATTTTTAGGTCTAAAGTCCAAGCTTGGAGCAGCCCACAATTGGCATGGCCGGCATCTTCCCAACTTCAGGGTGCAACCCACATTGGTGCAGCCCAAGCAGCTCTCCTAGCCAACCCGAGCCCATGCAGCCCTCAAAGCCCCTACCCGAGCCACCAAACATCCCCTACCCAAACCCAAAGCAGCCCACCTAGCCTACCCGAGCCCCCTATGTAGCCCATTTAAGCCCACATGGCCGGCCACCCCCTCTCTCTCCTTTATTCTCTTACCACCTTTCAATTCATTCATGCATCATAATATTCTCTCTCCCCTTTCTTTTATCTTCCATTTACTCCTCATGCATCCCCCACTCATCCCCTCTTTCTTATTAATTTTTATCCATGCACCTTGCCACCAATACATTGAACCCACCTCTTTCTCTCCACTTAATTAAATATCATGCATGAATTCTCTCCACCTCATTTAATGCAATGCATGCACATTCTTCCCCCCCCCATGGCCGGCCACCCCCCTTGCCCCCTCTTCTTCTTTCCATTCTAGAACCTTCCCCCTCATCTATAAAAAGGCACCATGGTCTCATGCTTGGGGGAGTTGGATTTTGGAGAGAAAGTGAAGTTCTAGTTCAAGAGAGTGCTTTCTTTTTGCTTACATGTTGTTAAGTCTTTATTAGTGTAATCTTTTCTTTTCAATTAGTGCAAGTTTTCCTTATAGCCTAATCTAGCCTTTTTAATATTTTGTACACTCTTTTTATTTGCAAGTAATGAAATTCTCTTCTATTTGTTTCGTTGTTTCTTTTTGCAATATGCGTAGCTAATCTTCTTTTAGCATTTGATCATGAGGATCCATGATTTGAAATGAGAATTATTTTTATTTCATAGTTTTATTTTTGCGTAATTCTACTCGGTCCTTCTTGATTTATTTTGCGTCGACTCCGTATTTCCGGTATACGGTAGTAGGCTTATGATCTCATATTCGAGTAGCCGAGAGGCTCGTGGATGTGAAAGATCACTCAAAGAAGGAAGGAGTAGAACGCAACCCTAGAGATAGGACGACGTAAATCCTCCGGATTGGAGTCAAATCCAATAGTGCGGATCACCTCGATAATGCAACTTTAGGCTTTTTCGGTTTGTAAAGAGATTTCGATCGAAAAGTCTATAAGTTAGGAGACTTAATGCTCTAGCGAGATTTTGTCTTATTTTCGGATCCGTCACGGCCAAGTTGGATTTGCAAATTTAAAACTATGCCTTTTATTTTCTCGTTTCATTTCATGGTGAATCAATGATCGAATGCTAGCCTTTTTTATATAAGTTTTCGTCTCGCAATTTATCGTTCCTTTTGCTTCTTAAAAAATTCTCAAACCCCTTTAATTTTCCGGTAGGATAATAGTTAGAGCGCGAGTAGAAGTACTTGACAACCCCGTGTTTAAATACGACCTTGGTACTACAATTCGACAGGTACGCTTGCCTGTTCGGGTTTTGGCCCACCAAGTTTTTGGCGCCGTTGCCGGGGACTTCTTCGTCAATATTTTGAAAACGCTTACGCTATTACTTCTACAAAAATAAAAAAATAAATTTTTTTTTAATTTTTCGCTTTCTTTTTGGTAACAGTTTTTCTTTATGGAATCGTCTTATTTTGGCGCATTTTGTAATTTTTGCGGGTCGCTTGACCACTTTTATTCTGAATGTCTTTCAGGACCCCCTCCCTCTTTTGATTTCAATTTTTATGGAGCAAGTCAAAGTGGCCAATTTGACCCTTACTCCAATTTTTATCCTACTTGGGAGATGGGGAACCCGTCTTATTTTTCTTATGATTTTGCCCCGCAAAGCGCCGCGCCTCTAAATTTTAATTCAATCGATAATGGGTATTTTGAATTACAAACTTCTATTGATAATATTAATTCGCATTTAAAAACCATTATCGATTATTTTTCTCGTGAGGCCGCTTCGTTTTCTTCGTCTTCTTCTCCGTCTCCTCCAATTTCTTCATGTAATGAGTCACCGGATATCCCGGTGTGTTTTTTTCCTCTCGAGGAGGATAACTATTTGGATATTCCGGATTGTTTCCTTCCTCCTTTGGATGACACCTCTATGGATATTCCGGCATGCTTCTTACCCGTTGAGGATGACGAGACGTCTCTTATTTCTTCTTCTGAAGACGTTTGTGATTCCATTTTAATTTCAACTTTAACTGTTCCAAATCTTTCCATTTTTAGCGAATCCTCTTCTTTTATTTTAGATACTTCTTCTTTAGTTCTTTCTACCCCCCCTCCTTCCAAAATTTCCCAAGATTGTCCTTCTCCTTGTGAAATTTTCGTTAATGAAACCTCTTTTTCACTTTCTTTTATTCCTCTTTCTATTTCTTCTTCTTTTTTCCCTTCTCCTGTTGACGACCCCTTCTTATTTACAGCGGAGTTCTTCTATAACTCCATCTGTTCCTTTTTGGGCGTCCTTCCCTTGAAGATTCCACCGCATGTCGGTGCGATTCTCCACTTTTTCTTTTTTTTAATTTACTCTCCTAAGCGCATACTTAGGGAGTTACCACTGCACTTCACTTTTTATTTTCCATTTAGCTAACCAATAACGTCGGGCTCAACCGACGTTAAACAAAGAGCGCTCTTGGGAGGCACCCCTTGCTTATCCTTTTGCTATTTCTTTTTCTTTTTGTTTGCTTATTTTGTTTTGCAGGAATAAAACATCCGGCGGTTCGTTTGGCTCCATCTTTTTTTTTTCTCTCTTCCTTAGGCCTGAGCCGGTGTCCAGCTTAAGCATGGGGAACGAAATCAGCATTCGGCCTTACGAATCCGGGGAAGTCGTTTTCTTTTTCAGTATTTACTTTATTGCACCCTCCTCCCTTTTCTTCTCCCTTTTTTTTGTTGTTTTTGTTTTTCTTTTGCATTGAGGGCAATGCAAAATTTAAGCATGGGGGAGGGTTTAGATACTTTCTTCTTTTTTTCTTCTTTCCTTTAGAAAAAATGTTTTAAAACAAAATTCAAAAAAATTAGTATAGTTATATTAAGCCATTTTATTGTTTTTATTTCAAAAATCCAAAAATAAAAATGCTAAAATATATTTGAAAAACAAAATCTAAAATTATTTCTATCTTTATTTTTATGTTTCTTCTAGTGAAGTGTAGGCCCGTGCGGTTTTTGTAGTTCTATGTAGAATCCTTTGAAAATGTTTTCTAAACTTATCATTTTAGCATAGTTTAGTTCTACTAGTTTCTTTTTCTTAAATATAGGCATCCGTTTTTTACGTTATAAGTAGCAATTTGTAGTTATGTCTTTTTATTCGGTTAGTTGCTTACGAATGGTTGCTAGGTATCATTAGCTCTTTTTCATTTGCGGGGTAGTCTTTCTTGGTGTCTAGAACTTGTACCAAGCTACTCTCGAAGCATTTGCGCCGTTTTTACGTTCTTTAGAAATGATTTAGGCCACCATTTGAATAGTTTGAGCTTTTCTTGCCCACCAAAAACAAAACCCTTGCAAAACAATTTTGGGCCTTTTTCCTTATTTTCTTTGTTTTTAGCTCCACCTTTTATTTCATTATGTTCACCAAAGCCAAATATCTTTCCTATTTTTGCACTATAAATTTGAGCTTAAAAATTATTTTTTTGTGGGAAGGGTATCATTTTTGAAATGAATAGGAAATTCTCAAGCTTATTTTTGGAGCTTTCTTATCCAATGCTATTCAAAAAGAAAAAAATTGAGAAAGAAGAAAAAATATATCATTACAAAATCAAAAAAAAAATGAATGCAAAAAGTTTATGTTTGGCCAAGTTTATAAAAGAAAAAATTTCATGGCCTTGTTGTTGTAGTTTCATATTGGAGAAATGACATACTTGTTATTTCTCGTCTTTTTTTATGCTATTATTTATTTTTGAGCTCACCTTGGTTTAGTGCCTAAAACCTTCATGTTTATCTTTGATTCCACTTCCTAATCATTTACCTAAGCCAAGTTTTAATGCCTAGTAGAAGTCCTGATGATCTTAGAACTTAATTTCGCGTAGTGGAGAAAGTGTGAACGTACAAGCCTATGGCCACCATCATTGATGGATTTCTTTGGAGGTTATCTTGGAATGTCTTAGGGTTAATGTTTATCTAGCAACCTAGTAGTTTGTTAATGCGCCGTTTATTTAGAACCTCTACTTTTTGTTGTCCTTATTTTCATTTATTTTGGATGCCTTGTTTTTAAGATTTAGAAATGTGTAGACTTTTCTTATGTTCTAATGATATTTTTAGGTCTCCACTTTCAAGTTTTCTACTGTGCACTTCTCACCCCACTAGTTGTTAACATAGGAATTAGGATAGTTTAATTTTTTCATGTTTTGTTTTTCTTAATTATGAAACCTAAATTAGCTTTGTTGATTTTCTATTTCCTACCCTAGTTTTTATTTCTATTTGCTTGAGGGCAAGCAAATGTCTAAGCATGGGGGAATTTGATGACTAGTTTTAGTCATCCTTTTTGGGGGTAATTTAGTTTTCAAAATGCCTAATTTTATTTATATTTTATGTTTGTTATTTCATGTTTTAATGTTTCTTTAAAATATTTTAATTCCTAGTGTTATTAGAGTTTTGATATAAAATTCTATATAGTCTTACTTTATGTGTTATGTTATTATATATTATGTTATGATACGTTTTAATTTTAAGGTTGTAATATTTTTTATTGTGTTTAAAATATTGTTTTAACTTTAACTTTGTTATGTTATGTTTTAAAATCTATATAGTGTTATGTTATGTTATGTTTTAACTTTGTTTTAATTTTGTTATGACTAATTCATGTATTGTTTTGTTTTATTTTTAGGTCTAAAGTCCAAGCTTGGAGCAGCCCACAATTGGCATGGCCGGCATCTTCCCAACTTCAAGGTGCAACCCATATTGGTGCAGCCCAAGCAGCTCTCCTAGCCAACCCGAGCCCATGCAGCCCTCAAAGCCCCTACCCGAGCCACCAAACAGCCCCTACCCAAACCCAAAGCAGCCCACCTAGCCTACCCGAGCCCCCTATGTAGCCCATTTAAGCCCACATGGCCGGCCACCCCCTCTCTCTCCTTTATTCTCTTACCACCTTTCAATTCATTCATGCATCATAATATTCTCTCTCCCCTTTCTTTTATCTTCCATTTACTCCTCATGCATCCCCCACTCATCCCCTCTTTCTTATTAATTTTTATCCATGCACCTTGCCACCAATACATTGAACCCACCTCTTTCTCTCCACTTAATTAAATATCATGCATGAATTCTCTCCACCTCATTTAATGCAATGCATGCACATTCTTCCCCCCCCCCCCATGGCCGGCCACCCCCCTTGCCCCCTCTTCTTCTTTCCATTCTAGAACCTTCCCCCTCATCTATAAAAAGGCACCATGGTCTCATGCTTGGGGGAGTTGGATTTTGGAGAGAAAGTGAAGTTCTAGTTCAAGAGAGTGCTTTCTTTTTGCTTACATGTTGTTAAGTCTTTATTAGTGTAATCTTTTCTTTTCAATTAGTGCAAGTTTTCCTTATAGCCTAATCTAGCCTTTTTAATATTTTGTACACTCTTTTTATTTGCAAGTAATGAAATTCTCTTCTATTTGTTTCGTTGTTTCTTTTTGCAATATGCGTAGCTAATCTTCTTTTAGCATTTGATCATGAGGATCCATGATTTGAAATGAGAATTATTTTTATTTCATAGTTTTATTTTTGCGTAATTCTACTCGGTCGTTCTTGATTTATTTTGCGTCGACTCCGTATTTCCGGTATACGGTAGTAGGCTTATGATCTCATATTCGAGTAGCCGAGAGGCTCGTGGATGTGAAAGATCACTCAAAGAAGGAAGGAGTTGAACGCAACCCTAGAGATAGGACGACGTAAATCCTCCGGATTGGAGTCAAATCCAATAGTGCGGATCACCTCGATAATGCAACTTTAGGCTTTTTCGGTTTGTAAAGAGATTTCGATCGAAAAGTCTATAAGTTAGGAGACTTAATGCTCTAGCGAGATTTTATCTTATTTTCGGATCCGTCACGGCCAAGTTGAATTTGCAAATTTAAAACTATGCCTTTTATTTTCTCGTTTCATTTCATGGTGAATCAATGATCGAATGCTAGCCTTTTTTTATATAAGTTTTCGTCTCGCAATTTATCGTTCCTTTTGCTTCTTAAAAAATTCTCAAACCCCTTTAATTTTCCGGTAGGATAATAGTTAGAGCGCGAGTAGAAGTACTTGACAACCCCGTGTTTAAATACGACCTTGGTACTACAATTCGACAGGTACGCTTGCCTGTTCGGGTTTTGTCCCACCACACCCAACACGGGGCGTGATCCAAGCCGTGTCCATACCGATTTTCCATTCGACGATGTTCCGCTCGATGATTGTCGAACCCCTGACACACCCAGAGTCACGCCCATGACCTAGGGCGTGACTCTTCCACCTGGCCCGACAAAACGCAGCCGGCGACCCCCTGAAGTCAACAACGCCATCAATCGCCGAACGACACACCCAATGTCATGCCCGTGACCTGGGGCGTGACCTCCGTGTTATCAGTCGCAACGTCAAATCTCCAGTCAAATCGGACGACCGCCATATGAATAGTGTAAACACGCCCCCGGACACGCCCGTGTCCAAGGGCGTGTCCCGTGAAATTTTTGTCTATAAATTTCCAGCTTCTGTATGTATTTCTGTTCCCTTTTTTCCTGAACCATTTTTTATAGGGGCCGGCTGATTAGATCATTCCAAATGTTATGTAATGGATTTTTCTCCCTCTCTCTTTCTATTAGTTTCACTTTGTAATCCCTTTTATTATTAATGCAAATATAGTTCTTTTTTCATTACATAACTTTGGACTTCATCTATAAGCAATCTCTTATGCAATCTTATTTCTTTTATTTGGTTTTAACTTTGATTTTGTTCTTTTAAAATGTGTGTTTGAGTGTATAAGAGTAGTTTTCATGCTTTTATACTTAGTTAATTTTCACTTAGACTTGTTAGACTTAGGCTATTTCAAGCTTTTTATGCATTCCTATAAACCTGTAAAAGCGTTTTCAAAGTGGTTTTGATTTTTCACTAACTTAGATTTTCTATTTTAGGTCATAAAACGTTTCTTCCTTTTCACTTTATTTTCAATTTTTTATCACTTTTGCGGAGTTATAGGAATGTATATGTAGTCGTTTTAATTTTTCAAACACTTCATTTTTTGCCTTTATTTTCAAAAACGTTTTTCCTGTCTAAATTTTATTTCTTCATTTTATTCATTTCTACCGAATTCTAGCGGTAGAAATATATTCATTTCAAATTTTCGAGCACTTGCACTTTTCGTTTATTTGCCAAAACTTTTGCTCCTTTAACTTTTATTTTCACTTTTTAATCATTTCTACCGCATTCTAGCGGTAGAAATGTAGTCATTTTAATCTTTCAGTCACTTAGTTTTTCTTAATTTTGTAGGTATGCATGCGTGTATGAGTTAGTTTTTATAGCTTTATTTCAATTCATGTAGAGTGTGTGCGTGTGTTATTTTTATTTTTCCGCCTACTTATTTGAGTTAAATGGCTGGATTTTATTCAAGCAAGTGTGTGTATTTTTATTTTTCCGCCTACTCAATTGAGTTAAATGGCTGCATTTTATTCCAGTAGAGTGTGTTTACTTTCTGTAGAGTGGGTGTGTTTTAATTTTATGTCGAGTGTGTGAGTGTTAGCTTTTTTCCGCCTACTCGCTAGGAGTTAAATGGCTGGATTTTATTTACCGCCTACTCACTTGAGTTAAATGTCCGGTCTTTATTGTAATAATTGGAATGGACTTGTAATTGCATTTATTTTCTCCTACTTATTTGAGTAGGACTTGCTTTCTTTTTCCCGCCCACTTATTTGAGCCGGGACTTGCACTTTTACAGCTTTCATTTCAGTCCTACTCGTTTGAGTAGGACTTGTAATTTACTGCTTTCCATTTACTGCTTTCATTTTCCTACTTTATTTTACTGCTTTAACTTTCTGCTTTTTCACCGCTGCCGTCCCCATTCTGATGAGTGGCTAACGTTCTTAGCCCTCAGTATCGAAGAGAATTGTGATAGATAAAATAGCTTATAATAATTAAAGGTCCTGTTTTTCCAATTAATTAAAATTAACTTAAGGTTTGTCGTGAGTTTACGACGCGTAGGACCACATAATCGATGTGTGGGCCCTATTTCCGTAGTCCATACGCTAGCTAGCCGAGAGGCCATGCGTATGCACCGATCAACCCTTGGTAAATGGAGTTCCGCACTAACCCTCGAGAGAGGAGGCGCGCCAACTCTACCGGATTGGGTTCCCCACCCAATAGCACAGTTCTTAGCGTAATGCGGGCATTAAGAGGAATACTTCGTCGGACGAGAGCCCGGTCGAATAGTCTTAATGTTCAGGTGAGCGATATTCCTAGAGATAGGTGAGCTCATTTTAGTGGAGTCTCCACGGCCAAGTCTCCGCCCTAATTATTTAGAAACTTAGGATCTCTTTTTATTAAAAGACTATTTTAGTTCAAAAGTTATTTCGATGCCATCGAGCTAAGCTCTTCATCCGCTCCACCTTTATTATGCTTTTATTTTCTGCCTTTTTTATATATAAATAATATCCCGATAAGATAAAATTATCGGTAAAATAATAGTCCCCTCCAGGGAAGTGTAGAAATAATCGAACTGACCCCGAGAACAATACGACCTCGATATTCCACCCGGAATATCCTGTACTATTCACGATAGGTGCACTTGCCTCCTTTCGTTAAAACTCGATCACACCTTTTTATATCCAAATAAATAAAATAGGCGTGCCCCGTTTTCTTAAATAAAAACCAAATCCTCTTTTCTACTTAAATAAAATCGCCCGGGCCGCCGTGCATCCTCACCTTTTTGGAGTTTTAACCGCATTAAGTTTTCAGACTTGATGCGAAAAATATCAATCAAGTTTTTGGCGCCATTGCCGGGGACAGATTCGTGTCGTTATTTTGAACCTTGGAAACCTATTAATTTTACCAATTTTTATATATATATCTATACTAAAAATTAAAAAAGGGCCCACAAAAATTTTTATTACTAATAAATAATAATACTAATAATATTAATAATAATAATAAAACTACTAAAAAAACAAACTTAAAAAAATAAAATAAATAATAACTTATTTGATACTTATTATTTCATATACTTATTTATAAAAAAACAAAAATGAAATAGCCCTATTTCCACAAAAAATTTAAAAAAACCTATAAAACTAAAACAATGAAAAATCTCTAAAAAACCAAAACAAATCTAAAAAATGAAAACACTTAACAAAAAATATTTTGCATTATTTATTTTATTTTATGAAAAAAAATGATATACCAAAAAAACTTAAAAAAAATAATTAGAAAACATTAAAAAAACATAATTTTTTTTTTAATTTTTATGAAAATAACAAAAAACAAAACAAAAAAATCGTACTAAAAACCAAAAAAATATATCTAAAAACCTTCAAAAACCAAAAAAAATAAAACTAAAAAACCTACCTAAAAAATCAACTAAAAAAAAAATCAACTTTAACACAAAAAAAAATAAAAAAATAATAATCTGATTTTTCACAATATGTATATATTTTGCTTATTTTATTTTCACTTGTTTTGATTCGGCACGCTTCCCATTTTTGTGCGCACTAGGGGAGCGCATTTCTGTACACACTCATATGCTAAGACGTTAGCTTCGAGTCACCCGCACTTGCCCCCTACCGCCCACAACCCTTTTTAGCCGAGTGTCTCTTTTTCGTTTTTATGTTATCTTTTTTGCTTCTTTCTTTCCTTTAACTAATGCAGGGTATCAACACGAGCCTTCCGCACTCGTCTTAGGGGAGCTTCTACCCTCCACTTTTCTTTTTTTGTACATATTTCATTTATATATTATTCGTTCCGCATACTTAGATTGCAACATTGAGGACAATGTTGGGTTTAAGTATGAGGGTGTTTCCCTATTCTGCATTTTTTTCCTATTCCGTACTCATAAAAAATACAAAAAAATTACTAAACTTAAAACCTAAAAAATTTCCTTATTTTTTTTAATCAAAAAAACTCAAAAAAAATCATAAAACAAAACAAATCACAAAAAAACTTATAAAACATCAAAAAAATAAAAAAAAAATTAATCTTTTTTCCTTTGTAAATATTTCTTTGTAAAAATAATTCTATTTCTCCCCCCCCCTCTTCTTATTTGTAAAGCTCACTTTTTAGCATGCTCGCGACGTTTGACTCATCGAACCAACCACCCAAAGAGTATGTTCGCGGGCCATCGAGTTTTTACAAAAATAAAATCAAAAATTCAAAAACCTTAGAGAATAATAACTTCAAATACAAGAAAAAGATAAAAACCCTAAAAATTTCAAAAAAACAAAAAGATAATCAAAATCCAAAAAAATAATAAAAACCCCCAAAAAATCCAAAAAATATTTTGTAACGAATAAATTGAATAACTCATTCTTAACCTTTTTCGCTCTCCAACAATCTAGTTGCGAAATAATTTATAAGCGAATTCTTTTAATTTTTTGCTTACTATTCGTTTATTAATTGGAGATCGTTAGATTTAGATATCTGGGGTTAAGTTTTAAAAAATTTCGTATGCTTTTTTTATTTATATAAGGTACCTGTTTTCAGCACTACTTCTAACTAATCTAAATAGTTGCATATTTATTTTGTTAGAAATAACAATCTTATATTTCAAGTTATGATAACTCCAAGCTTTTTTTTTGAAATTTAGGAATGTTTAATTTATAAAGGTTGCTCTCATAAGTTTTTTTTATAAAATCTAGTTTTATTTTTGCAAAAATCCTATCACTTTTTTTTCATGTCATACTTGACATGATTTCGATCTTAAAAGATCCTATGTCAATGAGAATAAGATTATATGTTATGGAGTAAGCTAGTGGATAAAATTCATTACTCCTACACATGTACATTGGATTATTATGAAGATTGTAAAAAAAGTTATGTTATGGAAAATAATATTTCGTTTTCCTAACATCCATATTCGAAAAAAAAAATCATTAGAGGTTCGAGCGAAAAAATATACTCTCGCCTCTAAAAATACTAAGCCTTCTTCATATACCACGATATCTCCCTGCACCAAATTCAAAAAAAACTTCTAGATTTATTTTTAAAATCTGTTTGAGAGCATAGTTTGTAAATTAATTTATTTCCTTTAATTTTTTTTCCAAGCTACAGTTTCATAAATCCAATCTATTTTTGTTAGCCTCACAAATAAAATTTTTGCTATCTATTTGCTTATAACGAGAAGTCTTTTGCTGAAACGCTTCCTTTATTTAAATTTTTGACATAATTTAGGATTTAACTCGTATACCCCGAAAATTCATTTTGATCTTTTTTCAATTAAGTCAAGCGGTAGTTAAACTTAGGATTTCTTTTATTCCTTATAAGTTCATCTCCAACTTTTTCTCTGGAATAGCAAAAGCTTATGTATGGGTGTATTTGATGAGTTATATATATACATATTTTTATGTACTTAAATTAAGTCTTAGTCATTTATTTTCGTCGTTTTTAGTTGTTTTTGTTTAATAAATTACTCATATTTCGTAAATTTTATATTAACTTAACTTTAATTTTGTTTCCTGAAAATTGTAGGAAAAATGACCAAAACAGCAAGTACACGCCCGTATTCTATGGGTCACGCCCGTGACCATGGCGTGACCCGTCAAATTACAGCGAAATCAATGCTTTCTGAAGAGAAAAGCTTGACACGTCTGGAGTCACGCACGTGTCACCCGACTCGTGGCATGATCCAAGTCGTGTCCATACCGATTTTCCATTCGACGATGTTCCGCTCGACGATCGTCGAACCCCCGACACGGCCAGAGTCATGCCCGTGACCTAGGGCATGACTCTTCCACCTGGCCCGACAAACCGCCACCGGCGACCCCCGGAAGTCAACAACGCCATCAATCGCCGAACGATACGCCCAATGTCACGCCCGTGACCTGGGGTGTAACCGTCGTGTTTTCAGCCGCAACGTCAAATCTCTAGTCAAATCGGACTCCCGCCATGTGAATAGTGTAAACACACCCCCGGACACGCCCGTGTCCAAGGGTGTGTCCCGTGAAATTTTTGTCTATAAATTTCCTGCTTCTGTATGTATTTCTATTCCCTTTTTTCCTGAACCATTTTGTATAGGGGCCGGCTGATTAGATCATTCCAAATGTTATGTAATGGATTTTTCTACCTCTCTCTTTCTTTTAGTTTCACTTTGTAATCCCTTTTATTATTAATGCAAATATAGTTCTTTTTTCATTACGTAACTTTGGAGTTCATCTATAAGCAATATCTTATGCAATCTTATTTCTTTTATTTTGTTTTAACTTTGATTTTGTTCTTTTAAAATGTGTGTTTGAGTGTATGAGAGTAGTTTTCATGCTTTTATACTTAGTTAATTTTCACTTAGACTTTTTAGACTTAGGCTATTTCTAGCTTTTTATGCATTTCTATAAACCTGTAAAAGCGTTTTCAAAGTGGTTTTGATTTTTCACTAACTTAGATTTTCCGTTTTAGGTCGTAAAACTTTTCTTCCTTTTCACTTTATTTTCACTTTTTAATCACTTTTGCGGAGTTATAGGAACGTATATATAGTCGTTTTAATTTTTCAAACAATTCATTTTTTGCCTTTATTTTCAAAAACGTTTTGCCCGTTTAAATTTTATTTCTTCATTTTATTCATTTATACCGAATTTTAGCGGTAGAAATGTATTCATTTCAAATTTTCGAGCACTTGCACTTTTCGTTTATTTGCCAAAACTTTTGCTCCTTTAAATTTTATTTTCACTTTTTAATCATTTCTACCGCATTCTAGCGGTAGAAATGTAGTCATTTTAATCTTTCAGTCACTTAGGTTTTCTTAATTTTGTACGTGTGCGTGCGTGTATGAGTTAGTTTTTATAGCTTTATTTCAATTCATGTAGAGTGTGTACGTGTGTTGTTTTTATTTTTCCGCCTACTCATTTGAGTTAAATGGCTGGATTTTATTCAAGCAAGTGTGTGTATTTTTATTTTTCCGCCCACTCACTTGAGTTAAATGGCTGGATTTTATTCCAGTAGAGTGTGTTTACTTTCTGTAGAGTGGGTGTGTTTTAATTTTATGTCGAGTGCGTGAGTGTTAGCTTTTATTTTCCGCATACTCGCTAGGAGTTAAATGGCTGTATTTTATTTACCGCCTACTCACTTGAGTTAAATGGTCGGTCTTTATTGTAATAATTGGAATTGACTTATAATTGCATTTATTTTCTCCTACTCGTTTGAGTAGGACTTGCTTTCTTTTTTCCGCCCACACATTTGAGCCAGGACTTGCACTTTTACAGCTTTCATTTCAGTCCTACTCGTTTTTGTAGGACTTGCAATTTACTGCTTTCCATTTACTGCTTTCATTTTCCTGCTTTATTTTACTGCTTTAACTTTCTGCTTTTTCACCGCTGCCATCCCCATTACGATGAGTGGCTAACCCTCTTAGCCCTCAGTATCGAAGAGCATTGGGACAGATAAAATAGCTTAAAATAATTAAAGGTCATGTTTTTGAAGTGGTGCAGTGGGTTTATGACGCGTAGGACCACATAATCGATGTGTGGGCCCTATTTCCGTAGTCCATATGCTAGCTAGCAGAGAGGCCGTTCATATGGACCGATCACCCCTTGGTAAATGGAGTTCCGCATTAAACCTCGAGAGAGGAGGCGCGCCAACTCTACCGGATTGGGTTCCCCACCCAATAGCGGGGTTCTTAGCGTAATGCGGGCATTAAGAGAAATCCTTCGTCGGAAGAGAGCCCGGTCAAATAGTCTTAATGTTCAGGTGAGCGATATTCCTATAGATAGGTGAGCTCATTTTAGTGGAGTCTCCACGACCAAGTCTCCGCCCTAATTATTTAGAAACTTAGGATCTCTTCTTATTAAAAGACAATTTTAGTTCAAATGTTATTTCTGTGCCATCGAGCTAAGCTCCTCATTGGCTTCACCTTTAATATGCTTTTATTTTCTGCCTTTTGTTTATATAAATAATATCCCGACAAGATAAAATTATCTGTAAAATAATAGTCCCCTCTAGGGAAGTGTTAAAATAATCGAACCAACCCCGAGAACAATACGACCTCGATATTCCACCCGGAATATCCTGTACTACTCACGATAGGTGCACTTGCCTCCTTTCGTTAAAACTCGATCACACCTTTTTATATCCAAATAAATAAAATACGCGTGCCCCGTTTTCTTAAATAAAAACCAAATCCGCTTTTCTACTTAAATAAAATCATCCGGGGCGCCGCACATGCTCACCTTTTTGGAGTTTTAACCGCATTAAGTTTTCGGACTTGATGCGAAAAATATCAATCAATACTCAAACCCTCCTGTAAACTCTTCCAAAAGCGAGACGTAAACCCGGAGTCTCGATCTGATATAATACTAAGTGGCACTACATGTAAACTAACGACTTCATTTAAATATAGCACAACTATCGTCTTCATGGGGTAATCAATCATAAAAGGCATGAAGTGAGCACACTTCATTAGTCTATCAACAATAACCCAGACTGAATTATGTCCTCGGGGAGATCTTGGTAATCCAGTAATAAAATCCATTGAGATACTCTCCCACTTCCAACACAAAATTTCCAAGGGCGTTAGCTTGCCACCAGGTCTGCCTTGATCGACCTTTACTCGCTTGCACGTAAAACATTCTGAAACGAACTTCGCTATATCACCTTTCATTCTGAACCACCAGGCGATCTGCTTTAAATCTTGGTACATCTTAGTTGAACCTGAGTCGTAGGCAATACTGGAACCATAAGCCTCACTGCACAACTTAACATGAATATCTTTAACATTAGGGATGAAAAATCTACCGCGGTACTTCAAGGTACTCGCATCATCGATCGAAAAATCTCGCAACTCTCCTTTCTCAGTCCTCTTGTAAAGGTGCAACAACTATGGGTCTTCCATCTAATGCGGAAAACCATAAACGCTCCCGGGTTGACCGTTGTCCATCTTGAAGTCCCAGTACTTAACCTTGCACTACATAACCACATCATATTTGGCCAACCAGTCCATGCCCAAGATCACATCAAAGTCCTCCAGATCTATCACCTTCAAATCAGCAACTGCTAGGAAATCTCCTAACAAAATCAGATAACTCTAGATACCCTAGTCCGTCACCACTGAATCACCGGAAGGAAACTTGACTTGAAACGCATCGCCGACTTGATCGAGAGTCAAACGATGACGCTCAACAAAGTCCATAGCCACAAACGAGTGGGTAGCACCAGAATCAAAGAGAACACGTGGCCAACAGTTCTTTACTTTAAATTTCCCAATAAAAACGCTTACATAACTAATCGAACTACATCGAAACTACAGCTACAAGCTAAAACAAAAACAAAACCAGGTTAGAAACTAACAAGAAATCACTTGGGTAGATGTTTGGGCCTTCTTCAGAGACAACACGTTCAGCTTTCCCTTCCCTTTGTCTACAGGCTGCGACGGTGGAAAGGCCTGAAGCAGAACTGGCTGCAATGCAGGATGAGACTGCGGGCACTTCAATTTGACATGACCTTTCTATCTACACTGAAAGCAAACTCTAGCCTTATCCCAACAGTGGGCAGCATCATGCCCCTTCCGTTTTCACGAGATACAAACCAAATCTCGTTTAGGAGCACCGTCGATCGCATGGACCTGCTCCTGTATCTGAGCTCCTATCCTCTTGAACATTTCTCGAATGGGTGGCCTGGCCGACCACAAAAACTAAATATTTCTTTGCTCCTCTTCCTTAAAGCAGCACAGGATTCCTGGGAACTCTTACTCTCACTTGTCTTCCTCTTATCTCTTCTCATTTGTTGACCTCAGTTATTGGCATTATCAATTGTCGTAACCTTAAGAGCTGCTTCGACTACTTCAGCATAACTCTCTGATATATAAGCACTTGCTAATAGCTGGATGTCACTCTTCAGACTACCCAGAAAATTCTTGACCTGCAGTCTTCAGAAACTACTAAATTCGGGTCGAACAGGCCCAACATGCTAAACTCCACCTCATACTCACTCATCGTGAGCCGCCTCTGCTTTAAGTGTAGGAAATCATTTAACAAACAGTCTTGCTAGACCGACAGCAGAAACTTCTTCAGCAAAAGCTCCTTGAAGACTTCCCAAGAACACCATCCTTCAAGTTTTCCTTCTCCCTTAGCCACCAACTCTACGCTAAACCTTTGAGCTGGTAGGCAGCGACAATTATTATCTGGTCCGCTGAAACTCCGTAGTAAGAGAACATCTCCTCGATTGCTATAATCCAGTCATCCAAAGTCATGAATTCTGCACTACCATCATAGGTAGGTGGTCCTAATCACTGGAAGTGCGAAATGAAGTTCATCTCTAGTTGCAGCACAACTGGGGGCACTAGAGGAGTAGGAGGAACTGGAACACCTTGACCCACGGCCGGGTCCTGAACTCTAAGCGGCTGTCCTGCAATGACAGTCAACAAGGCTTGGATCTGCGACTGCATCTCCAGCATTTGCCAAGGTAAAGATTCATTGCTTTGTCGCAATCCTTCAATCATGACATCATTCTGAGCACCAGACGACTCACCATCTGACTGGGGAGTCGACCTCATGGTAGGACGTCGTGATATTCTAATAATTTCAACAAGGAAATAGTCAAAATAATTGCTCTTAACCGCTAGAACCAAAGAACCTAGTACAAACCAAACATATATAAATACTTGCTCTAGCTGCTAACTTGCTCTGGGAACTTTATAAATGATGAAATTCTTAAACCTAGGATGACATACCATCATTCTATTAATTCTTGTGCAAAGCCCATGAATGCATGATTTTGTATTCTTTTGACTCAAAACAATGTGTGTACATATCATCATATAAATCTTTAGCTTGGCACGTGTGCAAATGCTATGTTATGTTATGCATGATGTGCTATGCATTCTAAAAAGACCTTAATGCATGCTATGAGCGGGGTACAAATGAAATATTATGCATCACATACTACATAATATTGCATGTAACGAAAAAGTAAAATGTGCTAATGGGGACCCATGTGATGATGGTTATGCATCCCATACTACATAACCCTCACATATTGCCACCTGTGGTGGATCCATATACAAACACATATTATGCATCCTATAGTACATAATATGCCACGCATACTTCTTATCATGCTATGAGTGTAGTGTTCATGCTTCAGCCAAGATGTATTGATGACACATCGGTGTGTGTATGAAATGACACTAGACTACTAACACTAACAAAAGAAGGTTGCTCGACCAATTGTGAAAGCAACCTCCCTCTAATACCAACTATCACAGCCCGCATTTTCAAACATTTATGTTATATTATAATAATAGAAAATACGCATCGTGATGGCACGTCGTGCAGTGGATAACTGCAGGCGCTCAGGCAAAACCCCAAACTCTACTGTTTATATGAAATCCTTAAGTCATGAAGTAAAAACCAGTTTAAATTGGATGGTCGTATCCCTCAGCACAGTGGATCAACTAGTCCACGAGTAAAAGTACAGTTATACGCTGCGGAAAATAGTTTAGTTATGTTGATTAACACCCTACATTAGTATAAACATTCCCAAAGGACAACTGATGACATGCAAGAATCTAGATTTAATATAAGTATAAAAATAGCTTTTATGTTAGCTAGAAATTAGTACTTTGATTTTAGAAATATGAGATGTATGAAGTACTAGTAGTAATGCTTTTATAAGTGAAAATACCTAACATGCAACCTAGCATAAAACATTCTCAAAGAGCAAGTAAAAACAACCATAAAAGACAAAATTGTTGGGTATTGTATCCACATTAAACAAGATTTGGTGAAGTCACCCTTGAACTAAGTTGAATTAAGTTGTATTTGATGTTTTGTTTGAGTTATGTGTTTGCAGGACTTTATTGCCAAGTGTAGATCAATGTCAGTCTATAATGAGTCCCAAAACACAGGACCACACAATGTAATCCCTCATTGTGTGATCCATGGTGTTGAATCATGTGTAGCCTCTCTATTGGGATACACATCATTTTCAAGCACTAGGAATGATTGGAGAAAGACTTGTTGCTGAATTCTTCGAAAAAGAGAAAATTCTGTTGGAGAAATTTTTGCTAATTATTTTACTCGAGTAGTTACTTACACACTCATGTGAAACACTTATTCAATACACGAGTAAGTTTATTTGTACTCGAGTAAGGGAATTAGCTCCCGAATAGTTAAATTATAGCTCTCGAGTAGCTAAGTCAATTACTCGAGTAGATCATCTCTTATTCTCGAGTTAACAAAATTTCCTCGCCAGAAAATTTTCT
This sequence comes from Platanthera guangdongensis, assembly GCA_039583875.1. Classification (NCBI taxonomy): domain Eukaryota; kingdom Viridiplantae; phylum Streptophyta; class Magnoliopsida; order Asparagales; family Orchidaceae; genus Platanthera; species Platanthera guangdongensis. The sequence continues at coordinate 129,474,575 of CM077147.1, read as the reverse complement.
AAGTCATTTACTCGAGTAGTCATATAAGTACTCGAGTAGATTAGTCTTTTGTCTCGAGTTACAGAAGACAGGATTTCGTGTAATTTTTCTTCACTTGAGTAGTCAAGTTTATGTACTCGACTAGTCCATCTACTACTCGAGTAGTCCAGATTAAATACTCGAGTGATAAGTTATTCATCCCTCAAAATTTTTCTAAGTCCATTACTCGAGTAGTAATATCTATGTACTCGAGTAGTAATATCTATGTACTCGAGTAGTTTATCTCCTCTCGAGTAGTCGAGTTTAACTACTCGAGTAACCCAGTTTCTTCTCCCAGAAATTATTCTAAGTCTTTGACTTGAGTATTCTTTCGACCTCTCGAGTGGTTAATTTCTATTCTCTCGAGCAGTATTTCTTGTACTCGAGTAGTTCAACTCCATATCTTGAGTAACTATTTTAGCACTCGAGTAAGTATTTGTGTACTCGAGTAGTTACTCATCATTTCTAGATTTTCTCTAAGTTATTAACTCGAGTTAATCTTCCTCTATTCTCTCGAGTAATCAGAATAGTACTCGAGTAGGTAATTGCTCTCTTGAGTATTTCAGTCATTCTTTTCAGGAAATTTGCAAAGTCCAGATTTGACAGAAATTTCAAATGCCTTGACGTGATTGGTCCACGTGTACGTCATTAAGACAAATTATGACCGTTAGGGAGATCTTATATAAGGTCTTGTCAAAACCGACTAACCCTAAGAAGTGTTGTCAATAATTATTCTAAGTATTTTCTGAATCTCATTCTCTCTCTCTAAAAACGGAAGCCGCCGCCGCCGATTTTCATCGCGGATAATCGGCTAGGATTTTCGATCCAGAGATTCAGATCAAGAACACTTCCAGATCGAGATTGCTTTTCATTCCTCATCATCTATCTGTTTGTGTGAAGTCAAAGAATTCCAGATCCTGTTCTTGCCGAGCCATCTTCTTCAATATTTTCCGAGAAAGCCTTAAAGATCAAGAGGAAGACCTTGGCCGAGATTTTCAGATCTGTGAAATAAATCTGTTTATATTTTCATATACTCTCAATATCATTCTTGTAGGAGATTTCTCTCCGAGTGTAGGATCTTTCTGTCTCCGAGTTGTAGGAAGTTTTATCTTCCGAGTGTAGATCCGTGTTGTGGATCGAGATTGTAGGAAGGTTGTTCCGAGGCGTAGGATTGGTTTTCAATCCAAGTTAGTGGAGTAGCCCAGTATAGTGCTTTGCTAGATCGGTGAGGGAAAGTGGATGTACCCAAGATTGTGGAACCACTATAAATCTTTTGTCGTCTGTGATTGCTTGGTTGATAATTGTGTGCATATATCTCTAAATTTGTTATTCCACAAAAGACGCAGAACTCACCTGTTCACCCCCTCTAGGTTATTTAGGTAGACAACTGAACACTTTCAATTGGTATTAGAGCCAGGTTGATCAATAAAAGGTTAACACCTGATCAGATCTGACTAATTATCTTTTGAGAATTTTCCAAGCATGGACAAGGCTAGAAATTTTGCCAAGCTTCCATTGTGCACCATGAAAAACTTTCCCATGTGGAAAGAAAGAATCAGGTTTTTCATGGAAGCTGTGGATCCAAGGATCTTCATGATCATTGAAGAAGGTCCATACATTCCCAAGATCGTCTCCACAATAGATCCTACAAAGAAAGTTCCAAAGAAATTGATGGATCAAGACAAAGGCGAGATTGCACTTGTGTCTCTAGATAAGAAGGCCAAGAACATATTAGCAAGTGCAGTCGATGAATCCATGTTGCAGAACTTGATCCACTGCCAGTCTGCCAAGGAGATGTGGAAATCCTTAGTCACTTTGATGGTAGGTACAGAAGAAGTTAGGGATGATAGAGGATCCCTTCTAAACCAGAAGTATGAAGCCTTCTGACATGGACACAAGGACATCATTGCTGACACATTTGAGAACTTCTTCTAGATAGTTAATGGTCTAAGGGTATATGGCCGAGTCTTCACAAACGGAGAGCTAAATGATAAGTTCTTGAGATCCCTAACCAATGAATGGGATAACAAGGTCTATGCTATCTGGGAGTTTGGAAAGCTAGCTGAGACAGACCCACAGAATCTCTTCGGGAAGCTAATGTCATATGAGCTTCAACTCAACACAAGAAAAGCTGAAGAAGAGAAGAGCAGGTCTGCATCCAAGGAGAAGTCTGTTTCTCTAAAGGCAGACACCTCAAGGAAGTCAAAGGTTGCCTTTCCTGTCCCAGCACAAGAAGTTACTAAAGAAGAAACCTCGAAGCCAAGTACCTTAGGCTCTGAGCTATCTGAAGGAGAGTTCTCTATGCTCTCACGACAGTTCAAGAAATTCTTGAACAAAAAGAAGCAATGGAAAGGCAACGATGCCTCATATAGAACATCACGACATGATAGTGATCGACACCGAAATGGCTAAAGTAGCCATGATAGGTATGCTTCTAAACAGAACAAACATATTTCTACTGACATTGTTTGTTACTGTTGTAATAAGCCAGGTCATGTCATTGCTGACTGCCCCCATAAGAAGAAGGAGAGTGGAAAGAGAGAAGAAAAGAAGTCCTCATATAATAAGAAGAGGATAGGGAAGAGCCTGATAGCCAAGAAGGGAAAAACTCTTAGTGACTCCTACTCATCTGAGTCGAGTGAAGAAGAAGAACCCTACTTTGGGCTTATGGCTCAGACAGATGATGAGCAAGAGCCCCAGTTCACTAGGAAGGTAAACTTTCACACTCCTCTTTCAGAATCTGATGTTTCTGAGCATGATCGTGAGGATAGCTCTTCTGATGATGAGTCTGAACTCATGGCCCAGTACAATGAGTTAATCATGACTTATGACAAATGTCGACGAGTCGTGAAAACTCAAGCTAAAGAGATAAAGTCTCTGAAAGCTGAAGAGAGCACTCTAAGAGAGGAAGTCGCTAAGACCGACTCGCTCAAAGAAAACTTCAATGCTGCCATTAAAGAATATAACAAGGCTCTCGAGCACTTAGACCTTAAAGAGAAAATCATAAAAGAACTGGAAGCACAACTTGAAGCCGAAAAGAAACTTGTTGAAAGTTTCTCAAAGCCGAAGACTATTCTTCCATTCATTGCTGAATTCTCGGCTAAGGCCCAGGTTGCTGGACTAGGCCATGTAGAAGCTCCTAGTAAATCCTATAGGAGGAATAAGGCTCAAAGAAAGAATAAGGATGCCAAGAATGATTTGGACAAAGAAAAGGGGAAAGCCCCTCAAGATCAGACTTCTTTCAAGAAGGTCATCTTTCCTACAAACAAGTTTCATCTTGACTCGTCCTATGGTCACTTGATTAGGCCTACCTATGTAGAGCCCAAGTCCCGCTACCAAGGATGAACTCACCCCAGAAACTTTGGAGAGAGTGTCTTTAAGGCACCTTATGAAGAAGCCATTCTTCAGAGATATGACACTTTCAATCATGGTCATAACTTCAAGAAAGCACCAAAGATAAAGCCCATTGTGGAAAAGCCATTGAAGGAGAAGAAATCATGTTATTTCCATCACCATGAAACTTCTTCCTCCAAGAATGCTGCCCCTGCTAGACCACCATCTCAAAAGGTCAAGCAGGAGAATCTAAGGCAAAGATTCAACAAGTTCGACTGTTGGTGTTGTAGCAAGATTGGTCATTTTGCCATTGACTGCTAGTTTAATCTCAGGAATTTTGCAACTCCTCATGTTAACAATATGAGAAACATCACTCATAATGCTAATACTCATAGGGGGAGTGTTCTAACACGAGGCCAAGGACCCAAACGTGTTTGGATTCCTAAGGCAAACTGATTCATAATTGCAGGTATGTCCAAAGGTCACCAAAACACCTATCTGGTATTTCGACAGTGGATGTTCTCGACACATGACTAGGACAAGAATCCTACTTCAGAACTATTCCCTAGTCGTGAATGGGCCAAAGGTCATCTTTGGAGGTTCAGACCGAGGAATTACGAAAGGCTATGGTATGATCTTGAACAGTAAAGTATCCTTCTCAGATGTGGTTTATATTGAAGGATTGGAACACAATCTCATTAGCATAAGTCAACTTTGTGATAAAGGATGCATAGTTAAATTTCACGCTGATAAGTGCTTGATAAAATTCTTTGACAATATGGAAATGGTTTTATCCGACAATCAAAGCAGAAATATTTTTTTAAAAAAATTTCATTTGTATAGACTCTTCTACACCAGTATGTTTTATGGCTAAAGATAGTGCGTCTCTTGGTGACCAATGTCACAAGAGATTAGCACATATTAATTTCAAAACTATTAATAAATTATTTTCACTAAATTTAGTATGTGATGCTCTAAATGTCAAGTACGTCAAAGATAGAACTTATCATGCATGTGTAAAAGGCAAGCAAATAAGGGCTACCTTTAAAAGCGTTATTGGCAAAGATTCTAACAGATGTTTACATCTCCTTCATATGGACCTGTTCGGTCCACTACAAGTTAGAATTGTCGATGATTACTCACACTTTGCGTGGGTGTTCTTTCTGAAACACAAGTCAGATACCTTCGACATCTTTACATGTTTTGTCAAGCAAGTCCAGAATGAATACAACTATTCCATAGTCAAAATCAAAAGTGACAATGGAACAGAGTTCAAGTCTTGGGCCATGACAGAATACTTTGAAAGCCTAGGTATCTCTCATGAGTTTTCCACTCCTCGAACTCCTCAACAGAATAGAGTAGCTGAGAGAAGAAATAGAACACTCATAGAGGCCTACAGGACCATGTTGAGTGATGCCTCACTTCCGGAATACTTCTGGGCTGAAGCCATCAAAACTGCAGGACACATGCAAAATCGAGCACTCATTAACAAAAACCATGATAAGACACCTTACGAACTTCTAAAGGGCAGGAAACCGACTGTCTCATATTTTAGAATTTTTGGTTGTAAGTGCTTCGTGCTTAACAATGACAAGTATCATACTACCAAGTTCAGTGAAAAGAGCTTTGAAGGTATTTTTGTAGGATATAGTAGCCATAGTAAGACATACATGATATTTAATAGAAAAACTCTGGTTGTAGAAGAATCAATACAAGTTGTATTTGATGAGATGAGCTTGCTGCAAGGCAACTCTTCTTATGTGTTCATTGAAGATGCAGGTACAAAGTTGAAAGAACTTATCTTGGATGAACTGTCTGAAGATAAAGGTGAAAAGTTCATCAAGATCACCACTCCAACCCCTATTAGAGAGGTTGATGATCAAGATGAAGAAATCGTCCAAGTTGTTGAAGTCACTTCGGTGATTGAAGACAGTCCAGATGCAAGGACCCTAGAGCTCAGACATCTGAAGGATCACCCCATGGACCAGGTCATAGGAGATCCCCGGGATGGTGTCAGAACTCGTTGAGGTACAACTAACGAGAATTTATATTTAAGTTTTCTTTCACAGGTTGAACCAAAGAAGTTTGAGGAATCAAACTCAGATGCTTCTTGGATTATGGCAATGGAAGAAGAACTAAATTAGTTCAAGCATTGCCAAGTATGGAAACTTGCTCCAAGACCCAAAGGTAGAAATAAGATCACCAAGGACAAAGCCAGACTCATCGCCAAAGGATATCATCAAGAAGAAGGAATCGACTATGACTAGACGTACACTCCAGTGGCAAGGCTGGAGGCAATCAGGTTATTCCTAGCATATGCCGCTCTTAAGGGCTTCACCGTCTATCAAATGGACTTGAAGTTTGCCTTCCTTAATTGTGACATAAAGGAAGAGGTATATGTGGAACAACCTCCAGGTTTCGTTGATTCTAACTTTCCTGATTATGTTTACTTATTGCATAAAACTTTATATGGTTTGAAACAAGCTCCTCGAGCTTGGTATGAGACGCTGTCTAGCTTTCTTCTTGAGAACAAGTTCACAAGCGGAAAGATAGATAAGACATTATTTTTTAGGGAAATAAAAGGAAAGATTTTGCTAGTGCAAATCTATATCAACGATATTATTTTTGGCTCTACTGACGACAACCTCTGCAAGAAATTTTCTAAACTTATGCATGTGAAGTTTGAAATGAGCAATATAGGCGAGCTGAAGTATTTTTTAGGGCTTCAGGTGAAACAATCTAAAGATGGAATTTTCATCTCGCACACTAAGTTCAAAAAAGAGATAATTAAGAAATTCGGAATGGAGAACGCAACCTCTATTAAGACTCCAATGGGTTCAACTGTGACTCTCGACAAGGATGAGAAAGGGAAACCTTCTGATGAAACCAAGTATAGAAGAATAATTGGATCCTTGCTCTACCTTACTGCTAGTAGACCAGATATAATGTTCTCAACATGTGTCTATGCTAGATTTCAAGTGAACTCTAAGGAATCTCACTACGATGCTGCAAAGTGGATTTTGAGATACCTTAAATGTACACCAAATCTTGGCTTATGGTACCCAAGAAGTAATGATATCGAGCTAATTGGTTTTTCAGATGCATATTTTGTAGGTAGCAAAGACGAGAGTAAAAGCACTTCCAGGACTTGCCAATTCCTTGGAAGAAGGCTTATCTCATGGAGTTGTAAGAATCAGAACTGTGTTGCAATCTCAACATCTGAATCAGAGTATATATCTGCAGGCAGTTTCTGTGCACAGATGTTATGGATAAAGAATCAATTTGAAGATTACAACGTGAAGTTTTAGAACATTCCATTGTTTTGCGACTCTTCCAGCGTAATTACAATAGCCAACAACCCAATCTCGCACAGCCGGACAAAGCACATAGAGCTGAGGTATCACTTCATCCGAGAGCATGTGGAGCATGGGGATATAGATCTACAGTATGTCTCTACAGACAGGCAGATTGCAGATATTTTCATGAAGCCGCTGGATGAGACCAAGTTCTCGTTCTTCAAAACAGAACTTGTAATGCTCAATAAAGAAGATTAGAAAAGATGGACTCACAAGAAGGCCCAGAGATCAAGAATCAGTCAAATGTTGGAATTTTTCAAATTTCTAGCTTTTTTACTCGAGTAATAAGTAACCTACTTGAGTACCTGCTTGACCTACTCGAGTACTTCTTTAGCTACTCGAGTAACCTACTCGAGTAGTAGAAAGACCCACTCGAGTACTAAAGCTTCACTCTAGTACTTCAATATCTCTACTCGAGTACTTCCAAGACTTCACTCGAGTACTGCCAGCTTTCTCACTCGAGTACTTCTATATCTTCACTGGAGTACTGCCGACTCTCTCGAGTATCAGGAAGTCAAGTTTCTACTTTGATTCAAATTTCGTTATTCGCAACCTGAGGCTTATGCCTCCAATTCCAAGGTATGTTTGCTTTATTTATTTCTTCATTAGAGATAAATTAGGGTTATATAAATCGAAAAGTCTGAAATTCATTTTCTACATGAATCAAATTCTCTCTCTCGAGTAAGCCGAGACGCTTCACCTTCCACCAAAAGTTGCAGAGCCCGCGCCATTCCTCCTCCCCTCCACCAAATTTTCTCCAATCTCTGGATCATGGCGCCCTCTTCTAAGATTAGAATCGGTTCAGAACTAGTTGCCGCCGGAATCGCAGACATTTCAGATGATTTTCGAAACCTTCTGATACTTCTCGACACCGCCGACCTCACTTTTGTTCTTCAGCAACCATGTAAGATCTTGTTTCCAGAAGTTGAAGAGTTTTTCAAGAACGTCAAAGTTAGGAGAAATGGGACAGTTCTTAAGTCCAAGGTTAAAGGAATCAAATCAAACTAAATAAGACCTATGTTTCTACACTTCTTCGACTGCCTATTGTTGATGAAGAAGATCATTTAGGTCTAGAAGATTTTGATAGGATTTGTATGTTCTGTGGCCTCTCACCTGAAGCACAGATCATCCGCCGCTCTGAAATGAATCTAGAAGGAAAGCTCTTGGTGGACATCATCGGGAAGATACTCCTTTGCAAAACAAGTTCAATCAGAAACATTTCAACCAATATGTTTGACATCATGACAACAATCGTTTGCAGAAAGAAATTTCAATTTGTTTTGATGATTCTGGACAAAATCAGAGAAAGCATAAAGTCTCCAAGTTATGCTAGGATTATTTCTCTTCTACTTCATGAAATCAATCCAGAAATCTTCACCTTCTCCAAAGGTACTATTCTCCATCACATGAAGAAAGTCTCCATCTCGTCCATTCAGAGATGGGACTTGAAGTTACAGAATCCTTTTCAGGCTGCCAAAGCTCAAGACCTTCCAGCTACAGAGGACAGGACACCATCTCCCTCTCCACTTCAGGTTGCTAGCTCATCTGGTGCAACTATTGAGGGGGAGCCTGCTCCTTCTGTTTCAGATAGAATTCCTACCACTCCAGCTATTACATCTCCTCCACCACCTACTCTTGAGAAAATTCCATCAGAAGCCCAACTCCAAGAAACCCTTCTATCAACTGAAGCAACAATCAATGAAATGATTGAATAATTGACTATTGATGAACCTCTTCCCCCACTTCAAAAAGAACAAACAGCTAAAGCATCCAAGAAATCCACACCTATACCATCTGCACCTCATACTCCATCATCTCCCATTCACTCTCCTGCTGCTGACAAAGAGCAGGTTGAGACCATTTTGCTTTCTAATGAGGCAGACCAATCTCCTAAACCAGCGGAAGCTCCATTGAGGAACCTGGACTTCTCCATCCCCATGGTCATTAATCAAGGGGATGCACTGATTCATACTACCAAAGCTGAGAGCTCTGTAGTAATTAAAGAAATTGTTCCACGGTTTGCTCCTACTCCTCCTGTTCCTTCTACATCTACTGCTTCTCCTCGTGCTACCAATGATCTTATGGGTCAGTTTGTACATCTATTGCAAGAACAAAGGAAATTTATTTATGATTCAATCAAAGCTGTGAATGAGAAAGCAACTGCTCTAGAGAAAGAGATGAGCAGGGGATTTCCTGAGATTCAGCACAATACAAATCAACTCAGACATCTCTTTGAGATTGGTGGCAAAGATCTAGATCACATTATCACTAGTGTTGGTCAGGTTATGGAGCAAGGTGTGACTCTTGCCAATAATCAGATTGAATAAGATAAGAGAGCAGAAGCAAGCAAGATGAAGATCTGGGAAGAAGCTGGGACATTCAATGATGATGGCATCAATACACACACCGTAGAAGTCAGAAAGGGGAGAGTTTAGTGAAGGAATATATAGGGAAATTAGCTGCACTCAAGAAGACTATATGGGAAGCTAAGATGAAAGAGATTCATGATGATGTGCTAGGACAGATTCAAAGTGTGAAGTTCCATTGTAACGCCCCCGATTTTTTCTGCGATTATTTAATTCTCGTTGGGCGTTACGTTGACGCATTTCCAGCATGTGCCATTTGTTATAGCGTAGTTTTAGCTCTTTTGGTTCCTTGTGTGGTTATTGGTAGCCTTTTTGGCAAGATCCCCTAGCAAGCCGGGTCTATTTTGGTGACCGGTGAGGCCTCTCGGGGGATGCTTGTGTTTTGGATTTGGGTAGTTATAACCCGAGTTTTGATCTTCGAAAGTTTATTTCTACTTCGCCATTGCGTTTGTAGCGTGGGTGTTTAGCTACGGTGCGAATTTCATCGGATTCCGAGGTGGTTCGGTATTCGCGTCGTTTTGATGTGTTAATAATAATGGATATAATGATTAATTAATTTATTAAGTTTGAAATGAACAGCTTTTAGGTGGTAGTTTAGGCTGAATATGCGTGTCCCTGCATAAATATATATAGTCTCAAGACAAAAAAATGAGTCTTTTCACTGTCTCCTTCCTGGAAAAAGTAACCGCTTCCTGTTCGAGAGGAAGAAAACCGCCAACCCTGCTACCCATCAGACGCCGATTCTGAGAGCGTTAGTGGACGAAATTTGATTCTGAAAGCGGATTTGGAGTGCTCTCGCCTAGATCTTCATTCCTACGGTAAGAGATTCAATTTTCATGGTTTTCTAGGGGACTCGTAATTTTTAGTTGATCCTTTTCCGCCATTAAAACCTTAGATCCTGTTTAGGTGCTATTGCGGCTGGAGCCGAGAGAGAGAGGAAGGGCTGTGTAAGTTCAATCGCTGGTATTTGAGGCAAGCGGTGCTCCTACCCTTGCCAAGTTTTCTTCTCCTTTTCATGGTCATATCTGCTATAATTTTTCCATATTTCCCAAGGTTAATTTTTTACTCTATTTTTCCGTCAAAAAAGCATGTGAATCTTAAACCATAATGCACCTTTATGTTTCTATTTGCATTCTATCAAGTTCTGAAACGCAAACCTTCGGCTGGAGTGATGTTGTATTCTTTGTTTTTATCAAATTGTTCCCTATTTATCATTCAGAGTGTTCCATGTAAAACCTCTATTTGGGTAGTATCTAGCCTTTCAACTCTATAATTTAATAGCAGTGAGATTTCATACTTATATTACCAGTAATAGGTTTGAATCAGGCTAAGAAGTTGGACGGAAACGAAGTTGGAAGTACAGGAATGCTGCACACTTAATGCAGCCAGATCGACAAAGATCGTCGATCTGGGTTAGACGATAATCGTCAAACTGAGATCGACGATCTATGGTTTCTTGAGATCGACGAAGATAGTCGACCTGAGTTCAACGATAATCGTCGAACTGAGATCGAAGATCTCTGTTTGCCTGAGTTTGACGAGGATCGTCGAACTGAGTTCGACAATTATCGGTGGCCTGCGTTTATGGGAAAATCGTCGAACGGCGTTCGACGATTTTTCCCGTGACCTTTGTTCGACGAAAGGAAAATCGTCGAATGGCGTTCGATGATTTTTCCCGTGGCTTGTATTCGACGTATTCATATGGACTGCGGTTAACGACAAATCATCGAACGGTTCGACGATTCCCCTTGGCTTGAGTTCGATGAAAATCGTCGAGCTGCGTTCGACGATTGTCCTGAGTTTGATGATTTTCCCACACTCGATGAAAATCGTCGAGCTACGTTCGACGATTCCTGTAGGCTGAGTTTTTTTTTCTTTCATTTCAGTTACTTTCTTCCCGAGTGATTCCTCCTAGGGGAAATGTCTTGTCGGCCTTTCGTTCTTCCTTTGTTTTGAGGGCCGAATCGTGGGTTATGCCAGGTAGTGGTATTTTGACGCTCTAAAGGAGCAGGATGTTTTGTGTGTGAGCCATGGCCGACACTTTTTTAGTCCCAGGTATGGGCTGGGCATTTGCTATGGCTGCCACCCATTTTATCCCAGGTACGGGCTGGGTTTGTGGTGGTTTTGTGCTGACAGTGAAATTTTATTTTTTTTGTTGGAACTGTTTTGTTTGCGGGACTGTTTTTTGTCACCAACTCAGGTCCATGATGATTAACTACTGCCATTCCTCACAAATTAGGATTATTAGGTGTTTCTTCGTGGTTGAATGCAACATATTGTGGCAAGTTTTTCTTGTCTTTTGCCTTGTAGCCTCTGTAGTATTTGAGCAGGGCTTGGTGTTGTTGCTTGCTACTTGGTGTACTTTTGCTTCTTTGGGCAGTGTTTGTTTTCACTATCATGTTTACTTACCCTTTTGTTCCATTTTAATTTAATTCCCTAGTTCAGATTTTCTTGATTTACTTATTGAGGTATTCTTTTCTTTTCTGAATGCCTCAGGTTCTGACTAGTAGCCGAGTGGACGACTAGTTTTGATGTGGTGTTACTGGTCATCCCTTGAGTTGTAGGGATTTCTCTCTTGTTGTTGTGAGGTAGTTTTCCTATTTTCTTACAGACATACATACTTGCCAGTTGGTTCGTGTCAGTTGTTGGCGCCTACTGGTAGTTTTACTTTATGATACTAGATATGTTTCTTTTACTGCTACCTTTCTGGATATAGTCTACTTGCTCTTGGGAAGTTTTATGCTAGGTTGCTAGTTATTTTTAAACCTATAACACTACTATAAGTATATCTCATGATCAGCATGTTTTATAAAACTCATACACTACTTTCCATGTAATGTAAAAACATCATTTTCCTACTTATAATATAATATAAATCTAGAGTCTTGCATAGTATAAGTTGACCTCGGGGGTCTTTTATGCACTCTCATAGGATGTCAAAAATAAATAAAGTATTTTTCGCTGCGTATAAGTATAGTTTTAAACGGTGGACTAGATGATCCACCGAGCCGAGGGATACGTGCCTTAAAAATATATCTGATTTTCAAGTCATTAAACTTATGAAATTTTCATAGTCTAGTTAGTTGGTGTTCGCCTGAGCGTCGACTGTTATCCCCTGCTCGATGTGGCATTACGACACGTGTTTTTCTCATACTCTGATACTTCTTGAATTCGGAGAAAAATGCGGGTTGTGATAGTTGGTATCAGAGGGAGGTTGCTTGATAATTTGTTGGGCAACCATTCCTTATAGGTATTAGATGTTTAGAATCATATCATACACACACCGATATGTCATCAGCACGTCTTGGCTGAAGCACGAAAACTAGACTCATATGATAACATGAAGTATACGGGGCATATTATGTAGTATGGGATGCATAATATTTGTTTGTATATGGATCCACCATAGGGGCAACATGTGAGGGTTATGTAGTATGAGATGCATAACCTCACCACTTGAATGCGACTAGCACGTTTCTTTTTCGTTGCATGGGAATGTTATGTAGTATGGGATGCATAATATTTTCATGTGTACGCTGCTCATGACATGCATTAGGACTTTTTTAGAATGCATAGCACAATCATGCATAGCATAACATTGTATAAGCACAACGTGACAAGCTAAAGATTTGCAAGATGACATATGTACACACATGGTTTCTAAATCAGAAAGAGAATATAAATTCATGCCTTCCCGATCTAGGCACAAGAGTTAGATGATGGTGGTTAACCATACTAGGTTAGGAATCACATTATTTTTGTCCAAAGAAACTCACTGAGCAAGTTTAGCAGTTTTAAGATCATATTTATGTATGTATTGTCTGTACTTGTAGTTAGTTCCAACTATTGTACCAAGATTTGACTAATGTTGATATGACCATAGGATGGCAAGGCTTCCGTCGACAAGGTCGACTCCCCTCTCTGAGGGTGGGACTTCTGGAGCGCAGAGTGATGCAGTGATCGAGATCTTGCGGTTGAGCAATGATTCCTTGACCAGGCAGTTGGTGGAGATGCAGGTCCAGATCCAGTCTCTGGCGGTAGTTGTGGCAGGACTGACTCAGGGAGTGCAAGACCCTATAGGGGGGTCAGCTGCCCCTCCCCCTCCTGCTCCCCTGAGACCTCCAGTGATGGTGCCAGGAGAGATGGCCTTCATTTCTCAGTTTCAGAGACTTAGCCCTCCTACATATGATGGGAAGGCAGATTTCATGGTCATAGATAATTGGCTGATCTCCATGGAGGAGATGTTCTCGTACTCCGGTGTTGCAGATGATCAGAGAGTGATGATAGCCGCCTATCAGCTAAAGGGTTTGGCTAAGAGCTGGTGGCTTAGGGAAAAGAAGAGCTTGGTGGCTGGTTGTACTTAGGCATTGTTCAAGGAGATGCTGTTGAGGAAGTTCTTGCCTTCGGTCGAGCGTGACTGACTTATGAATGACTTCCTTCACCTGAAGTAGAGGAAACTCACGGTTAGTGAGTATGAGATAGAGTTCAGCAAGTTGAGCCGGTTTGCCCCTGGGTTGGTAAGTGTTGAAGCAGATCAAGTCAAGCAATACCTTGGTGGCTTGAGGAGCGAGGTTCAGCAGTTAGCCAGTGCTTATGGATTAGTGACTTATGCAGGGGTTGTGGAGGCTGCTCTGAAAGTGGAGGCAATTGAGACCGCAAAGAACAGAGGCCAAAAAATGAGGAAGGACAAGAGGAAGTATGCTGAAGAGAAGAACCCCCAGGTACTCGATGCTGCTTCGGGAAAGAAGAGCAGGGTTGTGTGTAGCTTCTGTGGCCGGTCAGGCCACCCTGTTGAGAAGTGTTTCAAGAAGGCGGGAGCTCAGAAAAAGGAGCAAGTTCATGCTATTCAAGGTGCTCCTAGGAAGGATGTTCCCTGTTCTGTGTGTAAGCGACCCGGGCATGATGCTACCCAGTGCTGGTCCAAGGATAGAGTCTGCTATCAGTGTGGCCAGAAGGGCCATATCAAGACTAGGTGTCCTCAGGTCCAGCCTATTCTTCAGGCAGTTCCACTTCATGCTTTACCTCCGCCTCTGCGTGTGGACAAGGGCAAAGGAAAGCTGAACGTGATCTCTTCCGAGGAGGTTCAGACTTCGACTCAGGTCATCTTAGGTTAGTTGTTTTCCTATATTGAAAGTTTTATTTGCTAGAATGGTTATAGTTTTGTTTTGATAATGCCTTAGTTTCTTATGTAATTCTATAGGGAAATTTAAGGTGAAGAACCACTGGGCGCGTGTTCTGTTCGACTCTGACGCTACCCACTCATTTGTGGCTAGAGCTTTTGTAGGGCATTATCGGTTGGTTCTAGATCAAGTTCGTGATACCTTCCGCATCAAGTTCCCTTATGGTGAATCTGTATTGTTAGATTTGTGCATTTTGGATTGCCATGTTTTGTTGGGGAACTTTCTTGCGAAGGCAGACTTGAAGATGATTGATCTAGAGGACTTCGATATTATTCTGGGCATGGACTGGTTATCTAGGTATGATGCGATTATTCAGTGCAAAGGGAAGCGCTTGGACTTCATCAAGGACAACGGTCAGCCTGGAAGTGTGTATGCTGATCCATGCCAGGATTCTCCTATCATTTCTGCGGTATGTGCTCAGAAGCTGTTTCATTTTGAATTTTTTGCTTGTTTAGTCTCTGTGGTTGGGACTGCTGTTAGTGTACCGCGCTTGGAGGAGATTCCTATGGTTCGTGGTTTCTCAGATGTTTTTCCTGATGACCTTCCTGGTCTTCCCCCCGAGCAGGATGTTGAGTTTGTGATTGATTTGGAACCGGGTACGCGTCCTATTGCTAAGGCACCGTATCGGATGGCCCTTCGTGAGTTGGAGGAGTTGCGAGTCCAGTTGGGTGAGTTGTTGGCAAAAGGTTTTATCAGGCCGAGTTCGTCGCCTTGGGGTGCTCCTGTTCTATTTGTGAAGAAGAAGGATGGGTCGATGAGGCTGTGCATCGATTATAGGGAGCTGAACAAAGTTACCATTAAGAACAGGTACCCTCTGCCGAGGATCGATGATTTATTTGATCAGTTACGTGGTAGCACGGTGTTTTCCAAGATCGGTCTTCGTTCAGGCTATCATCAGCTCAGGATCTGTGAGTAGGACATTCCACGGACTGCTTTCAGGTCGAGGCATGAGCATTTCGAATTCCTGGTTATGTCGTTTGGTTTGACCAACACGCCATCAGCATTCATGGACATGATGAACCAGGTGTTCAAGGTCTTTCTAGACAAGTTCGTGGTGGTATTCATCGATGATGTGTTGATCTACTCTCGCAGTGCTGAGGAGCATGAGCAGCATCTGTGATTGGTTCTATCTACCTTGAGAGACCATCAGTTATTCACCAAGCTGAGTAAATGTGAATTCTGGTTGTCCCAAGTTTCCTTCCTGGGTCATGTGGTGAACAAAGATGGCATTTCGGTGGACCCGGAAAAGATTTCTGCAGTGATGGATTGGCATAGGCCGAGCAAACCCAAGGAGATTAGGAGCTTCTTGGGGTTGGCCGGCTATTATAGAAGATTCGTGGAGGGCTTTTCTATACTGGCAGCGCCCTTGACTAAGCTGACACAGAAGAATACGGCATTCATTTGGAGTGAGAAATGCGAGGAGGATTTTCTGGAGCTGAAGAGAAGGTTGTGTTCTGCCCCTATTTTGACATTGCCTACGGAGGGCAAGGACTATGATGTTTATGTGGATGCCTCACATGTTGGGCTCGTAGGTGTGTTGATGCAAGAAAGGAAGGTGATTGCGTATGGGTCGAAGCAATTGAAGACTCATGAGAGGAACTACCCTACGCATGATCTTAAGTTCGCAGCAGTGATCTTTGCCCTGAAGCTGTGGAGACATTTACTTTATGGTGCCCAGTGCAAGATCTACACCGATCATAAAAGCCTAAGGTATGTCTTCACCCAGAAGGAGCTGAATTTGCGCCAACGGTGTTGGTTAGAGTATGTGGCCGATTTTGATGTGGATATACAGTATCATCCGGGCAAGGCCAATGTGGTGGCTGATGCCCTGAGCTGGAAGACGGGGAAGATCTTCAATCACACCGCCGATCGTCTAGTGGAAGAGTTCCTCCTGATGGATATTTTCATGGGATGCTGTGATATGCAGAGCAGTTTGGCAGTGGCAGAGCCGTCTTGGATTGCACTCACCAGGTTGAACAAGAAGGATGATCCGGATCTTCTGCACTTATACCTCAGGACTGAGAGAGGGGAGTTGCAGGATTTCTCTATCGATGATGCGGGTACTTTGAAGTACCGCGACATGTTTTGCAACCCCGCTGTTGGAGACATCAGGTGTATGATTTGCAGAGAGGCTCATGGTTCTAGTGTTGCCTACCATCCAGGATCTACAAATATGTATCATGAATTGAAGCAGATTGCCTGGTGGTATGGGATGAAGGGAGATATAGCCCAATTTGTTGCTGAGTGCCACACTTGCAAGCATGTGAAGTCCAATCATGGAAGGCCTGGTGGCAAGTTGACTCCGTTGGAGATCCCTACTTGGAAGTGGGAAAGTATTTCTATGGACTTCATTATGTGCTTGTCGAGATCTACTAGAGGATTTGATTTTGTTTGGGTTATAGTGGACAAACTGACGAAGTGTGCTCACTTTGTTTCATACAAGACTGATTATCCGATGAAAAAGTTAGCAGAGCTGTATTTGAATGAGGTCATCAGATTACACGGTGTGCCAGTTAGAATCATTTCGGATCGAGACTCCCGTTTTACATCACGCTTTTGGAGGAGTCTGCAAGAGGGTTTGGGTGCAGATTTGAGGTATTCTACAGCTTAGCACCCGCAGACCAATGGTCAGACTGAGCGAGTGAACCAGATAGTTGAGGATATGATCAGGTGCTACATCTTGGACCATGGAGGAGCGTGGGATGAGCGTTTGCGGCTTATGGAATTCGCATACAATAACATTTACCAGGAGAGCTTGCAAATGGCTCCATTTGAGGCTTTGTATGGGAGGCGCTGCAGAACTCCCTTATTTTGGACCGAGGTCGGTGAGAGGCCTGTGTTGGGTCCGGATGCGCACGAGGAGATGGAAACTGCTGTGAAACGTATTCGAGAAAAGCTTCGTATTGCTCAGGAGAGATATGAGAAGAACACCAACCGACGTAGGTCTGACTTGGAGTTTTCTGTAGGGGACCTTGTGTTCCTTAAGGTTTCCCCGATGGTTGGTGTTAAGAGATTCGGTAAGAACCGGAAATTGGACCCGAGGTATGTGGGCCCGTTTAAGATTGTTGTGCGGATTGGCGTGTCAGCATATAGATTGGATTTTCCAGCAAATTTCTCAGGTATTCATAATGTGTTTCATGTAAGCCAATTGCGGAAGTTTGTGCGAAGCAGTGGACAAGTCTTGGATGTTGTGCCCCAGTTGGAGCCTAATATTTCATATGTTGAGGTGCCGGTCCGCATCTTGGATACTCAAGATCGGGTGTTGCGGACGAAGTCTATCCCGATGGTGAAAGTTCTTTGGAAGAACCAGGATTTGGAAAGCGCGACTTGGGAGCTAGAGTCGGCTATGAGGGAGGCTCACCCTCATCTGTTCCCTTGATTTGATTAGTATGTTTCCTTTCTAGTACTCTTGTTTTGTTGCCTTCCTTCTATACTAGAAGTAGGGCATGTAAAGATTCGGGACGAAACTTTCTTTTAGGGGGAGTGACTGTAACGCCCCCGATTTTTTCTGTGATTATTTATTCTCATTGGGCGTTACGTTGACATGTTTCCGGCATGTGTCGTTTGTTAGAGCGTGGTTTTAGCTCTTTTGGTTCGTTCTATGGTTATTGGTAGCCTTTTTGCCAAGATCCTCTACCAAGCCGGGTCTGTTTTGGTGACCGGTGAGGCCTCTCGGGGATGCTTGTGTTTTGGCTTCGGGTAGTGATAACCCGAGTTTTGATCGTCGAAAGTTGATTTCGACTTCGTCGTTGCGTTCGTAGCGTGTGTGTTAGCTACGGTGCGAATTTTGTCGGATTTCGAGGTGGTTCGGTTTTCGCGTCGTTTTGATGTGTTAATAATAATGGATATAATGATTAATTAATTTATTAAGTTTGAAATGAACGGCTTTTAGGTGGCAGTTTAGGCTGAATAGGTGTGTCCCTGCATAAATATATATAGTCTCAAGACAAAAAAACGAGTCTTTTCACTGTCTCCTTCCTGGAAAGAGTAACTGCTTCCTGTTCGAGAGGAAGAAAACCGCCAACACTGCTACCCTTCAGACGCCGATTCTAGGAGCGTTAGTGGACAGAATTTTATTCCGAAAGTGGATTTGGAGTGCTCTCGCCTAGACCTTCATTCCTACGGTTAGAGATTCAATTTTCATGGTTTTCTAGGGGACTCGAAATTTTTAGTTGATCCTTTTCCGCCATTAAAACCTTAGATCCTGTTTAGGTGCTGTTGCGGCTGGAGCCGAGAGAGAGGAAGGGCTGTGCAAGTTCAATCGCTGGTATTTGAGGCAAGTGGTGCTCCTACCTTGCAAAGTTTTTTTCTCCTTTTCATGGTCATATCTGTTATAATTTTTCACTGTTTCCCGAGATTAATTTTTTACTCTATTTTTCCATCAAAAAAGCATGTGAATCTTAAACCATAATGCCCCTTTATGTTTCTGTTTGCATTCTCTCAAGTTCTGAAACTCAAACCATCAGCTGGAGTGTTGTAGTCTTCTTTGTTTTTATCAAATTGTTCCCTGTTTATCATTCAGAGTGTTCCCTGTAAAACCTCTGTTTGGGTAGTATCTAGCCTTTTAACCCTAGAATTTAATACCAGTGAGATTTCATACTTATATTACCAGTAATATGTTTGAATTAGGCTAAGAAGTTGGACAGAAATGAAGTTGGAGGTACAGGAATGCTGCTCACTCAATGCAGCCAGATCGACAAAGAACATCGATTTGGGTTCGACAATAATCGTCGAACTGAGATCAACGATCTCTGGTTGCTTGAGATCGACCAAGATCATCGACCTGAGTTCGACGATAATCGTCGAACTGAGATCGACGATCTCTGTTTTCCTGAGTTCGACGAGAATCGTCGAACTGAGTTCGATAATTATCGGTGCCCTGCGTTTTTCAAAAAATCGTAGAACGGCGTTCGACGATTTTTCCCGTGACCTTTGTTCGACGAAAGGAAAATAGTCGAACGGCGTTCGACGATTTTTCCCGTGGCCTGTATTCGACGTATTCCTGTGGTCTGCGGTTAACGGCAAATCGTCGAACGTACTTTGACGATTCCCCGTGGCCTGTGTTCGACGAAAATCATCGAGCTGCGTTCGACGATTGTCCTGAGTTTGACGATTTTCCCGCGCTCGATGAAAATCGTCGAGCTACGTTCGATGATTCCTGTAGGCTGACATTTTTTTTCTTTTCAGTTACTTTCTTCCCGAGTGATTCCTCCTAGGGGAAATGTCTTGTCGGCCTTTCGTTCTTCCTTTGTTTTGGGGGCCGAATCGTGGGTATGACAGGTAGTGGTGTTTTGACGCTCTAAAGGAGCGGGATGTTTTGTGTGCAAGCTGTGGCCGCCACTGTTTTAGTCCCAGGTATGGGCTGGGCATTTGCTGTGGCCGCCACTCTTTTAATCCCAGGTACGGGCTGGGTTTGTGGTGGTTTTGTGCTGATAGTGAAATTTTTTTATTTTTTTGGAACTGTTTTGTTTTGGGGACTGTTTTTGGTCACCAAATCAGGTCCATGATGCTTTACTACTGTCATTCCTCATAAATTAGGATTGTTAGGTGTTTCTTCTTGGTTGAATGGAACATATTGTGGCATGTTTTTCTTATCTTTTGCCTTGTAGCCTCTGTAGGATTTGAGCAGGGCTTGGTGTTGTTGCTTAGTACTTGGTGTAATTTTGCTTCTTTGGGCAGTGTTTGTTTTCACTATCATGTTTACTTACCCTTTTGTTCCATTTTAATTTAATGCCCTAGTTCAGATTTTCTTGATTTACTTGCTGAGGTATTCTTTTCTTTTCTGAATGCCTCAGGTTCTGACTAGAAGCCGAGTGGACGACAAGTTTTGCGGTGGTGTTGTTGGTGATCCCTTGAGTTGTAGGGATTTCTCTCTTGCTATTGTGAGGTAGTTTTCCTGTTTTCTTACAGACATACATACTTGCCAATGGGTTCGTGTCACTTTGGTGGCGCCCACTGGTAGTTTATTTTATGATACTAGATACGTTTCTTTTACTGCTACCTTTCTGGAGATAGTCTACTTGCTCTTGGGAATTTTTATGCTAGGTTGCTAGTTATTTTTAAACCTAAAACACTACTTTAAGTATATCTCATGATCAACATGTTTTATAAAACTCATACACTACTTTCCAAGTAACGTAAAAAGATCATTTTCCTACTTATAATATAATATAAATCTAGAGTCTTGCATAGTATAAGGGGTCACTTATGCACTCTCATAGGATGTCATAAATAAATAAAGTATTTTCCGCTGTGTATAAGTATAGTTTTAAACCGTGGACTAGATGATCCACCGAGCTGAGGGATACGACCCTTAAAATATATCTGATTTTCAAATCATTAAACTTATGAAATTTTCATAGCCTAGTTAGTTGGTGTTCGCCTGAGCGTCGACAGTTATCCCCTGCTCGAAGTGGAATCACGATGCTTATTTGTTGGAACACCCTATTACTAATTTGGGTCAGGATCACTTTGTCTCTAGGAACCTTTGCTTGACCTTCTGTATAGCTTAATAGGTCAATTAGTATTGAGTCTAAGGGTTAGAAGTCTAGGTTTGGAAGCTGCTCTAAAGACCAGGATTCTCTGTCTGAAGACTAAGTCATATCGTCGAGCTCAGCACGACGATTCGTCGAACTCCGGTCGACGATCGTCTAGCTCAACTTCGACAGATCGTCGAACTCCATTCGACGATCGCTGAGCTCAACTTCATAATATCGTCGAACTCCATTCGACGATCGGTGAGCTCAGGTCGACGATTTTGACTCTGCATTGGATCTTTATCTCTGAGCTCAGTTCGACGATCTTTGAGCTCAGATCGACGATATTTTGCTGCTGTGTGTTTCCAGGTCGCTGAGCTCAGCTTGACGATAGCAGAGCTCAGTTCGACGATTTCAGATAACTTCCAGAATTCAAATTCAAATCAGTTAGGAGTTATTCTGCAATTAATTCAGAGATTTGCTAGCCATTTTCATTTAATTCTGGACCAAGTTTCAAGGGATTTTTCAAGGAATGTTTCTGTGGACTTTCCTCCAGAAGAGATTATGCAGTTAAGGATGCGATTAATTCAAATTCATTTCTGACAAAGGAAAAGGAGTTGTAGAGGTTGCTAGGAAAAATTCTGATCTGCCTCAGAAAACCAAGTCCCAGCAGAAATCGTCGAACAGAGATCGACGATCGCCGAATGAAGATCGACGATCGCCGAACGCAGCTCGACGATCTCAGGAAAAATCGTCGAACGCTGATCGACGATCTCAGCCAAAGTCGTCGAACGCAGGTCGACGATCTCAAGTGCCTGATCTCACCCATAGTCGACCGTCGAATGGAGCTCGACGATCTGACCCAAGATCGTCGAACGCAGCTCCAAGATCGTCGAACAGAGGTCAGAGCTCTGGAAAATTTCTCAACGGCAAATCAAAATTGAATCCTAAGAGTTCTTCATCCCAAATCTATAACCCTTATACTGAATGGATTTTACCTCCAAGGAGATATCATCCTGAAGGATATAAGAGTCAACCTGGGATGTCTTTCATTTTTGAATTTAAAGGTTATCAACCTAGGCCCAAGGTAAACTGGGTCAAAAACAAATAAATTGTCGTATGTGCAGGTGAAGACCTATCCAACATCTAACCAGCAATGGTACTTGGATAGTGGGTGCTCTAAGCACATGACAGGGAACAAGGACAGCCTCACATCCTTCAGAGCCAAGCTTGGACCCAAAGTTATCTTTGGTGATTCAAACTTTGGACAGACTAAAGGATATGGTGCAGTCCAGATTGGTTCAGTAACTTTCAAGAAGGTAGCTTATGTAGAAGGACTGAAGCACAACCTAATTAGCATCAGTCAGCTGTGTGATGAAGGCTACCAGGTGACCTTCAGCAAAGTCTTATGCAAAATCAAGTCAGAGGACAACACAACAGTGTTGACAGGTAAAAGGAAAGGTAACATCTATCTAGTAAACTTTCTTTCAACTAATGTAGATATTTGCTTGTTTAACTCTGTCTGCAAACCAAATGTTTTATGGCATAAGAGATTAGGACACCTAAACCTTAGAACTAATGCTAGGCTATCCAAGGACAACCTTGTTAGAGGACTACCTTCTGGCCCCTACAAGAAGGAAGGACTCTGCAGGGCTTATCAATTAGGCAAGCAAACTAAAAACAGTTTTAAGTCACTTAATAAGAGTGATTCACCTAGGATATTGTATCTGTTACACATGGATCTCTTTGGACCCATCACAGTACAAAGCCTAGGAGGGAAATCCTACACTTTAGTAGTTGTAGATGACTTCTCTAGATTCACTTGGGTGTTCTTTCTAAGGAAGAAGTCTGATAACTTTAAGTGTCTGACAGAGTTTCTCAAATGTATACAGATTGAGTTCAATACTCACATTGCCCTGATCAGAAGTGATCATGGGACAGAGTTTGATTCTCTTCTTATGCAAGAGTTCTGTCAAAGTGAAGGGATCAGGCATACTTTCTCAGCTCCTAGAACTCCTCAGCAAAATGGGGTAGCTGAAAGGAAAAATAGAACCCTTATTGAATCTACCACTACATTGTTGTCAGATGCTCATCTACCTCTATCCTTTTGGGCAGAGGCAGTGAACACCTCCAACTATTTGCTGAACAGAAGTCTGATACATAAACTAAAGGGAAAGACTCCCTATGAATTACTCAAAGGGAAGAAACCTAAAGTTGACTATTTTAGAGTCTTCGGTTGTATTTGCTACATTCACAATAATGACAAGAGATATTTAGCAAAATTTCAAGCCAAAGCTGATGAAGGAGTGTTTCTGGGATACTCCATGATCAGCAAGGCCTATAGGGTCTATAATAAATCATCTTTGAAAATTGAGGAATCTGTTCACATTTCTTTTGATGAATCTAACATGTCTTTCAAGGAGAAGATTTCTTCTACCATAGAACCTTTGCAGGAACATTCTCTATTTGAAGACTTGAACAGTTTACAGGTTACTCAAGGGGATGAAAGCAGTGAAGATGAAGGAAATGCTCAACACATTGAAGCACAACCTGAAGAGCCAGTTGTTGTACCACAAGAGGAAACAACAACACAGGTTGGTGAACAATCAACACCCCCTGTTGATTTAGTAACATCAAGAGACCATCCAATTTCCCAAATAATTGGAGAAATCTCAGCTGGTGTGCAAACCAGAAATCAGGTCAACCAAAACCTGTTGCACATCTTCTTCCTATCTCAAATTGAACCTCAGTCCATTCAAGATGCAGAGCAAGATCCACACTGGATCATTGCAATGCAAGAGGAGTTGCATCAATTTGAGAGGAACAAAGTATGAGAACTAGTGCCAAAGCCTATGGATCATTCCATTGTTGGAACAAAATGGGTATTCAGAAATAAACTGGATGATCAAGGAGTAATTATAAGGAACAAGGCAAGGCTAGTTGCTCAGGGATACTCTCAAGAAGAAGGAATCGACTACGACCAGACTTTTGCACCTGTTGCAAGATTAGAAGCCATCAGAATATTTCTAGCTTATGCAGCTCACAAAGGCTTCAAAGTATATCAAATGGATGTCAAAAGTGCTTTCTTAAATGGAG
The DNA here is from genome assembly GCA_039583875.1 of Platanthera guangdongensis. NCBI lineage: Eukaryota > Viridiplantae > Streptophyta > Magnoliopsida > Asparagales > Orchidaceae > Platanthera > Platanthera guangdongensis. Next base: position 129,450,750 of record CM077147.1, on the reverse strand, counting down.
ACATCAAAGAGGAAGTTTATGTTAGACAACCTCCAGGTTTTATCTCTCCAACTTATCCTGATTATGTTTTTAGATTAAATAAATCATTATATGGTCTCAAGCAAGCTCCTAGAGCATGGTATGAGATCTTAGCATGCTTTCTCTTGCAAAATGGTTTTATAAGGGGTAGAGTAGACCAAACTCTTTTTATTAGAACCCATAAGTCTCATACCCTACTAGTACAAATTTATGTAGACGATATCATTTTTGGTTCTACTGACTCAAAATTGTGCAGAAGGTTTTCTAAACTAATGCATTCTAAATTTGAGATGAGTAGCATGGGTGAGCTATCCTTCTTCCTAGGATTGCAAGTCAAGCAACATGCTGAAGGCATCTTCATTTCTCAAACCAAGTATGCACATGAATTGGTTAAGAAATTTGGTATGTCTGAGACATCTTGTATGAAAACACCCATGCCTACTAATGCTGTATTGGATGCAGATGAACATGGGAAACCTGTTGTTCAGACAACATATAGAGCAATGATTGGCTCTTTATTATATCTTACAGCTAGTAGACCAGATATAATATTTGCTACATGTATATGTGCTAGGTTCCAAGTGAGCCCTAGAGAGTCACACCTAACATTAGTAAAGAGGATTCTCAGGTATGTTAAAAGTTGTCCAAATCTAGGTCTTTGGTATCCAAAAGATTCAGCATTTGAGTTAACTGGATTCTCTGATGCTGATTATGCTGGATGCAGAATTGACAGGAAGAGCACCAGTGGAACTTGTCAGTTCCTTAGTGACAGACTTGTCTCTTGGTTTTGTAAGAAACAAACATATGTGTCAACTTCAACTGCTGAAGCTGAATATATGGCTGCTGGCAGTTGTTGTTCACAAATATTGTGGATTCAAAACCAACTCCTAGACTATGGCTACAACTTAGAGAAGTCTAAAATCTTTTGTGACAATACAAGTGCTATTTCCATAGCTCAAAATCCAGTCCTCCATAGTAGGATAAAACACATAGAGATTAGGCATCACTTCTTAAGGGATAATGTTGAAAAAAATAAAATTGAATTACAATATATCTCAACTGATTTACAAAGGGAAGATATTTTCACCAAGCCTTTGGATGAAAAGAAACACACCTTCTTCCTAAATCAGTTAGGAATGTTAGATGGAGGAAGTCTTATATAATATCCAAGATTTTGAAAGCTCAAAATTTGACCAAGACTAGGCAAACATTCTGATTTTTCTTATTGTCTAGAATTTTTCTGATCTCTGAACTGCGCTCGACGATTTGCCCTAAGATCGCCGAACGGAGATCGACGATTTCCAAAAATCGTCGAACTGAGTTCAGCGCCTCTCAGATAGTATGAACTATCTCTTCTGGTCAACGATCGTCGAACGGCGCTCGACGATTTTGTTCTCTGAACGATCGTCGAACGGAGCTCGACGCTCTCTAATATCATCGAACGGAGATCGACGATGTTGAAGTCTCTTCAGATTCCTTAGAAGCCTCGATCGTCGAACTGAGTTCAACGATCTTTCCAATTCTGCGTCGAACCCTAATATAAAACTCCTTTTTCGCCGTCGTTCTCATTTGCGCTTTCGATTTCTCTGCAAGATTTTTCCTTGCCCTCCAAACAGTTCTACGCTTGGTCGTTTTGTTTGTTGAGACTTTGCAGGTACAATGGTTGTGTCAGTTGTTGTTCTTGCTGCCATGAAGTTCGATGCCGGTTTTGACATTGATATAGAATCTTTCAGCACCACTGACCAGGTTTTCCAAGATATACTGGGTTTGTTCAAGGATCAGAATCTAACTGCTATCATGACCACCCGGATCAAGTTGGCTTCTGATGAAATCAAGGAATGGGTTTTTACTGCTCATAATCAGGACAACAGCACTATAGTTGGGTCAATAGCTGGAAATCAGGTACCCTTGACCCCAACCATTCTTTCAGAGGTTTTTGAGTTGAGAAATGGAGAAGAATCTACTGAGTTATCTAGAGAAGAGTATTCTGACCTGCTTGCCAGGATGGGTCATCCAGAGGGAAACCCTAGCAAGCTCTTCAAGAGGAATCTGTCTGTTGAATATAGGTTCCTGGCAGATGTGGTAGGGAAAGTGCTACTGGCAAAGCACTCAGCCCATGATACAATATCCAGATATCAGCTCTGTCTTATGGGAGCTCTTGTGGATAAGAAAACTCTGAACTGGGGAGAGGTCTTATTTGACCTAATAAAGAAAATAAACAAGAGTTTTGTTAATTTTGGAAGAATTATTGGAGTTTTTCTGCAGACCAGGTGCCCTGCCTTGCTGGTCTCATCTGGAGTTCACATCAATGCCTCCAAGAGACTAACCTGTGCCCTCTTTAGAAAGTGGGATAGGCAAATAAGCAAGCCTAGCAGGCCCTCCTCCAGTGCTCCTTCAGGCACCAGGACTCAAAGAGTCACTCCCCCACAGGTCTCTGCTCCTGCAGATAACCTGGCTGCTACTGTTGCTCCTACTCCCCCTCCCATTCCATCCCTGCACCTACCATCCACCACTCCAGCTCCCTCCACCATCACCATCTCTATCCCATCTCCAACATCAACACCATCCCCAGAACCCATTCCACCTCCACCAGAAGACCAATTCCACCCACTGTTCTCCTATCCTCCACCAGATGTCACCTCCTCACCCTCTCTTCCATCCTTCATCCTACTGGATGACTCCTTTATGGATGATTCCCCATCATCTCCTCCTGAGTTACCCTCCTCCTCCACTTCATTCCAAGACCTCCTACACCATATCATAGACCAGCCCACATTCACTCCATCCATATCAATTCCCCTGTCCTCTATCTCCACCCTACCTACACCTCAGCCATCCATTCCATCATTCCCCAGCTCTCCCCTTCCAGAAACTTCAGCTGCTCCCATTCCATCTACCTCTGCTCCAGCTCTTGAGCAAGTAGACCTCTCAGCCCTAGCTGACAGGCTGTATGAGCTGATTGCCCCCAGGCTCTCTCTACTATTGGAGACCTCCTTGGCTCCTCTACACCTGTCTGTGGCAGCCCTTTCTGCCAGGCTCTCTTCCCTCCTTCCTCAGGAAGCACCTAGAGCAGTGTGCCTTGATCCAGATGTATCTGCATCTAGGCAGGGGGAGATGCCATATGAAGAGAATCTTCATGCTGCTGCTGCTATTTCTGCAAGCTCTTTATCTGCTGCTGCTGTTTCTGTGTCTGCTGCTCCTCTTGCTGCTGTTGTTGTGCCTCCTACTGCAGTCTTTGCAATTGACCTCAGGTCTTTGCTATCTTTGTTTGATTCTGCCTTTTTCAGCTGTCTGCCAGAGGGTAATGCTGTCCAGCCCCCAGAAGACTTGTCCAAGGCACTTGTGCCTTTTTCTGGCTGTGACCCTAGCATCCTCTCTTCCTTTGTACATTCAGTCACTGCTGCTGCTTCTGAAGATAGGACTGTTGACACTGCTTCTGATGAGCCAATATCCAAGGACTTTCTGATGTCATAGGCCACTGAAATTGAGCCTGCTGCAGATTTTGATGCTGTTTCTACTGTTTCTGCTATTGTCAGTGAAGTTGTTGCTGCTATCAACTCTTCAGTTTCTGTTGCTGATAGTGTATCTGCTGTTTCTGCTGATGTTAGTGAGACAGTTGCTGCTGTTGTCACCTGTCCAGAATCTACTGCTGCTGTTGCTGTTACTGCTTCACCTTCTGCCTCATCTGCTGCTGTACAACTGAAGAAAGATCTTATGAAGAAAATAGATGCTCTATATGATGATCAGAGTTCTGAATCTGATGAATTCAAAACAGACTCTGATGACTCATCTGCTACCATTGCCAGGAAAAGGAAGGCAAGGAGCAAAGCAATGAAAAGGGTTCCTCCTGCTAAAGTTAAGGATAACAATGATATCCCTTATTATATCCTTCATAATTGCCCAATCTCTGAACACTGGATGTAGTATTCCAAGAACCAGCTGAAAGCCATGAAGAAAAAGTGGAAATATGAGAAGGGTTCATCCCCATTCCAGCACTCTCATCCTCCTCCACCACCTCCTCCTGATGCAGGTGCAGGTGGAAGCTCTGCAAGTCAACCCCCAGCCAGAAGCCAGGCTCCCTATCAACCTCATGCCAGATCCTATCAAAGGGAAAGCCAATCCAGGGGTTCATATTCTAGGAGAGGAGGATATAGAGACAATCAGAGAGATATGCAAGTATATTCTAAAGGGTACTCCAGGCAGCACCCATATTCTAGGGGAGGATATATTTCATCTGATACATCATCAGGTCCTTTCCCTTACAAGCTGAAAGAGACTGTATCTGCCAGGCCTCCTCAAGACAATCCTTCCAACAGGTATGAGCCACCTGTACCTTTTGAGGGCCATGAAAATAATCCATCTGCTTGGACTGCCAGGATAAAGGAATTGGCTGCACTGGATCATATTAAGAAGGCCAGAGAACAAGAAATAGATTCCTCCAACATTTCAACAATGTCTGAGCAAAGACAGAAAGAATTAGAGAGATATGCTTCCAGTAAATTCTTTGATGCTGAGAGATACATGGAATTACATCCTGCAGCTGTGGTTCCCAGGCCTACAAAGCAAACTTATTTGGGTGCAGCAGATGACACCAGGTCCAACAAGGAAGCCCTAAATCCTAACAGAGAAATTAAAATGGTTGAAGGCAAAGAGAAGAAATGACATTGTAAGGTGATAATTTCTGGAACTTCTGATTATCTGGATGCTATATATATATCTCTGTGATGTTTCTGCATATCTAGCTGTTGCTTTTATGTTTTTCTGATTGTATGTTGTTATTTAAAGCTTTTCCAAAGTCTGTAAATAGTAATCCTAACCCAAATGGGGGGAGATTGTTGGAACACCCTAATACTAATTTGGGTCAGGATCACTATGTCTCTAGGAACCTTTGCTTGACCTTCTGTATTGCTTAATAGGTCAATTAGTATTGATTCTAAGGGTTAGAAGTCTAGGTTTTGAAGCTGCTCTAAAGACCAGGATTCTCTGTCTGAAGACTAAGTCATATCGTCGAGCTCAGTACGACGATTCGTCGAACTCCAGTCGACGATCGTCTAGCTCAACTTCGACAGATCGTCGAACTCCATTCGACGATCGCTGAGCTCAACTTCATAATATCGTCGAACTCCATTCGACGATCGGTGAGCTCAGGTCGACGATTTTGACTCTGCATTGGATCTTTATCTCTGAGCTCAGTTCGACGATCTTTGAGCTCAGATCGACGATATTTTGCTGCTGTGTGTTTTCAGGTCGCTGAGCTCAGCTTGACGATAGCAGAGCTCAGTTCGACGATTTCAGATAACTTCCAGAATTCAAATTCAAATCAGTTAGGAGTTATTCTGCAATTAATTCAGAGATTTGCTAGCCATTTTCATTTAATTCTGGACCAAGTTTCAAGGGATTTTTCAAGGAATGTTTCTGTGGACTTTCCTCCAGAAGAGATTATGCAGTTAAGGATGCGATTAATGCAGGCCAATGGCTATTCTTGATAGAGAATGATATTCCATTTTGTACCAGAGAATAAGTGACAGGATTTTTTGAATCTCTCAATAGAGAACACACAATACAGAGAGAGAAGATACAAACTACAAAGATACTCTCAAAAATCTTCTATCTCAAAGAATTCTGAAGAACACTCATCCAAGGAGACCAAATTTTCAAATCTTCAGATCTCTTTAGTTTTCAAAGTGTTCAAGGCCAACATATTTTCAAGACTCCAGACACTCAACATTTCAGCTATTGCTGAAATCATCTATTGCTGGAGTTCAATCTTTGAAGGCCTATCACCCTCAGCAAAGCTTTTCTTCCTGAAGATTTCAAGGATTCAGGGTGAGCTTTGACATCAATCCACATAGTCTTCTCAGTTGTTTGAGAAAGAGAAGACTTCCATCACTCTCTCACCCCCACTCTGTAAAGGGTTTTTCAAACTCCTGTCAAAAGTTTGAGCTTGGTTGTTGAGCACCTTGTCAAAAGCTCATTGGTGGCAAGACACCTGATCAAAAAATCTGGTTTGGTTTTTGAGCACCTTATCAAAAGCTCATTGGTGCCCAGGACACCTGATCAACTCATCCTGCAGTGGATTCCTACCTAGGGTGGTAGAAGAGTGGATGTACCCAAGTTTGGGGAACCACTATATTTCCTTGTGTCTTTTGGTTTTGCTTGTGTTTATGTTTTTTTCTGGCCTTGATTTTTCTGTGCTTAGTTTTTGCTTTGCTTAGTGCTGTGATTAGATTTATTTTTGCTTCCCTGCTCACACATATTACAACAATTGTTGTAAAAGTTTGTAAAAGTTTTCAAAGCACCATATACTCTATTCACCCCCTCTAGAGTATATCAGATCTAGTTGCACTTTCATTTTTCTCATACTCTGATACTTCTTGAATTCGGAGAAAAATGCGGGTTGTGACATCCATACCTATGATACACCAGTCTAGATGCACCATCATATTATTCCAGAATTCCCAGTTGATCCAAATATCATTCCTCACCATTTGAATCCCTTGGCTACTACTGCTCCAGCTCAAGCTCCACAGCCTACATTCAAAGGTTGTGAAGGTCCTCCTCCAGATTCATATGCTCAAGTTTGGGAGGCAGTCCCCGCAGACATATTCTTCTTATCTCCTCCTGAGATCAACACTTCAAAGAAGAAGAGAAAGTATGGTGAAGGTGCCTCAGCTAGCAGGTCAATACTAGTTCTAGATACAGAAAAGAGAAAAGCTCCAGAGTATGATGAAATCTGGTCTCCAACTTCAAAGTCTCTCATTTTAGATACTATCAAGCTTGTCATGCACTTCAATGAAAGCATGAATGATCATTAAAGCTCCCAGGAATGGGAATTGTATGAAAAATCAATGATAAAGAGAAGGCTGTATGACAGAGAATTTGGTAGGAACAACCATGCTGCTCCTCCAAAGCTTCCAAAATACTATCCCAAGCCCTTCAGCTACCAAAGAAGACAGCAAGAGAAGAAAGACAAGCAGCACCACTAAGTCTAAGCAAAGAGGATTATGAGAGTGTGGAAATGATTCATGTAGAAATGATGTTTTGGACAATCATGTTTATATATTCCTTAATTTTGATCATATACACTTTGATTATAGTTTTATGCTTGCTTACACTGCTTTCTCTACTGCATATCTAGCTCTTTTTGTCTATAAAATTCACCTTAGTGCAAATGGTTCTGACTTCTACAAATAGGGGGAGATTTTTGGGTATTGTATCCACATTAACCCAGATTTGGTGAAGTCACCCTTGAACTAAGATGAATTAAGTTGTATTTGATGTTTTTTTTGAGTTATGTGTTTGCAGGACTTTATTGCCAAGTGTAGACTAATGTCAGTCTATAATGGGTCACCAAACACAGGACCACACAATGTAATCCCTCATTGTGTTATCCATGGTGTTGACTCATGTGTAGCCTCTCTATTGCGATACACTTCATTTTCAAGCAGTAGGACTGATTAGAGAAAGACTTGTTGCTGAATTCTTTGAAGAAGAGAAAATTATGTTGAAGAAATTTTTGCTAAGTATTTTACTCGAGTAGTTACTTGCATACTCGAGTAAGTCTATCTGTACTCGAGTAAGGGAATTAGCTCTCGAGTAGTCAAATTATAGCTCTCGAGTAGCTAAGTCAATTACTCGAGTAGATCATCTCTTATTCTCGAGTTAACATAATTTCCTCTCTAGAAAATTTTCTTAGTCATTTACTGGAGTAGTCATATAAGTACTCGAGTAGATTAGTCTTTCGTCTCGAGTTACAGAGGACAGGATTTCGTGTAATTTTACTTCACTCGAGTAGTCAAGTTTATGTACTCGAGTAGTCCATCTACTACTCGAGTAATCCAGATTAAATACTCGAGTGATAAGTTTTTCATCCCTCAAAATTTTTATATGTCCATTACTCGAGTAGTAATATCCATGTACTCGAGTAGTTTATCTCCTCTCGAGTAGTCCAGTTTCACTACTCGAGTAACCCAGTTTTTTCTTCGAGAAATTATTCTAAATCTTTGACTCGAGTAATCTTTCTACCTCTCAAGTAGTTAATTTCTATTCTCTCGAGTAGTACTTCTTGTACTTGAGTAGTTCAACTCCACATCTCGAGTAACTATTTTAGCACTCGAGTAAGTCTTTGTGTACTAGAGTAGATGCACATCATTTCTAGATTTTTTCTAAGTTATTTACTTGAGTAATCTTCCTCTATTCTCTCGGGTAATCAGAATAGTACTCGAGTAGGTAATTGCTCTCTCTAGTATTTCAGTCATTCTTTTCCGGAAATTTGCTAAGTCCAGATTTGATGGAAATTTCAAATGCCTTGACATGATTGGTCCCTGTGTACGTCATTAAGACTAATTATAACCATTAAGGAGATCTTATATAAGGTCTTGTCAAAACCGACTAACCCTAAGAAGTGTTGTCAAGAATTATTCTAAGTATTTTTTGAATCTCATTCTCTCTGTCTCAAAACGGAAGTCGCCGCCGCCGATCTTCATCGCGCATAATCGGCAAGGTTTTTTGATCCAGATTTTCAGACCAAGAAGACTTCCAGATCGAGATTGCTTTTCATTCCTCATCATCTATCTGATCGTGTGAAGTCAAAAAATTCCAGATCCAGTTCTTGTTGAGCCATCTTCTTCAATAGTTTCTGAGAAAGCCTTAAAGATCAAGAGGAAGACCTTGGCCGACATTTTCAGATATGTGAAATAAATCTGTTTGTATTTTCATATACTCTCAATTTCATTCTAGTAGGAGATTTCTCTCCGAGTGTAGGAGCTTTTTGTCTCCGAGTTGTATTAAGTTTTATCTTCTGAGTGTAGATTCGTGTTATGGATCGATATTGTAGGAAGGTTGTTCCGAGGCGTAGGATTGGTTTTCAATTAGAGTTAGTGGAGTAGCCAAGTATAGTGCTTTGCTAGATCGGTGAGGGAAAGTGGATGTACCCAAGATTGGGGAACCACTATAAATCATTTGTCGTCTGTGATTGCTTGGTTGATAATTGTGTGCATAGATCTCTAAATTTTTTATTCCGCAAAAGAAGCACAACTTACCTATTCACCCCGCTCTAGGTGATTTAGGTAGACAACTGAACACTTTCAAAAACTATCATCTTTACAAAGTATTCAGCAATTCTAAAGAAAACCACCAGGGTGCATCAACAAACTGACATGAACCCACTGGCCAGTATGAGTGTCAGTACTAACAAGAAAACAGCCAAGAAGTACCTCTCAAGGTAGAGGAAACCCCAGCAAGACTACAGTCAACTAGCAAACTCCAAACCTAGCCGCTCAACCGGCTACTGCTCAGAACCTGAGGCATTCAAAGAAAGAACACCTCAACAAGATAAATATAAGTGGCAAACAAAACTGTCAGTAAACAAGGAGTAACAAGATTACTAATCCCAAACCTGAATAGCTGTCAAAAGAGAACACATCAAACTAACTAGAGATTTAGAACGAAAAGTTAACTTATAAAGTTAAAAGGTAATGAAATTTGCACCAAGTGCGAACAGAGTTATACTCCGAAAATAATCTGCGAGGGAAGGCATAAATAGCATAAGATTAATCCATAAGAAACAAAAACGGGGCAAAGGCTCAATAAACACGTGAATCATTAAGAACGTAACGCAACCGGATCTGAGTCGGGACCAAACCGGTCAAACCCGAACTAATAGACCCAAACATCAAAAAAACGGGACTGTGGTGGTGGCCATCTGATCCAACACAACCAACAGCCCAAAAACGAGACCCAAACATGGCCGTTTGTAATGATTCACGAAACTAAGCCATTCAAACCAACCCCATATATCCAAATACCCATAAACCCAAACTCAATAAATTAAATAGAAAACCGACGAGTATAGCTTGGCAAGACTAAGCCTTGGTGATACACGCTAAATCGGTTAAAGGACACAAAACTAAGGAAAAGGCATTGAGTACACTCAACGCCGCATCGAGTGCAGTCGACGCACTCGATGCCATAACACAGAACGGTGATGGCATTGAGTGTGTTCAGCTCACTCAACAATTAAACACAGTGCAACGGCATTGAGTGAGTTTAGCTCACTCAACGCTTTTACTTAACTTGCCGAAAAAAGTGACTCTATTGAGTGAGTTAAGCTCACTCAACGCTATCAACGCTTTTACACTTGGACTCCAAAATTTCCTGATGGCATCGAGTGTATACATCACACTCAATGCCGAGTTGAGTGTTTGCAGCACACTCAACGCCTTCTGACTTAGCGTCAAATTCTGATGGAGTTGAGTGTAAGCAGCACACTGAATGTCATGTTGAGTGCATCCAACGCACTCAATGCTTTTACACGTAGTGCCACATACCTCACAGCAAGGCGTTGATTGTATACAACACACTCAATGCCACGTTGAGTGCAATTAACACACACAACGCTTTTACACTTAGCGCCACAGACTTCTTAGCAAGGCGTTGAGTGTAATCATCACACTTAATGCCGCGTTGAGTGCACTCAACAGACTCAATGCTTTTGGAATTAGGATAGAAATTAGATTCAGTGCTAATGCCACACTCAATGCCTAAGGGCTATACTCAACGCCTAAGGGCTATACACAACGCCTAAGGGTTATACTTAATGGCTCTTACTCCGTTCGAGCTTGACGAACTCCGTTCGATGAAATGGCTCAGCTCGACGAACTACGTTCGACGAAATTCCTTTGTTCGTCGAACCGAGTTCGACGAAATTCCTCTGTTCGTCGAACTCCGTTCAACGAATTCCTCTATTCGTCGAACTCCGTTCGACGAATTAGCTTCAGTTCGACGAATGCAGACCACTCCAAACCGAAAACTACTCCAAGAAACTAATATATTGAATGATATCCAGGTAGAACAGTATGTAATATATACAGGAAGAATAGTATTGAAAATATACTGGAAAAGACAAGCTTGGCAAGGGGAAGAAGTTAACACTTGCCTCAAATCGCCAATCCAGCCACGTAAACGCTCTTGAAACTTCCTGAGCAACAATTCCTGAAACCTTTCAGGACAAAAAGGGGTCAAAACCGCATATCTAGACCTATAAAAATCCAAGAAACTAGAAAAGCTTACCATAGAAATGTAGATCTAGGAGAGATCTACCAGGTTCCACTCTCCAAAGAAGAAATCGAGAACCAAAACAACAGACATCGACGGCCGAAGGCTTAGGAAGGTACGCCGCTGTCATTCTTCCGCAACAAGCAAGCGGTTTCACGAGGGAGACAAATGAATAGGGTTTGAAGCTATGGGTTCTATTTATACTGCTTTTATCCGATTATTTTATTATAGGATAACATAATTAATTAAATAAAACGTCAAAATGACCTGAAAACAAAACTTACCCAAAATTTTACGAAAATCGCACCATAGCTAAATACCGATGCTACGAACACAATGACGTAGTCGAAATTAAGATTCGATGAACCAAACTCGAGCAAACACCTCCCGAAGCCAAAACATAAACATTCCCAAAGACGCTCCACCAAGTCACCAAAACAGACCTGGCTCGCTAGGAAATCTTGCAAACAGACTAAACAAAGCCACACATATAGAAAACCTAAGAGCTAACACCACATTCTAACAATGACAAATACAGAAAATGCATCAACGTAACGCCCTGAAGTCATAAACAAGCCAGATAATGAATTAAACCTAATATCAAAAAATCGGGGGCGTTACAGCCAGGGGTCGGAGTATCTTTGGGTGGTGGCCCGGTGGCCTGCTGCCGTCGTCCACTACCTGAAATGATCATCCCGAGAGTAGGATGGCTGTGGCTCTACTTGTAGTGCCATCGTGCTACACTGCCTCTCTGACGATGAAGCCAACCACAAAACCATACCGGCCAGCGTACTGGGGGCAGGGCTCCTCTCTGGTGGTGGCCAAGTGACCAACTGCCACCGGCCACCGCCAAAGCTAAAATAAAGAAGAACTCTGTTTCTACGGTGCCGTCGGAGCTGCGTTTTTCGGTGGCACCCCGGCCTTCCACCACCGGTGAAAGTCATCCCTGGTGGTTTAGACCTTCTCTAGTGCCACCACTGACGCTAGGAGGGGCTAGCTTGTTACGACCACCACCAGACCTGGAGCTTGGCTCGGGTGGTGCCGGTGGCGCTCCGGCCGTCGAGGATGTATGCAACACATTAGGGGGATAGGGAAGGGGGAGGGGGAGAATATCCACCTGCACTGGGGGATCTTGGGATAGACCGGCCTTGTTAGCCATGCAATGTGGCAGGGTGGTAGAGGTCGGGTTGTTCCTTTTCCAGTGACCTGAGCTCCGATAGAGGGGGGGTGCAAAGGTGGGGTGTGCTCTCAGAGCTTGGGGGGTTGAGGTAGGGGGTTGGGGCCCTTAAATAGGTTGGGCAGAGAGGGATCTCCTCCTCACCTCCAATGTGGGATTAATACATCCTTAAAGAGGGATTAATATCCATCGTCCAGTTGTCCAAGTACAGCAGGACGCCGTGGGTATTTCTCCCATATGTGGAAATATGGGAAAAAACATTATGGCTTGGGCCTTTTTAAATGTGGAAGGGAGAAAGAGAAGGAAAATGGGGAGGGATAATTGGGCCTTCCTTGGCCCATGGCCCAATTCCATCATGTGGCTGGTTTTGGGTGGCCCAAGATGTGAGAGGGGTAGGGCCATAACAAATTGATGAAGGGCGGTGAACACCTCTTTGAAAAAAATTAAAAAAAAAATGACTTTTAGGAGGGTTTGCCCAAAGTCAACCATAGGGGAGTCCCCCATGCTGGTCAAAGTCCATGGGGGTCCAGGTAGTCGGGGTCAGGTCAAAGTTGGGGTGTCGTGTCACAATTGGTGTGCGCACGCTTTTCGGTGCACGATTGTGCTCGATTTGACCACAAGTTGAGCACCTGTCTTCAAAATTGTCCAGGACGACTTCTGTTGACTTCGTATTGACCACACTAGTCCAATTCCACTGATTGGGGTTAAATCATAGTCCATTTGACAAATATCCAAAATCTGTGCGTCGCGGCGCGCTAAAACAGTCAAAATGTCTATATTCATTGTTAGACCTCAGATTGTGATGCAACAAGTTCTGACGTGCTCGTATTGACTATACGAGTCCATGGGAACTGACAGAACACAAATCAGAGTTCTCTAGTTCGATATCCCCGTGTATGGTTACCTCCTACCTTGGTATGGGGCACAGCTAGAGGTACATGTCACTTTTATTGGGCCTACTGGGTTTCCAATGGCCTAATAAAAGTCGGGATGTTACAATCCAATAAACATAAACGGATTTTTGTCCCCAAAAATTTGCTTGAAGTAGGGGAAGGGAGTGATATATCCAGGGAAAGAGCTCTGGGTGCTTTTCTCAGACGAGTGTCTCTGGTTCCCAAGTGTACTCATCTCGTTTGTGGTGTGACCACAATATCTTGACCATTGGGATGGCCATGTTACACAAATTCTTCACTTTATGATCTATGACACTTATTGGTTCAAGCTGGACGAATCTATCTAACTTTAGTTGCACTGGTGGTGTAGGTAGATGCTGCTCTGGTTGCTAGAGGACTCGTCTTAAGGAAGAGACATGAAATACATTATGTAGATTTCCCAATTTTGGGGGCAGGGCAAATCGATAGGAAACAGGGCCAACACATTCTATCACCTGATAGGGGCCCAAATAGCAGGGATACATCTTCTTTCTGCTTTCTCAACCAGGAGACACCATGCATGTGTTTAATTTTTCGAAATACAATTTCCCCAACGCGGAACTCCACTGGTCGGTGGCGCGCATCATAATACTTAGCCTGCCGGCTCTGCGCAAATAGCATCCGTTCCTGGATTAGCTGTATCGATGTTGTGGTGTCATCAATATAGGCCACTCCCAAGGGCTTCTGGGTCCTATTCCTGAGCCCATGTGAATGGGGTTTGGCAGCACCTCCTATACAATGCCTTGTACGGAGCCATCTTAATGTTATCCTGGTAGCTGTTATTGTAAGAAAACTCAACTAGAGGTAATAGCTATTCCCATAGCCGATTGTTTTCCACTATGCAAAGTCGAAGTAGTTCTTCCATCATCTGATTCATCGTTTTCGTTTGCCCATCTGTATGATGGTGGAAGGCAGTGCTAAAGGCACACTTGGTCCCCCAAGTCTGCCTGCACCCGTCTCCATTCCTTGTGTAACACCCCCTATCCGTCACATGGCATATAGCAGTAGGTCCGGCTGGGGCCTGACGCCGTATGCCACAGACAGACCGGGTGGTTACGCATGGAAACCATGCAACCAATCAACGTCCTACACAGAGCATTCTAGCGGAAGCAGTTTATAAAAGTTGCAAATAAGAACCCAGCACTAAAGCATGAATGTCCACTAACCAAAATAGGAATGTTATACAAATACCAACATTAGCCTTAAGGCCTTACAAAATGTTTCACTTGATATTACATGATTTACAAACCACGGCACGCAGGCCGGTCATACATGAATAAAACAGTAAACGCTTCCAAATAGGCCTTCGAGGGCCGGCTTCGCAAAAAGGGCTTTAGCCCGCTATTGACCGCTTGGTCCAGCAGCACCTGCAAATAACAAACCACCGCACAGTGGCAAAACAAGGCAACGGTCAGCAATGTTGTCCAAATTATAACGATCCCGCCCCCAACTCGGGGCGGCGATGCTCCTTCCCTGCATTTCATTAGCATAAGCGAGCAATATATATATACATAGCCATTTCATCACAGACGTTGGCTCGCACGACCATACGCCCCGTGCTCTCAGGGCACGTTCTCGGTGAACCGGTCGATGCCACGTCAATTAAAGCCATAGACATTCCGGACTCACCACCGCCACTTTGACGGCCAAACCTATGAGCAATTTGTCTTCTTGGCCTGGGTCACGACAATTTAAGCCATCGACCGCCGAAGACCCTAATCTATGCCAACGGCAAGTGCCACGTGCCTTTAGATCTCTTTAACCGAACGACATAGAGCGGGTATGGTTCCATCTAACCCGTGCTCACATCGCAACGACAATTTAAGCCATTTGCGCGGGTCCAAACTTCCACCGAGTCCCGTTTCCATCCCAATTCACATAAACCGGTTATGTTCAAGTTGGCTCTCTGGCCACCAAGTTGGCAGGATCTCGTATCCGCCCAGTTTTCCGGGTGCACCTTTGGGTTAGTCCCCAAGGCTCCCTGCTGCAATCTACCACGTAGAAACCCGAAAAACAATCAATAGCACGGAGTCTTCTCCGGCATTTATGCAATGCAACATCACCGATCCAGACCAACATGTCCAGGTTGTCTTCACACATCATTCCTATGTCCTTTCTCGCTTATGGACTCTAAACAACGGGGACTTCACATATCTACCCGAAGGAACGGCTCCAACTCTCCGCAAACTCGCGAGAGCGGGCTTCCTATGCAAATAAGGAGAGCTACTCATGCTCAAGAAGAGAATCGTTACCCTAGCGTTCCTCTTTGGCGCCATGGAAAAGTAAGCGGATGAAAAGCACCGCACTAGCTTTGCCTCCGTCGATCCGGAGTCGGCTCGCGATTTGGAGCTTCAAAGCTCCTCCAATGGCCGGATCTAGCTCCTTCTTCCTTCCTTGGCTCTCCTCTCTCTCTAAGCTTTTAGAAAGATGGTAACTTATGAAAAGTGAGGGTTTCTAAGTCCAATCCCGGGTATATCCCTTCAGGAACAACCCCCAGCCGTTGGATCATCAATTAAAGAAATGAACGGCTTTGATTCGGGGCTGAAATGCCCAATATGGACCGAACACGGCCTGGCACATGCCCGTGTCCAGGGCCGTGTGCCTCATTCGCCGTCAAAATCGAATCACCTGGAACAACACACGGGTATCGAACACGCCCGTGTTCGACCTGACATGCCCGTGTTCCACCTGACACGGCCGTGTGGCCGGCCGTGTACCCCCCATCATTTTTCCTCGAAAACAACCCGAGCACTGCACGGGTTTTAGGACACGCCCGTGTCCTTGCCCGTGTCACCTCAACACGCCTAGACCCCAGGCCGTGTACACGGTCTCGACACTCGACACTTTGTCGAGCGAAGATCGTCGACCTGATGACACGGCCTTGGACACGCCCGTGTCCTAGGCCGCGTGCCTTGTCTCGACATAATGTCGAGACCAAAGTGTCGACTTCCCGGGATGAGTGTCGACATGGGCTGACACGCCCTACGACACGCCTGTGTCGCAGGCCGTGTGCCATGTCTCGACACTTCGTCGAGCGCAGAGTGTCGACTTCGCGGGCTAAGTGTCGACACGGGTCGACACGCCCTGCGATACGCCCGTGTCGCAGGCCGTGTGCCCAGTCTCGACACAATGTCGAGACCAAAGTGTCGACTTCCCAGCTCAGTGTCGACACAAGCTTGACACGCCCTGGGACACGCCCGTGTCCCAGGCTGTGTGCCTGCAGCCAGAACCCAAAACTGGCACAAAACGTCCCCCGTCGATCCTTTGAGTTTCGGGGCGTTACAACTCTCCCCCTCTTAAAAGAATTTCGTCCTCGAAATTATATAAAGGAAAGACATGTACAAAACCAAAATTTGTACCTGAGCGGAACAACTCCGGATACTCGTCAAGCATAGTCTGCTCTCGCTCCCAAGAGAGCTCCTCACGACCGCAATTGTCCCACCGGATCTTGATCATCCTGATCTCTTTATTGCGTAGCCGCTTGACCTCCGAGTCCTCAATCCGCACGGGCTTGACCTTTGTCGTCAGCCCACTATCCACCGACACTTGATCAACCGCGATCACTTGCGTAGGCTCTTGCACCGCCTTTCAAAGTACCGAAATATGGAATACATCATGTAAACCACTAAGCTCCACTGAAAGCTTCAACCGATAGGCCGCTTCACCAACTCGCTCCAGAACCTCAAACGGTCTAAGGTACCTCGGGCTTAGCTTTTTCAATCGCCGCACCCGCGAGACCCTCTTGAACGGCTTGATCTTTAAGTACACATAGTCGCCCACAGCGAACTCCACGTTCCTGTGCTTGGCATTATAGTACTTCGCTTGCCGGTCCTGAGCGATAAGCAACCTCTCCCAAATGGTTCTCACCAAAGAAGTAGCATCCTCCACTTCCGATCGCTTATACAACTTTGACTCACCCGTTTCTAACCAAGACAACGGCGTGCGACATTTTCTACCATATAGGGCCTCGAAAGGCGCCATCTGAATACTCGCTTGGTAGCTATTGTTGTATGCGAACTCCACCAAATAAAGGTGGTCTTCCCATTGCTTTCTGAAATCCAAGACACACATGCGGAGCATGTCTTCCATGGTTCTATTAACCCTCTCGGTCTGCCCATCCGTTTGCGGATGGAAGGCTGTGCTGAATCTCAACTTTGTTCCCAACATTTGTTGCACTAGCCTCCAATCATTGGATGTGAACCGCCCATCTCGGTCACTCACGATGCTGCGGGGCACACCATGAAGCCGTACTATGTTATCCACAAAAATCTTTGCCAACTTCTCCACTGTATCATCCTTCCTATGCGGAATAAAATGCGACACCTTCGTTAATCGATCAACAACCACCCAAATGGCGTCGTTCCCCTTTTGCGACATTGGCAAACCGTGCACAAAGTCCATAGAGATGTCGTCAAATTTCCACTCCGGAATAGGCAAGGACTTAAGAAATCCTCCCGGCTTTTGGCACTCTGCCTTTACCAAGGCGCAAGTTTGGCACTTTGCTACGTATAGCGCCACATCCTTCTTCAAACCCGGCCACCAAAACAGTTTCTTTACATCACGGTACATCTTTGTGCTCCCCGGGTGAATCGAGTACTTGGTATGGTGTGCCTCGTACAACAACTCCACCCGCAAATTGCCCACACTTGGGACGCACAGACGACCGTCTTTCCAAAGTAATCCGTCCTCCACGACGAATTGGGAATTTGAACCATCCAGAGCCTCTACCATGAACTGCTTCATATGAGCATCCATATCAAAAGCCTGCCGAATACGATCAGCCAGGTCATATTGGACTTCAGTCCAATTCAGAACTGCTTCAGCACTTGATTGTCTATCCACACAAACAATCTCCAACGCCTCCAACTACCGCACCAACCGCTCATCATGCACCGATAGCCAATTGGCTTGAGCTAGGGCTCGGCGACTCAACGCGTCCGCAACCGCATTACCCTTACCAGGCACGTAGTGGATCTTGAATGTATAGTCCCCCAGGAACTCCATCCATCTACGCTGCCGCATATTCAGATCCTTCTGATCAATAAGATACTTCAGGCTCTTGTGATCGGTGTAGATATCAATCTTCACACTGTACAAATAGTGTCTCCACAGCTTCAAGGCAAAAATCACGGCCGCTAACTCCAAGTCATGGACCGGATAATTTCTCTCGTGCACCTTCAGCTATCTCAAGCCATAAGCTATTACACTTCCGTGTTGCAGTAGCACGCAACCCAAACCGCTGCCCGAAGCATTGCTATAAATCTCATAGCCTTCGGTCCTACATGGCGAACTCAGCACAGGCGCCGTGGTCAACCGACACTTCAACTCCTCAAAAGCTCACGCGCACTCCGGCGTCCAAACGAACTTATGCTCCTTCCTCGTCAAAGTAGTGAGAGGTAATGCTATCCGCGATAAGTTCTCTACGAAGCGCCTATAATAGCAGGCAAGCCCCAGAAAACTCCGAACTTTCGCTACCGTAACAAGCTCAGGCCACTCCCGTATCGCAACGATCCTCGCCGGATCCACAACAATACCCTCTCCACTTACTATATTCCCGAGGAATGCCACTGAGGATAGCCAAAACTCGCACTTCGAGAACTTGGCATACAACTGATTTCTCCCTAGCGTCTCCAACACCAAATGAAGATGCTTGAAGTGATCTTCCTCACTTTGCGAGTACACCAAAATATCGTCGATGAAGACGATCACGAAATGGTCCAAGTACTCCCTGAAAGTCCTGTTCATCAAATCCATGAACACTGACGGCGCATTAGTCAGCCCAAACGGCATGTCCGTAAACTCATAATGCCCGTATCTCGTACTAAACGCTGTCTTCGGGATATCACTCTCCCTTATTCGCAGCTGATAGTACCCAGCCTTGAGATCCAACTTTGAGTACACCGTCGACCCGACTAACTGATCAAAAAGATCATTAATCCGGGGGATCGGGTACTTGTTCTTCTCCGTCAGCTTGTTGAGCTCCCTATAATCAATACATAGCCTCAAGCTTCCGTCCTTCTTCTTAACAAAGAGGACCGGTGCGCTCCAAGGCGAAGAACTCGGGCACACAAACCCTTGCTCCAACAACTCTTGCAGTTGAACTTTCAGCTCCGCCATTTCCTTAGGCGCTAGCCGATAAGGAGATCGTGACACAGGCTTTGCACCTGGCACCAGCTCAATCGTAAAATCTATCTCCTATTGAGGCGGGGCTCCAGGAAGATCTGCAGGGAACACATCAGGGTATTCCGATACCACTGAAATACAATCCAACGCGGGCTTCGGCTTTGCAACCTCCACTAGTGTAAAGAACAGTTCTGCACCGGCACGAACCGCCTTCACCACCTGAAGAGCAGACATCAACGTCTTGCTCGACCCCTTTAAGCCCGTAAAAGTCATTTCACGACTTCCTCCCAGCTTGACTTCCTTGCTACCGCAATCTATATGGGCCTGCTGCTCCGTGAGCCAGTCCATGCCAAATATGACGTCGAACTCCACCAACGGAAGTAAAGACGCCTGCAGATCGAACTCCTGATTCCCAATACGAATCTTAACATTGCAGATCCTATCCGCTCGCATCGAACACCCATTGGGCAACAACACATCCAATTTATCCTTCGCCATCGAAGAAGGGACTCCGATGCGTGATATAAATCCTTCGGACAAGAAGGAGTGTGAAGCTCCCGTATCGAAGAGTGCTCGTGCCGGATTTTCACAAATCAATACAAATCCTAAACAAGCAGTGGTAAGGTAACATGTGCATAACAAGTATTTAAAGAAATTGGCTTGCTATAAATTAAGCCGTACCTGTCACCACATCAGCCTGTTTGATGGCCTCCTGTTGGCCAAGATTATAAACCCTTGGTTGGGCCGGAGCATAATGGGATGCGGTCGACTCCACTGCCTTTCCCTTCTCTTCATAAGTATCTCCCGGCCTTCTCTCGGACTTAGGACGTCCGCTCCAACAGTCACGGGCAAAATGCCCCGTCTTCCCACAAGTAAAACACGCACCCGGGGTCTGACCCGTAGTCGCCCCAGAAGCACCAGAAGGAGCTGGACCCGAAGTCCTATGCTTCTTGAAAGACCTCCGATAGCCGGTCTTTGAAGTAGTCGGCACTTTAAATTCAGATTTCCTATCACCCAAGCTTTTCTTTGCTTGCACATTCTTCATGTCCTTCTCCAAGGACCGGGCAGTATTGACCAAGGTTAAGAAACCCTGCGTCATCGGCCCCGAAAGTAGTAATCTCAACTCATCTCTCAACCCTTCATAGAAGCGATTAGTCCTGCGCTCCTCATCCACGATAGTGGAGCTAGCATATCGACTCAAACGAGTGAACTCATGGAGATATTCATCCACGCTCTTCTCACCCTGAACCAACTTCAGAAATTCGTTTTCCAACGCTATCTTCTGCGTCGAAGGGAGGTATCTAGTCAAGAACAATCTCGAGAACTCTTCCATCGAGACATCACCAAGTTGCCTACCTCTCAATAAGTGCAGCTCCAATCCTTCCCACCATATTCTCGCTTCACCGTCCAATAGGAACGTAGCGATGGTGGTCATTTGCCACTCCTCCGTCTCCGTTGCTGTCATGACTCTCTTCACCCTGTAGAGCCAGTCTTCAGCCTGAGATGGGGTTCCCAACCCCGAGAATAATGGAGGGTTAAAGCTCATTACATGCTTAAGCTGCCTCTCAGTTGCCCTCCTTGGCACCACTGGTTCCACAACCACTTGCTCCACTCTCCTCGGCTTAGCCTCTTGAAGAGGTGCCTGCTCCATCATAGGAGCGGGCTGCTGCATTTGCCTTGCAGGCTGCGCATTTATCACGGCCAACACCGCTTCAGCCACCAATCGTATGTTCTCAGCCGACAGAGGTGTTGTAGGAGCAACATCCGGTGCACTACTAGCCTCAGAAACTCGGCGTTCTGACGGCCCAACACCACTTCTGGTCACCTATAGTGGTACAAAACACCGTTAAGCGACCAAATAAAATTGCAAACAGCAATTATAGGAACACGCAGGTTCCTCAAACATGTGTATTTTCATTCCTAAGTGGACATTCATGGGTTCTTTTACCGTTATAACGATGACGCACACAATGTGCTCACCACCCCTTAAAAAGAATTTGTCCACGAATTCACCTTAAGCCCGACCAAAACCAGTAGTCTGATACCAAATTATAATACCCCCTATCCGTCACATGGCATATAGCAGTAGGTCCGGTCGGGGCCCGACGCCGTATGCCACAGACAGACCGGGTGGTTACGCATGGAAACCATCAAACCAATCAACGTCCTACACAGAGCATTCTAGCAGAAGCAGTTTATAAAAGTTGAAAATAAGAACCCAGCACTAAAGCATGAATGTCCACTAACCAAAATAGGAATGTTATACAAATACCAACATTAGCCTTAAGGCCTTACAAAATGTTTCACTTGATATTACATGATTTACAAACCACGGCACGCAGGCCGGTCATACATGAATAAAACAGTAAACGCTTCCAAATAGGCCTTCGAGGGCCGGCTTCGCAAAAAGGGCTTTAGCCCGCTATTGACCGCTTGGTCCAGCAGCACCTGCAAACAACAAACCACCGCACGGTGGCAAAACAAGGCAACGGTCAGCAATGCTGGCCAAATTATAACGATCCCGCCCCCAACTCGGGGCGGCGATGCTCCTTCCTTGCATTTCATTAGCATAAGCGAGCAATATATATATACATAGCCATTTCATCACAGACGTTGGCTCGCACGACCACACGCCCCGTGCTCTCAGGGCACATTCTCGATGAACCGGTCGATGTCACGTCAATTAAAGCCATAGACATTCCGGACTCACCACCGCCACTTTGACGACCAAACCTATGAGCAATTTGTCTTCTTGGCCTGGGTCACGACAATTTAAGCCATCGACCGCCGAAGACCCTAATCTATGCCAATGGTAAGTGCCACGTGCCTTTAGGTCTCTTTAACCGAACGACATAGAGCGGGTACGGTTCCATCTAACTCGTGCTCACATCGCAACGACAATTTAAGCCATTTGTGCGGGTCAAACTTCCACCGAGTCCCGTTTCCATCACAATTCACATAACCTGGTTATGTACAAGTTGGCTCTCAGGCCACCAAGTTGGCAGGATCTCGTATCCGCCCAGTTTTCTGGGTGCACCTTTGGGTTAGTCCCCAAGGCTCCCTACTGCAATCTACCGCGTAGAAACCTGAAAGACAATCAATAGCACGGAGTCTTCTCCGGCATTTATGCAATGCAACATCACCGATCCAGACCAACATGTCCGGGTAGGCTTCACACATCATGCCTATGTCCGTTCTCGCTTACGGACTCTAAACAACGGGGACTTCACATATCTACCCGAAGGAACGCCTCCAACTCTCCGCAAACTCGCGAGAGCGGACTTCCTATGCAAAGAAGGAGAGCTACTCATGCTCAAGAAGAGAATCGTTACCCTAGCGTTCCTCTTTGGCGCCATGGAAAAGTAAGCGGATGAAAAGCACCGCACTAGCTTTGCCTCCGTGGATCCGGAGTCGGCTCGCGATTTGGAGCTTCGAAGCTCCTCCAATGGCCGGATCTAGCTCATTCTTCCTTCCTTGGCTCTCCTCTCTCTCTAAGCTTTTAGAAAGATGGTAACTTATGAAAAGTGAGGGTTTCTAAGTCTAATCCCGGGTATATCCCTTCAGGAACAACCCCCAGCCGTTGGATCATCAATTAAAGAAATGAACGGCTTTGATTCGGGGCTGAAATGCCCAATCTGGACCGAACACGGCCTGGCACACGCCCTTGTCCTGGGCCGTGTGCCTCATTTGCCATCAAAATCGAATCACCTATAACAACACATGGGTATCGAACACGCCCGTGTTTGACCTGACACGCCCGTGTTCCACCTGACACGGCCTTGTGGCCGCCCGTGTACCCCCCATCATTTTTCCCCGAAAACAACCCGAGCACTGCACGGGTTCTAGGACACGCCCGTGTCCTTGCCCATGTCACCTCAACACGCCTGGACCCCAGGCCGTGTACACGGTCTCGACACTCGACACTTCGTCGAGCGAAGATCGTCGACCTGATGACACGGCCTTGGACATGCCCGTGTCCTAGGCCGTGTGCCTTGTCTCGACACAATTTCGAGACCAAAGTGTCGACTTCCCGGGACGAGTGTCGACACGGGCTGACACGCCCTGCGACACACCCGTGTCGTAGGTCGTGTGCCATGTTTCGACACTTCGTCGAGCGCAGAGTGTCGACTTCGCGGGCTAAGTGTCGACACGGGTCGACACGCCCTGCGACACGCCCGTGTCGCAGGCCGTGTGCCCAGTCTCGACACAATATCGAGACCAAAGTGTCGATTTCCCGGCTCAGTGTCGACACAAGCTTGACATGCCCTGGGACACGCCCGTGTCCCAGGCCGTGTGCCTGCAGCCAGAACCCAAAACTGGCACAAAACGTCCCCGGTCGCTCCTTTGAGTTTCGGGGCGTTACACCTTGGATGTGAATCGCCCGTCACGATCTGACACAATGGACTTTGGTACTCCGTGGAATCAGACTACTTGCTACAAGAACAGCTTGGCCAGAATATCAACTTTGTCTCCTGGTCGTTTTGGAATGAACAATGCTACCTTGTTAAGTCGATGCACAACAACCCATATGGAGTCGTTTCCGGCACGGGATCGATGTATGCCGTGGATAAAGTCCATGGAAATGTCCTCAAATTTCAGTTCAGGTATCAGCAGGGGATGCATCAGGCCTCTTGGGCTGCGACATTCAGCTTTAACCCTTTGACAGGTCTGACATTGGGCCACGAAGTTGGTGACGCCTCTTTTCATTCCAGGCAAGTAAATGGTCCTGCGCGGAACAACATACATTTTAACAACACCAGGGTGGATGGAATACCTCGACTGGTGCATTTCTTGCAGAATCTCTTCATGAATTCCCCCGGTAAAGGGAATAAATATATGGTGTATGAACTGCAAGAACCCATCGTGCAGATTATAATCCTCCTATGCCCCACCTTGTAGAGATCGGATGATCGGGACTACCTCTGGATGAATATTCTAGGCCTCTCGTATCTGATCCCGGATGTCGCATTGGATCTCTTTCCAATACAGCTGGCATGGTATTACTCCGGATCTCTTCGGGAAACCAGGGTAATTTCCAAGTCTATCAAAGACTGGAACAACCTTTTCGGATCTGGTCCCTCCAAATCCCAGCTACTGAAGGCTGGCGGCATAAAGCATCGACAACTATAGTAGCCTTCCCGGGGTGATACTGTAGAGCGAAGTCATAATCACACAGGAATTCTAGCCATTGGCATTGTCGGAGGTTCAGCTTTTTCTGAGTGAAGATGTATTTGAGGCTCTTATGGTCGGAGAAGATCTCGCAGCTTACCCCGTACAAGTAATGCCTCAAGATTTTAAGGACAAAGACGTCATCGCATAATTCTAGATCATGAGCCACATAGTTCAACTTGTACGACTTCAATTGGTGAGATGCGTATGCCATCACCTTGCAGTGTTGCATACAAACAACTCCTAATCCATTCAGGGAGGCATCCTTGTAGATCTAGAATCCCTCGATCCCTATAGGGATCGTAAGGACTAGTGCAAAAGTCAGTCGCTTCTTTAACTCCACCAACACAGTCTCGCATTTTTGTGTCCATCAGAAAGTAACATCGTTCCTGGTAAGGGCAGTGTGGGTTAATGCAATCTTGGAGAAACCTTCTACGAACTTCCTGTAATATCCAGCAAGACCAAGGAAGCTTCGAATATTTGCCACTGTTTGGAGCGGTGGCCAATTTCTGACTGCCTGGATCTTGGCCTGATCCACTGCTACCCCTTTCTTGTTTATAGTGTGGCCTAGGAATCCGACCTCTTCTAACCAGAACTAGCACTTACTAAATTTAGCAAAGAGGGAGTGCTCTCGAAGTTTCAATAGCACCATCTCCCGGTGTCTAATATGGTCTGCCTTGGTTTTTGAGTAGATCAAAATATCATCAATGATGACGATCACGAAGTGATTTTGGAAAGGCTCGAAAAATTTATCCATTAGGTCCATGAAGGCATAAGTTGCGTTGGTGAGATCGAAAGGCATCACTAAGAACTCATAAAGACCGTAACAGGAGTTGAATGCAGTCTTGGGGATGTCTTCTTCCTAGATCCGAAGCTGGTAGTATCCTGACCTCAGGTCCATTTTGGAAAACACAGGTGCACCTTACAGCTGATCGAACAATTTGTCGATCCTCGGGAGGGGGTTTGTATTTCATATCACAAGCTTATTTAACTCCCGCTAGTCGATACACAGACGTAATGTCTCGTCTTTCTTCTTTACGAACAGACTGGTGCTTCCCAAGGAGAGGAACTGGGGCGGACGAATCCAACATCTATTAGCTCTTGCAGTTGAATTTTTAATTCAGCCAGTTCTCTTAGGGCCATCCGGTCGGGTTCTAGGGACACTATTTGTGCTCCGTTCATGAGCTTGATCTGAAAGCCGACTTCTCTCTCTGGTGGCAATCGTGGGAGGGACTTAGGAAAAATGTCTGGGAAGTCACGTACTACTAGGACCTTGGCGAGCACTTGAGTTTTGTACCCTATTTCGAAGTAAATAAGGTACACATCATCCTTCTATCAAACTGATTTCATAATCTGAGCAGCAGTCAAAATAATACGAGGGTACACTTGTCATCATAATGTCCCAACCGTTTGGGTTTTTGCAGTCGGACCTCTCGTGTTGAAAAATTTATTTGCACCTTATGCTTAGCTAACCAGTCTATTCCCACTATAATATCAAACCGCGTTATTGCCAAGATTGTCAAATAGACCTCAAATTCCACATCCCCTACTACAGTCTGGAATGAGCATTTCTCTGTTGACATCATGTCTGATCCATCTCGTAGACGGATTCGTATAGATAATCCGGACGAGCGAATAACATTGTCATTAGTCATAATGAAATTGTGGGATACAATGGAGTTTGTCGCTCTAGTGTCAAAGCGTGTCTTGGCGGGGTGGCCTCCTACCAACAGAATTCCTGACAATATAGGGAATATATGTTATATATTAATACACGAGATGTAGGTATATGTTGGAGTTACCATTGTGATCTAGAAGTGGTCAAACATGTAATCTCACTGCCAACGCGATATGAGCCTGCAGGTTCGCACATAAGAGATGTGGAGAAGTTGGATGATTTACTGTGTTGGTAAAGGTTACCAATCACCGACCTGAATGGGGTTATGGGCAAAGTGTTTCCTTAAAGGATCGTCGGGTTGGGCAAATGTTGCCTTGATGGACTGGTATGAATAGTCGACTGAAGGTCGACGTGAATCGTCGAGTATGGTACTCTGATTCTCGCCGATCGACGAGAATCGTCGAGTATGGTACTCTGATTCCCGCCGATCGACGAGAATCGTCGAGAATTGGTACTCTAATTCTCGACGATCGACGAGAATCGTCGACCGCAGGTCGACGGTCGACGAGTATGGTCCACCCTGCATTCGGCGAGAATCGTCGAGTATTGTACTCTGATTCTCACCGATCCTAGGTGATACTCGCCAACTGATTCTCGCCGATCCTAGGTGATACTCGCCGACTGATTCTCGCCGAACCTGCTAACTGATTCTCGCCGATCGTCGCTGATTCTCGCCGATTGATACTCACCGATTCTGGAACCCTAAATTCTGGGTGGTCTGCGGATAGCGATATTCCTAAGTCTATTTATGCCACTAGTATAAATAGACACTTAGGGTTTTCGGGTATACTGACTGGCAGCTGATCGAACCGAGAATCCCGTGACGGAAGCGTTCCGCCTTTTCGTTCGTTCCGCCGATCCCGAATCCCGCCGCCGACGGAAGTGTTCCGCCGCTGCCGTGCTCGCTCCGTCGACCTCCTCCTCTCCGGCGATTGTCGCTGGTGTTGCTCTTCCTGTCGCGGATCTAGCAGTCCGTGGAATAGCAAGGTGCGGTCATCATCCTTCCCGATTATCCGTGCGACGGAAAACTCGGCGTTCTCCCGCTCGTGTGGATTTCTGCAGAGACGTGGATATTATTCCACGTAGAACTCGCCACTAGCAAGAAGACGAAGTTTGGAGCATCTCCGTTGAGTTGTGACTCAACGCTATTGAGGTAATTTTTGCATAGTTGTATGTTAACTTCTTGATTCAACTACCATGGCCCGATCCCATCTCTTTTGGGTTTTCTTGATGTTTTGTTCTTCCGCTGCGTGCACAAGCGTTGTGCCATCCTCATAGAGAAACCCAACAGTGGTATCAAAGCGAGGTTTCGGCCATGATTGTTGTATTGGAAGTTTTGTTATTCCAGTGCGTGTAAACCTAGGGATTTAGAAGTGTTCTAAATGTCTAGATTTAGTCTTGGTACCCCGCCAAGAACTTCTGGAATTTCGTGGAAATTTCTAATTGTTAGAAATTGTAGTCTCCTTAGCAGTAACCATCCCTCCAGTTTGTTTTGGATTTTGAATCCAACATAGAGAGATGAGCTTGTCTACTGCTTTAAGTTGAGTTGTCTTTGCCTTTGTCCAATGCATGTAAATCTGAGGATTTGGAAGTTTTCGGATGTTCAGATTTAGCCCTTCCTTCTATCAAATGTTGATGGTGTAAGGTTGTGCACATAAGGGATGCATGTGGTTTTAGAAAAATTTTGTTTTTCTTTGGATGTGCACATTGATCAAATGTTGATCATGGTTAACTGTTAACCTATAATCAAAATCCCTTCATCAAATATTAAGTGTTCGGATGCCTTCCGATGGATGACACTCTTCTTGCCTCGATCGATGAAGTGTGGGCTTGCCAAAGCAAGGTGCATTAATCTATCTTGGTAAGGGTGCGAGCGGATAATTGTGATATCTCACTGTCGACATCGGGTCCAGCTTAACTAGGTGACCTCAAAGGTTGAGTGCCTAGAGGCATAGGGTTGGCATGCACCATATGATGGATGCGAGTAAGGATTTATTCACCAAACATACAAGATTGCATGAGGATGCAATTGGCAAGCGTTGCCTACCTAAATAACCGCATCATGAGAGGAAAGGCAAAGCTGACTCATTGTGTTGGTGAAATATGGATCTTGTCCACTAAGAGAGTAGCTCGCATGAACTCTCCGAATTGTTAGTGAGGGCTATCATTTCGAATAAAATAGTGGGAGTGTTTTAATTGAAGTCCAAATTAAAATAAATTGTATTTGAAATTTTGGTACTGATTTTATTCTGCATAAATTCTTGTAGAATTCCATGGCAAGTGTTTCACACTCCACATTGTCTCTGAGAGCCATCCTTGAGAAGGATAAGCTCAGTGGGACAAATTACATGGACTGGTATAGGAACCTGAGAATTGTTCTCAGGCAAGAGCGAAAGCCCTATGTCTTGGAAGAAGAAGCCCCCGAGGTGCCGACCGGGAACTCTTCCCGTGCTGAGAAGGATACGTATAAGAAGTATACTGATGACGCTTTAGATGTCGAATGCCTTATGCTTGCCACTATAAACTCTGAGCTTCAGAAGCAACATGAGAACATGGGGTGCAAGGAGATTGACGAGCATCTCAAGAAAATGTTTCAAGGGCAGGCTCATCAAGAGAGGTTCGACGTCACAAAAGCGTTGTTTCAGTGCAAGATGGGAGTTCGAGACTCAGTAGGGACTCACGTACTCAAGATGATTGGGTATATAGAGAACCTTGAAAGGCTGGGTTTTCCTCTTGGTCAAGAGTTGGCCACAGATCTGATCCTGCAATCGTTGCCGGACAGTTATGAGAAGTTCGTCTTGAACTACAACATGAATGAAATAGACAAGACACTGCCCGAACTCCTAGGCATGTTGAGAACTGCCGAAATCAATATGAAGAAGGCCAAGCCTGCCAGCCCCATACTGATGGTGCATAAGGGCAAGGGCAAGGCCAATGGCTCTAAGAAGACGAAGGGGGGACCTAAGTCATATCTTGAGCCCAAGTCTTCTGCACTGATGAAAAAGAAAAGCACGGTGAAGGAAGGGAAATGCCACCACTGTGGCATGGCTGGTCATTGGAGGAGGAACTATCCTTCGTACATTGAAGGTCTGTAGAAAAAAGAAGGGAGGTATGACTTCCGCTTCAAATATTCACGTTATAGAGATAAACCTTTCTGCTCCTTCATCTTGGGTATTGGATATCGGATGTGGTTCTCACATTTGTACAAATGTGTAGGAACTGGGAAGGAGAAGATTGCTGAGTAAAGGGGAGGTGGACCTCCGCGTCGGCGATGGAGCAAGAGTTGTTGTTGTAGCCGTAGGGGTTTACCGTCTTTCTTTGCCCAGTGGGCTTGTAATAGAACTAGATAATCGTTATTTTGTTCCGGCCATAACTAGAAACATTATATATATTTCATGTTTGGACATGATTGGATTTTCTTTTATAATTAAGAACAACTGTTGTTCTATATTTAAGAATGATGTTTGTTATGTTGTAGCCCAATTTTTTAATGGTCTTTATGTTTTGAACTTGGACCATCTGATCTGTAATGTTGAAAATAATAAAAGACTAAGAACAAATGACTCGAACCCTACATTTCTCTGGCATTGTCGTTTGGGCCATATCAACGAGAAGCGCATATCCAAACTCCATAGAGATGGACTTTTGGACTCATTTGATTATGAATCATTTGAGCGATGTGAATCTTGTTTGTTAGGCAAGATGACTAAAGCTCCTTTCACTGGTTATACTGAGAGGGCTGAGGATCTCTTGGGTGTTGTACATAGTGATGTATGCGGACCCATGAGTTCCATGGCTAGAGGTGGGTATTTCTACTTTGTTACATTTACTTATGATTTCAGTAGATATGGATATGTGTATCTTATGAAGTGCAAATCCGAGACCTTTGAAAAGTTCAAAGAGTTCAAGAACGAAGTAGAAAACCAGCTGGGTAAAAGGGTTAAAGCACTCCGATCTGATCGAGGTGGCGAATACCTGAGTCATGAGTTCCGTGATCATCTGAAAGAGTGTGGTATTGTATCACAGCTCACTCCACCTAGAACACCACAACATAATGGTGTGTCTGAGAGGAGAAATCATACTCTGTTAAACATGGTACGTTCGATGATGAGTCATGCAGACTTGCCTGTTTCCTTTTAGGGTATTACTTTAGAGACTGCTGCAATGACATTGAATCGCGCTCCAACGAAAACGGTTCTGAAGACACCATATGAGATATGGACTGGGAAGCGTCCTAGTATGTCGTTCATTAAAATTTGGGGTTGTGAGGCATACGTGAGACGTCAAATGTCTGACAAGCTGGAACCCAAATCGGATAAATGTTATCTGGTGGGATATCCTAAGGAAACGAAAGTGTATTACTTTTATCTACCGTCTGAGGGTAAAGTGTTTGTCGCAAGGACTGGTGTCTTCTTGGAGAAAGAGTTCTTATCAAGAAAGACTGAAAAGGTAGAGCTTGAAGAAGTTCAAGAACCACATGCAGTGAATGAACCGGAATTGGATTCTGAGACAGGACTATAAGATGTTGTAGCTAGAGAACCTACTCAGGGAACACAAGTCCTACGTAGATCTGGTAGACCGAGGTTTGAGGCTGAGAGATATGGATTTCTCGTGTCTCAAATAGGTAATGTGTTGCTTATGGATCATGATGATGAACCAGCAACCTACCAAGAGGCTATGAATGGACCGGACTCCGACAAATGACTTGAGGCTATGAAATCCGAAATGGACTCCATGTATGCAAACCAAGTTTGGAACTTGGTGGAACCACCTGAAGGGGTACGACCCATAGGGTGCAAGTGGGTCTTCAAGAAGAAGACCGACATGGATGGGAATGTACAGACATTCAAAGGGCGACTGGTGGCTCAGGGTTTCAAGCAAATTCATGGTATTGACTATGATGAGACCTTTTCCCCTGTTGCCATGGTAAAGTCCATAAGGATATTGCTTGATGTTGCTGCGTATTATGACTACGAGATATGGCAGATGGATGTCAAAACGGCTTTCCTTAATGGAAACCTCCTTGAGGAAGTGTATATGACACAACCCGAGGGTTTTGTATCCCCAGATGAACCCACTAAAATATGCAAGCTGAATAAGTCCATCTATGGACTGAAACAGGCCTCTAGAAGTTGGAATCTTCGTTTTGATGAGAAAATCAAAGAGTTTGGTTTCATCAAGAATGAAGATGAGCCTTGTGTTTACAAGCAAATCAGTGGGAGCATTGTTGTCTTCCTGATATTGTATGTAAATGACATACTGTTGATTGGGAATGACATTCCTACCCTGAAATTTGTTAAGAACAACCTAGGGAACTGCTTTTCAATGAAGGATTTGGGTGAAGCGACTTACATACTCGGTATTAAGATCTATAGAGATAGATCGAAGAAGTTGCTGGGTTTGACCCAGAGTACGTACATCGAAAAGGTGTTGAAGCGGTTCAACAAGCTTGAGTCCAAGAAAGTATTTTTACCCATGTCTCATGGTGTGAATCTCTCTAAGGACCAGTGTCCAAAGTCTTGTGAAGATAAGGACCGCATGAAGTTGATTCCATATGCTTCGGCAATAAGATCAATCATGTACGCGATGTTATGTACTCGACCCGACGTCTCCTTTGCTTTGAGCATGACTAGCAGGTATCAGTCAGACCCCAGTGAGTGTCACTGGATTGTAGTAAAGAATGTCCGGAAGTACTTGAGAAGGACTAAGGATGTGTTCTTGGTGTATGGTGGAGAGGAAGAGCTCGTTGTAAGTGGTTACACGGATGCTAGCTTCCAAACTGATAGAGACGACTCCAAGTCTCAGTCAGGTTTTGTGTTTTGCCTGAATGGAGGAGCTGTGAGCTGGAAGAGTTCCAAGCAAGAGACAGTTGCTGATTCTACAACAGAGGCCGAGTATATCGCCGCAGCTAATGCGGCGAAGGAGGCTGTATGGATTAGGAAATTCATCGGCGAGCTTGATGTAGTTCCTAGCATTGTTGGTCCCGTAGTTCTCTACTGTGATAACAATGGTGCAATTGCACAATCTAAGGAACCTAGATCCCATCAGCGCTCCAAGCATATACTTCGGCGGTTTCATCTTATTCGTGAGATTGTCGAACGAGGAGATGTGAACATTTGTAGAGTATCGACTGAGGATAATATTGCGGATCCACTAACAAAGCCTCTCGAGCAGAGAAAGCATGATGGTCATACTAGATCGATGGGTATACAATACCTAAATGATCAACTCTAGTGAGAATCTTGTGGATTGCATGTAAACATGTATTTTGTTGGCTATTTGTTCATATGATGGACAATGTACCTATTTTTTCTCTCACAATTAATGGCAAGTTCTTTTATTATGAGTTTTTCTATATGATAGTTAAATGTTAACATAATAGATACCCTTAGAATGTTCGCTTCCATGGGATATCAAGTACGTGACTTGAATGTGAGAGCCTATGATTTATTTGAAGCTTCATTCTTAAAAGGTCTCTGGTCGAGTATCATCATAGAAGCTAAGGGTGATGATGGTACATGAAGTCTAGCACATGCATTGACTGATGACCGGTTCTCACAGGTCATGATATTGTGATATCAAGTCATCACGTGGGTACTTGTTAGTGAACAAGTTGTACTGGACAGACCCAACCTGAGACTACTCTGTGGATTGTCATCCAATCATATCACGAGTAGGTCTCAATTGACAATGGTGTTGTGGTCTTTTAACCTGAAGTCACAGCATTCATCAAGTGAGGAAGAGCGTGCTTTGATGCCATCTAAAGTCTTCCTTGAGAAAGGTTGATGATAAGGGTGGTTGTTGGGCATGTTACGAATCATTTGGGTATTTGTGTGTGAGCAGATATGGGATTTGTCCTCCTGTATGACAGGAGTTGCATCCATGGGCCCCTTGATGGAACTGGACTGAGAAATGCATGACCATGCTTGGATGAGTCAATATGTGATATTGTACTCACCATTCTCTGAGAGTCCGTCCTGGATCAAGAAACTTGGATTGAGCTATTACGAGGGTGACACGGTCCATGCCTCCAGTTCTTTCCGGATGTAAGGGACAAAGGGACAAAGACAATGCTGATACATTGGTCATAAAGGCTTATGAGTTATAAACTCTTATTGCTTGGGGAGCAATGATGCATTGCTAGATGCTGCTCATTGTTTGTGAGGTTTTTGGTTTGATACTTTCAAGATCAAGTGGGAGTCTGTTGGAGTTACCATTGTGATCTAGAAGTGGTCAAACATGTAATCTCACTGCCAACGCGATATGAGTCTGCAGGGTCGCACATAAGAGATGTGGAGAAGTTGGATGATTTACTGTGTTGGTAAAGGTTACCAATCACCGACCTGAATGGGGTTATGGGCAAAGTGTTGCCTTAAAGGATCGTCGGGTTGGGCAAATGTTGCCTTGATGGACTGGTATGAATAGTCGACCGAAGGTCGACGAGAATCGTCGAGTATGGTACTCTGATTCTCGCCGATCGACGAGAATCGTCGAGTATGGTACTCTGATTCCCGCCGATCGACAAGAATCGTCGAGAATTGGTACTCTGATTCTCGACGATCGACGAGAATCGTCGACCGCAGGTCGACGGTCGACGAGTATGGTCCACCCTGCATTCGGCGAGAATCGTCGAGTATTGTACTCTGATTCTCGCCGATCCTAGGTGATACTTGCCGACTGATTCTCGCCGATCCTAGGTGATACTCGCCGACTGATTCTCGTCGAACCTGCTAACTGATTCTCGCCGATCGTCGTCGATTCTCGCCGATTGATACTCACCGATTCTGGAACCCTAAATTCTGGGTGGTCTGCGGATAGCGATATTCCTAAGTCTATTTATGCCTCTGGTATAAATAGACACTTAGGGTTTTCGGGTATACTGACTGGCAGCTGATCGAACCGAGAATCCCATGACGGAAGCGTTCCGCCTTTTCGTTCGTTCCGCCGATCCCGAATCCCGCCACCGACGGAAGTGTTCTGCCGCCGTCGTGCTCGCTCCATCGACCTCCTCCTCTCCGGCGATTGTCGCTGGTGTTGCTCTTCCTGGTGCAGATCTAGCAGTCCGTGGAATAGCAAGGTGCGGTCATCATCCTTCCCGATTATCCGTGTGATAGAAAACTCGGCGTTCTCCCGCTCTGTTGGAACACCCTATTACTAATTTGGGTCAGGATCACTATGTCTCTAGCAACCTTTGTTTGACCTACTGTATAGCTTAATAGGTCAATTAGAATTGAGTGTAAGGGTTAGAAGTCTAGGATTGGAAGCAGCCCTGAAGACCAAGTTTTTCTGTCTGGAGACTAAGTCTGATCGTCGAGCTCAGCACGACGATTCGTCGAACTCCGGTCGACGATCGTCTAGCTCAACTTCATGATATCGTCGAACTCCATTCGACGATCGGTGAGCTCAGTTCGACGATTTTGACTCTGCCTTGGATCCTTATCTCTGAGCTCAGTTCGACGATCTTTGAGCTCAGATCGACGATTATTTTGCTGCTTAAGTTTTTCAGTTCGCTGAGCTTAGCTCGACGATAGCAGGGCTCAGTTCGACGATTTTAGATAACTTCCAGAATTCAAATTCAAATCAGACAGGAGTTATTCTGCAATTAATTCAGAAGATTTGCTAGCCGTTTTCATTTACTTCTGGACCAAGTTTCAAGGGATTTTTCAAGGAATAATTCTGTGGACTTTCCTCTAGAAGAGATTATGCAATTAAGGATGCAATCAATGCAGGCCAACGACTATCTTTGACAGAGAATGATATTCTATTCTGAAACAGAGAATAAAATACAGAATGTTTTTTGAATCAATAGAGATTAACAAGAAGAGGACACACAATACAGAATACAGAGACTCACTCAAAAACTTCTGTCAAAAAGAATTCTGAAGAACACTCATCAAAGAGATCAAGCTTTCAAAAATCTTCAGATCTCTTCATCTCTCAAAGTGTTCAAGGCCAACATCATTTCAAGACTCCAGACACTCAACATTTCAGCCATTGCTGAAACCATCTATTGCTGGAGTTCTACCTTTGAAGGCCTATCACCCTCAGCAAAGCTCTTCTTCCTGAAGATTTCAAGGATTCAGGGGGAGCTTTGACATCAATCCACATAGTCTTCTCAGTTGTTTGAGAAAGAGAAGACTGCCATCACTCTCTCACCCCCACTCTGTAAAGGGTTTCTCAAACTCCCTTCAAAAGTTTGAATCTGGTTTTTGAGCACCTTGTCAAAAGCTCATTGGTGGCAAGACACCTGATCAAAAAATCTGCTTTGGTTTTTGAGCACCTTATCAAAAGCTCATTGGTGCCCAGGACACCTGATCAACTCATCCTGCAGTGGATTCCTACCTAGGGTGGTAGAAGAGTGGATGTACCCAAGTTTGGGGAACCACTATATTTCCTTGTGTCCTCTGGTTCTGCTTGTTTACTTTTTTGTTTCTGGCCTTGATTTGTCTGTGCTTAGTTTTTGCATAGTTTAGTTCTGTGATTAAATTTATATTTGCTTTACTGTTCACACTTATTACAACAATTGTTGTAAAAGCTTTTAAAAAGTTCTAAAACACAATATACTCTATTCACCCCCCTCTAGAGTATATCAGATCTAGTTGCACTTTCACGCTCGTGTGGATTTCTGCAGAGACGTGGATATTATTCCACGTAGAACTCGCCACTAGCAAGAAGACGACGTTTGGAGCATCGCCGTTGAGTTGTGACTCAACGTTATTGAGTTAATTTTTGCATAGTTGTATGTTAACTTCTTGATTCAACTACCATGCCCCGATCCCATCTCTTTTGGTTTTTCTTGATGTTTTGTTCTTCCGCTGCGTGCACAAGCGTTGTGCCATCCTCATAGAGAAACCCAACAGTATACATATATATCCAATATAGCATAAGTAGGAGCATCTGATATATCTTTATCGTCTAACATATATACCTATCACTACATCGGGGGCTAGTCTGTGCTGCAGACTAGTGCATTGGCCTCCAAGGGTGCTGCTCGGCCAAGTTGGCCTATCCTGCCAGCTCTGCCTCTGCGTCCTCTCTGGCCCTGTACCCGTGCAGGTTGCCCAACCTGCACTGCTCCTAGTCCTAGACTTCCTGCTATCTGTGGCAGAAGACCCTCATATGCCATGGTTGCTGATACAAGAAGAGTTCCCTGTGAAGGGAATGTCACGTCGCACTACTGGTGCGGGCTGTGGTGCAGGAGCTGGTATGACATCCTGTTGCGGTGCTGGGGGTACTGGAAGGTGCCTAAAAGGCTGTCTACGGTGTCTCTGCCTGTGCTCTCTATCCTATTGGTGGGGAGCAGCTCCTCTGTCTCGTCTATGACCTCTATGGACCTCAACCTATATTCTGTGTTGCTGGGCTACCATCCGCTAGACTATCTCTAATGTTGTTGCGTGAGTAGCTATGGTGTGGAAGGTTGACTGAGAGATCATAATCAGAGCCTGCATCAGGTCATATTGTAGGCCCCGATAGAAATGGGAAGAACTATCCCTGTCGGAGGCAACCAAGTTCCAGGCAAAGCGTGCCAGGTGTATGAACTCTTATTCGTATTCAGACAACGTCCGGTCACCCTGTTCGATGTACAGGAACCTCTTCAACAAAACAGCTCGGTCCACGTCTGTAAAAAAGGACTCCAGCAGAGCCTCCGAGAACTCTCCCCATAGGAGAGTGCTTAACGGCGTTCCCTAAAAGTCGAGTGACTGGCCGCTCTCCACCAGTCCCTAGCATATCCCTCTAACAAGGGCACTACCATAGAGTCTGCAGGTACTGCTGGGCAGATCATGCCAACTAGTAGCTCCTCCACACGCTCTACCCACTCCTCTGCCTGGATGGAAGTCTCTGTACCTCTAAAAGTGGGAGGCCCAGTCCTGAAAAAGACGTCAGCAAATCGGTGGCTGCCATAATCTCTCGTGTTGGCTGCGCCAAGGCTCTCCGGAAGGTGGCCAGGATGGCTGTCAATATCTGCCCCAAGTCAGTCTCAGCAAACGGTATAGCCGTAGGGTCGACCGGGTCTGGAGGTGGGGTGACGGGAACATATCCTCTAAAAGAGGACCCCCCCCCCCCAATTACTGTACTCCGGTATCTGGAGAAGAAATAGGAAAGAGTGTTAGTACTTTGCAAAAGTAGTGTACATTTGCAAAAATGATTGACGAAGCAAAAAACAACGGTGTACGGGCATACTATCGTATAATCTATAATCCCTAAGCATCTACACTAGGGTCCACCAGGCTTCCACTGCAAAGTTCGTCCCGAACCAAGGAATGAAGCTAGGGACTAAGGGATCCTGAGACTTCTCCACAAGTATGAATCATGATCACTCTGATCCATTGTAGCACCCCAACAACCTTTGCCCTGATCGGGCTGGATGGTGTACTACTTGGCCAAGACATCCATGCAGTGCTCCTAGGGGTAACAGTCTACCTTATCTAAGCACTAGTTGGCCGCCTTGCTTGGCTAGAATCACAACATTCACAACACATCAGAGATTTGCGGAAGCATTAACAGGAAAACATTATCAAACATATATAATATCATATATATTTACATGACTACTAGGGCCATAGCTTATATTCTTATATAAGACTACAAGCTGTACAAGTTCTATAAATTTCACATCACTCTCTCTCGCTATACTGCTCGCTGGTACTCATGTAACGAAACGCTAAAGACGTTAGTGGTGATTCTGTTTGAGTAGTCCTAACTGCTGGCGCATCCTCCTGTGGCAGGGGGTCACTATAGTGCTCAATTTCCTATGAAAGATTATTTAAATAACCCTTAGTCATAGGGCTAAGTGGAAACAAATCTCCTCCCCGGATCCATATCCTGGGGACGAGCATACACACACCCAACAATATAAGTTAGTGGAAGCATGAGAGGGTTGGCACAACATTTCATGTTTTTAAGCTAGGAGCAACAATAAAGGAAGTGCAGCATAATATAAATGAAATGGCAGTATTAATAACATCAGTTATAATAAGGGATCCACTAGCACATCAGCACATCAGGTTTTCACATCCTGTATCTTATCGTATACATTCACAGCCGTGCACATACATCCTATGTTGATATAACACAGACCGTGTTGAAATCGAGAATTCAGTCTCTATGGAGCTTGCCCTTGGGGAAGGGGTAATCATGCACCTACTCCTCTCCTACAAGCAAAATGACATAGGAAATGTAAAGGGAACTGACCCAAGGGCTCGGCGTGGAGGTCCCACCACACAGCCGGAAGATCTTAGAGCGCTTCCCCTCAGGCAAAGGCCTGAGCTAAGGCTACCTCAGAAAGCGCAAGAAGATCTGAATACTGGTAAGCCTGCTTTCTGAGGTGCCCCTTGGGTCATATTTATAGTTTTCTGAAGACGGCCTGCAAATAGGAAACCTCCGCTGTTCTGAACAGATATGTGCAGGCTAGCTGGGTCTTCCAATAGTATAACTCAGTTGTTCTATCAAGCAATTCGCACCCCTGGTAAGGGCACCCAGGTAATTTTGTCTCTCGGCCCCACTGGGCAGATCCCAAGGATCTGGATGCTAGCACGCCACGACTCTCCACCCCGCTAGGCCGGACGCAACCTGGCTTCGGCAGCTCGCCCTAATGCCTTGGGCGAGCGGAAGTCAGGCCGCCAAAGCCCCACAATCCTTGCTTTGAGGCGGGCTGGCCGGTTTGAGATTGTCACTA
This sequence comes from Platanthera guangdongensis, assembly GCA_039583875.1. Lineage (NCBI taxonomy): Eukaryota > Viridiplantae > Streptophyta > Magnoliopsida > Asparagales > Orchidaceae > Platanthera > Platanthera guangdongensis. Next base: position 129,411,922 of record CM077147.1, on the reverse strand, counting down.
CAGAAGTTCCAGAGGAGCTCACCGATATTAGTTTGATGAATTCAGATTCTCAACTCCTGAGGTTAGCTCGAAGAACGTCGAGCTCCGGCCGACGAACACCTAGCTCTGTTCGACGAATGCCGAGCTCAACCCTATATTCGACGAACGCCGAGCGCGATCCAAGCACAGTTCGACGAAAGCTAGGCCTAGTTCGTCGAACTATAGGAGAGTGCGGTATGGGTGGGCCAGCTTGCGCAGCTCGCCCGCCTAGCTTAGGAGAGAGCGAGCTGGCCATTCTGAGTTCGCCCACATGCTGCTCTGGCACGGTCAGGTCCCCATGACTAACTCGGCGAACACGGGGTTATACACAATCCCCGGTCTTTTTGAGCTTGGCCAAGCTCAGAAAGAATCATCTAACCCATGTGTTCGGTGAGTGCTTTGCTGAGCTATCAAGGAATATTTTGGTGGGTCCCACCCTCACGCTATAAATATGCCATCGGACCCTCTGGATAAATCCTGCCTTCTTTTATCCTTCTCAATGAGTTGCAGCTGAATGATGCCTGCGACTGAGGAGATGAGAGCTTGGCTAGCGACCGCAACTGAAAAGACTAGGGAGGAGGCCCTCGAGGCCGCCTTGTGTAAGACCCCCCCTTTTTTTTTTCTTTTTGAACACCGGTGGTCTTAGGCCCAGAACTGCCGCTTTACGGTGACACCTTCACGCCCTGAAGGGTCATCACCGCAAATCGCCGATTCTTCCGGCCGATTCGATCACAGAAAAGCAAAAAAAGTAGAGTAAGCACAAGAGTGATAAAACTCTAACCAGAAGTCCACAAAATACAAACACGTCAGAGTAAATATATCTCCATGAAGGGAGAGTCGACAGAATATAATGTACTAAAAATAAGGGCTTAAGCCCGCTACATCAAATCCTCACTACATGGTCACTCAAGCAGAAGCAAAATAAAATACAACTAAGGTCAGGGGCTCAAAGTCCCTGTCGTCTGAACTCCGGATGCTAGACTGCCCCATCTCCAAGCGTGCCGACCTACGGGGCTGCTCCTCCATGCTGGGCTCCACGATCCCCTAAATGATGTGGTTCGAAAACTGTTAGTCTCAAAGACTAAGCCCTATCATCACCCACCCATTCCCCCATGGCCGCTAGGCACCGAGCGAAGAAGAAGAAAGGGGAGGACTTGAAGGTGGAGAGTAATCAAGAAACAGATGGTAGCGGACCTATACTAGCAATTTTATAGTACATGTGGCAATAAAGTAAAGTATGAAAAGTAACCTTAGCTTATACGGAGACATATAAGCAAGGGATCTTTTACAGGGCTCCCATTGTATAAAGTGTCCCATACCAATTTATTCGTTGAGGTGTCGGTTATTATCAGTAGTATATATATAAAGAATTTAACCTTGATTTATAAACTTGCCCACACAAACTTATAGACAAGGGTCGTTTTGCAGGGCCTATTGTATAAGCATCCCATACCACTTATACAATAGGTGACAAGGGTTTTATGCTATGATTATGCTATGACATGCAAGTGGGTTATGATGCGATCATGCAAGTGCAACTCACCCACCCTACTCTGTGCACACAAACCTTTAGTTCCCCCTTTCTGGAGCCGAACCTCCCAGGATACCTCCGTAGTGGCAGACGAAAGCGGTGGGTTGGGCCTCGCCCACCTCTAAACCAGTAATGCACTACCGGTCAGACCTATCGTATGCCTCAACGCTGGTGTACAAGGCGGAGCTCCTGCGTACTCTTGCCGGCTGGCGCACCGGACTTCTATTGGCAAAGTGCTACCACACTTGCCGAGTCAACGTGTTGGAGTCGGTGCATCGACACTCCAATAACGATGACCCACCACCTTTACTTTATGTACATGCAACCTTATGTATCAGTACCGAGCCGAAGCTCCCTGGACCATCCCGTCCATCACAAACATCAACCGAGCCAAAGCTCGCCTGGCCATCCTGCCCCTCCCAAATATCAACCGAGTCAAACCAACTTCCGGAGACACCGGGGTGTGTGAAAGTGAACCCCTAATTATTCTAGTTGCTCTTTAAGATTTATCAACCTACAGTTTACGTTATCCCAGGACTGCCCAAGGTATACCCCGTGAAGGGCTCTCGAAGGCACTAGGAACTACGATGGGATTACTCCCTAAGCTCCCTTTCGCAAGGCACTTACTATTATTGTTTGCTACCCGATTTCCCGACCCTTAATTAATTTTACTGAACCTAGCCCTAGTGCATTAAACACTTCCTCCCTACGGGAAGGACGATCTTTCGCCGATCCCGAGCACCACCTAACACTAGTCAACCTCTCACTCTACTAATCCCGTCTTCCAATGATGAACTCCTTTATTTACCAAACCAGCAACCTACTGAGGATTCAACTCTCCAAAATTCACTACCCACTCTAGTTCAGTTTCCACAGTTAATATATGCAGACCACCCTATACTATATGAGATGTATAAAGGAGGTACTCCGGATTGTCTTCCAAATCTCCTATAAAATTTACCAGAGGTCTATCATAACAAATTTAGTCTAAAATCAGAGATTCATAATTTTTCTAATTAATTTGATATTTATTGAATTTTCCCAAATGTTTGGCCATGAGCAATCTGAACAAGAACTATATGATCTACTCAAGTAATGGTCACCCAAAAATTTTGATCACTAAATTAACAGAGATATATGACTAGATACAAATTTCCATAATTTGTCAGAAAATATTTGACCTCTAATTAATTTATCAAAAATAATTCCCTTAATCATATGTAAATAAGGAAGTACCAAAAGTATTTATCAGAAAATTATATAAAAATTATAGAAACTTAATATGGTTCAGAAAAGTTCATTGTACAAAAAGCATAATTTTAGAGGCTGGCTAGACTCCAAAATAAATTAAATTAAGTTTTCATGGGAAACCATACTTAATGAAGCAACCCTTAAAATAATCATCCAAAAATTCTATAAAACTTCACAGAGCTTTAAAACATAATAAAAAGTCCTCTGGCTAAGTTTCAACAATTTCCAGTAAGTAGTTTCTTCCTAATAAATTTTTAAGTAGATAATACAAATTACCAATTTGTTAATGAAGTATCCAAAATAATAATCCTAAATTCATAATAAAATCTCCAGAGCTTGTACTAACCCTAAAAACTACTCAACCCAAATCTCATCACTTTTCAAAGAGTTTTTATGACATTTTCTATCCCTAAAAAGTTTGTGCCCTAAGCTAGGGTTAGGGTTTTGAGGGGGTTTAAGGCTTCCAAATACCTTAAACTTTTAACCTGAGAACTATACTAATCCTATGGTCCTCTCCACAAAGTTTCAATTCAATCCAAGGTCATTTGACCCTATCTTCTTCAAACCCTAAAAATCCCCATTAAGGAACATACCCTAGTGTTCTAGGGCTACCCTACACTTAACCACCCCAAATTCCATTGGAGGGTGAGTAATACTATAAAAAGTCAGTGGCCGAAATATCAACCTCTATTGAGGTGATTTGACCACTCAAAACCTAAAGGGGATGCTTGACCTATTTAACCCTAAAAGGGGTCAACCTAGGGTTGGTTCAATACCTAACCAAAACATATCCAAATGAGATGAAAATTTTACCAGTGCCCTAACATGCCCTCTAAGAACTCCCACCCAAATTTGGGGAAGTTTGAGGTGTTTAGGACACCTAATTAATTTATTCATGGATTATTAAATTTTCCTAAAAACTATAGAAAACTTTTCTCCAAAAATTTTGAATTTTGGACAGGCCCTAGGTATAGCTGGGGTAGACTCCCTGCCCATATCTCATGTCATTTGGACAGGGTATGAAGGGTGGGCAACCATTTGCATCTCAGGATAGCCCTAGGTATAGGGACCACCAAAATGGGTGTTGTGGTCTAACCAGGACTCCAAATTGAGTGAAATTAATTTTAAATTAAACTAAACATCAAGGGATTCATTTTCTATGTTGATCACTTTTTTTGTTCTAGCATGTAATTATTTTTACAAATTAAAACCATTAAATGCCAAATCTATGACAGAAGTAAATAACTAGGAATTTTATAAACTATTGTTTAGAAATTAATAAGGCACAAATCTTGGCGCAAGGTGGACGGAAATCCATTCATCGTCTACCTTGAGCCGATGGCTAGGATTTAATCTTCCTGGGCCAGTTTCAAATGGCTGCCGCCGGCCATCCGGCCGCCTCCCCGGCCGGCCACCGCCACCATCACCTCTGTTGAGGTGGTGGCTATCGCCAGGCGGCGTCATTGCCGCCGGAGAGCCCTACTCCGGCGATCCCGATGGTTGCATTTTTTGCAGAAAAACCAGGGAAATTCCCCCTTTGGATCGGGCTCAATAGAGCCCGAACCTTTGCCGTAAAGTTTCCTAAGATCTACCCATGAAAGAAGGAGTGGAGGAGGACCTTGCCGGCGGCCTGAAGTCGAGAAGATCGTCGGAAAGCCATCTTTGAAGGCGGAACCGCTCGGTTTCTGCAACTACATAGTGGGGAGGCTCGGTTTCTTCAGGTAAGGACTAGGAAATCTTCCTCTCAGCCCACTAAAGGTGTTTAAAGACTCAGATGGGGAGGGGAGAGGCCGGATCATCAATGGCCATTAATGGCCTTGAAAGCCACCTCTTGGCCTTGGTGGTTCAGTTCATCCAGCCAGTGGAAGAGCCTGGAAAGTCTCCTGATCTTCTCAGGGCTGTTAGGGGAGATGAATCAAGCAAAGAAGGATGGCCCTTGGCTTCCCCATGGCATGAATGACCTTAACTCCATTTTCTCTCTCCTCCATTAAAGGGAAATTGGAGTTTCCTCTCTCCTGCCCCCCTCATGGCCGAATTTGTTCATCACTCTAGCTTATTTGCAGCCCATAAAATTATTATGATTAATTAAAATAAAGTTAGCCCAAGTGGGGGAAATGGGCTTGAGCTTGGGTTAGCCTATTTGTCTAATTTGACTTAACCTTAAGGTAGAGTTGACCTTGGTCAACATGGCCATTTGGGTTGACTCCAATGGGTCCCTGGTTACCCCATGGCTTCCCTTGAGGTCTAGGAATGGTTATGTAGGGTTACCTTGCACTTTGGAGGTCACCTACCCTTAGTAAGGGTACTTTGACCAGATTAGGGCTAGAGTTGACTTGGGTCAACTTGGCCTCTAGGACTGAACCCAATGTGTCCTTGGTGACCCATTGACACCACTTTAGGTCTAGGAAGACCTGGGCAAGGTTGGTTGGGCACATTAGAGACCAACTGCCCTCTGTTAGGGCACCTTGCCCAATTTAGGCCTATAGTGGTCCTAGGTCAAATTGGCCACCTTGGGTTGACTCTAATGGACCCTTAAGGCTCCAGTGGACCCATCTGATAGGTTAGTGATGTTGTGGTGGGGTCATGGAGTCATGGTGAAGCCCTAAGGTCAAACCCTAGGTTTTGTGATGAGGTTGTGCCATAGGCATACCAAGGTGATTCTCACCTTGGCCTTCTATCACTTGGCCCTTTTTAGCTTCCTAGGGTTTTGTAATGACCTAGTCATGGCCAAAACCACTCTTAGGGGTCTAGTTGGAAATGGGATGTAACAAATCCCAATAAACAAAACAAAGATTTCGTCCCCGAAATCAAGGTTAAGCCTACGGGAATTTCTATCGAAGAAAAGGAAGCTTGTAACATCCCATAAGTAGTGAAAGATTACATCTCGACGCCATATTTGCTAAGTGGGGTTTAAATGGAAACCTAAATCTATGACCAATTCGCCCAATTGGCAAAGCCAAGATCCCAATAAACAAAAGAATAGCCTCTACTCTTCCTATAGCAGCCCTGTTAGTTTAAAACAGGAAAGTAAATTGAACATCTTGAGAGGTTGTGAGGTATACCAGACTGAACAGCTCTAGATACTTTTGTCTCATCAGGTCCTGCGGTTCCCAGGTATGCTCCTCCCGGCCGTGGTTTCTCCACAGAACTTTGACTAACAGAACCTTCTTGCGACGCAAGATCCGTACTCCTCTGTCATCGATCCGAACCGGCTCCAAGTGAACTGACCGGTCTGAAGCTACCGGTCCATCTGTGGTCGAAATCTGCTGCGCCGGGCGTAGTAGTGCCCTCCTAAGCGAAGATATATGGAACACATCGTGTAAACCTGTCAGTTTCGGTGGCAACTCCAGCCTGTAAGCTAGGGGCCCGATCGGCTCCAGGATCCTGTAAGGGCCCATATACTTAGGGCTGAGCTTCTTCTTCCGACCACGCACCCGTGAAACACCGTGCATGGGCCGGATCTTCAAGAAGACCTGGTCTCCCACCTAAAACTCTACCTGACGGTGTCGGGCGTCGTAGTACTTAGCCCGTCGGCTCTACGCTTCCAGCATTCTGTCCCGTATCAGTCTCACCTGAGCCTCGGTGTCTTTGACAAAATCCGACCCCAACGCCTTTGGACCCTCGTCCTGAATCCATGAAAGCGGAGTCCTACATCTCCTTCCGTACAAGGGTGGAGAGTTGTGTTGAATGTCGACCGAGAGCATAGATAAGCCTGGACTAATCTTCTCTCCTTGGACGTACACTATCCATCCTGATTTAACACGATCATCTTGAGCACACCATGATAATGAACAACTACTCACAAAACTTATGAAACACCTACGGGAGTTTTCTTTCGGGTCAGGGTGACCCTAGATATCTCGGCCAGTCTATCGTTGATGTTCCAATTATAATTATGCCCAGAGTGCGGATGAGGAATCGTGTGTATGAAAATCCCTAATTATATCCTCGAACTTCTACTCTAACCGGTCAGTGACTGTAATAGTTTCCCAAAAATTCTTGCACTTAACCTTCATCGGGCGACGGACCTCACCGTGCATCACAAAATCCATGACGCCCTTCTTCACTCCAGGGAGATACACGTTCCGAGATACACCAAACTTCCGATGATTAAATTTCTCGTTTGTACGGGTAGACAACGACTCTATAAAATTTCCACTTCGCAATCAGATTCTTATCCCTATGAATATGCCCGAGTAGCACTGAATACAGTTTACGTCCATTTCACTATATTTACGACGCAAACTTTTCTAGATGAGATCTAAGGGAAACCCTAGTCAGTAACTAATTTGCACAATAAACAAAAGATAAGCCTCCAATAAACAAAAGATAAGCCTCTACTTGCCTTGGGCTGAGTATCTTTGATATTACCATATTATATCCATCCTAGATGGGTGCACAATCCCTAGGGCATCAATCTTTGACTTGGGGTTCCAACCTGAATCTGTTGATATACTCCATACTTTAAACCCTCCGAGTCATATTTACGACAACCTTATCCGTGTCAAAATGTTCCCAATCCCAACTGGGTCTCTTCCGAACTTGAATTCCTATCCGTCCTTTGGTGTTTGTCGTGGTGGTGGTCTCTAGGAAATCTTATTACTGGTATGAGGGTTGAGACTATGTGTCTTCTACCATTCTGCTAATGTATTATTGGTCTCAATTCTCATTAAAGCAGTCCTTCCGGTTTGAGTAATCCTTGATAGGGACCGTAGGGCTACCTGAGTTTATGGCTTAGGTAGCCATTCTCATGTTATACTCCTCCTTTATTCTCTTTAGGTATCTCCTTAGCTTAACCAAGTTCATACCCAAAGTCTATTTCATACTAGGACATACTATAAGTTATCGTGGTTAAACATGTCACCTAGTGGGTTGAGTCTAACTCGTTGACTAGAGAATTATAAGATGGAATTTTCGCAGCCGGAGGTTCTCCCTACTGGGGGCAGGGTTTGCCGCAGGCTACAAAAAAAATAATTCCAATTGCTAGCTGATGAACAAGTGGAATTAATGAAAAGGTGGACTGATTCCCTTTGTGGGCACACCACTGCTTCCGCTGCTTACTTTGTCACCAAACTAAACTCGCGCGGGGGTGACCCAGGGGTTGTGGACTGTTACTTTTCGATCGAGGTTTGCTCTGATACCACTTGTAAGACCCCCCCCCCCCCCCCCGTTTTTTTTCATTTTGAACACCGGGGTCTTAGGCGCAGAAGCGCCGCTTTACGGTGACACCTTCAGGCCCTGAAGAGTCATCACCGCAAATCGCCGATTCTACCGACCGATTCGATCACATAAAAGCAACAAAAGTAGAGTAAGCACAAGGGCGATAAAACTCTAACCAGAAGTCCACAAAATACAATCACATATAGCCGAAATTCACCAAAACATTAACGTTATTGTATCACAGTCTCAAACTCAAAGCCAATTCAACATTATTCGAGCAGGAAAGATTACTGTACAACAACTTCAAATGTGGATTCTCGAGGCTACTGGAATCTGGTGAAGGCGTGTAACCCCCGTTGGAAAAGTATTTCCAAGGGCTATGACTTTCGTGTTTAGTTTAAAGCCCAGATCCGGCCGGTTCGTGTCTGAAAACGGCCACGAAGATCACTGGGAACAGAAAACAAATTTCTGCTCGCATCTTATAGCGAGACGAACGGCATCAGTTCGTCTTCTTCCTCTAACCAATATTCCCACGTCACATCCAGAATTCCTCCTCTCTTGTTCACCCTCAAAGGCCAACTTTCTTCATGGAACCAAGTCCCTATCTTCTCATGGAAGGAAGGAGTGGTCGAAGACACCTTACCTGTAGGGTACAGGCCCTTGCATGGCCTTCTCCTAGGAACACTTCTTCTCACAAATGAAGACTCTTTTGAGTCGATATCTCTCCAATGAATAACTAGAGATTTCGCACCAAGGGAGAGGGTAGGAAGCTCACATCGTCTCTGACGTTTCCACCATATCGGGTCATGGATCTTGTCACTCTTCTTTGTGGCATGGCTCCCTCTCTCTCGTCGGCGTCAACCTTGGCTCTCATTCTCCTTCTTCCATTTCTTATCTCCAAGAAAGGCCCCGCCGTAGTCATTCTCCCAGAAAATCCCGGAGAAAGTAATAGGAGGTTAAGACTTGGACGATTATATATAGTGGCAGCAAAATAGAATTCGGGTTTTTTGATAATGGAGCTACCGTCGCGCGGTAGCATGCTACCGCTGGGCGGTATCCCCAAGAACGTCTTCTTTCACAAGCCACCTCCCAAATTACCCACTGAGGTGTCGCTACCTATACCTCTATCGTCGGGCGATAACCTCCTATCACATCACGATAACTTCCCAAGCGCCTTACCAAAATAAATCTGCAGCCTATCGCCCGCAGTAACACTAACGCCAGTCGCTGTAGCGGCGTTCGACGATCGCTCAGCTACCGTCGCACGGTATCCCACTATCGCCGCGTGATAGTGTCGTTCGACGATCGTTGAGCCCATTAAACGCCCTCAACGCCTCGACTATTCCGCTACCTCCGTGCGGTATCCTCCTACTGCCGCGCGTTAGTACTCAACGATGCTGAATCCATTCAATGCTCTCAAATCCTCTACTATTCTACTACCTCCAGGCGATAGCTACTATCTCCCGGCGATAGTATCTAAACACTCCTCCCCAACTTAGGTGCAAGCCTATCTGCCAGCACACCCTGAGCCCAAGTCAGGTGTCCTAACTTAAAAGTTCGCACAAGGGGCGTAGCGCGAATCAGGACGTTACAAATTCTATAAACAAAATAAAAGATTTCGTCCCCGAAATCAGGTTAAGGCTATGGGGAGAGAAAGGCATGAAATGAGATGAAATATGCTTTTAAAATTACCTCGAGGAAACAAGTCCAGGTAGTGCTTCCGCATCAAATCCATCGGCTCCCAAGTAAATTCTTCTTTCCCATGATTTGACCATAGCACCTTTACTAAAGGAACACTCTTGCAATGCAAACTCCTTGTCTCGGTGTCCACTATCCGCACCGACTCTAGTCGCAAAGATCTATCGGTCGCTACTGCTCCATCAGTACATTCCGAAGTGACGACACATGGAATACGTCATGATGGTTCTCTAGCTCTGGCGGTAACACCAACCGATAGGCCAAAGGGTCAATCCTTTCCAATATAGTATAAAGCCCAACGTACCTTTGGCTGAGCTTCTTCACACCACATACCCGTGACTGATAACTCTAATTATATCGTTTTTTTATATAGATTTTATTTAATAAATAATAAGATTATAATTATATCTTAATAATTATGTTTCTAATTGTTTTCTTTTTATATTTCAGGTCAATTTGTGTTGTGAATATCAATTTGGAGCTTGTAGAACTGATCAAGAGATGAAACGGAGAAGAGCTGGAAAAATCTCAAGAACACGCCCCGGTCACGGCCGTGACCTTCAGGTCACGAGCGTGACAAGCAGGCGTGACCCTCCAGGAGCTCCAAAAATCATTGCCACATCGGATTAAAGCTACACGCCACGGGCGTGACCTTCTGGTCACGGGCGTGACCTGAAGGTCACGTGCGTGACTTCCAGGAGTGCCGTGCTTAATGTCGTCAGTTTCAGATCCAGCTGGTTTTCGGCATACGCGCGCGCCCTAGGTTACGGGCGTGACCTAGGAGCGTGACTTCCCACAACAGCCAGAGTATAATTCCCTCCATTTCCATTTACCATCATTTCAAGTAACAGTGTAGGCATGCCCTAGTTCACGGGTGTGACCTAGGGGCATGACCCGCAGAACGACAATTTTGGTGGATTTTTCTGCCAACATTCCCGAGCTTTCAAGATGACGGTTCCGAGCCTTACATGCCCGAAGTCACGGGCGTGATCGAGGGGCGTGACATTCCAGAAAAATCTCTATAAATTATAGATAAAGCCAGAAGCTGAGGAGCATCTAGGTTCGTCTAGTAGCCATATAGGAGTAATTTTAGTATCTTATTTTACTGTTTTCATGGATTTTCCTTTATGTACTTTTTTCATAGCTAGTTAACTTTTATTTCTAGCACATTTTTTTCAAGCATGTCTTTGTTTATCTTTACATGTATCCCTCTTTTTATTAACACTTGATCTTGATAAGCTTTATAATAAAATAATCTTCTTTTTGTCAAACTCTATTATTTCCGATTCGATCCACCGTTGATTTATTTGCTTGGATTTCGATTTTAGATCAGTATCCTAGATTTACAGAGAGGTTGTGGATACGAGTAGATCACTCAATGGTATAAGGAGCCACATGCACTCCTCTAGAGAGGATGACACAGATCTTCCGGATTGGAGTCAAATCCAATAGTGGGGTTCACCACATAAGGCAAGCTTATGGGTTTCGACTGGCCGAGAGGTCTTAATCGAACAACCTATGTTTAGTCGATAGTGTATTCTCGAGGGAGGCGCTTTTGTAATTTAGGAACCTCCACGGTGAAAGTAGGTAATTTAGAAGTTTGCTTTCATGAAAGGGTTATTTTAAAGTGAGTCTAGATTAAGAGTTAGCTTTTAGTTTATTTTCTTCATTTAGTTTAATTTAATCTCTTTTTCTATTTAGATAAAATAATACTAATTTGCATGAGTAGAAGTACTCAACAGGCCCCGAGTCTAATACGATAATTTCTATACTATATTTCAACAAATACACTTGCCTATTTCGGGATTTTAGTTTGAAATTATTTTTAAAACTATAAGTTCTTCATCAAGTTTTTGGCGTCGTTGTAGGGGAGATTTTTGTTGATATTTTTAAAGCGTGAATTGTATTAATTTTATCATTCTCCTTCTCTACCCCTATTCACATTTTCATTTTCTTTTTTGAATTCCATTCTATTAAGTACCGGTTGTTCTATTTTCTTTTTACAAAAAAAATGTTATCTCAATTGTCCGCTATGATTGTTGAGCTTACACACAAAGTTAAACTTTTGCAAATCGCAAGACAACGCCAATTTTTATGTATTTTTTGTGGTGCCCCTCATCGGAGTGAGGAATGTTATTGTAATTTTTATTTTCAGAATTATTCTTATAATTTTGGTATTAATTATGAAAATAATTATTCCTACTTTAATGACAATCCTTTATCTAATTTTCATGAAAATATCCTTTCAAATACTTTTCCAATTCTAATGAGAAGAATTTTTCAAATTCTAATGGAAATCATTTTGATAATTTTCGTGAAAATTTTTCGAGCATTAATGCGAACAATTTTTTTGATTTTAGTAATTTTCCTGCTTCCTCGGATGTTGATTTCCGGCATGATCCCCCGAAAAGATTCCCAAGTAATGAGGATATTTATTTAGATATGACATTTTGTTCTTCATTTTCCGCACCCCAAGCTTTCTCTCCTAATTTTTTGGATTCTTCTCATTTTCCATTTGATTCTTCTCCCCAAAATTTGGATCAGACTTTTATTACTTTTAGTGATTTTTCTCCTTCTTCGGATAATGTCGCTAATGAGGGATATGACTCTTCATGACCCCCCCCCCCCTCGTAGTTGCTTATACCGAAGAAGAAGAACAACTTTTATTTCAAGAATTTTTTTAAATGTATGGACGCATTGAGAGGAGTAGAAGAAGAACATGTTTTTCCTCCTACCACTACCATTTTTTCCTATTTATGAATTTCCAAGCACAATTTATAAATATTTTGGAGGGAAAATTTTTGAACCTGATGCGTTCGATGATTTAATTTTCAATCACACTACGAAAGAAAAATTAATTTTAGAAAATAAACAATCGGAGCTTGATCAATTTCATTCACACGACCCTCCTCCGTGTGAAATGGTTTCTAACACGTTTATTTTTTATTTTTCTTGTTCTAATGATTTTCATGCACACGATGAGTCATTGCAATCAAACGTCGTCAATGATCCATTTGTCGCTCATCTACAAAAATTCACTTCACCTCAAGTATGTATAGGTGATTTGAATTTACATTTTCAAGTAAATCGCAAAGAGAAAAGTCAAGAATCAAGCGGATGAGTACTCAGGCGACCAACTTCAGCAGATACTTGACTAATACACTCAGAGATCTATTTAGTGTTTTTTTTAAAAAAAATAGGTTTAATTTTAAATTTTTAATTGGATAAATCATTATTTATTTATTTATTCACATGCAAAATCTCTAGTATTTCATCTTTCACATAGTGTTTAGAAATTTTCATGCTTTAATTGAATTTTTGAATTTTGTAGTAGAATTGTTGGCCATGTCGTGTTCCAAGTTAAGTGCACATGTAAGTAGAATTTTATGTAGAATTAAATATTCAACATACAATTAGATTTTTATTTTCTAAATGCATAAAAATAGTTTATTCTACTTTTACTTTGAAACCGTTAAAAATCCAAAAATGATTTAGGTGATCACGTAGAAGTCTACAAGAGAGATATTTCACGAATCAAGAGAAATATATTCTTTCTCGATGTGTACAACTTGCCTTCTAGCTATTCTCAAGACATGCATAAGTTAAACTCATTAGCATGTATATGATTTAGGCATTTCTTTTGGCCAGTTTCAGTCTTTGCACCCGTACCTAACATTATTATTGTTGTTAAACCACATTGAGCCTATTAGCCTACCTCTTGTTTTAGCTCCAACAAAAATTATTTCCCCAAGGCCTAAAAATCATCCTAATCACACACCTAAGTCCATGCTCGATAAAAGTTATATGAAAAAAAAATTATAAGTGATCAGGATTCATCTTAAATTTGTTGACTATTTTTATTGAAAATGAGAGCTGATTTTATTTCTCCTTCCTAAAAAAACATTTGCAAAAACCTTTAAAAGGGGAAGAAAGAGAAATAAAAATAAAAAGTACGAAAAAAGGGAAAAAAGGGGGGTTTGGGAAATTGGCTATCTTTTTAAAGTCATGATTATTTTGTGCGAGCCATCTTTAGGTTTGGGTGTGACTAGTCGTCGTATTTATCCTTGATTATCCGCACCAAAGCCTAAGCCTACCTTTCAACCTAGTTAAGTCCTATTAATTTATGATTATAAGTTTGACTAGTGTCGTGGCGAGAGTGTGAAAGGGCAAGTCTATGGCCATCGACATTGATGGATTTCTTTGGAGGGTATCTTGATCTTTGTTTTGTGTAATGTCAATCTTCTTAAGCATGCTACCCTCTCTTTAAATAAAATTTTAGGATTTACCGGATTTTCAATTTTAAAAGTAGAAATAATAAGTGCAAACACATTCTAGAAAATTAAAAGCTAATTTGTACGGTGAGTAGATTTTTCTACTAAAATAGCTACGCACATAGGCATAAGACTTTGCATTTTACTCCTTATGTTCAATTTTCTTTTCTAGCTTTTAAATTTTTCTTCTCCCTATGAAAAGTTGTTTGCTCGGGACGAGCAAACGAGTAAGTATGGGGGTATTTGATAACTCTAATTATATCATTTTTTATTTATATTTTATTTAATAAATAATAAGATTATAATTATATTTTAGTAATTATGTTTCTAATTATTTTTTTATATATTTTAGGTCAATCTGGGCTTCGAATATCATTTTGGAACTTGTAGAACTGATCAGGAGAAGAAACGGAGAAGAACTGAAAAAATCTCAAGAACACGCCCCGGTCACGGCCGTGACCTTCAGGTCACGGGCGTGACAAGTAGGCGTAACCCTGCAGGAGCTCCAGAAATCATTGCCACATCAGATTAAAGCTTCACGCCCAGGACACGGGCATGACCTTCAGGTCACGGGCATGGCTTCCAGGTGTGACTCCAGGCGTGTCGCGCTTAATGTCGCCAGTTTCAGATCCATCCGGTTTTCAGCTTACACGCCCTAGGTAACGGGAGTGACCTAGTTGCGTGACTTCCCACAACAAGCAGAGTTTAATTCCTCCCTTTCCATTTCCCTCCATTTCCAGTAACATTGTAGACACACCTTAGGTCACGGGCATGACCTAGGGTCTTGACCCGCAGACAGACAATTTTGGCGGTTTTTTCTGCCAACGTTCCCGGGCTTTCAAGACGACGGTTCTGATCCTTACACGTCCTAGGTCACGGGCGTGACCTAGGGGCTTGACCTTCCAGAAAATTGCCTATAAATTCCAGACAAAGCCAGAAGTTGAGGAGCATCTAGGGTCATCTAGTATCCATATAGGAGTTATTTTAATAGCTTATTTTACTGTTTTCATGCATTTTCCTTTATGTACCTTTTTCATAGTTAGATAAATTTTATTTCTAGCAATTTTATTTCAAGCATGTTTTTGTTTATCTTTACATGTATCCCTATTTTTATTAGCACTTAATCTTGACAAGCTTTAGAATAAAATAATTTTCTTTTTGTCAAACTCTATTATTTCTGATTCGATCCATCGTTGATTTATTTGCTTGGATTTAGATTTTAGATACCTATCCTAGATTTACCGAGAGGTTTTGGATATAAGTAGATCACTCAAAGGTAGAAGGAGACACTTTCAATCCTCGAGAGAGGATTACACTGATCTTCTGGATTGGAGTCAAATCCAATAGCGGGGTTCACCGCATAAGGCAAGCTTGGGGTTTCGACTTGCTGAGAGGTCTTAATCGATCAAGATAAGTTTAGTCGAGAGCGTATTCTCAAGGGAGGCGCTTTTGTAATTTAGGAACCTTCACGATCGAAGTAGGTAATTTAGAAGTTTGCTTTCATGAAAGGGTTATTTTAAAGTGAGTCTAGATTAAGAGCTAGCTTTTAGTTTATTTTCATAATTTAGTTTAATTTAATCTCTTTTTCTATTTATATAAAATAATACTAATTTGCGTGAGTAGTATTCAACAGGCCCCGATTCTAATATGATAATTTATATACTATATTTCGATAGGTACACTTGCATATTTCGGGATTTTAGTTTGAAATTATTTTTTAAACTATAAATTCTTCATCAGTGAAACTCCATGCATCAGTCTGATCTTTAGGAACACTTTGTCACCCACTTGAAATTCCATCATCTGGTGCTTTGCATTATAATATTTAGCCTGCCGACTTTGAGCCTGAAGCATGCGGTCCCGTATTAGTCTAACAACTGCATCAGTATCATCAATGTACTCAATTCCTAAAACCTTCGGGTCTTCATCTTGCACTCAAGACAAGGGGGTTCTACACATTCTTCAGTAATGGGCTTCATGGGGTGCCATCTCGATACTGGTCTGGTGACTGTTTGTAACACCCTAAATTTCAGAGTTGGGAATAAATTAGGTGACACGGCATGGGACACGGGCGTGTCACAGGCCGTGTCCCTTTTAGGTCTATCTCGATTTTGTGTAGACTGAAGAACACGGCCCCCGGCATGGGCGTGTCGGAAGGAATGTCAGGCGACACGGCCCGTGACACGGGCGTGTCACATGGGCGTGTGCAGGATTGGATAAGTCGGTTGAGCACCGCTTGGGGTACACAGCCTGGGAAACAGGCATGTCACAGGCCGTGTCAGGCAAAAAAATATCAGTTTGTGGCAAACTCGTGGCTGTCCATTTCTTCAGCTGTGATCCAAGGGCTGAGATGACTCCCTACTTCTTGAAGGCCATGGATGAGAAGGAAGTTCTCATTTTCAATTTGGCCTTCATCTTTCTAAACTCCTAGAGAGAGAGAAAGAGAGGAAGAAGGAGGAGGAGGAAAAGGAGCTGGCCACTAGTGGTGCTGCGAAGTTCTGACAAGAAATCCGAGGCCAGCATTGCGGAGGAAAAGCTGTTGCGGTTCTTTCCAGCTAGGAGCTCATGGCGCCGAAGCGGTCTACGAGGGTAATGACTTTTCCTCCTAGCCATATGAAGGCTTCCTTTTTGGCATGTGCATATGATTCCCCCACTAGAGGGTGGCTTGTTATGGGACTCCTTTGGGTAGATTCTTGGAATCCCCACTAAGTTGGCATATAGATCCGGAAATGGAGTACGGAATAGGCATGCTGTGTGAAGCCCATCTGGATAGGTTAGTCTGGATTGGTGATGTTGCATATATGCACTAGAGAAGACTCTGTGATAAACGTGTAGTTAGGAGTCGAAGGGTTGCACCTATGAAAGAAAGTCGCAGGAAGTACTGAAGTGGTAGTCCAGGAACATACCGTTGTGATGCTTGTGCTATTGGGTTATACCTGTGAAAGGGAGTAGCAGAAAGTATTGGATCGGAAGTCTAGGAAATACCATTTTGTATGCTTGATGTTCATGGGTGGAACCTATGAAAAGGAGTAGCAGGAAGTACTGGCGTGGTAAGCTAGGAAAATGCCTTTGATGCTTGTGATATTTGTTGGGTTGTACCTGCAAAAGGGAGTAGCAGGAAGTACTTGATTGGACGTTTAGGAAAGACCATCTGATGTTGTGATACGCAATGGGTGGAACTGCAAGTATTGGTGTGCCCTGGATAACACCCTGGCTTTATGCCAAACAGGTAAGGTGAAACCTACCTGCACATTTTATTTAGCCGCAGGTACGCTGTGCTCGGTGATGGCAAGGCGATTTGAGCAACAAGGGGTGGATGATCCGACCTGCGTTATGTCCGTTTGACGTAAGACCATAAAGTGCGGTCTGTTGGAGCGCATAGCGAGAGTCTTAGGCCTACGCGTCGTGATACAATCGGGGGCTACGGGCCAATCCCGGTTCACTAAGACTTTAATCTCCGGCTACACGCCATGGAGTAAATGCTCAATGTTTTACCGTTGGGTTGTGACCCTGATACGGTGGTGGGCAACTTGTTCGCCGGTACACCAAGAATGTGCCGTGAGTGCACGGAGTGTCGGGCTGCGTGGCTGACGGTTGTGATGGAATGTATGTGCGTGAGAGCACAATGTATGAATATATATATATATATATATATCTGCCTGTGAAATGCTATTGCATGCAGGGAAGAAATACCACTGCCCCGGGAAAGGGGTAGGGTCATTATAAAATTGGTCAGCTGAGTGCTGATGGTTGCCTTGTTTGCCACCATTGGGTGGAATGTCCTTGCACATGTGCTGGAGAACCGAGCGGGACACGTAAAGGCTGAAGGCCCTGCTGTTGCTATTGCAGCTGTTGCCGCTAGCCCTTGAAGGCTAAGTAAATGTCGTGTTTCATTTATATGTGGTTGGCCTGTGCGCCAATGTTCAAAGCCACAGTTATCAAGAGACTTGTAAGGCCATAAGGCCACCTTTCTTTGTTTGGTGGACATTCAGGGTGGTGTAGACCACAAAATAGGCTGTGAAGTTACGGAGTGATACCAGAGTTGCGCATCCTAACTCATATGCATTCTAGAGGAAGCCTATAATACGTAATTTGAACGCCACCCTGAATGTCCACCATATAAACATCACATTTATATAAAACAGGAATGTCAGCAAATACAAAGTCAGGTGGCCTTATGGCCATACAAGTCTCTTGACAACTGTGGATTTGAACATTGGCACGCAGTCCAGCTATATATAAATGAAACACAACATTTACTTAGCCTTCAAGGGCTAGCGACAACAGCAGCAACAGCAACAGCAGGTCCTTCAGCCTTTACATGTCCCGCTCGGTTCTCCAGCACCTGTGCAAGGACATTCCACCCAACGGTAGCAAATAAGGCAACGGTCAGCATTCAGCTGACCAATTTTATAATGACCCTACCGCTTTCCCGGGGCAGTGGTATTTCTTCCCTGCAGGCAATAGCATTTCCCAGGCAGATATATATATTCATACATTATGCTCTCACGCACATACATTCCATCACAACCGTCAGCCACGCGGCCCAACAGCCCATGCACTCAGGGCACATTCTTGGTGTACCGGCGAACCAGTTGCCCTCCACCATATCAGGGTCGCAACCCAACGACAAAACATTTAACATTTACTCCATGGCATGTAGCCGGAGATTATAGTCTTAGTGAACCGGGATTGGCCCGTAGCCCCCCATTGTATCACGGCGTGTAGGCCTAAGTCTCTCGCTATGCGCTCCAACTGACCGCACTTTCTGGTCTCATGTCGGACGGACATAACGCAGGTCAGATCATCCAGCCCTCGTTGCTCAAATCTCCTTGCCATCACCGAGCACAGCGTACTCGTGGCTAAATAAAAGGCGCGGGTCGGTTTCACCTTACCTGTTTGGCATAAAGCCAGGGTGTTTTCCTGGCACACCAGTACTTGCAGTTCCACACATTGCATATCACAACATCAGAGGGTCTTTCTAGGATGTCCAATCTAGTACTTCCTGCTACTCCCTTTCGCAGCTACAACCCCATAAATATCACAAGCATCAAAGGTGTTTTCCTGGCTTACCACGCCAGTACTTCCTGCTACTCCTTTTCAAGGGGACCACCCATGAACATCAAGCATACAAAAGGGTATTTCCTGGACTTCCAATCCAGTACTTCGTCCTACTCCCGTTCACAGGTATAACCCAATTGCACAAGCATCACAAGGGTATTTTCCTAGAATACCACTCCAGTACTTCCTACGACTTACTTTCACAGGTGCAACCCTTTGACTCCTGACTACATGTTTATCACGGTGTCTTCTTCGGTGCGTATATGCAACATCACAAATCCGGACCAACCTGTCCAGATGGGCTTCATATAGCATGCCTATTCCATACTCCATTTCCGAATCTATATGCCAACTTAGTGGGGATTCCAAGAATCAACCCAAAGGACTCCCATAACAAGCCACCCTTTGGTGGGGGAATCATATGCACATGCCAAAAAGGAAGCCTTCACATGCCTAGGAAAAAACGTCATTACCCTCGAAGACCGCTTCGGCGCCAAGAGCTCCTAGCTTGCTAGAATGTACCGCAACGGGTTTTCCTCCACAATGCTGGCCTCAGATTTCTTGTCGGAACTTCGCAGCACCACCGGTGGCCATCTCCTTTTCCTCTTCCTCCTTCTTCCTCTCTTTCTCTCTCTCTAGGAGTTTAGAAAGATGAAGGCCAAATTGAAAATGAGAACTTCCTTCTCATCCACGGCCTTAAGGAAGTAGGGAGGTGCCTCAGCCCTTGGATCACAGCTGAAGAAATGGACAGCCACGGGTTTGCCACAAACTCATATTTTTTTGCCCGACACGGCCTGTGACACACCCGTGTCCCAGGCCATGTACCCCAAGAGGTGCTCAACCGACTTATCCAATCTTGCACATGCCCATGTGACACGCCCGTGTTACGGGCCGTGTCACCTGACATGCCTTCCGACACGCCCGTGTTGGGGGCCGTGTTCTTCAGTCTGCACGAAATCGATATCAACTCGAGAGGGACACGGCCTGTGACATGCCCGTGTCCCAGGCCCTATGCCCATACACGCCACTAGACACGCCTCAGCTCCACTTCGTCGAGCTGATATTCATCGAGCCACGAGGACATGCCCTGTGACATGCCCGTGTCACAGGCCGTGTACTCGACACTCGACGATCATCGACCGAATTTTGTCGACCACTCATCGACTGCTCACTCGCACAGGACACGCCCTGGGACACACCCGTGTCCCAGGCCGTGTCGCCCAATTTGTTCCCAACTCTGAAATTTAGGGTGTTACAACCCTCCCCTCCTTACAAAAATTTCGTCCCCGAAATTTGCAGAAAGTAAGGACTCAAATAAAATGATTTTACTTCATAAACCTTCATTACACCTTAATATACACTGCATAATAGTTACACAAAGAGCTCGGGAAACGCAGCTCGCATGGTCTGCTCTCGCTCCCATAGGGGTTCTTCACGGCCGCAATTGTCCCATCGGACTTTGACCATCCTGACTGTCTTGTTCCGCAACTGTTTCTCGGCACGATCCTTGATCCGAATGTGCCTAACCTTCGTCCTTAGCCAATACTCCACCGACACACAATCATGCTCTATCACTTGAGCTGGATCATTCACGGCTTTCCGCAGCAGTCTGTCGACAGAGCTAGCCAATATGCAGTTTCCCCGACTCGCTCCACCACTTCAAATGGACCAAGGTACCATGGACTCAACTTTTTCAAACGTCGAATCATGGATATGCCTTTGAAGGGTTTGATCTTCAAGTATACCCAGTCGCCCACTACGACCTCCATATTCTGGTGCTTGGCGTTGTAGTATTTCGCTTGACGATCTTGGGCTATTAGTAGCCTTTCTCGAATAGTACGTATCGTGGAGTTCGCCTCCTCGACTTCATTATGCATATACAACTTGGATTCGGCTGCTTCTACCCAAGCTAACGAAGTACGACATTTCTGTCCATACAGAGCTTCATACGGTGCCATACCGATGCTCGCTTGGTAGCTTTTATTGTAGGCAAATTCCACCATGTAGAGATGATCTTCCCATCTCTTCCCAAAGTCCATGACACACATCCAGAGCATATCCTTCATCGTTATGTTGGTCCTTTCCGATTGGCCATCTGTTTGGGGATGAAAGGCCATACTGAACATCAACTTCGTGCCCAACAGCTGATGGAACAGCCTCCAATCATTTGATATGAATCGCCCATCTCGATCGCTCACGATGCTCCGATGAAAAACATGTAGCCGTACAATCTGTTCAACATACAGTTTTGCCAAACTTTCTACCAAATCGTCCCGCCTATTCGGAAGGAAGTGTGCAACTTTCGTCAGCCGATCGACAATTACCCAGATGGAATCAGTCCCGTGGTGAGATCTCGACAACTCGTGCACGAAATCCATGGAAATATCGTCAAACTTCCACTTCGGAATTGGCAACGACTTCAAGAAACCGCTAGGTTTCTTGCATTCCGCCTTCACCATAGCATAAGTTTTGCATTTGGCCACATAATGAGCAATATCTTTCTTCAGTCCTGGCCACCAGAACAGCTTTTCATGTCTCTGAACATCTTTGTGCTCCCAGAGTGAATTGCGTACTTCGTATAATGTGCCTCGTACATCAACTCTTCCCTCCATTTGCCCAAACTCGGGACGCACAGACGACCTTCTTTCCTCAAAAGCCCGTCATCCTGAAAGAATTTACCCTCTGGCCCATCTTTGGCATAGCGTTGGAGACTCACATCTAGCTCCGTTGCTCGTCGAACTCTGTCTGCAAGGTCACACTGCACCTCTGTCCAGTTCAAACATGCATCGGCTGTAGCATTCTTGTCAACATAAGAAATCTCTAACGCTTCCAACTTCGGGATTAGACATTCATCATGACTTTGTAACCAGCTTGCCCCTTGCCGGAGCTCTCCGACTCAAGATATCCGCGACAACATTTCCCTTTCTAGGCGTATAATGAATCGCAAAGGTGTAGTCCCCGAGGAACTCCAACCACCTTCGTTGTCGCATATTTAAGTCCTTCTGCTCCAACAAGTACTTTAGGCTCTTGTGGTCCTGTATAGATCTCCACTTTCACGCCATACAGATAATGCCTCCACAATTTTAGTACAAAGATCACCGCCGCCAACTTTAAGTCGTGGACAAGTTACTTTCTCTCGTGCACTTTCAACTAGCGAGAGCCATAAGCAATCCTTTACCATTTTGTAGAAGAACGTAGCTTAAGACGCTTTCTGAAGCATCACGGGAGATCTCACATTCGTCGATACCACATGGGGACGTCAACCTAGGCACCGTGGTTAGTTGACTCTTGCGTTCTTTCAAAGTTTGCGCGCACTCTGGCGGCGAACTGACCTTCTGATCCTTTCTCGTCAGTGTGGTTAAAGGTAAAGGAATCCGCGAGATGTTTGCAATACACCGTCGATAGTAGCCTGTCAGTTCAAGGAAACTTCTGACTTCGTCCACTGAGGACAACACCAGCCACTTATATATGGCTCCTCTTTGTTTTTGATGGATCCACTGCTATGCCTTCTCTCCTTACCACATAATCCAGAAAAGTCACCGATGATAGCCAAAACTCACACTTCGAGACCTTGTGATGAATTGTAAATATACCTATATTTATGTACAATAAATAGGTTGTTTTAGTTTATATTTGTTATTTTTGTATATTTTTCTTTAATAAATTGCTTCTTTTTTGTTCTAACTTAAGTTATTTTTGTTTCCTGAATTTTTCAGGAAAAACTACAAAAAAAGTCAAGTACACGCCCGTGTACTGTTGGTCATGCCCGTGACGGCATGACACTTCAAATCCCGTGAAATAAGAAATTTTTGATGAAAAAAAGCTTGACACACTCGATGTCATGCCCGTGTCTAATGACACGCCCCGTGACCCCAGCCCGTGACACTCAAGCTCGACGAAATTCGCTCGACGATCGTCGACCATGCCGACATGCCCAGAGTCATGCCCGTGACCTGGGGCGTGACTCCTCCACCTGGCCTATAAGACCCTCGCCCGCGACTTTTGGTGCAACCCACGTAGGATCTACCTCCCTGACACGCCCAGAGTCACGCTCTTGATAAGGGGCGTGACATCCAGGTATGCAGCCCGAAGTCAACTTTCCAGTCAAATCGCCGGATCACATCGTGAACAGTAGTGACACGCCCCCACCCCCCTCCCCCCCGACACGCCCGTGTCGGAGGGCGTGTTCTTTGATTTTTTTTCTATAAATTGCCCATTTCTGTAAGGTCTAAGGGTTCACTTTTTTGAGCCTACTTTACTGTGTTTTGTGGGCTGCATCTGTGGATTCAAGTGCTATGTAAAGAGATTTCTCCCCCCCCCTTCCTTTCATGTTTGTTTTTGCTTTAGCTTTAGCTTTTTACTAGTTTGATTATGATAATAAAAATTTTAGATTTTCTCTTTTTACATGCCATGAAAAATTCATATGTAGTGGCTCATCTCTTTCTCCTTTTATCTCTTTGTATCTCCTTGTTGTTCTCTTTATCAAATGTGTGTGTGAGTTTGCAAGTGATGTTTCTATTTCATCTTATTTTGTTTTGTTATTGTGATAGAAGCTATAGTGATTTTCCTTGCAAAAATGTTGTTAAGATAGTTTCATTTTTGATGTCTAGCTTGTTCATGCTTTAGGTTTTATCTCTTCATTCTTATGATTTTGTAAAAGAGGTTTGAAAGTGAATTTGTTTTTTTACTTGGCTTTTTTTTGTAGGATTGTAAAACCTTTTTTGTTCTTTTCACTTTCTTTTCAATTTTAAACCATTTTTATGAAAACCTAAGAATGAAAAAGTTGTTATTTTAATTTTTTAAAGTCTTTAGTTTTTGATTTGTTTTGAAAAACTTTTGTTCCTTTTATTTTTAATTTGTTCTTTTTATTTGTTTTTGGAAAAATCTAAGTATAAAAAAGTAGATGTTTTAATTTTTAGGTAACTTTCATTTTGTTTTTAATTTGTCTGTATGAGTGTACGAGTTAGTTTTTAAATTTGTTCTTTTAAATTTCATGTTGTGTGTGTGAGTGTAGGAGATAATTTTCATGCTTTATTTATTACTTTCTTCAAATTATGTAGAGTGTGTGTGTGTAGGAGATAAATTTTAATGCTTTATTTTATTGCTTTCTTCAATTTTGTAGAGTGTGTGTGTGTATGAGATAAATTTTAATGCTTTATTTTATTGCTTTCTTCAATTCGTGTAGAGTGTGTGTGTGCGCATTTATTTCTGCCCACTTGTTATGAGTTAAATGGCGTGCTTTTATTTCCCGCCTACTCATTTAAGTAGGACTTGTAATTTTCTTTTCTTTTCCGCCTACTCGTTAAGAGTTAAATGACATGCCCTTATTTCCCGCCTACTCGTTCGAGTAGGATTTGTAATTTTCCTTTTTTTGTAACTTAGTTCTTTTTTTATTTATAATTTGAAGTATGTGTGAGTTCTCGTTTTAGCTAACTTTTCTGCTTTCTAAATGTTTGTTATTTTCATGTGTTTTTCTTTTAACCCTTTAGCGCTTAATTGCGAACTCGCGCCTCATCATATTATAAAGCCGTCCCCATACCAATGTGCGGCTAATTGCTTTTAGCCTCGGCATCGAAGAGAATTGGGACATTTAAAATGATTTTAAATAATTAAAGTTCTTAATTTTCACTTTAATTTTAGGACTTAAGGTTTACTGATGAGGAATTTTATAGTTTTGAAAATATATCCAAACTATAATCTCGAAATAGGCAAGTGTACCTATCAAAATATAGTATAGGAAATTGTCGTATTAGACTCGGGGCCTGTTGAGTACTTCTACTCACGCAAATTGATATTATTTTATCAGAATATAAATTGAAGGTAAATTAAAACTAAAGCTAGAAAATAAACTAAAAGATAGCACTTGATCTAGAATCCCGTTGGATTAAGATGAACCTTCATGATCATAAAGTACGCAAGACTCTTAAATTGCTCACTCGACCGTGGAAGTTCCTAAGTACAAAAGTGTCTCTCTCGAGCTCATGCTTTTGACTAACCTTAGGTTGATCGATTAAGACCTCTCGGCCAGTCGAAACCCCTAAGCTTGCTTTAGGCGGTGAACCACTCTATTGGATTTGACTCTAATCCGGAGGATTTATGTCGCCCTCTCTCGAGGAGTGCATGCAACTCCTTTTATCATTGAGTGATCTACTCGTATCCGCAACCTCTCGGTCATTTAGGATACGGATCTTAGATCGAAAAACATATCCGTGAAATATGAATTCGACAAAATATAAATCAAAGATAAATCGATAGCGAGCAAAATAGAGAGCTTTGCAATTTTGTGATAAATAAAGAAAGTTTATTTCATTCCAAAGTTAACCATGATCAAGTGCTTTTGGAAAGTTAGCTACTCATAATTGAAAAATATATTCTATCACTATGAAATAAAATAGTACAATTGCATAAAAAGAAAAATCTAAACTATATTGCAAATAAAATAAAATTGCATAAAATAAAACTAACTCAAAAGATATCCCGAAAATAAGTCACCCAACCCGATTTTCAACCCCAATGGTGGACTCCCCTCATCATTCCCCCTTGGCCATTATTTATAGGAAAAAAAGAAGGGATGAAAGACACATGAAAGGTTGAAAGGCCAAGGGTAAGAGGAGGAAAATAAAGTGGTAATAATAATTAAATATTAATGAAATATATGAAAAAACAACCAAATTAAATGGGGGAGTTTCATAGTTTATAAAGAGGAGATGAATGGTGGACATAATTACTAAAATTAAGATGGAGTTGAAACATCAAATATTTATCAAATAATTAAGATGAGGTAAATGGAGGGAGGAGATAATGAAGAAGAATATAAAAGTGGTGGTTTCATGGAATAAAGAGGAGCTAGCAGTTTCATGGAGAAATGAAGAGGGGAAGTAAAGAGTTATAGTAATAATAAAAATAATAAAGTGCATGTATTTAACTGTGGAGATTTTTAGAGAGAGAAAGGGGTGGAGATGTAGGTTATATGATGAGGTGGCGGCATCAATGCATCATAATATATTTGTCATGAGCTTGCATGAAGAAGAGCTGAATGGGTGGTTGCGACATGAAACGCTTTATCGGCTTGAACGAGTGCAGCGAGACTTTGACTTGGTTTCATGTAAACTGCATGAATTGCTCGGCCAACGTGACGACTTCGGTAAATAATTCTTTTACAAACGTCGGGAGCGCGACCACGTCAATAAACCTACAAAAATAAATATATATTGAATTATTAAACTAAAATATAAAATAAATGATTTATAAATGAAAATATATAAATTATTATTAATTTTATATTAATTATTAAACTAAAATAAATACTAAAAATAGTTATAAATCCTACAAAAATAAATAAGACTTAAATTATTTAATAGAATCAAAAAAATATAATTTATTAACCAGAATAAATAAAATATGATTAATTAAAACTAAATATTAAACTAAATATTATAGTAAAAATACGCGTAAATATTATTTATGAAATACCCCCATACTTAAGCTTTTGCTATTCTAGGGCAAAACTATGAGAAGTACTTATAAGACATTAATATAATTTTTAAATCAAACTAAAAATTTATTAAATCAAGAAAAAGTTAAAAATAAAATTTTAGGGATTCAAAATTTTAAGTCCTAAAATTTGAAAGTAAAATGTGAAAAGCTAAATATTTAGCAAAGTTTTCTCTAATAAATTATTTAGAACTCAAAATTAAGTATTTAGCAAACAAATTTAGATTAAAAATTATTAACACTTTTTCACTAAAAAGAAACTTAAAGGAAAATTTAAACTACAACTTATGCTCTCTTACAAATTTAATTTAAATCTAAAGCAATTATATTGGATTTTGGGTTTGGAGAAAGGCAATTGAAGATATCTTAGATTGGGGGTGATGAATTTTATCCTCTCACCCCGCACCATTTTTTTTCTTTTTTGATTTTTTTTCCTTCTTTTTTTTTCTCTTCAAACAAAATTGCTTAGGAGTAATGAATTTTATCCTCTTACTCCTTTCTTTGGGGGTTGCATATGTGTACCAAGGAATACTTGATTCCCATGACATATGATCTAACAAAAAAAATGCATATGTGTACCAGGGGATAATGAATTTTATCCTCTTATCCCCATGACATATGATCTAACAAGAAAGTTAAAAACAAGGTAAAGGTTTGACAAAAATTTAGATTAAAATAAAATTGTTGGAGAGCAACTATAGTAAATTAAAATTTCCTAAGAATCTTAAAGTTTAAAGTGGAGATAATTAAAATCTAAAAATTGTTAAACTAAGCACTATGAAATTGAAACTAATTAGAATTTGAGAGAAAAAGACTAAATAAATTTCTCTAAACAAATTTACTTCATAAATTGTTTTCTTAAAATAAAATCACCTAAAAATTAATTTTAACTAACATTGATAAAATAAAAGATTAGAAAATCAAAAATTATAAAAATTCTTATAAACAAACTCAAAGTAAATTTCTAAAAAGCACAAAAATTAAGTAGGGTTTATTATTTTTGTTTTTTTTGTTTTTTTTTTCTATATTTTTTTTTGTATTTTTGATAGTAAAAAGAGAAATTTTTTTCAAAATTTTAAAGATTTTTCATTTTTTTTCTGGATTTTTAAATAAAAACAATAAATAAGAATCCACCCCCATACTTAAAAACAAACATTGTCCCCAATGTTTATAAGTCAAGTAGGAGGGGGGAAAGAAAAACAGTTTGTGAAAATTTAGAAAAAGAAAAATGTATATAAATTAAAAGATAAGCAAGGGGTGTCTCCCAAGAGCGCTTTTCTTTTTCCCGTCTTTAAGCTATACGGTTCGGGTTAGGAGAAAGGAAAATAAAAATTAAAATGAACGGGTAACTCCCTTAATTCTCGCTTTGGCGAAGATGCCAAGTCGTACGCCCGGCTACTCCTCCGCTTGCTTCTTGATTTTCCGTCTTGCAGTTGAATTGAAAATTTAGATTGAAATCACCTATCCATACCTGAGGTGACTTGAATCTTTCTAGATGAGCGGCAAATGGGTCGGGGACAACATTGTATTGCAACGGCTCATTTACTACATGAAAATCATTAGTGAAAGACAAATCAAGGAGAAGCGCGTCAGAAAAATCTTCACAAGGAGGAGGCTCTTGCGAAGTTATATGATTAGGTATAGGTTGTTTATTTTCTAAAATAGAGTTGTTATCGAAAAGAAAATAACTGGGCACTATAGTTTCATGAATGTCACTGTCTAAAAATTCATAAGCGGAGTTAGAGAATTCATGAGGAGAAGGAAAATCGGGAGAAATAGGAGAAGAAACATGTTTTTCTTCTATTCCACCCGGTGTGCCCATGACCGTAAAATATAATAATTCTTCCTCCTCTTCCGAATAAGTCACCAAGGGGGCACATGAAAATTCATGATCCGCATTAGGTGAACAATTGGAAGAGGGTGAAGAATCATTAGAACAAGGAATAATGTTTTCTAAATTTTGGGGAGGATCAACTATGAATTGCGTAAAATCACAAATATTAGAAGAAGACGGTTGTGGTGTGCTAAAAGAAGAACAAAAATTAGGATCTAAACAATTGTTCTCATAACTCAGAAATTTTTTCTGTGGATCTTGCGAACAAGAAAAACCAAAAACAGAGTTAGAGGAAAAATTATTTAAATCAAAATAATTATTCGCCTTTGAAAAATTATTTTCATAAAAAATATGTGAATTGGAAAACTTAGTTTCATGAAAATTTGAAGCAGAAGCAGTATCAAAGTGGGGATAATTGTTAATTTCAAAATTATTTTCATAACAAAATTGTTTATAATAATCATAATAACAATTATCATGATGATGAGGAGCACCACAATAAGAACAAGAAATTTGGCGTTGTCTTGCGGCTTTCAAAATATCTAGTTGATTTTGAAGCACTGCAATTTTGGCGGCCAAATGCGATAACATTTTCTTATAAAAGGAAAATAAAACAACTGTTACCTAATAGAAATGAATTTGAAAAAAAAAACAAAAAAGAATTGGGGAAAGAGAAAGAGAGTGATAAAAGTAATAAAATTCGCGCTTTCAAAATATCAACAAAATGTCCCCGGCAACGGCGCCAAAAACTTGATGAGGAATTTTAAAGTTTTGAAAATATATCCAAACTATAATCTCGAAATAGGCAAGTGTACCTATCAAAATATAGTATAGGAAATTGTCCTATTAGACTCGGGGCCTGTTGAGTACTTCTACTCACGCAAATTGATATTATTTTATCGGAATATAAATTGAAGGTAAATTAAAACTAAAGCTAGAAAATAAACTAAAATATAGCACTTGATCTAGAATCCCGTTGGATTAAGATGAACCTTCATGATCATAAAGTACGCAAGACTCTTAAATTGCTCACTCGACCGTGGAAGGTCCTAAGTACAAAAGTGTCTCTCTCGAGCTCATGCTTTTGACTAACCTTAGGTTGATCGATTAAGACCTCTCGGCCAGTCGAAACCCCTAAGCTTGCTTTAGGCGGTGAACCACTCTATTGGATTTGACTCTAATCCGGAGGATTTATGTCGTCCTCTCTCGAGAAGTGCATGCAACTCCTTTTATCTTTGAGTGATCTACTCGTATCCGCAACCTCTCGGTCATTTAGGATACGGATCTTAGATCGAAAAACATATCCGCGAAATATGAATTCGACAAAATATAAATCAAAGATAAATCGATAGCGAGCAAAATAGAGGGCTTTGTAATTTTGAGATAAATAAAGAAAGTTTATTTCATTCCAAAGTTAATCATGATCAAGTGCTTTTGGAAATTTAGCTACTCATAATTGAAAAATACATTCTATCACTATGAAATAAAATAGTACAACTGCATGAAAAAAAAATCTAAATTATTTTGCAAATAAAATAAAATTGCATAAAATAAAACTAACTCCAAAGATATACCGAAAATAAGCCACCCAACCCGATTTTCAACCCCAATGGTGGACTCCCCTCATCATTCCCCCTTGGCCATTATTTATAGGAAAAAAAGAAGGGATGAAAGACACATGAAAGGTTGGAAGGCCAAGGGTAAGAGGAGGAAAATAAAGTGGTAATAATAATTAAATATTAATGAAATATATGAAAAAACAACCAAATTAAATGGGGGAGTTTCATAGTTTATAAAGAGAAGATGAATGGTGGACATAATTACTAAAATTAAGATGGAGTTGAAACATCAAATATTTATCAAATATTTAAGAGGAGGTAAATGGAGGGAGGAGATAATGAAGAAGAATATAAAGGTGGTGGTTTCATGGAATAAAGAGGAGCTAGCGGTTTCATGAAAAATGAAGAGGGGGAAGTAAAGAGTTATAGTAATAATAATAATAATAATAATAAAGTGCATGTATTTAACTGTGGCGGTTTTTAGAGAGAGAAAGGGGTGGAGATGTAGGTTATATGATGAGGTGGCGGCATCAGTGCATCATAATATATTTGTCATGAGCTTGCATGAAGAAGAGCTGAATGGGTGGTTGCGACATGAAATGCTTTATCGGCTTGAACGAGTGC
Source organism: Platanthera guangdongensis (assembly GCA_039583875.1). Lineage (NCBI taxonomy): Eukaryota > Viridiplantae > Streptophyta > Magnoliopsida > Asparagales > Orchidaceae > Platanthera > Platanthera guangdongensis. The sequence goes on along the minus strand of CM077147.1, from coordinate 129,381,421 downwards.
AGCGAGACTTTGACTTGGTTTCATGTACACTGCATGAATTGCTCGACCAACGTGACGACTTCGGTAAATAATTCTTTTGCAAACGTCGGGAGCGCGACCACGTCAATAAATCTACAAAAATAAATATATATTAAATTATTAAACTAAAATATAAAATAATTGATTTATAAATGAAAATATATAAATTATTATTAATTTTATATTAATTATTAAACTAAAATAAATACTAAAGATAGTTATAAATCCTACAAAAATAAATAAGACTTAAATTATTTAATAGAATCAAAAAGATATAATTTATTAACCAGAATAAATAAAATATGATTAATTAAAACTAAATATTAAACTAAATATTATAGTAAAAATACGCGTAAATATTATTTATCATTTACCCCGGGTTAACGACGCGTAGGACCACAAATCGATGTGTGGGCCCTATTTCTGTTATCCATACACTAGCTAGCCGAGAGGCCGTGCGTATGGACAGATCACCCCTGGGTAAAGAGAGTTGCGTGCATACCCTCGAGAGAGGACAAGCGTAATTCTTCCGGATTGGGTTCCCCACCCAATAGCCGGGTTCTTAGCATAAAGCGGGCGTTAAGAGGAATCCTTCGTCGGATTAACGTTCGATCCAATAGTCTTAGCGTTCAGGTGAGCAATATTAATAAAGATAAGTGCGCTCATATCTGTGGAACCTCCACGGACAAGTTGCCTTTTATTAATTTGAAAACTAAGTTCAATAATTATTAAAAGTTATTTTCATCTTAATTCGATTCGGTGCCGAGCGTTAACCATCATCGAATTTTTCTAAATCGTTTTTGCTTTTTTTTCCTGTCTTTAGTTAATTGAAATCTCCATCTTACTTTCAGTAAAATAATAGTCCTCCTGGAGGAGTAAGAGTAATCGACCTGACCCCGAGAACAATACGACCTCGGTATTCTCGTGAATATCGAGTACTACTTGCGATAGGTACACTTGACTACCTTAGCAAGCCCACGGAGAATGACTCATCGAACCAACCAACCACATAAGAGTCTGTTCGCGGGCCATCACCTTGGCATCAAGTTGATTATTTTGCAAAGTCTACAGCACCTACTGTATGTGGTTTTCATGATCAGCGTCTGATTAAGAGGAGAGTACCTCAAAAGATCAGTAATGCACACGATCACAAACAAGTCCAGCTACTCTCGGCACGTTCGGTGCATCAGGTCCATGAACAATGAGGGCGCATTGCACAGCTCAACCGACATTACCGTGAAATCATAATGACCATATTGTGTGCCAAATGCAGTCTGGGGAAAGTCGTCTTCCCACACGCTTCACGGGTACTCCTTAGATTTCCCATCCAACATGGAGTAGACGGTTGATCCCACCAGCTAATCGACCAATTCATGAAATTGGCTGCTTCCTCGTTTCTTGCAGCTTAGGAAATTCAAGATAATCAATCGATACTCGCAAATTATCGTCTTTTCTTTTTATCAGAAGAATAGGTGCACTCCAAGGTGACATACTTAGGCGTATACATCTCTACGCAAGCAACCCTTGCAATTGGATTTTCAACTCAACCATTCCTTCGGCGTGACGTGATACAACGAGCGGACCCATAGGTTTCGTACCTGGGATTAATAAAACAAAAATCGATCTCTCACTAGGGTGGTAGCCCAGGAAGATTGTTAGGAAACACAACACATCCGCAAGCTCCCATTAGCAGCAGCGCAGATGCGTCCAAACACATCATTTGGGAAGAACATCCTTTCATGATCAAAAATGCTCTCACCAGTATATTCCAAATCACATCACACACACAAGCTACATACACAGTATGTAATGAGAAAAGCAAGCAACGATGTTATCACTTGTGCCAACTTCACGATGCTTAATGGCCAGGAGTAAAGGCATAGGAGCGCGCCTGGGATGTAGAGGTCTTCACCACTGCTTTTCTCGTTTTCACAGAAGACGCTCCTATAATGCGTTCAACCATTTGTCAACCACTCCTGACAATGATTGGCGAAATTGTCCCCATGTAATAGAAAATCAACTGTCTATTCATATTCACGATTATCGTACAAACGCGTTTATTCCACACATACATGTATTGTACGCATATAGCACAAATGTAGCAGTGGAAACTACCATGCAACAACTGATTATTGTACAGACAACACATGCCTAGTCCACTAGTACATGAGTAGCACAGTTATTTATATACATCAGGTCGACAGTTCCACCTTATCTAAGAGTCACTTCGGTAGTCTCGGGCTTTATGTCCTGCATCACCACATACGTAACATTTATATTGCTTCTTTGGCTGTTGAGCACCATCCCAACGGTCGCGGGCAATATGTCCTTTCTCGCCACAAATATAACAAGTGCGAGTCTCAAGTCTCTGCCTCTTGCGGTGAGCAGACTTTCCAACCCTTGGAGCTCTCACTTCCCTGATCACAGACATTTGCTGGGCTCCCGCAGGCATTTGCTGGGCTCTTGTCAAGTCCACTTCCAATTGTCTAGCTGACTCCACCAATGGTTGGAATCCCAATAGCTTAGGACCCATCAACAAGAAACAAAGTTCCTGACGGAGCCCATCATAAAATCGATTGATCTTCGTCTCCTCGGTTTCAAAACACAAACTCTATTTGTTGTCTCATTTCAGCAAATGCGTCAAAATAATCCTCAACCGTGTCCTCTCCTTGGCTCAAGCACTCATTCACCGACGAAACCGATGTGTTTCCCCTGGATGACTGCTCACTTCTAATGACCGGCAGAGAATGCATGACCGGGTCAAAGGGTTGCACCTGTCCCTCATGGTAAACCTTGAGCATTGCAAAAACCACATCAGCAATCAGTCAAGCCGTCTCTATCGATGGAGGAGATGTCGCTACCACAGTTGATGTCATGCTTCCCATAGAATGGTGGGGTTCCTGCTGCCACGCCGTCGCACTAGTCGCCTATAGTCGTAAAATACATAAGTAAGCAACAAACATCTTGCCAAAAGCAATACCAGGAACGCACAGGTTCCCCAAACAGGTGTCTTTGCATGCATTCCTAAGTGGACATTCAAGAGTTCAATCGTGTTAACGTGGTTTGCATGGACACATGCTCGCCACCCCACAGAAGAATTCAACCACGAATTTGAAAGGGAAAGACCAAGACAGCTGATACAAAAAATTTAACAACCCCATCCGTTCATATATTATATACTAGAAGGGCCGGCCGGGGCCCCACAGCATAGGCCACAAAATAGGCGGTGAAGTTACGGAGTGATACCAGAGTTGCACATCCTAACACATATGCATTCTAGCGGAAGCCTATAACACGTAACTTGAACGCCACCTTGAATGTCCACCATATAAACAACACATTTATATAAAACAGGAATGTCAGCAAATATAAAGTCAGGTGGCCTTATGGCCTTACAAGTATCTTGACAACTATGGCTTTGAACATTGGCGCGCAGGCCAGCCACATATAAATGAAACACAGCATTTACTTAGCCTTCAAGGGCTAGCGGCAACAGCAGCAACATCAACAGCAGGGCCTTCAGCCTTTACGTGTCCTGCTCGGTTCTCCAGCACATGTGCAAGGACATTCCACCCAACGGTGGCAAACAAGGCAACGGTCAGCATTCAGCTGACCAATTTTATAACGACCCTACCCCTTTCCCGGGGCAGTGGTATTTCTTCCCTGCAGGCAATATAAATTCACAGGCAGATATATATATATATTCATATATTGTGCTCTCATGCACATACATTCAATCATAACCGTCAGCCACGCGACACGATAGTCCGTGCACTCATGGCACAGTCTTAGTGTAACGGCGAACTAGTTGCCCACCACCGTATCAGGGTCACAACGCAATGGTAAAACATTGAGCATTTACTCCATGGCGTGCAGCTGGAGATTATAGTCTTAGTGAACCGGGATTGGACCGTAGCGCCCCATTGTATCACGGTGCGTAGGCCTAAGACTCTCGCTATGCGCTCTAATAGACTGCACTTTCTGGTCTCACGTCGGATGGACATAACACAGGTCAGATCATCCACCCTCGTTGCTCAAATTGCCTTGCCATCACCAAGCACAATGTACTCGCGGCTAAATAAAAGGCGTGGGTTGGTTTCACCTTACTTGTTTGGCATAAAGCCTGGGTGTTTTCCTGGGCACACCAGTACTTGCAGTTCCACCCATTGCGTATCACAACATCAGAGGGTCTTTCCTGGAGATCCAATCCAGTACTTCCTGCTACTCCCTTTCGTAGGTACAACCCCTCAAATATCACATGCATCAAAGGTGTTTTCCTGGCTTACCACTCCAGTACTTCCTGCTACTCCTTTTCATAGGTACCACCCATGAACATCAAGCATACAAAAGGGTATTTCCTGGACTTCTGATCCAGTACTTCCTGCTACTCCCTTTCACAGGTATAACCCAATAGCACAAGCATCACAAGGGTATGTTCCTGGACTACCACTCCAGTACTTCCTGCGACTTCCTTTCACAGGTGTAACCCTTCGACTCCTAACTACACGTTTATCATGGAGTCTTCTCTGGTGCATATATGCAACATCACCAATCCAGACCAACCTTTCCATATGGGCTTCACACAGCATTCCTATTACGTACTCCATTTCCGGATCTATATGCCAACTTAGTGGGGATTCCAAGAATCAACCCACAGGACTCCCATAACAAGCCACCCTCTGGTGGGGGAATCATATGCACATGCCAAAAAGGAAGCCTTCACATTGTTGAATTTTCTCAAGGTGGTCAGCAAGATAGTCTAAAGCCAAATTAATATTCTCAGAACTATCCAGTTCACACCCTGATCATGCGGAAGCCCAAATGCAAGCTTAACACCAATCACAAATGGAAGAACAAGCAGGTCTTATATTCATTTACACTTCTTTAAAAGGCTAAGTATACATAGCGAGACATGATTTTGCTAGTACACATGCTACAAATAGAAAGCACAAAACAAGCCGGGCGGACAACACTGTAGACCGCCGAGACCGCCTAGTCCGCCAAGGTCGCCGAAGCCGCCCGAGCTGCTACTGCTACACGTCGAATAGCACACGGAGTCCGCCGAGACCGCGATGTTGCGCGGACAAACCATTATTCGCTGCCTGCTGAGGAACTGAAGAACAGACCGCCTACCCGCCTGAGACCGGTAGACAGGTTATTGGAACTTGGAACTATTGAAGCAAAGAACTGACAAGTCGTAGAAGCGACCTGCTGAGACCGTAGAGACCGCACCATTCACAGCACTTGACCGAAGTGACAGCCAAACTCCTGGCTCCTGGAAGCCAGTCGCGCGACCTGCACACAGCAAACCCTCAGCTCTACTCAACCCACGCGGACAAAAAAACTCAGACCGCAATAATTGCCCAAGCCCCACTTACTATTCACTCAGTTACTGTAGATGTGCCGGGGGGTCTATTTATAGGCGAAGTGAGGAGTGTGGTCACCACCCTAGTGAATAGAGTCACCACCCCAGCTCGCGCACTAGCAAAACACCCGTCCGCTGAGTCCGAAAGGACTTAGCTGGATTCCCAAGAAAACTGCCAGGAGCAAGACACATATGAGCACACCTAGGCAGACTGGCCTCACACTATGTGGACAAGGTATAGTTCGCACAGTCCGCACAGTCCGCTACATCATCTCACATGGATAGCCACTATCCCTTCAGCGACAGTCCGCACACAGAAGTGGCAGTCCGCATAGCACAGGACCAGAGCCTCCATTCCGCCTGGCTTACCCATCACCCACTTCCACTTTACAAATTTCAACACTCCCCCTTGAAGTGAGAAGTGGTGATCAAGCCAAGCAAGCTTCATAACCGCTGAAATGGCCCCTTCGACAATGACTTCGTGAAGATGTCAGCAAGATTATCTTCACTCTGAACATGCCCGACCAGAAGAGATCCCTCCAAAACCTTCTCCCTTATGAAGTGGTGCTCGATCTCAATATGCTTGGTCCTTGCGTGACACACTGGATTGTTTACCAGTTTGAGAGTACTCTCATTATCACCCCGGAGTAAAGTAGGCCCTTGCACTTCTTCATGAACATCCTCTACAAGCCTCCGCAACCTTATACTCAGCTTCTGTAGTAGACACGGACACAGAATCCTGTTTCCTGCTACACCACGAAATACAACCTGAACCACAAGTGAAAACAAAACTCGAAGTTGATCTCTGATCATCCGAGTCACCACCATAGTCAGCATCCGTGTATCCAAGCAAAGCAAAGTTTGCATGTCTATGATAGAGGAGTCCCTTATCAGAAGTTGTCTTGACATACTTAAAAATATTCTTAACCGCCATCAGATGATACTTCCTTAGTTCAGCCATGAACCGATTTACTCGGCCAACAACATAAGCAATGGCCGGCCTTGTAATCATCAGATAGATCAAGCTCCCTACAAGAGCCCTGAACACAAAGGGATCAGGAAGAATGAAAGTGCAGCTAGATCTGATATACTCTAAAGGGGGGTGAATAGAGTATGGTGCTTAAAAACTTTTTACAATAATTGTTGGAATCTGAGTGAACAGGGAAGCAAATAAAAATCTAAACAATTGTTACAATCTACAAAAGAAGCTAATCACAGATCCTAGCTAATCACAAATCAATCACAGCCAGAAACAAAAATAAAGACAAGCAGGCCAGAAGACACAAGGAGCTATAGTGGTTCCCCTAAACTTGGGTACATCCACTCTTCTACCACCCTAGGTAGGAATCCACTGCAGGATGAGTTGATCAGGTATCCTGGGCACCAATGAGCTTTTGATAAGGTGCTCAAAAACCAAATCAGATTTTTTGATCAGGTGTCTTGCCACCAATGAGCTTTTGATAAGGTGCTCAAAAACCAAGCACAAACTTTTGAAGGGAGTTTGAAAAACCCTTTACAGAGATGGGGATGAGAGAGTGATGGAAGTCTTCTCTTTCTCAAAGCAGCTGAGAAAACTATGTGGATTTGATGTTGTCAAAGCTCCCCCTGAGATCTGTAGTTGATCAGGAAATGAAGCTTTGCTGTAGGGTGATAGGCCTTCAAAACTTTGATCTCCAGCAAATGATGATTTCAGCAACATCTGAAATGTTAGGTGTCTGGAGTCTTGAATGAAGATGGCCTTGAACACTTGAATCAAAAGAGATCAGAAGATTTCAGTTTTGTTGATCTCCTTTGGTGTGTGTTCTTGTATGAATCCTTTTAGACAGAGAATGTCTACAGCTCTTTCTCTTTTTCTCTTGTGAACAGTTGATGTTGAGAAAGATGTTGTCCAGAGAAAATTTTTTTCTTGTTCTTCTTGTTCTGCTTATCTGTGCTGTGTGAGTGAGAGATTCAAAAAGCTTGTGTTTTATTCTCTGGTTGTGAATAGAAAATGATCCTCTGTCAAGAATAGTCGTTGGCCTGTCATTAATTACATCCTTAATTGCAATTGTCTTCTGGGGGAAAGTCCAAAGAAACATTTCTTGATAATCCATTGAAACTTGGTCCAGAATAAATGAAAACGGCTAGGAAATCTTTGAATTAATTGCTGAGAATAACTCCTTAACTATTCTGAATTTGAATCTTGAAAATCATTGAACTCTTCAGAAAAAAGTCGAACTGAGCTCTACTATCGTCGAACTGAGCTCATCAATTTGGACTTATACAGCACCAGAGATCGTTGATCTGAGCTCAATTATCGTCGATCTGAGCTCAGAGATAGAGAATCAAAACTGGAGTCAAGATCGTCGAACTGAGCTCGAAGATCGTCGAATGGCGACGATTTGTTGAAGTTGAGCTCAGCGATCGTCTAATGGAGTTTGACGATCCGTCGAAGTTGAGCTAGACGATCGTCGATTGGAGTTCGACGATTCGTCATACTGAGTTTCGACGATATGACTTAGTCTCCAAACTGAAAACCTTGGTCTTGAGGGCAGCTTCCAGACCTAACTACTAACCCTTAGACTCAATCCTAGTTGACCTTTAGATCTATACAGGAGGTCAAAAACAGGTTTCCTAAAGACATAGTGATCCTGACCCAAATTAGTAATAGGGTGTTCCAACAATCTCCCCCTATTTGGGTTAGGATTACTATTTACAGAATTTTGAAAAAATAAAAGAATCAACAATATACAAAGCAACAAATAAACAATCAACAAGCAGTATCACAGATATATTATCCCGGACAGAAATCAGAAATCAGAATAATTGTCACCTTACAGGATTATTCTTTCTCCTTGCTCTTTATAAGTTTGATTTCTCTATTAGGATTGAGAGCTTCCTTTTTGGATCTTCTATCATCTGCTGCACCTAAAGAAGTTTGTTGTTTGGGCCTTGGTACCACAGCTTCAGGATGCAGCTCCATATATCTATCAGAATCAAAGAATTTGCTTGAGGCATATCTTTCCAGTTCTTTCTTTCTTTGTTCAGATAATGTAGTAATGTTGGAGGAATCTCTGCCTTGCTCTTTAGCTTTCTTGATTTGATCCAGGGCAGCTAGCTCTTTCATCCTGGTAGTCCATGCAGTAGGGTTATTTTCTGGATCTTCAAAGGGCACTGGAGGCTCATATCTGTTGGATGAATTATCTGGAGGAGCTCTGGATGAGACTACTTCTTTCAGCTTATAGGGAAAAGGACTTGAAGTTGTATCTGATGAAGCTTGTCCTTCCCTAGAGTATGGATGTTGTCTAGAATAGCCCTTGGAGTAGACTTGAAATTCCCTGTGGCTTCCTCTATAGTTTCCTCTTCTAGATTGAGAACCTCTGGACTGGCTTCCCCTATAATAAGATCTTGCGTGAGGTTGATAGGGGGTTTGGCTTTTAGCAGAAGGTTGAGCAGCTGAGCTTCCACCTGCACCTGCATCAGGAGGAGGTGGTGGAGGAGGATGAGGATGATGAAACTGAGAAGATCCTTTCTCATACTTCCTCTTCTTCTTCATAGCTTTTAGTTGGTTCTTGGAATACTACATCCAATGCTCAGTAATGGGGCAGTCATGAAGAATGTAATAAGGAATATCATTAGTGTCCTTGACTTTGGCTGGAGGCACCCTTTTCATAGCTTTGCTCCTTGCCTTTCTTTTCCTGGCTATGGTGGCAGAAGAATCATCAGAATCAGTCCTAAATTCATTACTTTCAGAACTTTGCTCATCATATAAAGCATCAATCTTTTTCAAATGCTCTTTTTGAAGTTGAGTTGGAGCAGATGAAGCAGCAGTGGTGACAGCAGTAGATACAACACTAGTAGCAACAGAAGTTGTAGCAGTAGCAGTAGTAACAATAGATACAGAAGTTTCTGGAGCAATCCTTGCAGAAGATATAGCAGCAGTACTATCATCAGTAACTGGAGTAAGCAACAGATTCAGATAAAACTTTTTCAGATACACTACTTTCAGAGATAATATTTTCAGCATCAACAATAGCAGCATGCTCAAAATCATATGCCTCTTTCATATGTATATCATCAGAAACTGGAACATCAGCAGCATCATCACTGACAGCAGCAGCAACAGATTCAGCAACAATATTTTCAACAAGAGTAGCAGCAGCATCACTGGAACCAGAAGGCTCAGCATTATGTATGGAGGATATATAGGAGCTAACTAAGCTGGAATCACAGCTGGAGAAGGGCACAATGGCCTTGGAAAGATCCTCTGATGGCAGGACTGCAACTTTCTCTGGAAGACACCTGAAGTAGACTGAATCAAACACTGATAATAAGGACCTGAGGTCCACTGAGAAGATTGCAACTAGAGGAGTTGGAAATGGAGCTTGAGTAACAGCAGCAGCAACAGAAGCTGAAGAAATAGCAGCAGGCAATCTCACCACTTCATTAGGCATCTCCCCCTGCCTGGATTCAGAGAGAGCTGGATCAAGGCACACTGATGAAGGGATTGCCTGAGGAATGAGAGAAGATAGCCTGGCAGAGAGGGCTGCAATTGACTGAAGTAATGGAGCCAAGGAGGTCTCCAATAGAAGTGAAAGCCTGGGAGCTATCAGTTCATATAACTTGTCAACTAGGGCTGGAATGTCTACATGCTCAGCAGGTAATTGAGCAGAGGTAGAGGATGGAGGAGCAACTGGTGATGGTGGTGGAGAGCTGGTGTATGGGGGAAGTGAAGGTTGAGGTGTGGGTATTGTGGAAATGGAAGACAGTGGTATTGAGATAGAGGGTGTGAAGGTGGGTTGATCAATAATGTCTTGTAGAAGCTGTTGGAATGATGTAGATGAGGAGGGTAGCTCAGGAGGGGATGAAGGTGAGTCATCCATGAAGGAATCATCAAGAAGACTGAATGATGGAATGTTGGATGATGTGTCAATGTCTGGGTGAGGGTAGTGGTGTAATGGATGGAATATTTCTTCTGTTATTGGAAGAGTTGGAATTGGAGATGGAATAGATGTTGGAGATGGGCTGGAAATAATGATTGTGGATGGAGTTTGAATGGTGGAGGTGACTGGAGGAGATGAAATTAGAGTTGGAGGAGGGGAAGCAGCAGCAGGAAAGTCTTCTGCAGGGGCAGAGACTTGAGGGGAAGTGACTGTTACAGTCCTGGTGCCTGAAGTTGTGCTTGCAGAGGGCCTGCTGGGCTTGGTTATCTGCCTGTCCCATTTGCCAAATAGGGCACAGGACAGCCTCTTAGATGCATTAATACGTATCCCAGAAGATACTAGCAGGGTAGGGCATCTGTTCTGAATAAAGAGCCATAGGATCCTCCAAAAATTCACAAAGTTCTTATTGATTTTCTTCTTAATCAGGTCAAAGATGACCCTGCCCAGTTCAATTGCTTCTTATCCACAATGGCTCCCATCAAGCATAGCTGATACCTAGAGATAGTATCATGTGCTGAATGCTTGGCCAGCAGAACCTTTCCTACTACATCAGCTAAGAACTTGTATTCCACAGCTAGGTTCTTCTTCAGCAGCTTGCTAGGGTTAGCATCAGAGTGACTCATTCTTGCAAGCAAATCAGAAAATTCCTCTCCAGATAACTCAACAGAATCTCTTCCAGAACTTAACTCAAAAACCTCTGTCAGAATAGCAGGAGTCAAGGGTACCTGGGTTCCAGAAATTGAACCAACAACTGTGTTTTGGTCCTGGTTGTGGGCAGTGTAGACCCACTTCTTAATCTCATCAGCAGCCAGTTTGATTCTGGTGGTCATAATGGTAACAAGCTTCTGCTCCTTGACAATTCCAGAATGTCCTGAAACGCCTGATCAGTGGCGCTGAAGGACTCATGTCTATATCAAATCCAGCATCAAATTTCATTGCGGCTAGAACAGCAACAGAGACGGCCATTGTTACCTGCAAAAATCAACAAACAAAACGACCAAGTGTAGAGATGTTTGGAGGGAAAGAGAATTTTTGCAGAGAAATCGAAAGAGCAAAAGGAGAATGACGGAGAAAAATGAATTTTATATTAGGGTTCGACGTAGCAAAGGAAAGATCGTTGATCTCAGTTCGACGATCGGGGCTGCTAAAGGAATCTGAAAGGTCTTCAATATCGTCGATCTCCGTTCGACGATATTGGAGAGCGTCGAGCTCCGTTCGACGATAGTTCAGAAAACAAAATCGTCGAGCGCCGTTCGACGATCGTTGACCGGAAGAGATAGTTCAGACTATCTGAGAAGCGCTGAACTCAGGTCGACGATTTCAGAAAGCGTCGATCTCCGTTCGACGATCTGGGGGAAAATCGTCGAGCGCAGTTCAGAGACCAGAAATACACTATAGACACTAAGAAACAAATCAAGATGTTTGCCTAGTCTTGGTCAATTTTTAAAGTTTTAAAATCTTGGATATTATTTTAGACTTCCTCCATCTAACATTCCTAACTGATTTAGGAAGAAGGTGTGTTTCTTTTCATCCAAGGGTTTGGTGAAAATATCTCCCCTTTGCAAATTAGTTGGGATATATTGAAGTTTAATTTTATTCTTCTCAACATTATCCCTTAAAAAGTGATGCCTAATTTCTATGTGTTTTGTCCTACTATGGAGGACTGGATTTTGAGCTATAGAAATAGCACTGGTGTTATCACAAAAGATTTTAGACTTCTCTAAGTTGTAGCCATAGTTTAGGAGTTGGTTTTGAATCCACAAGATTTGTGAACAACAACTGCCTGCAGCCATATATTCAGCTTCAGCAGTTGAAGTTGACACAGATGTTTGTTTCTTACAAAACCAAGAGGCAAGTCTGTCACCAAGAAACTGACAAGTTCCACTGGTGCCTTTCCTGTCAATTCTGCATCCAGCATAATCAGCATCAGAAAATCCAGTTAAATCGAATGCTAAATCTTTTGATACCAGAGACCTAGATTTGGACAACTTTTAACATACCTGAGAATACTTTTTACTAATGTTAGGTGTGACTCTCTAGGGCTTACTTGGAATCTAGCACATATGTATGTAGCAAACATTATATCAGGTCTACTAGCTGTAAGGTACAGTAAAGAGCCAATCATTGCTCTATATGTTGTCTGATCAATAGGTTTCACATGTTCATCAGCATCCAATACAGCATTTCGTAGGCATAGGTGTTTTCATACAAGATGCTTCAGACATACCAAATTTCTTGACCAATTCATTTGCATACTTGGTTTGAGAAATAAAGATGCCTTCAGCATGTTGTTTGACTTGCAATCCTAGAAAGAAGGATAGCTCACCCACGCTACTCATTTCAAATTTAGAATGCATTAGGTTGGAGAACCTTCTGCACAATTTTGAATCAGTAGAGCCAAAAATAATATCATCTACATAAACCTGTACTAGTAGGGTATGGGACTTATGGGTTCTAATGAAAAGAGTTTGGTCTACTCTACCCCTTATAAATCCATTTTCTAGAAGGAAGCATGCTAGGGTCTCATACCATGCTCTAGGAGCTTGCTTGAGACCATATAATGCTTTGTTCAACTTAAAAACATAATCAGGATAGGTTGGAGAGATAAAACCTGGAGGTTGTCTAACATAGACTTCTTCTTTGATGTCTCCATTGAGAAATGCACTTTTTACATCCATCTGATATACCTTGAAGCCTTTGTGTGCTGCATAAGCTAAGAAGATTCTGATGGCTTCCAATCTTGCAACTGGTGCAAAATTCTGGTCATAGTCTATGCCTTCTTCTTGAGAATATCCTTGAGCAACTAGCCTTGCCTTGTTCCTTACAATTACTCCTTGATCATCCAATTTGTTTCTGAACACCCACTTTGTTCCAACAATGGTGTGATCCTTAGGCTTTGGCACTAGTTCCCAAACTTTGTTCCTTTCAAATTGATGCAACTCTTCTTGCATTGTAATGATCCAGTGTGGATCTTGCTCTGCATCTTGAATGCACTGAGGTTAAATTTGAGATAGGAAGCAAGTGTGCAACAGGTTTTGGTTGACCTGATTTCTGGTTTGCACACCAGCTGAGATGTCTCCAATTACTTGGGAAATTGGATGGTCTCTTGATGTTACTAAATCAACAGGGGGTGTTGATTGTTCACCAACCTGTGTTGTTGTTTCCTCTTGTGGTACAACAACTGGCTCTTCAAGTTGTTTCTCTTCAATATGTTGAATGCTTTCTTCATCTTCACTGCTTTCCTCTTTTTGAGTAACCTGTAACTTGTTCAAATCTTCAGCAAGAGAATGTACCTACAAGGGTTCTATGGTAGAAGTGTTCTTCTCCTTGAAAGACATGTTAGATTCATCAAATGATATGTGAACAGATTCTTCAATTTTAAGAGATGATTTATTATTAACCCTATAAGCCTTACTGATCATGGAGTATCCCAGAAACACTCCTTCATTAGCTTTACCTTGAAATTTTGCTAAATATCTCTTGTCATTATTATGTATATAACAAATGCAACCAAAAATTCTAAAATAATCAACTTTAGGTTTCTTCCCTTTGAGTAATTCATAGGGAGTCTTGCCCTTTAGTTTATGTATCAAACTTCTGTTCAGCACATAGTTGGAGGTGTTCACTGCCTCTGCCCAAAAAGATAGAGGAAGGTGAGCATCTGACAACAATGTAGTGGCAGATTCAATAAGGGTTCTATTTTTCCTTTCAGCTACCCCATTTTGTTGAGGAGTTCTAGGAGCTGAGAAAGTATGCCTGATCCCTTCACTCTGACAGAACTCTTGCATAAGAAGAGAATCAAACTCTGTACCATGATCACTTCTGATCAGGGCAATGTGAATATTGAACTCAATCTGTATACATTTGAGAAACTCTGTCAAACACTTAAAGTTATCAGACTTCTTCCTCAGAAAGAACACACATGTGAATCTAGAGAAGTCATCTACAACTACTAAAGTGTAAGATTTCCCTCCTAGGCTTTGTACTGTAATGGGTCCAAAAAGATCCATGTGTAACAGATAAAGAATCCTAGGTGAATCACTCTTATTAAGTGACTTGAATCTATTTTTAGTTTGCTGGCCTAATTGACAAGCCCTGCAGAGTCCTTCCTTCTTGTAGGGGCCAGAAGGGAGTCCTCTAACAAGGTTGTCCTTGGATAGCCTAGCAATGGTTCTAAGGTTTAGATGTCCTAGTCTCTTATGCCATAAAACATTAGGTCTACAAACAGAATTGAATAGGCAAATGTCTACATCTGTTGAAAGAAAATCTACTAGATAGATGTTACCTTTCCTTTTACCTGTCAACACAGTTGTCTTGTCCTCTGACTTGATCTTGCATAATGCTTTGCTAAAAGTCACCGGGTAGCCTTCATCACATAGCTGACTGATGCTTATCAAATTGTGCTTCAGTCCTTCCACATAAGCTACCTTCTTGAATGTTACTGTTCCAATTTGGACTGCACCATATCCTTTAGTTTGTCCAAAGTTTGAATCACCAAATATGACTTTGGGTCCAAGCTTGGCTTTAAAGGATGTGAGGTTGTCCTTGTTTCCTGTCATGTGCTTAGAGCACCCACTATCTAAATACCATTGATGGTTCGATGTTGGATAGGTCTTCACCTGCACATAAAATAATTCATTTGTTTTTGACCCAGTTTACATTGGGCCTAGGTTGATAACCTTTAAACTCAGAAATGAAAGACATCCCAGGTTGACTCTTATAACCTTCAGGATGACATCTCCTTGGAGGAATTATCCATTCAGTATAAGGGTTAAAGATGTGGGATGAAGGACCCCTAGGATTGGATTTTGATTTGCCCTTGAAGGAATTTCCAGAGCTCTGATCTCTGTTCGACGATCGTGGAGCTGCGTTCGACGATCTTGGGTCAGATCATCGAGTTCCGTTCGACGGTCGACTGTGGCAGAGTTTAGGAATTAGAGATCGTCGACCTGAGTTCGACGATTTTGCCTGAGATCGTCGATCTGCATTCGTCGATCGTCGAGCTCCGTTCGACGATTTCTGCTGGAACTTAGTTTTCTTAGGCAGATCAGAATTTTTCCTAGCTACCTCTACAACTCCCTTCCCTTTATCAGAAATGAACTTGATTGGGGTTGTTAGAACTATAGGTTGGCCGGATGAAGCACCCAAGCCCAGTGTACTATTGAATCTGGAGTTCACTGTGCTTGTGATGTCCATCAGCTTGATACTTCTCCCATTAAGGGATTCTTCAAGCTTCTTGGCCTCTGATAGCTCACCTTTCAGTGAAGCTATCTGCTCCCTACAATACTCCAACTCCTGAGAGAGTTTGAGGTTTTCTGACTTTAAGGAACTATGTTCAGACAATAGATTTCTGAGAGAAATAATTTCCTTCTCAGATTTTAGTAGGTCTAAACATAATGCTTTAAACTCAGATTTAAAGTCCTCTGAATTGAAATCAAAAGAACTAATTACCTGGTCTTCTTCAAGTTGAGTCTCTGAGTCTGAATCTGACTCTTCTTCATCTGAATTATGTTGAGAGGCATTGGTTACCATCATGCAGAACTACTTCTCTTCAGCATCATCTTCATCATCACTGGTACTGGATGAAGCTTCTGATTCTTCTTCAGTTTCACTCCAGGATTCAGCAACAAACTCCTTCCTTGTGTGTTTGTTCTTGCTTGAGGAGGGTTTGCCATTGCTACTTTTCTTGAAGTCCTTTTCTCTTCTTCTTTCTTTCTTATCCCTTCTGTCCTTGTTTTTGTTCTCTGGACAGTCAGGTACAATGTGCCCTGGTTTCCTGCAAGCAAAGCAAACAATTTCTTTATTGTTAGACTTATCATACCTTGGCTTATCATGCTCTTTGTATGATCTCCTTTTGAGGTGCTTTCTGGCCATTTTGTAAAATCTTTTGGCCAACAGACTGAGCAGCTCATCATTGCATGTGACTTTGTCTTCAGGCTGATCTTCAGGGTCTTTGAAGGCTATTGTCTTCTCTTTTCTTGTGGTTGGTGAGGCAGCCTTCTGCTCTTCTTCTCTGTTCTTAATGAGCAGCTCATAAGATTTGAGCTTGCCCAAAAGAGCTTCTGTGGTGATCTCATTCAGACTTTGGGCATCCTTGATTGGCCAGATTCTTGAATCCCAAGTGCTTGGGAAGCATATTAGGATTTTATCATTAAGTTCAGTCAGTGAGATATCCTTATCCAAAGTCTTGAGTTCATTGACTATTAGACTGAGTCTATTATACATATCTCCAACTAACTCAGCTTCTCCCTTCTTGAAGTTCTCATATTGGGATATGAGGTGGGATCTCCTGTCCTTTCTCTCATCAGCTAATCCTGACACTATTTCAGTGAGCTTATCCTAGATTTCCTTTGCTGAATTACATTCAGCCACCTTTTGAAAGATGTCATCAGACATGGTCTGAGCTAAGATGTTCATAGCCTTTGCATCAACTACCTTCCACTTCTTGATATCAGCATATGTTCCTGATGGAGGTGGAATAGCATTTGTGCTTGTGTTCTCTGGAGGTCTTGGACAAACTATCAAAATAGAATTAAAAATGTCCTCGTCAATAGAATTCATGTATAATCTAATCCTTGCTTTCCAAAGTGCAAACTTGGACAGATTGCACACTGGAGGTCTGGTGCTAGTATAATCTTTGTTTTGGGCCATTATTTGTGAAGAAATAATCTAATAATAAAATCAAAACGCGCAGATCTAACTAGGAATCTTTGGGTTCAGGTGTTATCATGTGCAACCACCAAGGTGTGGTATGTTTAACCAACCTGGCTCTGATACCAATTGAAAGTGCAGCTAGATCTGATATACTCTAGAGGGGGGGGGGGTGAATAGAGTATGGTGCTTAAAAACATTTTACAACAATTGTTGCAATCTGAGTGAACAGGGAAGCAAATAAAAATCTAAAAAATTGTCACAATCTACAAAAGAAGCTAATCACAGATCCTAACTAATCACAGATCAATCACAGCCAGAAACAAAAATAAAGACAAGCAGGCCAGAAGACACAAGGAGCTATAGTGGTTCCCCTAAACTTGGGTACATCCACTCTTCTACCACCCTAGGTAGGAATCCACTGCAGGATGAGTTGATCAGGTGTCCTGGGCACCAATGAGCTTTTTATAAGGTGCTCAAAAACCAAATCAGATTTTTTGATCAGGTGTCTTGCCACCAATGAGCTTTTGATAAGGTGCTCAAAAATCAAGCACAAACTTTTGAAGGGAGTTTGAAAAACCCTTTACAGAGATGGGGATGAGAGAGTGATGGAAGTCTTCTCTTTCTCAAAGCAGCTGAGAAGACTATGTGGATTTGATGTTGTCAAAGCTCCCCTTGAGATCTGTAGTTGATCAGGAAATGAAGCTTTGTTGTAGGGTGATAGGCCTTCAGAACTTTGATCTCCAGCAAATGATGATTTCAGCAACAGCTGAAATGTTAGGTGTCTGGAGTCTTGAATGAAGATGGCCTTGAACACTTGAATCAAAAGAGATCAGAAGATTTCAATTTTGTTGATCTCCTTTGGTGTGTGTTCTTGTATGAATCCTTTTAGACAGAGAATGTCTACAGCTCTTTCTCTTTTTCTCTTGTGAACAGTTGATGTTGAGAAAGATGTTGTCCAGAGAAAATTTTTTTTCTTGTTCTGCTTATCTGTGCTGTGTGAGTGAGAGATTCAAAAAGCTTGTGTTTTATTCTCTGGTTGTGAATAGAAAATGATCCTCTGTCAAGAATAGCTGTTGGCCTGTCATTAATTACATCCTTAATTGCAATTGTCTTCTGGGGGAAAGTCCAAAGAAACATTCCTTGATAATCCCTTGAAACTTGGTCCAGAATAAATGAAAACGGCTAGGAAATCTTCTGAATTAATTGCTGAGAATAACTCCTTAACTATTCTGAATTTGAATCGTGAAAATCATTGAACTCTTCAGAAAAACATCGAACTAAGCTCTACTATCGTCGAACTGAGATTAGCGATTTGGACTTATACAGCAACAGAGATCGTCGATCTGAGCTCAATTATCGTCGATCTGAGCTCAGAGATAGAGAAACAAAATTGGAGTCAAGATCGTCGAACTGAGCTCGAAGATCGTCGAATGGAGTTCAACGATTTGTTGAAGTTGAGCTCAGCGATCGTCGAATGGAGTTCGACGATCCATCAAAGTTGAGCTAGACGATCGTCGATTGGAGTTCGACGATTCATCGTACTGAGTTCGACGATATGACTTAGTCTCCAAACTGAAAACCTTGGTCTTGAGGGCAGCTTCCAAACCTAACTACTAACCCTTAGACTCAATCCTAGTTGACCTTTAGATCTATACAGGAGGTCAAAAATAGGTTTCCTAAAGACATAGTGATCCTGACCCAAATTAGTAATAGGGTGTTCCAACAAAGAATCCATCTTTCATCTCGTCGAAGCTTCAGCCCATGTTCCAGTGGAGTAGAGCAACTCTTCCCTTTGCCCATGCCGAATCAACTTACAATGCAATCCGCATACCCCTTCTGGAAAATGAGAATCCCGCACTCCTTACTCTCCACTTCAAGATCGAGAAAGTGATGAAGCTCTCCCAAGTCTTTCATCTCGAAGCGTATAGCAAGCTCAGCCCCGAGCTTTGCTACTTCCTCCTCTGAATCTCCTGTGATGATCATATCATCCACATAAAGTAGGACCAAGACTTGAAGCTCCCCCCTTCTTCTTGACGAATAAGCTAGAATCCAAGTTGGAAGCAAGATAATTGCAGAATTGCAAATACTCTGTTATCTTCCCATACCAAGATCTAGGAGCTTGCTTCAACCCGTAGAGAGCCTTCCTGAGCTTGCAGACATAATCCGGATGATCTTCAGAAACAAATCCAAGTGGTTGATCCATGAAGATGTCCTTGTCAATCTCTCCGTAAAAAAAGCATTCTTCACATCAAGCTGCTACATCCTCCATCCCTTGTAAGCAGCCAAGGCGATCACCACTCTAACCGAAGTCATCTTTGCAACCGGACTAAATGTCTCCTCATAGTCTTCTCCATACTACTGTGAGAATCCTCGAGCAACCAGGAGAGCTTTGAACCTATCAATGCTCCCATCAGCCTTCTTTTTCAACTTATACACCCACATGAAAGTCACTGGAGTAATGCCATCAACCTTGGGCACAAGATCCCAGGTTTCATTCTTATTGAGAGCAGCAATCTCTTCCTTCATGGCATCATCCCACTCCTTGACTCTAGTGGCCTCATTGAAGTTTGCAGGCTCTCACTCATCCAGAGGACCTACAAAGAAGCAAGAGACAAAACTCACTTCATTCCCATCACAGTATCGAGCTGGTGGCTTTACAACCCTCTTGGATCTCCGAAGAGGTTGTTCCTTACTCACTACCTCTGTTGCTTCTTCAGGATCAGCACCACCTTCAGGAAAGCTTTGAGCAATGCTCCCCCTGCTTCCTGAGCCAGAAGTCTCCGCAGCAAAACTTGAAGCAACAGTAGTTGCTGGTGAAACAACAAGCTCCTCTTCCAGACCTTCAGCAGCCACCTTCTGCTCTCCATCAACCTTGCTTCCGGTTAGCTCAACCGAGCCACCTCCATATGACGTTAGTTCGTCAAAGACTACATCTCTTGACATAACAAACTTTTTTGTCGCAGGATCCATGCATTTCCATCCCTTCTTCCGCTCATCGTAGCCAACAAAGACAAGCTTCCTTGTCTTTGCATCCAGCTTGGTCCTTGAAGTATCCGGGACATGCACATAACAAGTTGATCTGAACAACCGAAGGTGTTCCACACTAGGCTTCTCCTTCAGCAACAGCTCAAAAGGTCTCCTCATATTAATCGGGCTAAGCGGCATCTGATTGATGATGTAAGAAGCACAAGACATCCCCTCCGCACAGAAGGACCCTGGAATGTCTTTCGCATGAAGCCATCATTTGCAAGTCTCCGTCAGATGACGGATCTTCCGCTCCGCTACTCAATTTTGTTGTGGAGTGTGAGCACAAGTAAGCTCTCTGTGGATCCCGTGCTTCCTACAGAAGTTAGAAAATTCGGAGGAGATAAACTCATCACCGTTGTCTGTTCTAAGCTTCTTGATCAGCAAGCCAAGCCGGCCCTCCACCAACTCCTTGAACTCCACAAACAATCGGAAGGCTTCAGACTTCTCCTTCAAGAAATATACCCAAGTGTATCTTGAGTAGTCATCAATTAGCAAAAGCATGTATCTGCTCCCACCAAGGCTTGTCGTGACGGTTGTTCCCATCAAGTCTCCATGGATGCACTCCAATGGTTTCTTGCTTCTCGTTTGTGATTTATCAAACGGAAGGCGATGAGCCTTGCCGTACTGATATCCCGCGCAAACGTGACCGTCGCCAAATGAAGATAGTTTAGGCAAGCCTCTTACAAGGCTTCTGTTAGCCATAGCCCCCAGCTCATACATTCTTGCATGCCCCAGCCGTTCATGCCATATAGTAGCGCTATCGTTTTCTCTCATCCGATCAACATAAGAGTAAGTTGCAAGAACAAACAAGTTCTTCACTCTCCTCCCGACATGAGCAATATCAACCTTAACCGTTGATATGTTGTGAAGGAACTTCACTTCTGTTGGCCCAAACAGAACGTTATAACCCGCGTCGACCGCATTGGTCACCGAGAAGTGGTTCTTCTTCATTCCCGGTACGTGATACACACTCCTTACGTGAAGTGGACCCTTATCACTACCCAAAGACACAACACCCTCCTTCTCTACTGCATAAATAGTATTATCAACAGTTATAATAGCTTCATTACCTGAGTAAGCTTGCAAGGAAGAGAACTTCGACTTGTCTCCGGTGAGGTGATGACCACACCTGGAGTCCACGATCCAATCATCGTTGAAGTCGACAGTAGACAAGGCACGGACACAAGTGCCCGTCATGAAGGCTCCGCCCCATCCAGCTTCCTCACTTTTAAAGCAAGCTTCCTCCTTACCAGCAGCATGCCCAGGCTGCAGTTTGACCTTGCAGTCGTGCTTGAAGTGTCCCCGCTGATGATACCTGTAGAACTTCAAGTTCTTCTTCCAATCCTTCTTAGGAGCAGCGCTCCGCTCTGACTGATAAGAAGTTGAAGGCTCATTTTCAGCAGCAGTCTTCTTCTTCTTCCATTCCCATCCTTTCTTCTTCTTGCCTGAGAAGAGAGCTTCACTGCCTTTCTGATTGATATCAACTCCAGCCATCTGCTTTGCCAAACTTTCATGCGAAGTAAGCAGGTTCTCAAGATCCAGCAGAGATGGATGAGTAGCACAGCCTTGAACAGATGTCACAAAGGTGACATACTCCTTCCGCAAGTCGCGGTTTATGTGCCTTTTCATCTTAGCAGTAGACTCACATCAAATGATGTGATCAAACAGTTCCGGTGACATGGCTCTCTTGAGAAAAACTCCGCCTTTGCATTTGTTTTTCTCCAGAGCTTCACCTGCTCAGCAGTACCAAACGCAGCAGTCACTTCCTGTCTGTCGTCACCACCGACGACCTCCCATAGCTCCTCACCCAGAAGGTAACTCTTCATGCATGACTTCCACTTCTTAAAGTTAGTTGGCGTTAAGAGTTCAATATCAAGACCTCTTGTGTAGCTCACTTACATTGCAATAACTTTTGGTTAAGCGTCCAGCAAGCACAGAGCAACAACACTGGTTGATCACCGCTCAAGCACAGAGCAACAACACAGGTTCAACATCGCTCAAGCAACTGAACCTGGCTCTAATACCATGTTGAATTTTCTTAAGGTGGTCAACAAGATAGCCTAAAGCCAAATTAATATTCTCAGAACTATCCAGTTCACAGCCTGATCATGCGGAAGCCCAAGAGCAAGCTTTACACCAATCACAAATGGAAGAACAAGCTGGTCTTATATTCATTTACACTTCTTTACAAGGCGAGGTATACATAGCAAGACATGATTTCGCTAGTACACAAGCTACAAATAGAAAGCACAAAACAAGCTGGGCGGACAGCACTGGAGACCGCCGAGACCGTCCAGTCTGCCAAGGTCGCTGAAGCTGCCCGAGCTACTGCTGCTACACGCCAAATAGCATACAGAGTACGCCGAAACCGCGAGATCGCAAAGACACACCGTTATTCGCTGCCGGCTGAGGAACTGAAGAGAAGACCGCCTACCCACTTGAGACCGGCGGACAGGTTATTAGAACTTGGAACTGTTGAAGCAGAGAACTGACAAGCCGCAGAAGCGACCTGCTGAGACCACAGAGACCGCACCCTTCACAGCACTTGGCCGAAGTCACAGCCAAACTCCTAGCTCCTGGAAGCTAGTCGCGCGACCTGCACATAGCAAACCGTCATCTCTACTCAACCCGCGCGGACAGAAAAACTCAGACCGCAATAATTACCAAACCCCACTTACTGTTCACTCAGTTACTGTAGATGTGTGTGTGTGTGGGGGGGGGGGGGGGCGGTCTATTTATAGGCGAGGTGAGGAGTGTGGTCACCGCCCTAGTGAATTGAGTCACCACCCCAGCTCGCGCACAAGCAAAACACTTGTCCGCTAAGTCCGCAAGGACTTTGTCGGATTCCCAAGAAAATCGCCAGGAGCAAGACACAGATGATCACACCTAGGCGAACTTGCCTCACATTATGCAGACAAGGTACAGTCCTGCACAGTCCGCACAGTCTGATACATCATCTCACATGGACAGCCACTACCCCTTCAATGACAGTCCACACACAGAAGTTGCAGTCCGCATAGCACAGAACCAGAGCCTCCATCCACCACAAGTCCAAGACCAAAAGGCTGCCCTCCCAGTCAACAGCGGACTTGGCGGATATTGCGGACACACTGGACTTGTCACAGAATGTGACCAAGTCCAGTAAATCACCAAGGGCCTAGCGCGAGATCGGCGGACAAAACCCAGTTCGCCAACGCCCAAAGCAGATCGCCAACACTCCTCCAGAATGAGGCAGAGTCTGCAAGCAATCCTCGCATTGCTGCCCAAACAGCCAACTGCCTGACTCCGACACCAGTCCGCGGATTCCTCCACAGCAACTAACACCCACTACAGCACCGGAGAGCTCGACAAGGGCTATAGCCGATATCCAAGACTAGCCCGCAACAGCGAACACCGCGTACTTGCCAATCCGCAAAGCCTCCCACGGATTCAATCTTCAACCCACCTGGTTTCATAAGAGCTTGCAAAAACACAAGGCAACTGATCAACAAGCACAACAAACAACCCGCAAACCGCAGTCCGCTCAGTCCGTTTCGTCAGAAGCCCGACAACCTTGGTCATAGACTAACCAGGCCGCACAATAGACCAATCAAGCCGCACACCAGGCCGCACAGGCCGCTCCTCAAGAACAGCCAAGCCAAGGCACCCAGGCCGCAACCAGCAGTCCTCCCAGGCCGCGGACCCAGACCGCTCAAGCTACTCAACAGCCAAGTCACTAAGACAGCCAACACCCAGGCCGCAACCAGCAGTCCGCCCAGGCCGCGGACTCAGTCTGTACAGGCCTCTCAGTCCGACCGGCCTGCCCATCACCCACTTCCACTTCACAAATTTCAACACACATGGCTAAGAAGGAAATTCGTTACCCTCGAAGACAGCTTCGGCGCCATGAGCTCCTAGCTGGCTGGAAAGAACCGCAACGGCTTTTCCTCCGCAACGCTGGCCTCAGATTTCTTGTCGGAACTTCGCAGCACCACCGGTGGCCAGCTCCTTTTCCTCCTCCTGCTTCTTCCTCTCTTTCTCTCTCTCTAAGAGTTTAGAAAGATGAAGGCCAAATTGAAAATGAGAACTTCCTTCTCATCCACGGCCTTAAGGAAGTAAGGAGGCACCTCAGCCACTTGATCACAACTGAAGAAATGGACAGCCACGAGTTTGCCACAAACTCATATTGTTTTTCCTGACACGGCCTGTGACACTATTGTTGTATGATAATTCTACCAGGGGTAGGAGCCTTTCTCACAGCTCTCCTCTATCCAGCACACACAACCTCAATAGATCTTCCAAAGTTCTGATGGTCCTCTCAGATTGTCCGTCCTTCTGAGGATGCAAGGTTGTGCTGAAGGTAAGGCATGAACCCAAATATGCATGTACGGCCTTCCATTCTTTAGAGGTAAAACGACCATCTTGGTCAAAAACAATTGTCTTTGGCACGCCATGGTACCGTACAAACTGCTCCACAAAGAGGCATACCAAGACACCACATGAGCCTCTTTCTTCATAGGAATAAACCTGCCTACCTTTGTTAGGTGGTCAACGATTACCCGAATCGAATAATTCCCTGTGCGTGAGTGAGGCAATCCGTGGATGAAGTCCATGGAGACATCCTCGAACTTCCACTCGGGGATTGACAAAGACTGTAATGTGCGAACAGAAAAGAGCAGATCGAAAATTTGGAGTAATGTAAACTTTATTATCCAAAAAATGTATCAATTACAATGGTATAGCCTCCCTTTTATAGAATGGAGGAGATGAGATAGAATACAATTAAGCAATGTGGGACTAAAAAATTACAAGTATATGCGGCTTTACAAAAGGCAAACCGGACAGGCCGGGCGGTTAGACAAGCCGGCTAACCGCCCGTCAACTAATAAGAGGAGATAACATGCGCCACAAAGATCAAGCCTCCGTAGGAGACCGCTAGACCTCTCGGTCTCCAAGTCGTCTGAGACAAACCGCCAGACCACTGGGATACAAAACAGCACCAACCTGGCAGACAGACCGGCCAGAATAAACTAGCAGACCGCCCGGTCTTCGAAAAGCAACAGACCGCTTGACCTCCATATTGCAACACTCCAACTCAAGCTGGAGCATAGATATCAATCATGCCCAGCTTGTCGCAAATGTGCAAAAAGGAAGCGGACACCGGCTTTATGAAGATGTCTGCCAACTCGTTGTCTGAAATGACAAACAGAGTACAAATCTGTTTCTTCAAGATCTCCTCCCGAATAAAATGACAGTAGACTTCTATGTGCTTCATTCTCTCATGAAAGACTGGCACTTTTGGAGATGTATATCGCGGCCTTATTGTCATAGAACATAGGAAGAGGATAGTTGTACACCTCTCCTAAATCAAAAATAAGAGCCCGTAACCATTTCAACTCACATGTGGTTGATGCCATACTGCGATATTCTGCCTCTGTACTGGACCTGGAGACCACAGACTGTTTCTTGCTCTTCCAACTCACAAGATTGCCTCCAACAAACGTTTAGAAACCTGATGTCGACTTGCGGTCTCATTTGTCATCAGCATAGCTCGAATTAGAGTACACTTCAACCCTTAGGTGACCATTCTTCTAAAAAAGGAGTCCTTTCCCTGGTTCTGCTTTAATATACTCCAATATCCTCAAGACAGATTTTAGATGACACTCTCTAGGAGCTTGCATGAACTAGCTCACCTTGCCAACTGCATAAGAGATGTCGGGTCTGGTTATTGTGAGATTAATGAGTTTGCCCACCAGACGCCGGTACTTCGTAAGATCAGATAGAAGAGGCGAGTCAGCTGTCCAAGTTTTTTCTTCCCCAATAGCCATTGGAGAACGGGCAGGTTTAGCACCAGTCATTCCTACCTATTTTAGAACATAAAGAGCATACTTCCATTGGGAAAGGACCATGGAGTTGGGCTTCCTAGAGATTTCAATTCCCAGAAAGTATTTCGGGGAGCCCATATCCTTCGTGACCAGGTGCTGATGGAGGTGTTTCTTTGTCAACGTTACCCCATCCTGATCATCGCCAGTAAGAAGAATGTCATCAACATAAATCTCAAGAACTACCAGACCAGAGGCAGTTTTCCGAAAGAACAAGGAGTGATCGGTTGAGCTACTTGTAAAACTAATGGCCGCAACGATGCCGCTAAACATGTCAAACCAGGCACAAGGACTTTTCTTGATGCCATAGATAGCCTTCTTTAGCCGGCATACTGGTGTCTCCCCCTGGGCAACATACCCAGGAGGTTGCTCCATGTAAACATTTTCCTGAAGATCTCCATAAAGAAAGGCATTTTTGACATCCAGCTGTGAAATGGGCCAATCCCGGTTGACAGCCACAGAGAGAAAGTGTCAAAGTAATAAACCCTATAAGTTTGGGTAAAACCCTTGGAAACAAGCCGAGCCTTGTAAGGATCCACAGTGCCATCTGGAAGGAACTTCACCACAAAGACCCAGCGACAACCAACAACATCTGTGCCGAAAGGAGGAGGAACTAGGGTCCAGGTACCCCGTTCAGTGAGAGTAGCAATCTCCTCATCCATGGCATCTTTCCAATGAGGAATAGTAAGGGCCTCCTGGTAGGAACGGGGGGTGGCAGTGGCCGAGATAGCCAGTGCAAAAGCTCTACGAGAAGGGGTAAGATGATCATAGGACACAACTGCAGCAAGCAGGTGTTGGGTACATGCCTGAACCCCTTTGCGAATGGCAATGGGGAGATATAGGGCAGCTGGTTCTGCAGTATTTGGAGCGTCCGTGGTGGAGAGAGCTGGCCCGAGAGTAGAGAGAGACGGTTGCGGAGAGGAGGGAGAAATCGAGGGAGGAGAGGGTGGAGATGGCGGTGATGGTGGAGATGGTGGAGAGGGTAGAGATTGTGGAGATGGAGGAATGTTAGTAGGAGTAGAGGGAATAAATGTGTTAGTGTGAGAAGTAGGAGCAGCAGGAGTAGAGGAGGATGCATGAGAGAAGTAAGAGGCATTTTCAAAGAACGTAACATTCGCAGAGACAAACTGCTTGTGGGTAACGGGGACAAAGCAACAATAGACTTTCTGAGTGGTAGAGTACCCCAGAAAGACATATTTAGTGACCCGTGGTGAGAGTTTGTCACGGGTGGTAGCGGGAGAATGCACAAAGGCGGTGCACCCAAAGATGCACAAAGTAAGAGGAAAAGGGTTCTTGTTTGGATAGCGAATGGAGATTGGGGTGGCACTGTAACACCTCCCCTGTAATGACCGTATAATATGGGTCCGGCCGGGGCCCCACAACATACAGACGCCACAGCTTCAGTATTATAAAATGATATAGCTACCCAAACTCAAAACTCAACACAACACAGCAGAAACAACCAAAGAGACTAGAAGTTATCCACGCCTACAAGAGTAACAAAATGGCCTTAAGTCCTTACAACAAGAGTAAATCCAAACTCAAATAACACATCACTCCTGAAAGTGCATAAGCACACCTAGTCTACCTCCGCATGCAAGCCGGTCAAAATGAGCATAAAACATACAATGCCATAAACGTAAAGCTACAACAAAAGGTAACATTTCATGAGGCTTAGGCCTTTCTGGCTGGCGAGCTTGCTCCTGCTTGCGATCCTTGCCCTGTAAAAATTATTAGTAACGTGGGTCAGCAAAGGCTGACCTCAAACTGTGTAACAAACACATCTCCTCCCGGCCTCCCCTAACGGACCCCGGGGTACTCGTCCAACCTGCAAGTTAGCACTTCATATGCAATATTCATAAGCAAGAAAAGCAACTAAAGAAACAGGCTTGGATGTCTCAAACATCATACATGTTCTCTACTGTTGAGCATATAATATTAGGGCCTACTATGCAACATGAATGCAATACCCGGGTTTCACCCAAGGCACCCTATAGCGTATGTATCTAGCACAACGTCACATCAATTGGGTACTCATCGTTTCGCCATTGGCATAAAGCCGCAAACAAAAAGGGAAACACAATTCCCCCCAACGGCACACAAGCCGCCACATGGAACTCTTGCCAAGGCCCCACCCGCTCAAGGTCTTAGACCCGGGCTTGCATGCAAGCTCTGACGTCTCATGTCAGGATTCCAACAAACACAACTGACCGATTCTAAGAAGCCTTGCTAGACCCCACCCGCTCATGGCCTCATTGCCCGGGCTTGCCCCCATGCTAGGCATTCTCGTCAGTCTCACAGAAGGGGACTAGTCTCGCCGGGACACTCTCCACACATGACGTGTACATCACGGGATAGCCAGCCGACCACGGAGACACAGCCATGCCTTGGCACATCACAATCCAAGACAATTCCACCCTAGTCCCGCATTTGTACTGCAGCGTTCCCGCGCACCAAGGAAACCATCTACCACTCATGCAGAGCTAACCTTGTCCACCAAGGAAACCATCTACCGCCATTGAGGAGCTAACCTTGTCCGGTTCCGACTACACGTACTCACTTGAGAAAAAGGGGAAAACATCACCACATCACAAACGACATCTTGCCGCAACGGATCTCTACGAATCCTTAAAGCTCGTATGCAACATCACCGAGTCGGACTAATGGTCGCGACTATGGCTTCACACACCATGCCTAATCCACTAAAGGCGCGGATCTCTAATGCAAAAACATGTCGGGGATGGACTCAATCGACCCGGAGGTTCCTCTTGAACCTTGGCGACCCAAACCCCTCACATTTGAGTGTTTGGTGCCCAAAAACTAGAAAAGAAAAGATGCTAAAACATGCATCCTAAAACCGAGAGGAGAAGTGTCGTTACCTTCCGACTCCTCTTCTTAGCCATGGAAAAATAGCCGGATGAAAACCTTCGCAATGATCTAGCCTCCACCGATCTGGACTCGGCTCGCGATTTGGAGCACCGAAACCTCTCCAACAGCCGGATCTCTACTTCACCTTCTTTCTTGCTCTCCCCTCTCTCTAGAACTTTAGGAAGAGAACCACTCAAAAGAAATGAGGTTTTCTAAGGGTCTAATCCCGTGTATATCCCATCAGGAACAGCCCCCAGCCATTGGATCCCGAATTAAAGAAACGAACACCTTGATTCGGGCCTAAAATGCTAAAACTGGGCCGAACACGGCCTGCGACACGCCCGTGTCCAGGGCCGTGTCCCCCATTCGCCGTCAACATAGATGTGCCTGGAACAACACACGGGCATCCAACACGCCCGTGTTCGACCCGACACGCCCGTGTTCGACCCGACACGCCCGTGTTCCAACTGACACGGCCGTGTGGTCGGCCGTGTGCCTCCATCGACACAGCCACGAAAACAACCCGAGACTCATACGGGTACTGGACAGGCCCGTGTCCTTGCCCGTGTCTATCTCAACACGCCTGGTCTCCAGGCCGTGTTCACTGTCTCGACACTTCGCCGAGTGAAGTTCGTCGACTTCCTGACACGGCCTTGGACATGCCCGTGTCCTAGGTTGTTTGCCTTGTCTCGACACATCGTCGAGCGAAATTTGTCGACTCCACAGGCCGATCGTCGACACGGGCTCGACATGCCCTGAGACACGCCCGTGTCTCAGGACGTGTTCTTTGCTCGACGATCGTCGACTCCAAAATCGTCGACCTAACGACCAAAACGTCGACTGGAGCCTAACACGCCCTGGGACACGCCCGTGTCCCAGGCCGTGTGCCCCCTGCCAGAAACCAATTTTCCCCTACAAATTTTGGGGTTTTACAACTCTCTCCCCCTTAAAAGAATTTCGTCCCAAAATTACAAAACAAAAGGGAACAAAACTGAAATGGTACCTGATTTGAAGAGCTCTAGATACTCTTCTAGCATGGCTTGTTCTCGCTCCCAAGAGTGCTCCTCACGACCGTAGTTGTCCCGTCGAACTTTCACGAGTTTAACCTCTTTATTACGCAACTGCCGAGTCTCTGAATCCTCTATAGCAATTGGACGGACTCGCGTCCTCAAGTCTTCCTCTATCGGCACCGATGCCGGCTCGATCACCACACTAGCCTCCACCAAGACTTTCCTCAAGACGGAGACATGGAAGACGTCGTGCAATCCACTCAGCTCCGCGGACAACGCCAACCGATAGGCTGCTTCTCCCACCCGTTCAACAACTTCAAAAGGCCCCAAAAACCATGGACTCAACTTCGTGAGTCGGCGAATCCGTGAGACGCCTTTGAACGGCTTGATCTTCAAATAGACCCAATCACCTACCGCAAACTCCAACTTCCTGTGACGAGCATTAAAGTATTTTGCTTGCCGGTCTTGCGCCACCTTCATACGCTCTTGAATGGTCCGTACCAACTCACAAGCGTCAACTACCACCTCCTTTCCCAAAATTTTGGTTTCTCCCGCCTCTGTCCAAGACATCGGTGTTCGACACTGTCTCCCATACAAAGCTTCGTATGGAGCCATTTTTATACTTGCTTGATAACTGTTATTGTACGCGAATTCCACCATGAAGAGGTGATCCTCCCACTTCTTGCCGAAGTCAAGAATGCACATTCTCAGCATATCTTCCATAGTACGGTTTGTCCTTTCGGTTTGCCCGTCAGTTTGAGGATGGAACGTCATACTGAACTTTAGCTTCGTGCCCAAACTCTTCTGAACCAATCTCCAGTCCTTGGACGTAAACCGTCCACCTCGAT
The DNA here is from genome assembly GCA_039583875.1 of Platanthera guangdongensis. Lineage (NCBI taxonomy): Eukaryota > Viridiplantae > Streptophyta > Magnoliopsida > Asparagales > Orchidaceae > Platanthera > Platanthera guangdongensis. The sequence continues at coordinate 129,350,848 of CM077147.1, read as the reverse complement.
CGCTGACTATGCTCTTAGTAATCCCGTGCAGTCGCACAATGTTGCGAACATACAACTCCACCAGCTTCTCCAAGCTGTCCTCCTTCCGATTTGGGATGAAGTGGGCCACCTTTGTTAAGTGATCCACGATCACCCAAATAGCATCATTACCCTGCTGCGATCTAGGCAAAGCATGTACAAAATCCATGGAGATGTCATCAAATTTCCACTTAGGGATTGGAAGGGGCTTCAGGAACCCGCCCGGCTTCTGACACTCGGCCTTCACCAAGGTGCAAGTTTGGCAACGATTCACATACAAAGCTACGTCCCGCTTCAGCCCCGGCCACCAAAAGAATTGCTTCATATCCAGGTACATCTTTGTACTGCCCGGGTGAATGGAGTACTTTGTGAAGTGAGCCTCAAACATCAACTCCTCACGGAGTTTGTCAAACTGCGGTATACAAACCCTTCCGTCCTTCCTTAGAATCCATCAATCATCTCCCAAGCGCTGCTCTCGCCCTTTTGAGCCTCCATCACATATGGTTGAAACTCCACATCCAACCGAGTCGCTTCCCGAATGCGATTGGACAAGTCGTTCTGCATTTCAATCCAGTTCAACCGAGCCACGCTGGACTCGCCTCTCGCACACATTCCAAACCAAGGGACTCCCATTCCCGTACCAACCGCTCATCATGAGCTTCGATCCAATTCCCTTGCCCTGAGTACTTTCTACTCAAGGAATCCGCCACCACATTGGCTTTACCTGGCGTATACTGAATCGCCACCTCGTATTCTCCAAGAAACTCAACCCACCTGCGTTGCCGCATGTTCAAGTCCTTTTGATCCAAGAGATACTTCAGGCTTTTATGATCCATGAAGATCTCCACCTTTGCACCATACACATAATGTCGCCATATTTTCAACGCAAAAATTACCGTCGCCAACTCCAAGTCATGGACGGGATAATTACTCTCATGAGATTTTAGCTGTCTAGACCCAAACGCTGTCACCTTGCCATGTTGCACCAAAACGCAACCCAAACCGCATCCCGATGCGTCACTGAAGATCTGAAATCCCTCGGTCCCTTGCGGTAGACTTAGGATTGGAGTCATCATCAGTCTCTCCTTCAGTGCCTCAAATGCTTGACTGCACTCTTGAGACCACACAAACTTATGATCTTTACGAGTGAGTGAGGTGAGGGGTAGAGCTATCCGCGAAAAATTCTCCACGAATCTCCTATAATACCCGGCTAGTCCAAGAAAACTTCGGACTTCCACCACGGTCCTCAGAACTGGCCAATCTCTGATGGCTTCCACTTTTGTTGGATCCACTACCACCCCATCCCCACTAATCACGTGGCCCAAAAATGCCACCTTCGCTAACCAGAACTCGCACTTTGAAAACTTTGCATACAACTGATTCTCCCTCAACACTTGTAAGACAACTCTCAAGTGGGTCTCATGCTCCACTTCCGATTTGGAATACACCAAGATGTCATCAATGAAGACAACCACAAAAGAATCCAAGTATTCCCAAAATACTCGATTCATAAGGTCCATGAACACAGATGGCGCGTTCGTCAGCCCGAACGGCATCACCGTAAACTCAAAGTGTCCGTACCTCGTACCAAAGGCAGTCTTGGGGATGTACTCGTCCCGAATTCGCAACTGATAATAGCCTGACTTCAAGTCCAATTTTAAGTACACCACCGACCCCACCAACTGGTCGAACAAGTCGTCTATCCGAGGAATCAGATACTTATTCTTAACGGTCAGTTTATTCAGCTCTCAGTAGTCTATGCACAGCTGCATACTACCGTCTTTCTTCTTTACAAACAACACCGACGCGCTGCACAGCGAAGAACTGGGTCTGATATACCCTTGCTCCAACAGTTCCTGTAACTGTACTTTGAGTTCATCCAACTCCTTTGGTGCCATCCTAAACGGAGGACGTGACACCGGCCTAGCCTCCAATACTAACTCGATCGAGAAGTCGATCTCCCGCTGAGGAGGCTCTCCAGGAAGTTCATCCGGAAACACATCATTGAACTCTGCCACTACGGACACTTCCTCAATAGACAACTGGGAGAGGCGAACCTCCAATAACGCTACCAGCGCTACACCACCATGGTTAACCGCCCGCATCAATTGCATGGCCGAAATCAGGGAATAGGCCACTCCACAAAGGCCCTCAAATTTGACTTCCTGCCTGCCCTTTGCTCCTTAGGGTCACTACCTTAGATATGCAATCAATACTGGCCCGCTGCTCTGCAAGCCAGTTCATGCCCAAAATGACATCGAACTCAACCAATGGTAAAACCGTTGCTACCAAAACGAAGTCAACTCCGTCCAGCTCCCAACAGATGCGCACTTTGGCCTCGGTGGTCATGGATGACCCATTGGGCATGCGCACTTTCAGCTCCGCGTCCGCCAAGAAAGACTCAACTCCTATTCTCCGTACGAGGCTCTCCGCAAGAAAGGAGTGCGATGCTCCCGTATCGAACAATACCCTAGCGGGGTATCTGGAAACTAATACGAAGCCTACAACATAGACATCACACATAAAAGTCTAAAAGTGTGAAGCACAAAATTAAACTCAAATTTCTTCATACTTGTCACCACATCGGTTTGGTAGATTACTTCCTGCTGTCCAAGGTTGTAGGCCCTTGGTTGCAGCGATTGGAACCGAGAAGCGCTTGACTCCGCCATCTTCCCTTTCTCTGCGGCACTGGGGCCGGAGCGCACAGTCTGCTCCTGCCTTGCCTCTTTCTCCGCTCCTCCTTGAGGACAAACACGAGCTATGTGCCCCACCTTACCACAGTTAGTAGCACTTCGGCGGTCCCCTAGAGTAAGAACCTCCAAGCGTCCACTTGCTCTTCTCACCAGACCTAGAAGTGTGAGGCTTTTTCCTCCACCTACTCCCTTCAGACTTTCCCTAGGATTGGGGAGACTTCCCTTCGCCTTGCTTGGGAGTGAAACCCTTACGATGTTGGGTTCGCTCCAGATCACTTTCCAATATCCTGGTAGCCTCAACTAGCTCATTAAAACCATCTCTCTTTATGGAAAAGAGGGGTTGCCTCAGATTCTCCCTCAGCCCCTGGTAGAAGAGGTTATCCCTCTCTACATCATCTGTCATCGTCGTTCCCGCGTAACGACCCAAACGGATGAACTCCTGCACATACTCGTCCACCATCTTGTCTCGCTGCATTAAGTGCAGAAACTGCCTCTGAAGGGCCAACCGTGTAGAAACAGGAATGTACCTCTTTAGAAAAGGATCCCCAAATTCCTCCATCGACGGGGTGCGTCCATGGAACTGGCGGCCGCTATGGCTCACCCACCACAACTTGGCGTCTCCTTCCAACATGAACGTCGCATACTCAGATTTCTTTTCTTCTGGCGTCTCTGTCGCCCTCAAAAGCTCTTGAATTCGAACCCACCAATCCTCCGCATCCGTTGGCGTACCAACTCCCTTGAACGACGGGAGATGGAAGCTCAGGAAATTCTTCATGTGCCGGTCTCCATGTCCGACAACCACCCTTTCCGCCAAAGGCTCCACTCGCCTGGCTTCTCCGCCTGGCACGACCGTCACCGTGTACGGTGTAACAGGGGTTGCTACCTGAGCTGCCGATGCAGCTTGGGCTGCCACCATCGCTTCTGCAAGCATGCGGCAGAAGTCGGCCTGGTTTACACCCGTACCCAAAAGACCTGGAGCAGTGGCACTGCTCGCCGAGAGTTCTTCTCTTGCTCTCGACGTACCCGCCTCGTTGCTTGCACTCTTCAAGAAAACAAGAAACAAGTGATCTGTCTCTAATCTCAAGACTTAAACATAAGGACACTCATGGTTCCGCGTTACTCTTATGTGGATAACTTCCCTACGCACTGACCTTGAATCTAACCTTCCTCTGATACCAAATTGTAACACCTCCCCAGTAATGACCGTATAATATGGGTCCGGCCGGGGCCCCACAACATACAGACGCCATAGCTTCAGTATTATAAAATAATATAGCTACCCAAACTCAAAACTCAACAAAACACATCGGAAACAACCAAAGAGACTAGAAGTTATCCACGCCTACAAGAGTAACAAAATGGCCTTAAGGCCTTACAACAAGAGTAAATCCAAACTCAAATAACACATGAGTCCTGAAAGTGCATAAGCACAGCTAGTCTACCTCGTCATTCAAGCCGGTCAAAATGAGCATAAAACATACAATGACATAAACGTAAAGCTACAAAAAAAGGTAACACTTCATGAGGCTTAGGCCTTTCTGGCCGGCGAGCTTGCTCCTGCTTGCGATCCTTGCCCTGTAAAAATTATAAGTAACGTGGGTCAGCAAAGGCTGACCTCAAACTGTGTAACAAACACTTCTCCTCTCGGCCGCCCCTAACGGACCCCGGGGTACTCCTCCAACCTACAAGTTAGCACTTCATATGCAATATTCATAATAAAGAAAAGCAACTAAAGAAACAGGCTTGGATGTCTCAAACATCATACATGTTCTCTACTGTTGAGCATATAATATTAGGGCCTACTATGCAACGTGAATGCAACACCCGGGTTTCACCCAAGGCACCCTATAGCGTATGCATCTAGCATAACATCACATCAATTGGGTACTCATCATTTCACCATTGGCATAAAGCCACAAACAAAAAGGGAAACACAATCCCCCCAACGGTACACAAGCCGCCACATGGAACTCTTTCCAAGGCCCCACCCGCTCAAGGTATTAGACCCGGGCTTGACTGCAAGCTCTGACATCTCATGTCAGGATTCCAATAAACACAACTGACCGATTCTAAGAAGCCTTGCTGGACCCCACCCAATCATGGCCTCATTGCTCGGGCTTGCCCCCATGCTTGGCATTCTCGTCAGTCTCACAGAAGGGGACTAATCTCGCCGGGACACTCTCCACACATGACGTGTACATCACGGGATAGCCAGCCGACCACGGAGACACAACCATGCCTTGGCACATCACAATCCAAGACAATTCCACCATAGTCCCGCATTTGTACTGCAGCGTTCCCGCACACCAAGGAAACCATCTACCCCTCATGCGGAGCTAACCTTGTCCACCAGGGAAACCATCTACCTCCATTGAGGAGATAACCTTGTCCGGTTCCGACTACACGTACTCACTCGAGAAAAAGGGGAAAACATCACCAGATCACAAACGGCATCTTGCCGCAACGGATCTCTACGAATCCTTAAAGCTCGTATGCAACATCACTGAGTCGGACTAACGGTCTCGACTACGGGTTCACACACCATGCCTAATCCACTAACGGAGCGGATCTCTAATGCAAAAACATGTCGGGGACAGACTAAATCGACCCGGAGGTTCCCCTTGAACCTTGGCGACCCAAAGCCCTCTCATTTGACTGTTTGGTGCCCAAAAACTACAAAAGAAAAGATGCTAAAACATGCATCCTAAAACCGAGAGGAGAAGTGTCGTTACCTTCTGACTCCTCTTCCTAGCCATAGAAAAATAGCCGGATGAAAACCTTCGCAACGATCTAGCCTCCACGGATCTAGACTCGGCTCGCGATTTGGTGCACCGAAACCTCTCCAACAGCCGGATCTCTACTTCACCTTCTTCCTTGCTCTCCCCTCTCTCTAGAACTTTAGGAAGAGAACCACTCAAAATAAATGAGGGTTTCTAAGGGTCCAATCCCGTGCATATCCCATCAGGAACAGCCCCTAGCCGTTGGATCCCAAATTAAAGAAACGAACGGCCTTGATTCGGGGCTGAAATGCTAAAACTGGGTCGAACACGGCCTGCAACACGCCCGTGTCCAGGGCCGTGTCCCCCATTCGCTGTCAACATCGACGCGCCTGGAACAACACATGGGCATCTGACACGCCCTTGTTCGACCTGACACGCCCGTGTTCCAACTGACACGGCCGTGTGGTCGGCCACGTGCCTCCATCGACATAGCCCCGAAAATAACCCGAGACTCACACGGGTACTGGACACGCCCGTGTCCTTGCCCGTGTCTAACTCAACACGCCTGGGCTCTGGGCCATGTTCACTGTCTCGACACTTCGTCGAGCGAAGTTCATCGACTGCCTAACACGGCCTTGGACACGCCTGTGTCCTAGGCCGTGTGCCTTGTCTCGACACATCGTCGAGCGAAATTCGTCGACTCCCCGGGCCGATCGTCGACACGGGCTCGACACGCCCTGAGACACGCCCGTGTCTCAGGCCGTGTTCTCTGCTCGACGATCTTCGACTCCAAAATCGTCGACCTCACGACCAAAGCGTCGACTGGAGCCTGACACGCCCTGGTACACGCCCGTGTCTCAGGCTGTGTGCCCCCTGCCAGAAACCAATTTTCCCCCTACAAATTTTGGGGCGTTACAGGCAACGCGGAGGACGGTGGAGGGAATGCGATTGATAAGATAACAAGAGAGGAGGACAGCATAGCCCCAATAGGAGCGAGGAACATGCATTTGGGTCAGCAGAGTGCGAGCGACATCAAGGAGGTGACGGTTTTTGCGTTCCGCCACCCCATTTTGTTGTGAGCTGTAGATATAGCTAGTTTGACGAATAACACCATGATGCATACAGAAAGAAGAAAAATCATGTCTAAGATACTCCTTAGCATTGTCAGAACAAAGGATTTTAATAGACGTATCAAATTGAGTCTTGATCATAGAATAAAAGGATGTCCAGATAGAGAACAGTTCAGAGTGATCCTTGAGAAGATACACCCATGTACACCGAGAGAAATCATCAATAAATGTAACAAAATAGGAACTACCTCGACCAATGTTGAGGGTAGGAGCAGGGCCCCACACGTCAGAGTGAACGAGGTCGAACGGATGGGAAGAGCCATGACTCTGCATTGGTTGGAAGGATGAGCGATGATGCTTGTCGAGCTGATAAGCATCAAAGTTTAGAGGAGGATTGATGAGGAGGGAGGTGGGGCAGAAGCTGGCGCAGAAGCCTGGGAGGAGCATGTCCAAGGCGAAGATTCCATTGGAGAAGATCTATAGAGGAGGAGGAAAAAGCGGATATAGCGGAAACGTTGTCGAGGAAGTAGAGGCCACCGCTCTCAGTCCTAATAGCAATCGTCCGTTGGGAGTCCGGATCCTGAAAAGAACAAGAAGTAGAAGTGAATGTGACGGAACACCGTAATTTCTTGTATAGAGAAGTAACCGATAATAAATTGCAAGGGAACAGGGACACGTAGAGGGTATCCGCCAGACGAAGAGACGGAGTGACCTGAACCACCCCCGTCCCATTGACCGGAGATGAAGAGCCATCCGCAACAAAGACCGGAGGCAATCGATCATGTGTTTCTAGGTGAGAAAAATACAGAGGATTGTCGTCATATGATCGGTAGCACCAGAGTCGATCAACCATCAGCCGTGAGTAATGATGTGGGCACAACCAGAAGAGGTGACCACCGAGGCGGACTGCGTGGAGGAGATGGAGTCCATAGAAGAGAGCAGTGAGGGAAACAAGCCGCGGTTAGAAGGAGAAGTCGCCAGAACAGGCCGCGGCAACTTAAGGACAGGACGCGGCGATAAAGAAGAGGAGAGCGGCTAGAATAGGCCGCATCGACTTAAGGACAGGTCGCAGAGACAAAGAAGAGGAGAGCGGCCAGAATAGGCCGCAACGACTTAAGGACAGGTCGCGGTGACAAAGAAGAGTAGAGCGGCTAGAATAGAAGAAGCAAGAGGCCGCAACAGAAATGGTTAGAAGAGGCCGCAAACAGGGAGAAACAAGCCGCACGAACCGGACAGTGGTCACAAGAGAAAACAAGGCGCACGCATAGAGAGAGCTCAGACAGGAGGAAAGGACCGAGTGCTCTGATACCATGTGCGAACAGAAAAGAGCAAGACCGAAAATTTGGAGTACTGTAAACTTTATTATCCAAAAAAGGTATCAATTACAATGGTATAGCCTCCCTTTTATAGAATGGAGGAGATGAGAGAGAATACAATTAAGCAATGTGGGACTAAAATATTACAAGTATATGTGGCTTTACAAAAGGCAAACTGGACAGGCCAGGCGGTTAGACAAGCCGGCTAACCGCCCGTCAACTAACAAGAGGACATAACATGCGCCACAAAGATCAAGCCGCTGCAGGAAACCGCTAGATCGCCCGGTCTCCAAGTCGTCTGAGACAAAGTGCTAAACCGCTGGGATACCAAACAGCACCAGCCCGGCAGACAGACTGGCCAGAATAAACCAGCAAACTGCCCGGTCTCCGAACAGCAACAGACCACCCGACCTCCATATTGCAACATATAATAATCCACCGGGGCTCTTGCATTCCGCCTTTACCCTTTGACAGGCCTCGCAGAGCGTAACAAATTATCTGACATCTCTCTTCATTCCCGACCAACACTTGGTATTCTTGAGGTCGGCGTACATCTTGGCAATCCCAAGATGCACCGAATACTGAAAGCAATGTACCTCTCTCATGATATCTTTCCGAATTTCACCTTCTTTGGGGATGTAAAGTCGGCCATGGAGATGAACAAGGCCGACATTTAGGGAATACTCGTCAGTAGTCCAATCTTCAATTTACTTAAGCACTACGGCCAGAGTAGCATCCTTTCCACGCTCTACCTGAACTCAGTCCTGGATATCACAAACTCTGCTCATCACGGTCAAGTACTCCATATACCCCTCCGAATGGTCTTTATATAACAGGGTAATCTCCATTTCTACGAGCATCCGAGCTACTTTTATACTCATCAATCGGAACTCAGGGCTCGATTCGAGTACCTTTCTGCTCAAAGCATCAGCTATGGATTTTGCTTTTTCGGGGTGGTTGTTCAAAGTAAATTCATAATCACATAAAAATTCTAACCACCACCGCTGTCTCAAATTCAATTCCTTCTGAGTATGAACGTACTTTAGATTCTTGTGGTCCGAAAAGATTTCGCCGAGGATGTCATATAGATAGGGTCTCCAAACCTTCACGGTGAATACCACTGCTCCCAATTCTAGATCGCCTATTGGTGTAAGACCCCCCTCCCCCTTACCAAGGAGGGCTACCAGGTCTTATGCCCAGGATCGCCGTCTTACGGTGGCACCAACGCAAGTGTTAGTCGACTCTGCAACACGCCGATCCTGCCGGCTAGAACGATCATTTAACCTGTAGGCCAATATGAGAAGAAGAAGTAAAGAAGTATATTAATCCACTTGTCCACAAGTCACATAGTACAATCATATATATGAAATGAAAAGTACATCAATATAATCCACAGAAGAGTACAAAAAGAAAGAGTAATAAGGGCTTATGCCCAGTACATCAAATCCACTCTCTCTCTCAAATAAAAGCGGAAGCTACACTAGTACATCAGAACTCGTCCCACCTGAGGACGCACAGTAGTGGTAGTAGCCTGCTGTAGCGGTATCTGCTCCTCACGTCCTGTCTCCTCTTCGTGCTGGTGATCCATCTCCACGGGCTCCTAAAAAATAGTATGGTCACCGACCATTAGTCAAAAAGACTAAGTCGTTTCCTCCGCACCTCGCCCCGCAGCTCCTAGGCACCGAGCGGGAGGACGAAGTGGAGGACAACAAGGGGTAGCAAAAGTGGAAGCAGGTGACAGAAACTAACTAGCAGTTGTAATAAGTTTTATTGTTCTATTCTAGCAGTTCTAAATATGGTACAAGAAGGTAAATAGTAGTACAGTAAAGGAAGTAAAGAACAGCAATAAAAGCATGTAAATAAACTATTCTACCACTATACTACCATCACAAAAGTACCCTAACTTATATAAATGCCCATACAAATATATAAGTTAGGGTTTTCAGGAAATTTAACTTATCATATAAAAGAGCCCATACTAGTTTATATGATAAGGATCTATGAAGCGTATGACCTAATATGAATGAATGTTATGATGCAATTTTATGCACAGGCAAGTGCAACTCACACACAACAACTCTGTGATCACAGACTTTTAGTTCCCACTTTTTGAGAGCTAGCATCACTCTCGGGTACCACCGCTGTGGCTACGGCAGCAGCGGAGCAGGCGTCTCCACTTTTAGGCCGGTATGCACACTACCAAGCCTTAGACCCCTCTCATACGCCTCTGTACACGTCCAAGGTGCACTCTAGAGTCTCGCGTACGTACTTTGCTGACAGCCCGTCAGTCTTGTTGGGTCGGATGTGCGTTATCGGGGGTCGTCCTCCAGACCGCAGTGTAAAACAACCCACTGGCCCCTCTAACCCTCACAACCGCCTGGTGCACCGTACTGCCATCGGTGTGACGAACGGCCAGTACCGCATGCCCCGCCACTATATTTATGCACATGCAAGTATTTCATTCTGAGCCTTCCGCTCGCAGGACCAAACCCGTCCTGAAACCCTCAAACCCAAACCGGGTGAGCATATATCATTAATCTCTCCAACCCTACACGGGTGAGAAGGTACAACAAATGTCTTAACCTATTAGACTACTCTTGTCTACGGGTTATTATACTTAGTGATTTAAGATTAATCATAGGACTGCCCAGGGTATACCGGGTGAAGGTCTCTCGGGGGCACTAGGAACTACGATGGGATTACGCCCAAAGTTCCCTTTCGCAAGGATATTTACTTTAGTTGATGACTACCCATGTTTCACCCCAGCTCTCATTGTTGCTCTGGAACAATCCTAGTGACTTAAGATATTACCGGGAAACAGACGGTCTTCCGTCGACCTCCACTACAGTTGCTACCTAAAGACTTGCACTTTTACTCCTGTCACTAAGATAATACTACCCACCAGGTGTTGGGTACATTGGTCAAATGTACCTGATTTGAAGAAGCCTCACCTAACTCAATGATATACATCAGAATGTATTTGATGTTTGTTTGAGTTACTTGTGCAGGTTAGGTATACACTGGACTGAAGCTGAAAATTTCTAAGTCCATGTGTCGACACCCAGAGGCAAAGTGTCGACACTTGAGAAAGCTTGTGTCGACACCCAGACATGCAGTGTCGACACTTAGAGTCATTGTGTCGACACCTGGGAAGAAGAGTCGACACCTAGTCAGAAAGTGTCGACACTTGGAGCTGTGTCGACACTCAGTGTAGAAGAATGCAGAAAAGCTGTGTCGACACTTAGCAGAAGTGTCGACACCCAGAAGAGCTGTGTCTACATCAGAAAGTGTCGACACTTGAAGTGAGTGTCGACACTCAGCAAAAGTCTACAGATTCTAAGTACAAGTGTCGACACTCAACACAGTGTGTCGACACTATGCAGAAGACTCAGCACTGGAAGTAAGTGTCGACACTCAACACAATGTGTCGACACTTAGCTAAAGACTCAGTATTTGTAGAATGTGTCGACACTCAGCACAATGTGTCGACACACAATCAGAAGAGTCAACACTTGAAGAAAGTGTCGACACTCAGCACAAAGTGTCGACACTTAGTTGAAGACTCTACACTTGAAGAAAGTGTCGACACAAGGAGCTGTGTCGACACTTAGCAAAGAACAGAAAAGTTGTAAAATATTCTAAGTATAAGTGTCGACACTAAGGGAATGTGTCGACACTCAGCTGAAGAATCAAGAATGAAGACTTATGTCGACACCAAGAATCAGTGTCGACACTTGACAGTTTCAACACATGAAGATGTGTCGACACAAAGGAGATGTGTCGACACTTAGAAGAATACAGATAAAGAATGAAGTACAAGTACTTGTGTCGACACTCAATTTCAGTGTCGACACATGCAGAAGAAACTGTGTCGAGACATACAAGGAATTGTGTCGACACCTTGTAGACTTGTGTCGACACTTACACAACATGTGTCGACACTTGGTCTATAAGTGTCGACACTTAAGAACAGAAAGTCTCGACACTAACTGACAGTTAGAGAATTTCAAGAAGTGACTGGTTGACATGACAGCTGCCGATCCAGCCGGTCTACATCAACTGTCAGAGAAGTCAGAAGTCTGTTATAAACGGATCAGCCGGTTACCATGAAGGAAGCCTATAAATAGGCACCCATAGTTTACAGAAAGATAATATAGAAGGTTGTTCATTATCATTACATGTTGTGAGAATAACTGAAGGGTTGATCAGATTAAATCAAGAAGTGATACATAGAGGATCAACACAAGAAGATCAGGCAGTCCAACTGCAGATCTAAGAAGTTGGAGAGAGAGAGCTCCAACAAGGATTCAGTCTTTGGAACTAAGGCTGAGAAGAACAATTCAGAGTCATCTGGATTTCAAGAAGCAGAGATCAAGGATCAACTGCAGAAGATTCAGACTAATTCAGTTCTACTCAAGAAGCTTTGAAGAAAGCTAAGTCAGTTTGGATCAAGCTGAGTTCTTCCAAGAACTCTTCAAGAAACTCTCAACTCCTCTCATCCTTTCTGAGTTGTAGAGTTAGCATTTGTAATTTCTATTTTAAACTTGTAAGATCCATTGGATCTGAGTGATTGTAAGCCTATTTTATAAAGGCTGAGGGTAGGGCTTGGTGCCTGAGTGTAGGAGTTGAAGAACTCTGAGTGTAGGCCTTTAATTGGCTGAGTGTAGGCCTGGGTGGCTGAGTGTAGGCCTTTTGGCTGAGTGTAAGGCTTTGGGCCTGAGGTAGGAACCTTGTTTGGTTCTGAGCTAGTGGAGAAGTTTGGCCGAATCTAGTACACTGCTAGATAGGCGAAGGGGGAAAGTGGATGTACCCAAAGATTGGGGAACCACTATAAAATTAGTGTGTCTGCTGTGCTGTGTGTTGTGGCTTTTCTGTGTGATTTCTGTGATGCTGTTAACTGTAATAATCTGTGAAAAACTGTTGTGCTGCCAAACAAAAGTTAAAAAGGTTTAGGTCACCTATTCACCCCCCCCCCCTCTAGGTGTTTAGGTACCATATCTTTCAAGTGGTATCAGAGCGAGGTTCCTCAAAATCAGGACTAACTGTCTGAGGAGATCCAGTTTGGCAGATTCAGATTAAGTCAGGAACACAGTTTCAAGAAAATCAAGAAACATGGGTTCTTCAGAGAATCATAAGGAGTTGGGTTCAATGAAACTACCTATATGCAGAAAAGAGATCTTTGGGATCTGGAAAGAGAGGGTTAGGCTTTTTATGGAAGCCTCTGACCCTAGGATATACATCACAGTCAAAGAAGGGCCATATGTGCCCATGAAGATTTCAGTATTGGATGCAAATCAGAGGACTCCAAAGGATTTCTCTGAAATGACCAAGGATGAGATTGTCCTAGCAACCATGGACAAAAGAGCACAGAATATAATAGTTAGTGCAATTGATGATGCCACCTTCCAGAACCTTATTCACTGTAAAACTGCAAAAGAAATGTGGGATACCCTCATTGTCTACATGGAAGGTTCTGAAGAAGTAAGGCAAGATAGGAAGTCCTTGCTTAATCAAGAATATGAGAGCTTTAGGCAAGGAAGAGGAGATAGCATCACTGAATGCTACAAGAAATTTTATAGAATTGTAAATGAACTCATGTCATATGGAAGAGAGTTCACAAACTATGAGTTGAATGATAAATTCTTAAGGTCCCTCACCAAAGACTGGGACACCAAGATCTGTGCCATCAGAGAAATGGCAAAGTTGGGAGAAATTCCTCCTCCCACACTTTTTGGCAAGTTGTTATCTTATGAGATGCAATTGTCAGTGAGAAAAGAAGAAGAAAAGTCAACAAGGACTGAATACAGAGAAAAGACTGTTGCCTTTAAGTCAGATGTACCCAGAAAGAGCAGGACCAAGTCATCAACTCCTCCTCCTGAGGTAGTTGAATCAGAATCTGAAGAGTCTGAAAGTACAAAATCTACAAGCAGTGAAAGTGATGAAGACTTTGCTGCATTCACCAGACATTTTCAGAAGTTCCTTAAGAAGAAACAGTGGAGGTCTAGACCTTCATCTTCCAAAGGGAAAGAGGTTCAGTATCAGGAAAAGAAGCCTTCAAAGAAGGACAAGAAAAGGACCAAGACTAGTAAGGCAACTGGATCCAAGATAATTTGTTACTGCTGCAATAGACAGGGCCATGTTATTGCAGACTGTCCTGAAAGAAGGAAGGAATCCAGTGACAAAAAGAAAACACACTTCAAAGGAAAGAAGGAGAAGTCCTTTGTTGCAAAGAATGAGAAGACTCTTTCAGATATGTCTTCTTCAGACACTGAGACAGATGCTGAAGCCTATATTGGGCTATTTGCTGAAGAAGAAGAAGAGTTTATGCAGATCATGGAATCTATCTATGAGCAAGAAGACTGTCAAGCCAAGGACTGATGGCTTTGACTGAAAGTACCAAAAACCTGGAGCAGCCAGGACCCAGTCAGGTACAAGGTTTAACTCAAAGTTCTGATTCCAGTTCTAGTTCAGAGTCAGATTATTCTTCATCAAGTGATGAGAATATATCTGAGTCTGAGGGAGATATTCATCAACTCCTAGATGAATATCAAGTACTATTGCAAGCCTATAAGAAAAGCAAGACCCTAGCCAAAAATTTGGCAAGGAAATTGCTGATCTCAAGGCAGCTGCAATAGATTATGAGAAGAATTATGATCAAAAACTGAATGAAGTGGCCAGGCTGAAACACATTACTGTGATTCAGATGGGTACCTATTACATTTAAGAATGATCAAATTAAGAAACTGGAGATTAATCTTCAGAAGGAGAAAGAGCTAGTAGCTAGGTTTTCAAAACCTAAATCAGTGCTACCCTTGATTGATGACTTTGTTCATCATAAAGGAAAGACTGGACTGGGATTTGTTAATCCAGCTAGGACTGTTCAGAATCAGTCCAAGTCCAAGGGCAAAGCCCCAACATTCACTAAGACTGCTGTAGTTAAGACAGCCAAGTCTGTACCTAAGCAAAGGTACAACAAATTTGAATGTTGGTGCTGTGGCAAAGTTGGCCACTTTGCTTTGGATTGTTGGCACAATGCCAGTGCCAAGTTGAGTAGCAAGTTACCTGTTGGAAAGACAGCAGGTAGCTATGTCAATTTGCAAACTAACAATCACCAAGGACCCAAGTTTACTTTGGGTTCTAAGGTTCATTAATTTGTTTTGCAGGAGAATCCAAGTGGCCATACCCCTACATGGTACTTGGATAGTGGATGTTCCAGACACATGACTGGAACTAGGGGACTACTGAAGGATTTCACTCCAATCAAGAATGGTCCAAAGGTGACCTTTGGTGGTTCTGAAAAAGGAATCATCAAAGGGTTTGGTAACATTTCTTCTAACCTTGTTACCATTACTCAAGTGGCTTATGTTAAAGGTTTGAAACATAACCTCATTAGTATAAGTCAATTAAGTGATGTAGGGTATGACATCTCATTTGTTAAAAATGGTTGTCATATCAAGAGGTCAAGTGATCAAAAGATCATTTTGACAGGTTATAGGAAGAGAAATGTCTATTGTTTAGACATTATGGTTGAGAACAATAGTTCTCCAGTTTGTCTTGTAGCTGATGAGACAGTCTCTCAATGTGTCAAGTGGCACAAGAGGCTTGCTCATCTTAATTACAAGACTATTGGCAAACTCTTTAGTAAAGAGTTAGTGAGGAATGGTCCTCAAGTTAAGTGTGTCAAAGATGGCATTTGCTCAGCTTGTCAAAAGGGCAAGCAGACTAAATCCACCTTTAGAAGCATTGACAACAAGGATGCTGTGAGGTGTTTATACCTCTTGCATATGGATCTATTTGGTCCAATGCCAGTTCACAGCTTAGGTAGGAAGGTCTACACCTTTGTAGTTGTTGATGACTACTCAAGGTTTTCCTGGGTGTTCTTCTTAAAGCAGAAATCTGAAACACCTAGTGTCTTCCACAGTTTTGTTAAGCAAATTCAGAATGAATTGAACTGTACAGTGGTCAAAATTAGAAGTGACCATGGTACAGAGTTTCAATCTGAAAGCATGACAAAATTATGTGAAGACTATGGGATATTTCAAGAATTCTCTTCACCTAGAACACCTCAGCAAAATGGCATTGCTGAAAGGAAAAATAGAACCTTGATTAGAGGCTGGTAGAACTCTATTAAGTGATTCATCACTGCCAGAATATTTCTGGGCTGAAGCAGTAAACACTGCATGCCATGTGATAAATAGGGCTACCATCACTAAAAGGTTAAACAAGACCCCTTATGAAGTAGTGAAAGGCAGGAAACCAAATCTATCCTATTTCAGGATTTTTGGTTGTAAATGCTTCATACTTAACAATGGGAAGACTTACTTAACTAAGTTTGCTGCCAAATCCCAAGAGGGAGTGTTTGTTGGGTACAGCAGTAATAGTAAGTCTTATAGAGTCTACAACTTGACTACACAAGTTGTAGAGGAGTCTGTGCATGTAGTTTTTGATGAGTCACAACTAATTAACAATGAGTTGTCTAGTAGTGTGTGCAGCCCCTCAGGTCTTTCTAAGAAGATGGACAAGCTAACCATGGAAGATGTACCTGCTGCAAGACAGCAAGTAGAAGAAGATGGCTTATGTCCAGGGGGAGAACTACATGTACCAGGAAGCTGAAGAAGTACAAGGAACTCAGCATAATGAAGATGCTGAAGAAGTACAACCAGAAGTAAGGATGCCTCCAGCCAACAGGCATCTAAGAGATCATCCAGTGGAGCTGATCATTGGAGATCCAAGACAAGGTGTTCAGACAAGGAGCAGAAATCAGAATGCTGCAGTATATTCAAGTTTTCTGTCTCAAATAGAACCAAAGAAATTTGAAGAAGCAATACAAGATCCACAGTGGACTGAAGCTATGCAGGAAGAGCTAAACCAGTTCAAGAGGTGCAAGGTTTGGGAACTTAGTTCCTAAGCCTAAAGATCACAATGTGATAGGAACAAAGTGGATCTACAGAAACAAGTTAGATGAACAAGGAGTCATCATTAAGAATAAGGCAAGATTGGTTGCAAAAGGATATAGGCAAGAAGAAGGTATTGATTTTGATCAAACCTTTGCTCCAGTAGCCAGACTGGAAGCCATAAGGATGTTCTTGGCCTATGCAACCTACCAAGGATTCAAAGTATACCAAATGGATGTGAAGTCAGCATTCCTTAATGGTAATTTAAAAGAAGAAGTATATGTGGAGCAGCCTTCAGGTTTTGTTGATCCTACTTTCCACATTATGTCTATAGACTTAGGAAAGCATTGTATGGGTTAAAGCAAGCTCCTAGAGCTTGGTATGAAACCCTATCTAGTTTCCTCATTGAGAACAAGTTCACAAGGGGGAAAATAGATAAGACTCTATTCCTTAGGGAATCTAGAGGCAAAGTAATACTTGTCCAAATATATGTAGATGACATTATATTTGGGTCTACTGAAAGTAGCCTTTGCAAAAAGTTTGCAAAGCTTATGCAGAGTCAATTTGAAATGAGTAGTATGGGAGAACTGAAGTTTTTCTTGGGTCTCCAAGTTAAACAGACTGAAAGTGGTCTATCCATATGTCAGTCTAAGTTCACCCTAGAACTCATAAGGAAATATGGTATGGATTCCTCCAGTACCATGAAGACTCCTATGGGGTCAAGTATGTCTCTAAGCAAGGATGATGCAGGGAAACCTGTAGATGAAACCTTGTATAGAGGGATAGTTGGCTCCCTTACTATACTTGACTGCAAGTAGGCCTGACATTATGTATGCTACATGTGTTTGTGCCAGGTATCAAGCCTGCCCCAAAGAGTCTCACTTGACTGCAGTCAAGAGAATCTTGAGATATCTAAAGGGCACACCTTATCTAGGCCTCTGGTACCCTAGGAATGGAGATTTTGATCTAACAGGCTATTCAGATGCAGACTTTGCAGGATGCAAAGAAGATAGAAAAAGCACAACTGGATCCTGTCAATTCCTAGGTGGAAGACTTCATTTCATGGAGTAGTAAGAAGCAAACCAGTGTGGCCATCTCCACAGCTGAGTCAGAATATGTAGCTGCAGGAAGTTGCTGTGCTCAACTTCTGTGGATTCAACATCAGCTAGAAGACTATGGATGTCAGGTAAGTAGAACTCCACTTTATTGTGATTCTACTAGTGCTATTTCCATAGCTAATAATCCTGTATCACATAGTAGAACTAAACATATTGAGATTAAATATCACTTTCTTAGGGAGCATGTAGAAAGAAATGATATTGCACTTGAATATGTTAAAACAGATAATCAGATAGCTGATATGTTCACTAAGCCCTTAGAAGAAGCTAAGTTTAATAGGTTCAAAATTGAACTAGGTATGATAAACTTAGACTAAGTATACAGAACAAAAATTGGCTAAGTAAAAAGGTGTCGACACATAGACAAGTCTATGTCGACACAGAATAGTAAGTGTCGACACTTCAGGAAAATGGTGTCGACACATCTAGGAAGTTTAGTGTCGACACTTCAGAATGTTAGTGTCGACACATGTCGAGTAGGTGTCGACACATCCAATAAAGTGTCGACACTTAAGTTTTACTCAGAATTTTTCTAAGTAAAGTCTCGACACATGTCGAGTATAGTGGTGTCGACACTTAACCAAGTGTCGACACATAAAATCTGTTGACTAAATTTGTGTCGACACATGAGTGTCGAGACATTATAAGTCAGTGTCGACACTTATTGACAGTGTCGACACATCATTAGAAATTCATCCCGCCTGTTCGTCTTCAAACAAGAAAGGTATAAATAGGGTTCTGTTTGTGTTGTCGACACGCTTTCAAAGTTTCGAGACCTAAACTCTTGTGTCGACATTTCTCTCATCTCAAGACTAAATCTTCAAACCCTAATGGCTCCCAAGCTGGAAGAGAACGTCAACGAGGGCTATGAGCTCGTGCGAGGCGCCATTCGACGACAGCGATCAGGAATTCAAATCAGTGATAACCCTAATTGCCAATTCAGGATTGGAGTTCTTGGTTTCAGAACCAACGAAAATCTGGAAGAAGGAAGTCATTGAATTCCTTTCTGGCGCGTCCATAGATGACTCAGGCTTCAGGATTAAGTCCAGGGTGCATGGCACCAAAGTCAAACTATCCCCCAAGTCTTTAAGAAAGGTACTTCAGCTACCTAAGATTCAAGAAGAAGAGGAGGTAACTGCTTCCAAGACCAGGGAAGCTCTTACTTGGTGTGGCCTGGATCCAAAAATGAAGGTGGGATCAGTCTTCAACAGGAAGGGGATGAACAATCAAGGCAAGTTCTTGTCTGAAGTAGTGGGCAAGGTAATCCTGAGCAAACCAGGAGGGCATGACAGGGTGTCTGCCTCCATGTTTGAAGTCATGACCAGAATCATCTTCACTCTGAAGACAGATTGGTCAATGGTGGTTTATGAGAAAATAAAAGAAAGCCTGAAGAAGCCCAATCTGGGCAGGATAATAAGTCTCTACCTGGCTGGATCCAATTCCAGAGGTAATGAGCTCTGCTAGCAGGAACAAAGATCAATCATATGAGGAGAATGGACTCAAGGATATTCTCAAGATGGGAAAGGGTGCTGGTGTCAAAGGACTTGGCCACCCCTGAGAAACAAACTTCTAAGAGAGACTCTCCTCCCAGGAAGAAGAGGAAGATAGCTGCTGTGCCTCAAGAGACCTCCAGCAGCTCAGGCAGTGAAGAACATGTGGTCTTCACTCCTGAAACTCCAGTTGATGTGGCTGCAGAAAAGACACCTGCTCCTCAGGAGGCAGCTGACATCCAGGGGGAGCTTCCAGGTGTAGCAGAACCATCTACCCTGGAGAGTGAACAAGCCACCCTCCTCATTCAAGAGGTACTTGTTGACCTTAAAACTTTCAATTTTTCTATAATAAATTCTGATTTGTCTGATGACCATCAGCAATATCAGCCAGCACACCAAGAACCAGATGTTGTTCTTTCCAGACACATCTGTTGTGGTACCTGATCAAGTGGTTGAAGAACCAAGTACATCTCCTGCACAGTCTCCAGCAGAAGTATACCATGGAAGATCTCTTTTTGAACTTAGATCAAGAAGATTTTGATATGGAAAAGACTGCTGCTGATGCAGTGAAGGATGCTGTTGCTGAGGGGGAGACTTTGGATATTCAAGAAGAGCCTATAAGGCTAGATACTGAGAAGGCACAAGATGTGCATACTGAAAAACCATCCAGCCCTAAGGATAGGGTGGATATAGCAAGTACATCTGAATCTGAAGATGATGAAGCTGAGCAAGCTCAGAAAAAGAAGTTCTTTGTATTTAAGAGAAGGAGCCAGAGCTATAAGAAGGCTCTACAAACAGTTGCTCAAGCATTCCTTAGTTCAACAATCACCATCCACTGATTACAGTGCTCTATTGCTTGCCTTGCAAATCAAGATGGATGAACAAAGGAAGGCCTTGGAAACTTATGTTGATGAAGGACACAAAGCTCTCCAATCTGATCTGGGACAGGAAATCAAGTCAATAAGGTTTGAAATGAACCTTAATAAAAAGGAGATGACTGATAATTTTACCAAGGGTGCTAATGCTGTGGTATATCTGGCTAAACATCAAGAAACAATTAAAGAGAAAGTGGATGATATAGCACTCAAGCAAGGCTATGTGCTGGAAAATCAGTTGAGGATGAATGATAATCTGACTGCATCTCACAATGCAATAGTCACTGAAATCAAGAAAACGTCTGATGAACCATCAAACTCCACTGCTGCTGCCCAGGCTGATTTTGATAAGATATTTCAAGCAGAGATTGCTGCTGTCCAGACTGCAATAAAAGACTCACAGAAGGTCATCTCAGAACAGCTTACAAAGCTAAGACCTTTCTTTAAAGAGGGCATAAGGTATTTGGATATCCAAATCAGATTTCAGAAAGATGATGTGAGAGATCATGTGGCCCAAGAAGTCATAAAGGGGGAGAGAGTGTTAGTCAAAGCCAGTTCTGAGCATGCAAAATGGATTTCAAATTCTATAAGGGCTACACTTGGATATCCTCCCCTGTGTGATGACAATGAAGTGGCTGAATCTGGTATTCAAGGAACATATCTTGGAGGTGAGCAACAAGCAGTGGCTGATGTAATCTATCCACCTCCAGACTTTGAAATGATTCATGCAGATATAAGCACTATGTATAGTCCACTTGCTGGCAAGCCAACTGTTATTTTGGAAAAGGTTGTTCAACCTATCACAGCTGCAATGCAAGAGGCTTTGGACAAGGAAGAAGAAACTAGGCTGTCAAAGAAGAAGTTTAGGGAAATTGCTGAGCAAAAGCCAGATTTTGAACAATGGAGCCCTACTTCTAGGAACATAATTCTCACAGCCTGGAAAGCAGCCAAAGACAATGCCCATGAAAGGAACAAGTGGTTTTCAGAGGCTGAATGGAGAAAGCATGAGATTAGGCAAGAAGCCATTGTCCAACACAGAAGGAAGGCCAAGTTAGGAAAGCTACCTCCAACAGCTGTGGAGCCTAGCAAGTACTTTCCCAAGCCCTATCATTATTTTGAAAGGCAAAAGATCAAGGCAGATAAGCAAGATCTAAAAGGGAAGAAGACTGCTGAAGCTGAGCCTGCTGCTGCTGCTGTGAAAGCTCAAGTTAAAGCTGGAAAAGGGATTGTTATCAAAGAACCTGATCAGCACTAGATTAGGAATTAACTTGATGCTTATTGTAATTTGTTAAATGATAAACATTGTAATACTTCATTGAAAATGTATAAGAAACATTATTGGAACAGTATATGATAAATATAGTATGAATGTTCTGAAATATGTGTGTTTCTTAATTGTTCTGCAATGTTTAATAAGTATACATGTGTGCTTTACTACATGTTCAAGTTTACCCTGTTGTCATTAATATGTTTTACATCATTTTGTAATTTTTAAATTATGAGTGGTGTATATCATTGACTAAGGGTTATGACTTCTCCAAATAGGGGGAGATTGTTGGGTACATTGGTCAAATGTACCTGATTTGAAGAAGCCTCACCTAACTCAATGATATACATCAGAATGTATTTGATGTTTGTTTGAGTTACTTGTGCAGGTTAGGTATACACTGGACTGAAGCTGAAAATTTCTAAGTCCATGTGTCGACACCCAGAGGCAAAGTGTCGACACTTGAGAAAGCTTGTGTCGACACCCAGACATGCAGTGTCGACACTTGGAGTCATTGTGTCGACACCTGGGAAGAAGAGTCGACACTAGTCAGAAAGTGTCGACACTTGGAGCTGTGTCGACACTCAGTGTAGAAGAATGCAGAAAAGCTGTGTCGACACTTAGCAGAAGTGTCGACACCCAAGAAGAGCTGTGTCTACATCAGAAAGTGTCGACACTTGAAGTGAGTGTCGACACTCAGCAAAAGTCTACAGATTCTAAGTACAAGTGTCGACACTCAACACAGTGTGTCGACACTATGCAGAAGACTCAGCACTGGAAGTAAGTGTCGACACTCAACACAATGTGTCGACACTTAGCTAAAGACTCAGTATTTGTAGAATGTGTCGACACTCAGCACAATGTGTCGACACACAATCAGAAGAGTCAACACTTGAAGAAAGTGTCGACACTCAGCACAAAGTGTCGACACTTAGTTG
This sequence comes from Platanthera guangdongensis, assembly GCA_039583875.1. Classification (NCBI taxonomy): domain Eukaryota; kingdom Viridiplantae; phylum Streptophyta; class Magnoliopsida; order Asparagales; family Orchidaceae; genus Platanthera; species Platanthera guangdongensis. The sequence continues at coordinate 129,328,449 of CM077147.1, read as the reverse complement.
AAGACTCTACACTTGAAGAAAGTGTCGACACAAGGAGCTGTGTCGACACTTAGCAAAGAACAGAAAAGTTGTAAAATATTCTAAGTATAAGTGTCGACACTAAGGGAATGTGTCGACACTCAGCTGAAGAATCAAGAATGAAGACTTGTGTCGACACCAAGAATCAGTGTCGACACTTGACAGTTTCAACACATGAAGATGTGTCGACACAAAGGAGATGTGTCGACACTTAGAAGAATACAGATAAAGAATGAAGTATAAGTACTTGTGTCGACACTCAATTTCAGTGTCGACACATGCAGAAGAAACTGTGTCGAGACATACAAGGAATTGTGTCGACACCTTGTAGACTTGTGTCGACACTTACACAACATGTGTCGACACTTGGTCTATAAGTGTCGACACTTAAGAACAGAAAGTCTCGACACTAACTGACAGTTAGAGGAATTTCAAGAAGTGACTGGTTGACAAGACAGCTGCCGATCCAGCCGGTCTACATCAACTGTCAGAGAAGTCAGAAGTCTGTTATAAACCGGATCAGCCGGTTACCATGAAGGAAGCCTATAAATAGGCACCCATAGTTTACAGAAAGATAATATAGAAGGTTGTTCATTATCATTACATGTTGTGAGAATAACTGAAGGGGTTGATCAGATTAAATCAAGAAGTGATACATAGAGGATCAACACAAGAAGATCAGGCAGTCCAACTGCAGATCTAAGAAGTTGGAGAGAGAGAGCTCCAACTAAGGATTCAGTCTTTGGAACTAAGGCTGAGAAGAACAATTCAGAGTCATCTGGATTTCAAGAAGCAGAGGTCAAGGATCAACTGCAGAAGATTCAGACTAATTCAGTTCTACTCAAGAAGCTTTGAAGAAAGCTAAGTCAGTTTGGATCAAGCTGAGTTCTTCCAAGAACTCTTCAAGAAGCTCTCAACTCCTCTCATCCTTTCTGAGTTGTAGAGTTAGCATTTGTAATTTCTATTTTAAACTTGTAAGATCCATAGGATCTGAGTGATTGTAAGCCTATTTTATAAAGGCTGAGGGTAGGGCTTGGTGCCTGAGTGTAGGAGTTGAAGAACTCTGAGTGTAGGCCTTTAATTGGCTGAGTGTAGGCCTGGGTGGCTGAGTGTAGGCCTTTTGGCTGAGTGTAAGGCTTTGGGCCTGAGGTAGGAACCTAGTTTGGTTCTGAGTTAGTGGAGAAGTTTGGCCGAATCTAGTACACTGCTAGATAGGCGAAGGGGGAAAGTGGATGTACCCAAAGATTGGGGAACCACTATAAAATTAGTGTGTCTGCTGTGCTGTGCTGTGTTGTGGCTTTTCTGTGTGATTTCTGTAATTGCTGTTAACTGTAATAATCTGTGAAAAACTGTTGTGCTGCCAAACAAAAGGGAAAAAGGTTTAGATCACCTATTCACCCCCCCCCCCCCTCTAGGTGTTTAGGTACCATATCTTTCACCAGGGATTATTCATACTGCACCCTTTATTTCTTCTGATAATCAATCCTCTGGTAATCCTCTAAAGTATACCTTATTTATGCTATATGCAGACCATGTCCTATTATTACCCCAAAAATGGAATCTTCCAATTCTTAGGGCCTCTTGCCCTTAAATATTTATCCTAGGGTAGTATGGGCTAATAGAACTATCATATGGGTTCTAATAATTTTCCTTGGCCAATCAATCACTTAATTAAATCTTTTAAATTAATTCCTAGGTCACTTTACACATGAAGTAGTATGATTTAAAATCCACTGACCTAGGTAATTTTTCCTGAGATGTATGATGATAAAATATTTCTGTCTTCAGGGTTTCACAATTTTCCTTTGACTATTTATACCAATTCTTTATTTAATATGAAATCTACATAATTTCCATTTTTACAAATGAAGTACAAGGAATATGTAATCCAAAATTCCAGGAACATTACAGAACATATAAAATATTAATTTATGACTATTGGCAGAGTTTCATCAACTTTTATAGTGTAATGGCCTAACAATTCCCATTCTTACATATTTACCAAAATGCCATTATATTAATTTTAAAACTATCAGCACACCCATAAATTCTTAAATAATTATGCAAGACTAATAATACAATATTACAACACTAAACATATTTTCAAATTTTTCTGAGGCGTATATCCATCAATTCAAGAATAAACGATATAAGGGTAAAATGGGCATTTCAAGATATTTTACTCTAAAAGTTCTTCAAACAGAAATATCAACTTTTTCTAAGTCAAATATAACCTTATTTTCAACTTGGCAAAGTTTGAGGATTTTTACTTAAGGAAAACCTATTTTTCAAATTTATTTTCAAAAGGAGCTATATTTTTAAAAATTCCAATTAATGGGATTTTTGATTCCAAAAATCCCATAATTAATCTGAGGGGTGAACTTTACCCTAATGAACCACTGGGATCAAATCTATGATTTTTTAATGCCTCCATTAGGCTAAATGCACAATATTTAAATTATTGTCATTGACACACCAAGGCAATATATGAACCAACACATGCAAGTGGATTTTCCAACATGCAGTGATCCAAATGTGCTGAAATTTATATCATGCACCAATGATGTCCCCAAGGACCTATCACCAAAATTTGGGGTCATGAGTAGTCATATAACTCCAAATATTTCATTTATTTAGTTTTTGATATTATGATCAAAACTATAAAAAACGTTATTTCAAAAATTCCCCATTTTTGGCAGGGGCTAGGTATGCCCTAATCATGCATGTACCCAACATTTGGATCCATGGTGATTGTCAGTTTGACTTGGGCATACAAATGAATTTCTGCACTTGTCTAGGACTAGTCCTAGGAGAAATGCCCTACAGGACTGTACACTACACCAAATCACAACTTTAAGGTGGAAAAGTAAAGGTAAGACAGTTAGATAGATTTTTCATTTAGGGACCAGCTTCTGGAAATGCCTCTAAGAGGCCTAAACATGACATGCAATATGACTGAATTTTTGTGACAGAATTATACTATTCATCACATTTAAAATTAAATCATATTAATATATCTGCACGAATCCTAAAGCGGAATGGACGGAATCAGGTTATCCCCTACCTCCAGCCAATGGCTGAGATCGAGCCGACCTGGAGAAACTTTGCTGGCGTATTTCGGCCAGCTGAGGCGGCGCCACCCCCGGCCTACGGTGCCATCACCTTCACGGTGGTGCTGGCTATCGTTTCCCGGTGATGGGGCGGCGGGAGACGGCGGCGACGGCGATCCCGAGCGGTTTCTAAAGCTTGGAAAAATCTCACTTTTATCCCATGTCATCGGGCTCAGTTGAGCCCGATATCTCACCTAATCGATCTAGGATCCTAGTACGGGTAGAGGTGAGGTGAAACGAACCTGGATTGGGGCTTGGTGGCGGTTCAGGCGGCGGTTTGCCATGGTGGTGGTGCGCCGGCGAGCTCCTACCCTATTCCTGGATTCTCCACCGTTTTCCATGTTCCAGCACTCGATTTCAATTCTTTTTCTATCTCTGAAGCTGATGGAGGGGTTATTTGGGGCTGAGGTGGTGTATATGGGGAGATAGAACCTATGTGAGCTTGGTTTGAGCTTTGGTTGCTCCGCACATGCATGCCAGGTGGCTCTCAACCCCTAATTTCTTCTGGAATGATGAGAGGAGGTCGGCTAGCAGATGTTAGGCAGAGAATTGCAGCTGAAGGGGTGGCCATGTGGCCACCCTTCCTCTTCATCCCCATTTCTCTCTCCTCTTCCTCTTAAAATCCCATTTCTACCCCTTTCCATGCATTCTCTCTCCTGATTTATAGGGGTAGGGCTGGTCTTGTTCACTTGGGCTGGCCATGGGCCAAATTTGGTGGGCTTGGTCCAAGGAGAGTGAGCTTAGTCTTCATTTTCTTCTTTAGGTCAATTGTGTTGACTATGTTGACTTGAGTTGACTTGGTCAACCATGGTGGGTGGGCTGACCCCATTTGATGGTCATGAGCTTAGTGGCACCACCCAACTTGGGTTGGGTCAAGGGGGTGCCCTACTTAGGCTAATTTGGGGATTATGAGTGTGGGTTTGACCAAATTAGGCCCAAGGTTGACTTTGGTCAACTGGGGTCAAAGTGTTGACCAAGTGACATGTCCTAGGGTCCACTTAGATTGCTTTTAGGGTTAGGGCAATGTGGTGGGGTCATGGTATGGTTTGGGTCCCTATTTAGGCTAGTTTGACTTTGTCCTATAGTGGGCCCCACATGGCTACAACCCACTACCTAAGGTCAAACCTAGCTAAAACCCCTATCACCCATCCCATGCCTAACCCAATCTAAGTTGAGGGGTGCAAAAGTAACATGGGATGTTACAAATTCCAATAAATAAGAAAATAATTTCGTCCCCGAAATTTAAGTTCGGGTCTACGGGGTTCTACTTGCAAGAATTTTTAAGAAACTTTAAAACATAAATTGAAAGTACCTGATGCAAATAGCTCCGGGTGTTGCTCCAGAATCAGATCCCTCGGCTCCCAGGTGTGCTTCTCCCGTCCATGGTTGGACCACAACACCTTCACAAGAGGGACCTTCTTCTTCCGCAACACTCAGTTGGCTGTATCGTCAATCCGGATCGGCACCAATCTAACTGATCTGTCAGGCTATACCGGTCCGGCTGTAGTAGTAATGTGCTGCTCCGGCCGAAGGAGAGGTCTTCGCAAGGAAGAGACATGGAAGACGTCATGTAATGCACCCAACTCCGGTGGCAGCTGCAGTCGGTAAGCAAATGGGCCGATCCGCTCTAGGATCAGGTATGGCCCCATGTATCGTGGACTGAGCATCTTGTGCCTCCGCACCCGAGAGACACCGTGTACTGGACGTATCTTCAAGAATACTTTGTCTCCAACCTGGAACTCCACCTTCCGGTGCCGAGGATCATAATACTTTGCCTGCCTGCTCTGGGCCTCTAGTACCCGATCCCTGATCAAACGAATCTGCATTTCAGTATCCTCTATATAATCAGATCCAAGAGCCCTGGTATCCACATCCTGAACCCATGATAGCGGTGTCCGACATCTCCTCCCATAAAGTGCCTCATATGGAGCCATCCTAATGCTAGCCTGGTGGCTGTTATTGTACGAGAACTCAATCAGTGGCAGCAGCCCCTCCCAAGGCTTCGCTGTATCCAATATGCATAGTCTGAGTAGGTCCTCCATGGTCCGGATGGTCCGCTCGGTCTGTCCGTCGGTCTGCGGATGGAAGGCGGTACTAAAAGTAAGCCGAAATCCCAAGTAAGCATGCACGGCCCTCCACTCGCTCGAAGTGAACCGACCATCACGGTCCGAAACAATCGTCCTCGGAATTCCATGATATCTGACGAACTGCTCCACAAATAATCTCACCAGAACTGCAACTGGGGCATCCTTCCGAACTGGGATAAATCGCGCTACCTTGGTCAGTATATCCACTATGACCCATATGGAATCATGCCTAGATTGGGAGCGAGGCAATCCATGTACAAAGTCCATAGCAATGTCCTCGAACTTCCATTTTGGAACTGGCAGTGGCTGTAGTAAACCTCCCGGGCTTTTGCATTCTGCTTTCAGGTGCTGGCAGGTGTCGCAATGGGTCACAAAATCTGTGATCCCCCTCTTCATCCCAGGCCAATACATAGACCTCCGCAAATCTGCCCACATCTTGGTGATGCCGGGATGTACTGAATATCTGGAGCAATGAGCCTCTCTGAGTATGTCATCCCGGATACTGCCTCCTGCGAGTATGTAAATGCGTCCACGAAATCGAAGAAGATCATCCTGTAGCGTGTAGTACTCAACCTTGCCCCTCTCCAGGGCACTAAAAATCGGCTGTAATGCAACATCCAGCATCTGATGTGTTCGGATGCGCTCCCATATATAATCACCACTAATCACTGAGCTCAAATACTCTCGATACACCACTGGTTCGATCTCAGATACCATGGTAATGTGCATGTCTTCCATCATCCGTAGCAGCTCTATGGACATCAACCGAGGCTCCGGTCCAGAAGTGTCGGCCCTCCTGCTCAAGGCATCTGCTACCGTGTTCGCTTTTCCCGGATGGTAGTGGATCTTATAATCATAGTCGCAGAGGAATTCCAGCCATCTCCTCTGTCGCAGGTTTAAGTCCTTCTGTGTATCGATATATTTAAGATTCTTGTGATCTGAAAAGATGTCACAATGAATTCCGTATAAGTAATGCCTCCATATCTTTAGGGCGAATACCACAGCCCTGAGCTCTTAGTCATGTACCGGATAGTTATGCTCATGCTTCTTCAACTGTCTTGAAGCATAAGCAATAACATGTCCATGCTGCATCAGGACAGCACCCATCCCCTGATAAGAGGCGTCTGTGTAGATTTGGAATCCTCCACTCCCGGATGGAAGCGCAAGAATGGGGGATGAGATGAGTCGGTCCTTCAGCTCCTGAAAAGCCGTCTCGCACTGCTCTGACCAAAAAAATCTGCATCCTTCTTCGTCAAGGACGTGAGGGGGAGTGCTATCCTCGAGAACCCCTCTACGAACTTACGATAATACTCTGCTAGTCCCAAGAAACTGCGAATGTCAGATGCGGTCTTCGGTCGTGGTCAATCCCTCACTGTCTCTATCTTGGCTTGGTCCACTGCTAATCCAGCCCCACGGATCGTGTATCCCAGGAAATCCACCTCCTGCAGCCAGAAATGGCACTTTGAAAACTTTGCGTACATCTGGGACTCCCTCGGCCTCTGCAAGAACAGCGTCAAATGCTCTCTGTGCTCTTCCTGAGTCCGGGAGTATATCAAAATGTCGTCGATGAATACAATCACGAAGCGGTCTAAGAAGTGCTCGAATACACAGTTCATTAAACTCATGAATGCGGCAGGGGCATTCGTGAGCCTAAAAGGCATCACCGTGAACTCGTATAATCCATAGCGTAAACTGAATGTCGTCTTCGGTATGTCCTCTTCCCTGATGCGGAGCTGGTAGTAGCCGTATCGCAAATCTAGCTTAGAGAACCAGAAGGCTCCGTGCAACTGATCAAATAGCTCATCTATCTGAGGCAGAGGATAGGTATTACGGACCGTTAACTGGTTCAGCTCCCGGTAATCTATGCATAGTCGCAATGACCCGTCCCTCTTCTTTACAAAGAGAACTGGCGCTCCCCACGATGATGAACTGTGTCGCACAAATCCTGACTCGACTAGCTCCTGTAGTTGAGTCCTGAACTCTGCTAACTCCCTGGGAGCCATCCTGTAGGGTGCCCGGGACACCGGCCTCGCTCCCGATACTAGCTGAATCCTGAAATCCAAGTCTCTGGCAGGTGGTAGCCCAGGTAATTTCTCCGGGAATACGTCGGAGAAATCCCGGACCACCGGAATATCTGAAATAGTCGTCTCTGCTCCCACCATCTCAAAGCAGATAAGGTAAACTTCCTCTCCCTGCTCGTGGGCCTTCACAGCCTGTACAGAAGATAACAATAGGTGGCAGATGGGCTGAATACCTTTGATGATAACATGAGAGTCTCCATTCCTTAGCATGATCCTCCTGGACGTACAATCTATCTGAGCATGGTTCCGATGTAACCATGTCATGCCCAAAATCAAGTCGAAGTCCTGCAGCTTCAGAATAGTTGCTGGCGCCTCAAATTCCTTGCCGTCAATCTCGGCCTCCATATCACAATGTGCAGTGGTCCGCAGCTCTGACCCATCGGGTAGATGCACCCTCATCACTAGTCCAGGAAATCTCTCCACGCCTTCGAGTCCGTCTATGAAGGCCTCGGATACGAACGAGTGTGAAGCACCCGTGTCGAAGAGAGTATGAGCGGGCTTGCCGCTGATCATAACTATGCCTGAGGTTTGTTTACGTTAAAATTAATTGTTACCCTATAGTTCCAGGTACTATATAATTGAAAACTCAAGAAATTTAATAATTAACCTTAAGTACATGTGATAACCTCCTCGGGGTTCCTCTCCTCTGTGAGGTCCAAGGCGTATATCTGCTCCTGCTCGCGTCTCCTGCCGTGATATCCCCGGCCTCGTCCTCATCCTCGGCCTCGGCCTCGGCCCTGCTGTACTGGGGCCACTGGAGGTGGAGGAGGAGGAGGAGGATGGAATCGATGCGGGCACTCCGACCTAATGTGCCCGGGCTGGCAGCATCCGTAACAAACTACCTGTCGGTGGCCACGGTCATCGTGTCTCCTCGGATCATGCATCTGTAGAGGTGGGGGAGCCAATGCAGGAGGAGGCCCCTGCTCCTGCCTGAAGTTGGGACGACAACGTCCCCCACCTTTCTTGTATCTGATAGTCCTGCCTCTCTGAGAGCCCCTACTGCTCACACCTGATGTCGACCTATCAAACGGTCTCTTCCCTCTGCCTTACACCATCAGCTGGTCAGCCTCCAGCTTCTTTGCCATCTCGATGATTTGCCTAGAGGTATCATGAGAAATGAATAGCAAGGCCTGCCTCAAATCGTCCCTGAGGCCTCGGTAGAACCTCTTGGCATACCTCCTATCATCGTTATCCAGAATCCCTGCGAACCTGGCCAAATGAGAGATCTCTCTCTGATACTCGATCACCGATCTAGTCCCCTGCCTGAGGTTCAAAAACCTCTCCTCCAAGGCATCTCTATCCGTAGCAGAGATGAAGTGATCCAGAAATACATCGCCAAACTCCTCCCATGATATCTCTGACAGCTCCCAGTCCACATATGTAGACTCCCGCACTGATTTCCACCATCTCTTCGCATGAGCCTCTAGTGCAGAGGTGGCTAGAGGTACTGCCTCACCTACTGGGCAGCTGATGCCTGCTAAAATCTCGTGTATGGCCTCCAGCCATTCCTCCGTCTTTATCGCATCCTCTGTCCCACGGTACGTCGGTGGGGACAGGCTCTTGAAGGCACTCAGTGTAACACCCCCTATCCGTCACATAGCATATAGCAGTAGGTCCGGCCGGGGCCCGATGTCGTATGCCACAGACAGACCGGGTGGTTACTTATGGAAACCATCCAACCAATCTCAACGTCCTACACAGAGCATTCTAGCGGAAGCAGTTTATAAAAGTTACAATAAAGAACCCAGCATAGAGCCTGAATGTCCACTAGTACAAAATAGGAATGTTATACAAAATACTCAAAATAAGCCTTAAGGCCTTACAAAATGCTTCACTTCCAATTACATGTTTTACAAACCACGGCACGCAGGCCGGTCACACATGAATAAAGCAGTAAACACTTCCAATTTAGGCCTTCAAGGGCCGGCTTCGCATTCGGGCTTTAGCCCGCTATTGACCGCTTGGTCCAGCTGCACCTGCGAGCAACAAACCACCGCACGGTGGCAAAACAAGGCAACGGTCAGCAATGCTAACCAAATTATAACGATCCCGCCCCCAACTCGGGGCGGCGATGCTCCTTCCCTGCATTTCATTAGCATATGCGAGCAATATAATAGCATTCAATTCATCACAGACGTTGGCTCTCACGGCCACACGCCCCTTGCTCTCAGGGCACATTCTCGGTGAACCGGTCGATGTCACGTCAATTAAAGCCATTAACATTCCGGACTCACCACTGCCACTTGGACGGCCAAACCTATGAGCAGTTTGTCTTCCCGGCATGGGTCACGTCAATTTAATCCATTGACCGTCGAAGACTCTCATCTATGCCAACGGCAAGTGCCACGTAACCTTAGGTCTCTTTAACCCGAACGACATAGATATGGGTACGGTTCCATCTAACCCGTGCTCACGTCGCAACGACAATTTAAGCCATTTGCGCGGGTTAAACTTCCGCCGAGTCCCATTTTCATCACAAGTCACATAACCCGGTTATGTTCAAGTTGGCTCTCAAGCCACCAAGTTGGCAAGATCTCGTATCCGCCCAGTTTTCCGGGTGCACCTTTGGGTTAGTCCCCAAGGCTCCCTGCTGCAATCTACCGCGTAGAAAACCCGAAAAACAACCAATAGCACGGAGTCTTCTCCGGCATTATGCAATGCAACATCACCGATCCAGACCAACATGTCCGGGTAGGCTTCACACATCATGCCTATGTCCGTTCTCGCTTACGGTCTCTAAACAACGGGGACTTCACATATCTACCCGAAGGAACGCCTCCAACTCTCCGCAAACTCGCGAGAGCGGGCTTCCTATGATAAGAAAGAGAGCTACTCATACTCAAGATGAGGATCGTTACCTTTGCGTTCCTCTTTGGCGCCATGGAAAAGTAATCGGATGAAAACCACCGCACTAGCGTTGCCTCCGTGGATCCGGAGTCGGCTCGCGATTCGGAGCTCCGAAGCTCCTCCAATGGCGGGATCTAGCTTCTTCTTCCTCCCTTGGCTCTCCTCTCTCTCTAAGGTTTTAGAAAGATGAGAAGTTAAGAAAAGTAAGGGTTTTCCAAGTCCATTCACGGGTATATCCCTTCAGGAACAACCCCCAGCAGTTGGATCTTCAGTTAAAGAAATGAACGGCTTCGATTCGGGGCTGAAATGCCCAATCTGGACCGAACACGGCCTGACACACGCCCGTGTCCAGGGCCGTGTGCCGCATTCACCGTCAAAATCGGCTCGCCTGGAACCTCACACAGGTATCGAACACGCCCGTGTCCGAGCTGACACGCCCGTGTTCCACCTCACACGGCCGTGTGTCCGGCCGTGTACCCCATGATTTTTCCCCAAAATCAACCCGAGCACTGCACGGGTTCTAGGACATGCCCGTGTCCTTACCCGTGTCACCTCAACACGCCTGGACCCCAGGCCGTGTACACGGTCTCGACATTTCGTCGAGCGAAGATCGTCGACCTGATGACACGGCCTTGGACATGCCCGTGTCCTAGGCCGTGTGCCTTGTCTCGACGAATCGTCGAACGAATCTCGTCGACTCCCCGGGACGATCGTCGACACGGGTCGACATGCCCTGCGACACGCCCGTGTTGCAGGCCGTGTGCCCACTCTCGACGCATCGTCGAGCGAATCTCGTCGACTCCCCGAGACGATCGTCGACACGGGTCGACACGCCCTGCGACACGCCCGTGTCGCAGGCCGTGTGCCCAGTCTCGACACAATGTCGAGACCAAAGTGTCGACTTCCCGTCTTAGTGTCGACACAGGCTTGACACGCCCTGGGACACGCCCGTTTCCCAGGCCGTGTGCCTGCAGCCAGAACCCAAACTGGCCCAAAACGTCCCCCTTCGCTCCTTTGAGTTTCGGGGCGTTACAACTCTCCCCCTCTTAAAAGAAATTCGCCCACGAAATTACATAAAGGAAAGACATGTACAAAATCAAAATTTGTACCTGAGCGGAACAACTCCGGATACTCGTCAAGCATAGTCTGCTCTCGCTCCCAAGAGAGCTCCTCACGACCGCAATTGTCCCACCGGACCTTGACCATCCTGATCTCTTTATTGCGTAGCCGCTTGACCTCCGAATCCTCGATCCGCACGGGCTTGACCTTTGTCGTTAGCCCACTATCCACCGGCACTTGATCAACCGCGATCACTTGCGTAGGCACTTGCACCGCCTTCCGAAGTACCGAAATGTGGAATACATCATGTAAACCACTAAGCTCCACTGAAAGCTTCAACCGATAGGCCGCTTCACCAACTCGCTCCAGAACCTCAAACGGTCCAAGGTACCTCGGGCTTAGCTTTTTCAATCGTCGCACCCGCGAGACACTCTTGAACGGCTTGATCTTTAAGTATACATAATCACCCACAGCGAATTCCATGTTCCTGTGCTTGGCATTATAGTACTTTGCTTGCCGGTCCTGAGCGATAAGCAACCTCTCCCGAATGGTTTGCACCAAATAAGTAGCACCCTCCACTTCCGATCGCCTATACAACCTTGACTCACCCGTTTCTAACCAAGACAACGACGTGCGACATTTTCTACCATATAGGGCCTCGAAAGGCGCCATCTGAATACTTGCTTAGTAGCTATTGTTGTATGCGAACTCCACCAAATAAAGGTGGTCTTCCCATCGCTTTCCGAAATCCAAGACACATATACGGAGCATGTCCTCCATGGTTCGATTGACCCTCTCGGTCTGCCCATCCGTTTGCGGATGGAAGGCTGTGCTGAATTTCAACTTTGTTCCCAACATTTGCTGCACCAGCCTCCAATCTTTTGACGTGAACCGCCCATCTCGGTCACTCACGATGCTGTGGGGCACACCATGAAGCCGTACTATGTTATCCACATAAAGCTTTGCCAACTTCTCCACCGGGTCATCCTTCCTATGTGGAATAAAATGCGACACCTTCGTTAATCGATCAACAACCACCCAAATGGCGTCATTTCCCTTCTGCCACCTTGGCAAACCATGCACAAAGTCCATAGAGATGTCGTCAAATTTCCACTCCGGAATAGGCAAGGACTTAAGAAATCCTCCCGGCTTTTGGCACTCCGCCTTTACCAAGGCGCAAGTTTGGCACTTCGCTACGTATAGCACCACATCCTTCTTTAAACCCGGCCACCAAAACAGTTACTTCACATCACGGTACATCTTCGTGCTCCCCGGGTGAATCGAGTACTTGGTATGGTGTGCCTCGTACAACAACTCCACCCGCAAATGACCCACACTTGGGACGCACAGTCGACCGTCTTTCCAAAGCAATCCGTCCTCCACGACGAATTGGGAATTTGACCCATCTAGAGCCTCTACCATGAACTGCTTCATATGAGCATCCATATCCAAAGCCTGCCGAATACGATCAGCCAGGTCATATTGGACTTCAGTCCAATTCAGAACTGCTTCAGCACTTGATTGTCTATCAACACAAACAATCTCCAACGCCCCCAACTCCCGCACCAACCGCTCATCATGCACCGATAGCCAATTGGCTTGAGCTGGGGCTCGGCGACTCAGCGCATCCGCAACCGCATTCCCTTTTCCAGGCACGTAGTGGATCTTGAAGGTATAGTCCCCCAGGAACTCCATCCACCTACGCTGCCGAATATTCAGATCTTTCTGATCAATAAGATACTTCAGTCTCTTGTGATCGGTGTAGATATCAATCTTCACACCGTACGAGTAGTGTCTCCACAGCTTCAAGGCAAAAATCACGGTCGCTAACTCCAAGTCATGGACCGGATAGTTCCTCTCATGCACTTTTAGTTGTCTCGAGCCATAGGCTATTACACTACCGTATTGCAGTAGCACGCAACCCAAACCGCTGCCCGAAGCATCGCTATAAATCTCATAGCCTTCGGTCCCACATGGAAAACTCAGCACAGGCGCCGTGGTCAACCGACACTTCAACTTCTCAAAAGCTCGCGCGCACTCCGACGTCCAAACGAACTTATGCTCCTTCCTCGTCAAAGTAGTGAGAGGTAACGCTATCCGCGAGAAGTTCTCTACGAAGCGCCTATAATAGCTGGCAAGCCCCAGAAAACTCCGGACTTCCGCTACAGTAGCAAGCTCAGGCCACTCCCGTATCGCAACAATCTTCGCCGGATCCACAGCAATACCCTCTCCACTCACTATATGCCCGAGGAACGCCACTGAGGATAGCCAAAACTCGCACTTCGAGAACTTGGCATACAACTAATTTCTCCTTAGCGTCTCCAACACCAAATGAAGATGCTTGAAGTGATCTTCCTCACTTTGCGAGTACACCAAAATATCGTCGATGAAGACGATCACGAAATGGTCCAAGTACTCCCTGAAAGTCCTGTTCATCAAATCCATGAATACTGACGGCGCATTAGTCAGCCCAAACGGCATGACCGTAAACTCATAATGCCCGTATCTCGTACTAAACGCTGTCTTCGGGATATCACTCTCCCTTATTCGCAGCTGATAGTACCTAGCCTTGAGATCCAACTTCGAGTACACCGTCGACCCGACTAACTGATCAAAGAGATCATCAATCCGGGGGATCGGGTACTATTCTTCTCCGTCAGCTTGTTTAGCTCCCGATAATCAATACATAGCCTCAAGCTTCCGTCCTTCTTCTTAACAAAGAGGACCGGTGCGCTCCAAGGCGAAGAACTCGGGCGCACATACCCTTGCTCCAACAACTCTTGCAGTTGAACTTTCAGCTCCGCCATTTCCTTAGGCGCTAGCCGATACGGAGATCGTGACACAGGCTTTGCACCTAGCACTAGCTCGATCGTAAAATCTATCTCCCGCTGAGGCGAGGCTCCAGGAAGATCTGCGGGGAACACATCAGGGTATTTCGATACCACTGAAATACAATCCAACGCGGGCTTCGGCTTTGCAACCTCCACTAGTGTAAAGAACAGTTCTGCACCAGCACGAACCTCCTTCACCACCTGAAGAGCAGACATCAATGTCTTGCTCGACCCCTTTAAGCCCGTAAAAGTCATCTCACGACTCGCTCCCAGCTTAACTTCCTTGTTACCGCAATCTATATGGGCCTGCTGCTCCGAGAGCCAGTCCATGCCAAATATGACGTCGAACTCCACTAACGAAAGTAAAGACGCCCACATGTCGAACTCCTGCTCCCCAATACGAGTCTTAACATCGCAGATCCTATCCACTCGCATCGAACACCCATTGGGCAACAACACATCCAACTTATCCTTCGCCATCGAAGAAGGGACTCCGATGCGTGATATAAATCCTTTGGACAAGAAGGAGTGTGAGGCTCCCGTATCGAAGAGTGCTCGTACCGGATTTTCATAAATCAATACAAATCCTAAACAATTAGTGGTAAGGTAACATGTGCATAACAAGTATTTAAAGAAATTGACTTGCTATAAATTAAACCGTACCTGTCACCACATCAGCTTGTTTGATGGCCTCCTGTTGGCCAAGATTGTAGACCCTTGGTTGGGCCGGAGCATAATGGGATGCGGTCGACTCCACCGCCTTTCCCTTCTCTTCATAAGTAGCTCCCGGTTTCCTCTCGGACTTAGGACGTCCGATCCAACAATCACGGGCAAAATGCCCCGTCTTTCCACAAGTAAAACACGCGCCCGGGGTCCGACTCGTAGTCGCCCCAGAAGCACCAGAAGGAGCTGGACCCGAAGTCATATGCTTCTTGAAAGCCCTCCGATAGCCAGACTTTGAAGTAGTCGGCACTTTAAATTCAGATTTCTTCTCACCCAAGCTTTTCTTTGCTTGTACATTTTTCATGTCCTTCTCCAAGGACCGTGCAGTATTGACCAAGGTTAAGAAACCCTGCGTCATCGGCCCCGAAAGTAGTAGTCTCAACTCATCCCTCAAGCCTTCATAGAAGCGATTAGTCTTGCGCTCCTCATCCATGATGGTGGAGCTAGCATAACGACTCAGACGAGTAAACTCGTGGAGATATTCATCCACACTCCTCTCACCCTGTACCAACTTCAGGAACTCATTCTCCAACGTTATCTTCTGCGTCGAAGGGAGGTATCTAGCCAAAAATAATCTCGAGAACTCCATCGAGACATCACCAAGTTGCCTACCTCTCAGTAAGTGCAGCTCCAATCCTTCCCACCACATCCTCGCTTCACCGTCCAAAAGGAACGTAGCGATGGTGGTCATTTGCCACTCCTCCGTCTCTGTTGTTGTCATGACTCTCTTCACCCTGGAGAGCCAGTCTTCAGCCTGAGATGGGGTTCCCAACCCTGAGAATAACGGAGGGTTAAAGCTCATTACATTCTTAAGATGCCTCTCAGTTGCCCTCCTTGGCACCACCAGTTCTACAACCACTTGCTCCACTCTCCTCGGCTCAGCCTCTTGAAGAGGTTCTTGCTCCATCACAGGAGCGGGCTGCTGCATTTGCCTTGCAGGCTGCGCATTTATCACGGCCAACATCACTTCAGCCACCAATCGAATATTCTCAGCCGACAGAGGTGTTGCAGGAGCAACATCCGGTGCACTACTAGCCTCAGAAACTCGGCGTTCTGAAGGCCCAACACCACTTCTGGTCACCTATAGTGGTACAAAACACCATTAAGCGACCAAATAAAGTGCAAACAGCAATTATAGGAACACGCAGGTTCCTCAAACACGAGTATTTTCATTCCTAAGTGGACATTCATGGGTTCTTTTACTGTTATTACAATGACACACACAATGTGCTCACCACCCCTTAAAAAGAATTCGTCCACGAATTCACTTTAAGCCCGACCAAAACCAGTAGTCTGATACCAATTTGTAACACCCCCTATCCGTCACATAGTATATAGCAGTAGGTCCGGCCGGGGCCTGACGCCGTATGCCACAGACAGACCGGGTGGTTACTTATGGAAACCATCCAACCAATCTCAACGTCCTACACAGAGCATTCTAGAGAAAGCAGTTTATAAAAGTTACAATAAAGAACCCATCATAGATCCTGAATGTCCACTAGTACAAAATAGGAATGTTATACAAAATACTCAAAATAAGCCTTAAGGCCTTACAAAATGTTTCACTTCCAATTACATGTTTTACAAACCACGGCACGCAGGCCGATCACACATGAATAAACAGTAAACACTTCCAATTTAGGCCTTCAAGGGCCGGCTTCGCATTCGGGCTTTAGCCCGCTATTGACCGCTTGGTCCAGCTGCACCTGCAAGCAACAAACCACCGCACGGTGTCAAAACATGGCAACGGTCAGCAATGCTGACCAAATTATAATGATCCCGCCCCCAACTCGGGGCGGCGATGCTCCTTCCCTGCATTTCATTAGCAAAAGCGAGCAATATAATAGCATTCAATTCATCACAGACGTTGGCTCTCACGGCCACACGCCCCGTGCTCTCAGGGCACATTCTCGGTGAACCGGTCGATGTCACGTCAATTAAAGTCATTGACATTCCGGACTCACCACCGCCACTTGGATGGCCAAACCTATGAGCAATTTGTCTTCCCGGCATGGGTCACGTCAATTTAAGCCATTGACCGCCGAAGACTCTCATCTATGCCAACGACAAGTGCCACGTAACCTTAGGTCTCTTTAACCCGAACGACATAGATATGGGTACGGTTCCATCTAACCCGTGCTCACGTCGCAACGACAATTTAAGCCATTTGCGCGGGTCAAACTTCCGCCGAGTCCCATTTCCATCACAAGTCACATAACCCGGTTATGTTCAAGTTGGCTCTCAAGCCACCAAGTTGGCAAGATCTCGTATCCACCCAGTTTTCCGGGTGTACCTTTGGGTTAGTCCCCAAGGCTCCCTGCTGCAATCTACCGCGTAGAAAACCCGAAAAACAACCAATAGCACGGAGTCTTCTCCGGCATTATGCAATGTAACATCACCGATCCAGACCAATATGTCCGGGTAGGCTTCACACATCATGCCTATGTCCGTTCTCGCTTACGGACTCTAAACAACGGGGACTTCACATATCTACCCGAAGGAACGCCTCCAACTCTCCGCAAACTCGCGAGAGCGGGCTTCCTATGCTAAGATAGAGAGCTACTCATGCTCAAGATGAGGATCGTTACCCTTGCGTTCCTCTTTGGTGCCATGGAAAAGTAATCGGATGAAAAGCACCGCACTAGCGTTGCCTCCGTGGATCCGGAGTAGGCTCGCGATTCGGAGCTCCGAAGCTCCTCCAATGGCGGGATCTAGCTCCTTCTTCCTCCCTTGGCTCTCCTCTCTCTCTAAGGTTTTAGAAAGATGAGAAGTTAAGAAAAGTAAGGGTTTTCCAAGTCCATTCACGGGTATATCCCTTCAGGAACAACCCCCAGTCGTTGGATCTTCAGTTAAAGAAATGAACGGCTTCGATTCGGGGCTGAAATGCCCAATCTGGACCAAACACGGCCTGGCACACGCCCGTGTCCAGGGCCGTTTGCCGAATTTGCCGTCAAAATCAGCTCGCCTGGAACCTCACACGGGTATCGAACACGCCTGTGTTCAAGCTGACACGCCCGTATTCCACCTCACACGGCCATGTGTCCGGCCGTGTACCCGATGATTTTTCCCCAAAATCAACCCGAGCACTGCACGGGTTCTAGGACACACCCGTGTCCTTACCCGTGTTACCTCAACACGCCTGGACCCCAGGCTGTGTACACGGTTGATGCTCCCGCGAACAGACTCTTACTGTGGTTGGTTCGGTGAGTCGATCGCCGCGGGCTCGCTCGGGTAGGCAAGTGCACCTATCGCAAGTAGTACTCGATATTCGGGGGAATACCGAGGTCGTATTGTTCTCGGGGTCGCGTTGACTATTCTTACTCCTCCGGGAGGACTATTATTTTACTGAAAGTAAGGTGGATTTTTTTACTTAATAAAAGACGGAAAAGCAAAGGAGCAAAAAAAAAACGATTTAGAAAATATTCGATGAAGGGTTAACGCTCGGCATCGAATTAGATTAAGACTAAAACAATTTTTAATAATAAAAAGACTTAGTTTTCAAATTAATAATAAGGCAACTTGGCCGTGGAGGTTCCACAAATGTGAGCTCACCTAGCTATAGGGATATCGCTCACCTAAACGTTAAGACTATTCGACCGAACGTTAGTCCGACGAAGGATTCCTCTTAACGCCCGCTTTATGCTAAGAACCCCGCTATTGGGTGGGGAACCCAATCCGGTAGAATTACGCTTGTCCTCTCTCGAGGGTATGCACACAACTCTATTTACCCAGGGGTGATCGGTCCATATGCACGGCCTCTCAGCTAGCTAGCATATGGACTACGGAAATAGGGCCCACACATCGATATGTGGTCCTACGCGTCGTAAACCCGGGGTAAACCCTAAGTGCTTAAATTAAAATGAAAATAAAGAGCTTCAATTATTATAAATCATTTTAAATGTCCCAATGCTCTTCGATGCCGAGGCTAATAGCGATTAGCCACACATCGGTATGGGGACGGCTTATAATTTAGTGAGGCGCGAGTTCGAAATTAAACACTACACGTATATAAGAAAGGGGCACAAGAAAAATAATAATCATTTAGAAAGCTAAAAAGTTAACTAAAACGAGAACTCACGCACACTCCAAATTATAAATTAAACAGAAACTAAGTTACACATAAAAGAAAATTGCATATTTCAAATTTGCGAGTCTCACTCAAACGAGTGGGGGCGGTAAATAAAAGCTGAAAATTGCAAGTCCTACTCAAACGAGTAGGACTGAAATGAAAGCGAGTCCTACTCAAATGAGTAGGAGAAAATAAATGCGATTACAGGGCTAAAAAGTCCGGTCATTTAACTCAAGTGAGTAGGCGGAAAAAATAAAGAAAGAAAAATTACAAATACTACTCAAACGAGTAGGCGGGAAATAAAGTCCGGCCATTTAAACTCAAGTGAGTAGGCGGAAAAATAAAGAAAGAAAAATTACAAGTCCTACTCGAACGAGTAGGACTGAAAATGAAAACGATGCGCCATTTAACTCTTAACGAGTAGGCGGAAATAAATGCACACAAACACACACACTCCATATGAAATTCAAGAAAGCAATAAAATTATACACCTACACTCACACACTCTACATAATTTGAATAAAGCATTAAAAGAAAGCAATTAAAGAGAAAGCATTAAAATTTAACACCTACACTCACACACTCTACACAATTTAAATCAAAGCATAAAAGTTAATACACCTACACTCACACACACTTCATGAAGATTAAGAAGAACAAAAGGAAATTTAGGCTCATACACTCACACACACAAATAACAAAGAAAAATCAAAGTTACCTAAAAATTAAAACTTTAACTTTTTCATGCTTAGGTTTTGCCAAAAACAAATAAAAAGAGAAAATTACAATTTTTAGAAGACTAAAGTTTTTCAAAACAAATTAAAAACCAAAGTTTTTGGAAAAATAAAATACCAACATTTTCATTCTTATGATGTTATGACAGTGATAAAAAAGTGAAAAAGAAGATGAAAAGAACAAAAGAGGTTTTACAATCCTAAAAGAAAACTAAGTAAAAAAAGAACAAAATCACTTTTTTAAATCTCTTTTAAAAAAATCATAAGAATGAAATCAAAATCCTAAGCATGAAGACAAGTTAAGGGAAAAAAGACATGGAAAATAAATACATTACACTCATACACACACACACACCTTTCATAGATGAAGAACTAAGTGAAGAACAAAGATAAAACCAAGGATAAAAAGGGGAAAAGGTGAGCCATCCAAATGAAATTTTCATGCTAAATAGAGAGAGAAAATCTAACATTTTTATTAAAATTTTCAAGCTATTACAAAGCTAAAAGATAAAGCAAAACAAAACATGAAATAAGAAGGGAGAAATCTCCTTACATAGCACTAGTATCCACGGATTAAGCCCACAAAAAGACACTAACTTGGCCCCAAAATCTGAACCCTTGGACCTTACAGAACTGGGTTATTTATAGGAAAAAATTTCTAAGTAAACGCCCTCGGTCACGGGCGTGTAGGGGGGGCGTGACAGTACTATTCATGAAGGCGGCCGGCGATTGGACAGGAAAGTTGACTTCGGGCTGAGTTCGCGGCAGTCACGCCCCAGGTCACGGGCGTGACACTGGGCATGTCGGGGAGGTAGAACCGGGCGCGGGTTGCATCAAATGTCCTCGGCAGCATCTTGTCGGGCTAGCTGGAAAGGTCACGCCCCATGTCACGGGCGTGACTATGGGCGTGACAGTTGGGGTCGACACTCGACGAATGTCGAGCGGAAAGTGTCGAGTCGAAATCGTTGAGCTGAAATTGGGTCACGCCCCAGGTCACGGGCGTGACACTGGGCGTAACTGTTGGTGTCGACACTCGACGATCGTCGAGATGAATTCGTCGAGAGGCGAGGACACGGGCTTGGGTCACGCCCCGTGTCGGGTGACACGGGCGCGTCGCCAGGCGTGTCAAGCCTTTACTTCAGAAATTTTCCGATTTCACGGGAAATGCACAGTCACGGCCCGGTCACGGGCGTGACCAATGTGTCACGGGCGTGTACTTCCCAAATTTCGGCAGATTTTGGAATTTTCCTGCAAAATCAAATAAAACAAGTTAGAAGAAAATTTACAAGAATAGGAGTATTTTATTGAACAAAAATAAGTAAAAATGACAAAAATAACTAAATTAATGTGCATAAAAATACGTATATTTACAGTTCATCAAATACCCCCATACTTAGGCTTTTGCTATTCCAGAGCAAAAGTTTGAGGTGAATCTATAAGGAATAAAAAAAACTCTAAGTTTTGGCTATCGCTTAATCAATTATAAGAGAGATCGAAATAAATATACGGGGTGTAAGAGATAAGTCCTAAAATTATGTAGATGATTTAAATAGCGCAAAAGTTTTGGCCAAAACACTTCTTGATGTAATAAAATAGAAGGCAACATTTGTAATGGTTAGATTAACGAAAATAGTTTGGAATTATAAGAACTCTAGCTTATACGAGTGCTACCGGAAATAATACAATTTACTAATTATGCTCTCAAAAAGATTTTTGAATTAATTCTAGAATCGTGTAATTGGCTAAGGGGGTAGTGGGTTTATGAAGAGGGTTTTGATGTTTGAGGTGAGGTAATTTTTTCTCGAACCTCCATGTTTTTTTTTTCTTTTGGATTATTAGGAAAACGAAATCTTATTTTCCTAATATGATTTTTGTTTTTCAACTTCATAAGAAAAATTAACCCAATGTATATTTGTAGGAGTAATGAATTTTATCCTCTTACTCCCTATATAATCTTTTAAAATTATGGGTGCCTATGTTTACGGAACGAAATCTTGTTCCCATTGACATAAGATCTTTTAAGGATAAAATTTTTCATGCCAAGTAGGTCATGAAAAGTAAGGGGAGAAAGGAAAACTAGATTGTAATCCTAAAAATTTTTGAGAGCAACCTTAATAATTTGTACGTCCCAATTTTTTTCAGAAAGCTAAAAGTAAGTATAATTGAATTCTATAGTCGTTATTTCGTAACATAATATACGTGCTCCTATTAATGAAAAATTAGAAGTAGTGCCTAAAACGAGTTCGCTAGGTTTTACAAAGCATAAAGAATTCTTTAAAACTTAACCCCGGCTATTTAAATGTTTCAATCAATAATTAACAAACGGGTAGCAAACAGAGAATTAATAGTATTCACATATAAATAAACTCAGAACAGAATTTTTGGATAGCAGAAAAGTTAAGTATGGAATATTTAATTTATTTGTTGCAAAGCATTTTTTTGTTTGATTTTTATATTTTTTATTATCATTTTTTTTTGTGTTTTTCATTTATTATCTTTTTTTTTTAATTTTTGTTTTTCGCAATTTTTTGAAATTTTTTTTTTTTGAACTATTATCTTTTTTTTTGTATTTTTTAAGAGAATTTTTATAATATGTACAAAAATAAGGGAGAAAAAGAAAAAGGTTTGTACAAGAATGAGGAAGGGGGAGAGAGAGAAAAAAAACAAAAAAATATATACAAAGTGAAACTAAAAAAAAAAATTTTGTTTTGTTTTTTTGAGTTTTTGGAAAAGAGAAAGAGAACAAAACAAAAAAAAAATTTTGGATTTTTGTTTTTTTCATTTAAAATTTTTGTTTTTTTTTCATTTAAAATTTTTTTGTTTCATTTTAAGATGTTTTTTAATTTTTTTTGTTTTTGTTTTGTTGTTATATGTATTTTTGTATTTTTCTTTTTTGAGAAGCAGAAAAATTGAAGTGCAGAAAGTAAAGCACGAAAATACCCCCATACTTAAGTTCAACATTGTCCCCAATGTTGTATCGTAAGTATGCGGAACAGAAAGGAAAGACAATATGTACAAAGAAAAGAAAGGGAAGGGGGTAGAAGCTTCCCTGAAACGCGGTGGGGAAGGCCGATCAGAAACCCTGCGTTTATTAGAAAAAAACAGCAAAGGTAATAAGGAAAGAGCGAAAAAGATAAGCGAGGGGTGCCTCCCAGGAGCGCTTTGTTTATAGTCGTGTAGCTTGACTATTTTGGCGGGTTTATTAGGTGGAGGAAAGTTATGGTTTCGCTAAAACCGATCACTGGGTCGCCCGCGATGTAAGACTTTAACCGATGACCGTTTACTTTAAAAGAACCTTTGTCCGGGTGGGAGACTAGTACGGTTCCATATGGAAAAACTTCTTCAATTAGGAAGGGACCGGACCATCTATATTTTAATTTACCTGGAAAAAGCCTAAGACGTGAATTGTAAAGAAGGACAAGATCGCCCGGAGAAAATAATTTTTGGGACTTGATTTTTCGATCGTGATATAACTTAGAGTGCTCCTTATAGAATTTATTGCTCTCGTAAGCGTTCGCACGCCATTCATCGAGCTCGTTTAGTTGCAGTTTTCTATTCTGAGCGGCTAAGTTGGAGTCGAGGTTTAAGAGTTTTAAAGCCCAAAGTGCGCGATGTTCTAATTCTATGGGTAAATGGCACGCTTTGCCGTAGACTAACCGGAATGGCGTACATCCAATAGCGGTTTTGTATGCCGTCCGATACGCCCACAACGCATCGTCGAGTTTAAAGGACCAATCTTTCCTATTTAGCGAAACGGTTTTTTCTAAAATTCGCTTAATCTCTCGATTTACTACCTCGACTTGGCCACTTGTTTGCGGGTGGTAGGGGTGGCAAGCTTGTGCGTGACTCCGTATTTAGCTAACGTCTTAGCCATAAGAGCGTTACAGAAATGCGTTCCCCTATCACTAACAATTGCGCGAGGCGTGCTGAAGCGAGAAAATAATTTTTTAAGAAATGTAACGACGACTCGCGCATCGTTGGTGGGGAGAGCTTGCGCTTCCGCCCACCTCGATACGTAGTCGACCGCCACTAAAATATACATATTTTTGAAAGACGGAGGTAGGGGGCCAACAAAATCTATGCCCCACAAATCGAAGACTTCGCACTCTAAAAACATGTTTTGGGGCATCTCGTCGCGACGAGAGATGTTACCCGACCGCTGACAGCTATCGCATGCGCGCACAAAATTATGCGCGTCTTTGAAGAGACTGGGCCAAAAGTAGCCCGCCTCTAGCGCCTTCCGAGCGGTCCGGTTGGCTTGATAATGCCCACCGGCTGGACCCTCGTGGCAGTGCTTAAGAATTTGTAAGCACTCCACACCCGCAACGCATCGTCGAACCGCTTGGTCCGCGCAGATACGAAAAAGAAATGGGTCCTCCCAAAAGAAATTTTTCAAGTCAGAAAAGAATTTCTTCTTTTGATGACTGGAAAACTCTTTTGGAAGGACCCGCACTACTAAAAAATTTGCAAAATCTGCGAACCAAGGCGAAGATGACGAAGATTTATTAATGGCAAGAAGGCGTTCCTCGGGGAATCTGTCATTTATTTCAGATTCGACGAGCGCTTCCGCACCCGGATTTTCTAAACGGGAGAGGTGGTCTGCCGCTAGATTTTCTGCTTCCCGCTTATCTCGGATCTCCAAATCGAACTCTTGTAGGAGGAGAATCCATCGAAGAAGGCGGGGCTTCGCATCATTTTTATCTAATAAATACTTAAGCGCGGAGTGATCGGTAAAAACGATAACTTTAGATAGCGTTATATACGAGCGAAACTTATCGAAAGCGAAAACGACGGCTAAGAGTTCCTTTTCCATTGTCGTGTAATTTACTTGTGCGGAAGTGAGCGTCTTGCTAGCGTAATAAATAGGGTGAAAATGTTTTTCTACGCGTTGGCCAAGAACGGCACCTAAGGCAATATCACTAGCGTCGTACATTATTTCGAACGGAAGGGACCAATTAGGGGCCACTAAAATTGGTGAAGAGATAAGTTTTTGTTTTATCAAATTAAAGGCGGACTCGCATTCGCTACTAAAGATGAAACGTGATTCCTTTTCCAAGAGGTGGGTTGCGGCTTTGTTATTTTTGAAAAATCTTGAATGAAGCGTCGATAAAAGCCTGCATGGCCTAAGAAACTCCTAATAGATTTTACGTTTGTTGGATGCGGAAGTTTTTCTATAATTTCTATCTTGGCCTTATCCACCTCTATCCCCTTAGACGAAATCATATGGCCGAGGACCAAACCTCCTTGAACCATAAAGTTGCATTTTTCCCAATTTAAAACAAGGCTTGTGTCCTCGCACCGTTGAAGGACACGATCTAAATTGTTAAGGCAATCGGGAAAAGAGCGTCCGAAAACAGAAAAGTCATCCATAAAGACTTCCATAATGTCTTCTACTAGCTCGCCAAAGATCACTAGCATACATCTTTGGAATGTAGCTGGCACGTTGCAGAGTCCAAATGGCATTCTTCGATAGGCGAAGGTGCCGAACGGGCAAGTAAAAGTTGTTTTCTCTTGATCATCGGGGGAAATGGGGATTTGGAAAAACCCCGATAAACCATCAAGAAAACAATAATACGGATGACCGGATAAACGCTCTAAGATCTGGTCTAGAAATGGCAGAGGGAAATGGTCCTTGCGGGTGGCGTCGTTAAGTTTCCTATAGTCGATGCACACCCGCCAACCCGTAACAGTACGAGTTGGGACAAGCTCGTTATGCTCATTCGCCACTACGGTAAGACCGCCCTTCTTGGGCACGACATGCACGGGACTAACCCATGCACTGTCCGAAATAGGGTAGATAATCCCCGCATCTAATAACTTAATGATTTCGGATTTAACGATTTCTTTCATGTTTGGGTTAAGACGACGCTGCGGCTGAATCGTTTTGCGGCAATTATCGTTAAGGAAAATCTTATGGGTGCAAAAGGAGGGGCTAATCCCCTTTAGGTCAGAGATTTGCCACGCAATTGCGTGGCGATGTTTAAATAAAACTTCCAATAGATCGGAAGTCTCCGAATCACTCAAGTCCGAAGAAATGATAACGGGGAGCGTATCACCTTTTCCCAAAAAAGCGTACTTGAGAGAGGCGGGTAAGGGTTTGAGGTCTAGGATGGGCGGTTCTTCTAGGGAGGTTTTAATTCCTATGTCTTTCTTACCAATTGGTTCGAAAGGCAAGTCTATAGACGTATCCTCATCGCAGTTAAAAATTTCGAGCGCATAAACATCGTCGTTTAAAAATACGGACTCGAAAATGGGAGAAGAACGATCTCCAAAAAAGGTATCTAAAGAATAGCAAAAATCGTCGCTCGATGACAAATTGTCCATCGAGGGATTAATAGAGAAAGTAACTTGGTCATCGCCTACTCGGAGGAGAAGGCTACCATTACTAACATCTATTAGTGCGCGGGAGGTGGCGAGAAAAGGGCGACCGAGTATTATTGGTACCTCGGCGTCCTCCTCGATATCTAAGATGACGAAGTCTACCGGGAAGGTAAACTTGTCGACTCGGACAAGGACGTCCTCCACTACCCTGATAGGGAACTTAACCGAGCGATCCGCTAATTGGATGCGCATATTCGTAGGACTAGGAGTACCCAAACCTAAACGCGAAAAGAGCGAGAACGGCATCAGATTAATGCTAGCCCCTAAATCAGCTAAGGCGTACTTTACTAATATATCGCCAAAAAAGCACGGGATGGAAAACCGTCCCGGGTCGTTTTGTTTTGCGGGCAATTTATTAGTAAGGGCCGCCGAGCAGACAGCGTTGAGAGATACATGCGAAATATCCTCTAATTTACGTTTATTAGAAAGTAGTTCTTTTAAAAATTTCGCATATTTGGGCATTTGCGAGATAGCCTCGCAAAAAGGAACATTAATGTGAATTTGTTTTAGTAATAAAATAAATTTTTCATATTGCGCGTCCTTACGCTCGTTTTCTAACTTATGCGGATACGGAAGAGCCTTGTTTAAAATAATTTTTTCTTTTATAATAGGTAAAGGCGGCGTATGCGAAGAAAGGGGAAGAGGGGTCGGAGGTGAAATATGTACTTGAGGGTCGGTCCGTTTTGGATCGACCACCTCCTTTCCGCTACGGAGGGTTATAGCATTGGCGTTCTCCCGCGGATTGGGCTCCGTGTTTCCCGGCAGTGCCCCGAGCGCGCGCTCGGACATCATCCTCGCCAGCTGTCCAACCTGTTGTTCGAGTGTTTTTAGCGATCCGGTGATGTTCCGGATATTTGACTCGTTGGACGCAATATACTTCGAAAAATTTTCCTCCATCGGGGAGGGTTCGGAAGAGGAGGGGGAGGAAGAAATCCGGGCGCATAAGAAATAGGGGGACGCTGAGCATTATTCGGGTTGCTCCACGAGAAGTTGGGGTGATTCCTCCAACCCGGATTATAGTTATTACTATAAGGGTTGTTGTTGGGGTTGAAGGGGGGACGACCCGAATTTCCCATGAAGTCCACGAACTCTTCAGCTACGCAGACATTAGGGGGAATAAAACAAGGCGGAGTGGAGGACACAGCAGACATCTCCGCCACCTGCTTTGTTAACCTTTCAACTTGAAGGGTCAAGAGAGCAGTGACATCCACTTCAAAAAGACCAGCCGCCGGCTTTGGCCGTCCCCGCGGGACGTTCCATTGATAGGCGTTCATAGCCATCTCTTCGAATAAAGCCTGGGCGGCCTCGGGGGTTTTGTTGTTAAGCGTACCCCCGGCAGCCGCGTCAATCATTTGACGCGTCTGAAAATTCAGCCCATTATAAAAATTTTGAACTTGCAACCACGTTGGCAGCGCGTGGTGCGGGCAACGGCGGAGGAATTCCTTAAACCGTTCCCAAGTCTCGTATAGAGACTCAGGATCGTTCTGCACAAACGAAGAAATGTCCGCCCGCAACTTTGCAGTTTTTGCGGGCGGAAAGTACTTCGTTAGGAACCGTTCCGTCAACTCAGCCCACGTGGTGATACATCCTCGCGGGAGGGCATTCAACCACGCCTTGGCTTTGGACTTAAGGGAAAAAGGAAATAAGCGCAAACGAATGGCGTCATCAGTGACGCCATTGATCTTGAAGGTGTCGCATATCTCCAAGAAATTGGACAAGTGGACATTCGGGTCCTCATCCGGCAGTCCATCGAACTGCACGGCATTTTGGACCATTTGAATGACACTTGACTTAATTTCAAAATTATTATTGGCCACCGCAGGGCGAACAATACTCGACCCAGAATCATCCAGGTTAGGCCGGGCGTAATAAGACATAGTACGCTCGGCCGCCGGGGGAAGGTTAGGGGCGGCCATAACTACAACAGTGGGTTCTCCGATAGATTCCTCGGGATCTAAAGAAGGATTTCGGCGATGAGATCGGATACGCGCAAGAGAGCGTTCGATCTCAGGGTCGAAGTCTAAATCTTCAGACTCTGAGTGTTGTCCTCGGGTCATACACCCAAACAAAAAATAAAACAAAAATAAACTTTTTTTTTGTTTTTAAAATAAAGTTTTTAGTTTTTTTTTGTAGAAAATAAGTAAAATTAATAGACTCCGGAATTCGAAATAGCAACTCGAAAAGAGAAGTCCCCGACAACGGCGCCAAAAACTTGATGCGCCCGCGAACAGACTCTTACTGTGGTTGGTTCGGTGAGTCGATCGTCGCGGGCTCGCTCGGGTAGGCAAGTGCACCTATCGCACGTAGTACTCGATATTCGGGGGAATACCGAGGTCGTATTGTTCTCGGGGTCGCATTGACTATTCTTACTCCTCCGGGAGGACTATTATTTTACTGAAAGTAAGGTGGATTTTTTTACTTAATAAAAGACGGAAAAGCAAAGGAGCAAAAAAAAACGATTTAGAAAATATTCGATGAAGGGTTAACGCTCGGCATCGAATCGGATTAAGACTAAAACAATTTTTAATAATAAAAAGACTTAGTTTTCAAATTATTAATAAGGCAACTTGGCCGTGGAGGTTCCACAAATGTGAGCTCACCTAGCTATAGGGATATCGCTCACCTAAACGTTAAGACTATTCGACCGAACGTTAGTCCGACGAAGGATTCCTCTTAACGCCCGCTTTACGCTAAGAACCCCGCTATTGGGTGGGGAACCCAATCCGGTAGAATTACGCTTGTCCTCTCTCGAGGGTATGCACGCAACTCAATTTACACAGGGGTGATCGGTCCATATGCACGGCCTCTCGGCTAGCTAGCATATGGACTACGGAAATAGGGCCCACACATCGATATGTGGTCCTACACGTCGTAAACCCGGGGTAAACCCTAAGTGCTTAAATTAAAATGAAAATAAAGAGCTTCAATTATTATAAATCATTTTAAATGTCCCAATGCTCTTCGATGTCGATGCTAATAGCGATTAGCCACCCATCGGTATGGGGACGGCTTATAATTTAGTGAGGCGCGAGTTCGAAATTAAACACTACACGTTTATAAGAAAGAGGCACAAGAAAAATAACAATCATTTAGAAAGCTAAAAAGTTAACTAAAACGAGAACTCACGCACACTCCAAATTATAAATTAAACAGAAACTAAGTTACACATAAAAGAAAATTGCATATTTCAAATTTGCGAGTCCCACTCAAACGAGTGGGGGCGGTAAATAAAAGCTGAAAATTGTAAGTCCTACTCAAACGAGTAGCACTGAAATGAAAGCGAGTCCTACTCAAATGAGTAGGAGAAAATAAATGCGATTACAGGGCTAAAAAGTCCGGCCATTTAACTCAAGTGAGTAGGCGGAAAAAATAAAGAAAGAAAAATTACAAATCCTACTCAAACGAGTAGGCGGGAAATAAAGTCCGGCCATTTAAACTCAAGTGAGTAGGCGGAAAAATAAAGAAAGAAAAATTACAAGTCCTACTCGAACGAGTAGGACTGAAAATGAAAACGATGCGCCATTTAACTCTTAACGAGTAGGCGGAAATAAATGCACACAAACACACACACTCCATATGAATTTCAAGAAAGCAATAAAATTATACACCTACACTCACACACTCTACATAATTTGAATAAAGCATTAAAAGAAAGCAATTAAAAAGAAAGCATTAAAATTTAACACCTACACTCACACACTCTACACAATTTAAATCAAAGCATAAAAGTTAATACACCTACACTCACACACACTTCATGAAGATTAAGAAGAACAAAAGGAAATTTAGGCTCATACACTCACACACACAAATAACAAAGAAAAATCAAAGTTACCTAAAAATTAAAACTTTAACTTTTTCATGCTTAGGTTTTGCCAAAAACAAATAAAAAGAGAAAATTACAATTTTTAGAAGACTAAAGTTTTTCAAAACAAATTAAAAACCAAAGTTTTCGGAAAATTAAAATACCAACATTTTCATTCTTATGATGTTATGACAGTGATAAAAAAGTGAAAAAGAAGATGAAAAGAACAAAAGAGGTTTTACAATCCTAAAAGAAACTAAGTAAAAAAAGAACAAAATCACTTTTTAAATCTCTTTTAAAAAAATCATAAGAATGAAATCAAAATCCTAAGCATGAAGACAAGTTAAGGGAAAAAAGACATGGAAAATAAATACATTACACTCATACACACACACACACCTTTCATAGATGAAGAACTAAGTGAAGAACAAAGATAAAACCAAGGATAAAAAGGGGAAAAGGTGAGCCATCCAAATGAATTTTTCATGCTAAATAGAGAGAGAAAATCTAACATTTTTATTAAAATTTTCAAGCTATTACAAAGCTAAAAGATAAAGAAAAACAAAACATGAAATAAGAAGGGAGAAATCTCCTTACATAGCACTAGTATCCATGGATTAAGCCCACAAAAAGACACTAACTTGGCCCAAAAATCTGAACCCTTGGACCTTACAGAACTGGGCTATTTATAGGAAAAAATTTCTAAGTACACGCCCTCGGTCACGGGCGTGTAGGGGGGGCGTGACAGTACTATTCATGAAGGCGGCCGGCGATTGGACAGGAAAGTTGACTTCGGGCTGAGTTCGCGGCAGTCACGCCCCAGGTCACGGGCGTGACACTGGGCGTGTCGGGGAGGTAGAACCGGGCGCGGGTTGCGTCAAATGTCCTCGGCAGCATCTTGTCGGGCTAGCTGGAAAGGTCACGCCCCATGTCACGGGCGTGACAATGGGCGTGACAGTTGGGGTCGACACTCGACGAATGTCGCGTGGAAAGTGTCGAGTCGAAATCGTTGAGCTGAAATTGGGTCACGCCCCAGGTTACGGGCGTGACACTGGGCGTGACTGTTGGTGTCGACACTCGACGATCTTCGAGATGAATTCATCGAGAGGCGAGGACACGGGCTTGGGTCACGCCCCGTGTCGGGTGACACGGGCGTGTCGCCAGGCGTGTCAAGCCTTTACTTCAGAAATTTTCCGATTTCACGGGAAATGCACAGTCACGGCCCGGTCACGGGCGTGACCAATGTGTCACGGGCGTGTACTTCCCAAATTTCGGCAGATTTTGGAATTTTCCTGCAAAATCAAATAAAACAAGTTAGAAGAAAATTTACAAGAATAGGAGCATTTTATTGAACAAAAATAAGTAAAAATGACAAAAATGACTAAATTAATGTGCATAAAAATACGTATATTTACAGTTCATCAACGGTCTCGACATTTCGTCGAGCGAAGATCGTCGACCTGATGACACGGCCTTGGACACGCCCGTGTCCTAGGCCGTGTTCCTTGTCTCGACGAATCGTCGAACGAATCTCGTCGACTCCCCGGGACGATCGTCGACACGGGTCGACACGCCCTGCGACACGCCCGTGTCGCAGGCCGTGTGCCCACTCTCGACGCATCGTCGAGCGAATCTCGTCGACTCCCAGGGACGATCGTCGACACGGGTCGACACGCCCTGCGATACGCCCGTGTCGCAGGCCGTGTGCCCAATCTCGACACAATGTCGAGACCAAAGTGTCGACTTCCCGTCTTAGTGTCGACACAGGCTTGACACGCCCTGGGACACGCCCGTGTCCCAGGCCGTGTGCCTGCAGCCAGAACCCATACTGGCCCAAAACGTCCCCCCTTCGCTCCTTTAGGTTTCGGGGCGTTACACTCAGCCAGCTCGACCCTGGATTTGGATGTGGAGCCGGGACTTGCTGGGATTTGAAGGCATCCAAAATCTCCATCAAAGTCTGCCCCATCTCCGTATGTAGGAATGGAAAGGCAGCTGGAGGGGGAGGAGCCACATTTTGCGGCGCGGCGACCTGTGGAGGTTGCATAAAGGTAAGGTTAAAACAGAACTGGCCTAACTCATTGTACTTTGTGGACCATTTTATGTGACTTTTACACATGGGCACACCACTGCTTCCGCTGTATAGTTTGTCCGCAAACTAATGCTCGGCCAGGGGTGGTCCCGTGTTGTGGACTTCTTTCTCGTATGATCGTTGTTCAAGTGATACCAGTTTGTAAGACCCCCCCTCCCCCTTACCAAGGAGGGCTACCGGGTTTTATGCCCAGGACCGTCGTCTTACGGTGGCACTAACGCACGTGTTAGTCGACACCGCAACACGCTGATCCTGCCGGCTAGTACGATCATTTAACCTGTAGGCCAATATGAGAAGAAGAAGTAAAGCAGTATATTAATCCACTAGTCCACAAGTCACATAGTACAATCATATATATGAAATGAAAAGTACATCAATATAGTCCACAGAAGAGTACAAAAAGAAAGAGTAATAAGGGCTTATGCCCAGTACATCAAATCCACTCTCTCTCTCAAATAAAAGCGAAAGCTACACTAGTACATCAGAACTCGTCCCACCTGAGGACGCACAGTAGTGGTAGTAGCCTACTGTAGCGGTATCTGCTCCTTACGTCCTGTCTCCTCGTCGTGCTGGTGCTCCATCTCCACGGGCTCCTAAAAAATAGTATGGTCACCGACCATTAGTCAAAAATACTAAGTCGTTTCCTCCGCACCTCGCCCCGCAGCTCCAAGGCACTGAGCGGGAGGATGAAGTGGAGGACAACAAGGGGTAGCAAAAGTGGAAGCAGGTGACAGAAACTAACTAGCAGTTGTAATAAGTTTTATTGTTCTATTCTAGCAGTTCTATATATGGTACAAGAAGGTAAATAGTAATACAGTAAAGGAAGTAAAGAACAGCAGTAAGAGCATGTAAATAAACTATTCTACCACTATACTACCATCACAAAAGTACCCTAACTTATATAAATGCCCATACAAATATATAAGTTAGGGTTTCCAGGAAATTTAACTTATCATATAAAAGAGCCCATACTAGTTTATATGATAAGGATCTATGAAGTGTATGACCTAATAGGAATGAATGTTATGATGCAATTTTATGCACAGGCAAGTGCAACTCACACACGACTCTGTGATCACAGACCTTTAGTTCCCACTTTTTGAGAGCTAGCATCACTCTAAGGTACCACCGCTGTGGCTACGGCAGCAGCGGAGCGGGCGTCTCCACTTCTAGGCCGGTATGCACACTACCAAGCCTTAGACCCCTCTCATACGCCTCTGTACACGTCCAAGGTGCACTCTAGAGTCTCGCGTATGTACTTTGCTGACAACCCGTCAGTCTTGTTGGGTCGGATGTGCGTTATCGGGGGTCATCCTCCAGACCGGAGTGTAAAACATCCCACTGGCCCCTCTAACCCTCACAACTGCCTGGTGCACCGTACTGCCATCCGTGTGACGAACGGCCAGTACCGCATGCCCTGCCACTATATTTATGCGCATGCAAGTATTTCATTCCGAGCCTTCCGCTCGCAGGACCAAACCCGTCCTAAAACCCTCAAACCCAAACCGGGTGAGCATATATCATGAATCTCTCCAACCCTACACGGGTGAGAAGGTACAACAAATGTCTTAACCTATTAGACTACTCATGTCTACGGTTTATTATACTTAGTGATTTAAGGTTAATCTCAAGACTGCCCAGGGTATACCCGATGAAGGGCTCTCGGGGGCACTAGGAACTACGATGGTATTACGCCCAAAGTTCCCTTTCGCAAGGATATTTACTTTAGTTGATGACTGCCCATGTTTCACCCCAGCTCTCATTGTTGCTCTGGAACAATCCTAGTGACTTAAGATATTACCGGGAAACCGACGGTCTTCCGTCGACCTCCACTCCAATTGTTACCTAAAGACTTGCACTTTTACTCCCGTCACTAAGACAATACTACCCACCAGGGATTATTCATATTGCACACTTTATTTCTTCCGATAATCAATTCTCTGGTAATCCCCTAAAGTATACCCTATTTATGCTATATGCAGACCATGTTCTATTATTACCCCAAAAATGGAATCTTCCAATCCTTAGGTCCTCTTGCCCTTAAATATTTATCCTAGGGTAGTATGGGCTAATGGAACTATCATATGAGTTCTCATAATTTTCCTTGGCCAATTAATCCCTTAATTAAATCTTTTAAATTAATTCTTAGGTCACTTTACACATGAAGTAGTATGATTTAAAATCCACTGACCTAGGTAATTTTTCCTGAGATGTATGATGATAAAATATTCTATCTTCAGGGTTTCACAATTTTCCTTTGATTTCTTATACCAATTCTGTATTTAATATCAAATCTACATAATTTCCATTTTTCCAAATGAAGTACAAGGAATATGTAATCCAAAATTCCAGGAAAATTACAGAACATATAAAATATTAATTTATGACTATTGGCAGAGTTTCATCAACTTTTATAGTGTAATGGCCTAACAATTCTCATTCTTACATATTTACCAAAATGCCAATATATTAATTTTAAAACTATCAGCACACCCATAAATTCTGAAATAATTATGCAAGAATAATAATACAATCTTACAACACTAAAAATATTTCCAAATTTTCTGAGGTGTATATCCATCAATTCATTAATAAATGAAATAAGGGTAAAATGGGCATTTCAAGATATTTTACTCCAAAAGTTCTTCAAACAGAAAGATCAAATTTTCCTAAGTCAAATATAACCTTATTTTCAACGTGGCAAAGATTGAGGATTTTTACTTGAGGAAAACCTATTTTTCAAATTTATTTTCAAAAGGAGCTATATTTTTAAAAATCCCAATTAATGGGATTTTTGATTCCAAAAATCCCATAATTAATCTGAGGGGTGAACGTTACCCCAAAGAACCACTGGGATCAAATCCATGATTTTTCGAATGCCTCCATTAGGCTGAATGCGCAATATTTAAATTATTGCCATTGGCACACCAAGGCAATATATGAACCAACACATGCAAGTGGATTTTCCAACATGCAGTGATCCAAATGTGCTGAAATTTTTATCATGCACCAACGATGTCCCCAAGGACCTATCACCAAAATTTGGGGTCATGAGGAGTCATATAACTCCCATTTCTACCCCTTTCCATGCATTCTCTCTCTTGATTTAGAGGGGTAGGGCTGGTCTTGTTCACTTGGGCTGGCCATGGGCCAAATTTGGTGGGCTTGGTCCAAGGAGAGTGAGCTTAGTCTTCATTTTCTTCTTTAGGTCAATTGTGTTGACTATGTTGACTTGAGTTGACTTGGTCAACCATGGTGGGTGGGCTGACCCCATTTGATGGTCATGAGCTTAGTGGCACCACCCAACTTGGGTTGGGTCAAGGGGGTGCCCTACTTAGGCTAATTTGGGGCTTATGAGTGTGGGTTTGACCAAATTAGGCCCAAGGTTGACTTTGGTCAACTGGGATCAAAGTGTTGACCAAGTGACATGTCCTAGGGTCCACTTAGATTGTTTTTATGGTTAGGGCAATGTGGTGGGGTCATGGTGTAGTTTGGGTCCCTATTTAGGCTAGTTTGACCTAGTTTGACTTGGTCCTATAGTGGGCCCCACATGGCTACAACCCATTACCTAAGGTCAAACCTAGCTAAAACCCCTATCACCCATCCCATGCCTAACCCAATCTAAGTTGAAGGATTCTCAGATCCTTGCCTGGATAGAGAATCCTTCTATCCCAGATGGAAGGGTTAGGATGGGTGCTATAGTAAGTCTATCCTTCAGTTCTTGGAATGCAGCTTCATACTGGTGTGTTCACTCGTATGGCACACCTTTCTTCATTAGAGTAGTAAGAGGAAGAGAAATCTTTGAGAATCCTTTTACAAACTTGCGATAATACCCGGCAAGTCCAAGGAAACTCCATACATCGGCCGCTGACTTCAAGGGCAACCATTCCTTCATGGCACGTTCTTTGGTCGGATCCACAGCTAGTCTAGCCCCACTGATCACATGGACCAAGAAGGCAATTTCTTGCAGCCAAAATTTGTACTTGCTGAATTTGGCAAACAAGGCATGCTCTTTTAGCTTCTTCATCACCAATGTCAGATGTTCGACATGCTCCACCTTTGTCTTCGAGTAGACCAAAATATCATCGATGAAGACGATGACGAAGATGTCAAGATAAGGCTCAAACACCTTGTTCATCGGGCTCATGAAAGTTTAAGGAGCATTTGTGAGCTCAAACGACATCACGGTGAACTCGTACAAGCCGTACCTTGAGCTAAAAGTTGTTTTTTGAATGTCCTCCTCTTGTATCCTCAACTGATAATACCCCGAGCGCAAATCCAACTTGGAAAAACAATGTGCTCCTACCAATTGATCGAACAACTCGTTGATCCGGGATAGCAGATAGGTGTTCCGCACCGTTAGTCGGTTGAGGTCCCGATAGTCTATGCATAATTGTAATGTTCCATCATTCTTCTTAACGAACATAATAGGGGCTCCCGAAGGTGATGAGCTGTGGCGAACAAATCCTGATTCCACCAGTTCTTGCAACTAAACTCTAAACTCTGCGAGTTCCTTCGGGACCATACGATAAGGGGTCCTGGAGACGGGCTTGGAATATGGTACTAGCTTAATTTGAAAACCAACCTCTCTATGCGGGGGTAGTCCTGGCAATTTCTTAGGAAATACCTCAGGAAAATCACGCACCACTCGCACATCCTTTGTATCTATTATCTTCTCTTTCAATTCAAAACATAT
The DNA here is from genome assembly GCA_039583875.1 of Platanthera guangdongensis. Lineage (NCBI taxonomy): Eukaryota > Viridiplantae > Streptophyta > Magnoliopsida > Asparagales > Orchidaceae > Platanthera > Platanthera guangdongensis. Next base: position 129,291,919 of record CM077147.1, on the reverse strand, counting down.
CATGTAAACTTCATGCCCTCTCATGTGGGCTTTCAAGGCCTGAATTGAAGATAATAACAAGCGTGGTGCGAGTCTTATACCATGGAAAATGACTTTAGTGTCTCCATGTCTCAAGTAAATCCGCTTCTCCGCACAGTCAATTACTACGTAATGCCAATTCAACCATGTCATCCCCATAATGAGGTAAAATTCTGGCATCCTCAAAACAATGGCAGGGGTATCAAAGGTCTTTCCTCCAAGGAGTATCTCCAACTCGCACTTGGCAGTTGCGATCATCTCTGAGCCATCTAGAAGGCGTACTCTCCGAGTAATACCAGTGAAGTATTGCACTCCTTCTAGGTCTTTAACAAAGTCTGCCAACACAAACGATTGCGATGCACCGGTATCGAATAATGTATAGGCCGGTTTCCCACCTACCATTGTGGTGCCTAAGTACCAATTGTAAATACTCAAATCTAGACCTCTAGTACATCTTGAGAAAACTAAGGTGATTACTGAAAATGTTCTAATTAATTGCAACATACTTGCAATCACCTCCTGAGCATACCGCTCCTGCGCCATGTCCAACGCGAACACCTGATTCCGAGAAGGTCCAGGGTTTCCTCCTCATAGTCCTTGTCCTCGACCACGCATATGTCCCCGTCCTCGTGGAGCTGTCGGAGGGAGAGCAGGAGGAGCATTCCCAACTAGCTGGGGGCAGTAACGTCGGATGTGGCCCAGTTGTTGCATTGGAAGCACACTCGCTCATACTGCCCTTCGGGTTGTTGGAACTGTTGAAGTTGTGGAGGCGGAGGCAATGCTGGCGGCTGTGGGATCGGGCGCTCCATTCTAAAATTCCGGTGGAAATGCCAGCCACCTCTCTGGTATCCTCTTCCACCTCTGTTCTCATGCCTCCTTCTATTACTATGGCCAGCCTCCATCACACCCTCAGCGGGTCTCCTACCACTTCCCAAGTTGTCTACCTCTAGCCTCTTCGCAATGTCAATTATCTCTGCTAAGTTGGAGACTGCTATAAACAAAAGGATTTGCCTCAGTGGGTCTCGTAAGCCTTTTTAGATCCTTTTAGTATATCTTTTGTCGTCCAACACATTGGAGTCAGCATGTAAGACCCCACCTTTTTTTTCTTTTTAGAACCACGAGGTCTTAGGCCCAGAACCGCCACTTTCCGGTGACACCTTCACGCCCGGGAAGGTCATCACTACAAAACGCCGATCCTGCCGGCCAAATCGGTCACAGAAATGATTGTGAATAAACATGTCCATAGAAATCGCATATATAGTAAATAATCTCCAAGAAAGGAGAGTCCACAGAAATAATATTAAATGTACTGAAAATAGGGCTCATGCCCGATACATCAATATACTCACTACATATCAATCAGCGTGGAAGTAAAAAAAACTAAACATCTACAAACGATCAGGACTCACAGTCCCAACTGTCTGAACTCTGGTGCTAGACCGTCCCATCTCCTAGCGTGCCGACCTCCGGGGCTGCTCCTCCATGCTGGGCTCCACGGTCCCCTAAAATGATCTGGTTTGAAAACCGTTAGTTGAAAAGACTAAGTCCTATCATACCCCACCCCTTCCCCCATGGCTCCTAGGCACCGAGCAGGAGGAGAAAAGGAGAGGTAGTGGGGGTGGAGAATGAACAAGAAGTACTTGACGGCGGAACTAATCTAACACTTCTATAAGTATATATGGCAGTAATAAAAGTATGAAAAACTGAACAAGAAATAAGTAACCTTAACTTATATGAAAACATATGAGCTAAGGGATTTTTTGCAAGTCTCCTATCGCATAAAGAGTCTCATACCAATTTATACGATAGCGTGTCGGTTTTCTAGCAAACATGTATATATCTATAGAATAAAAACCTTAACTTATACGCATGCTCACGCGAGCTTATAAACCAAGGGGTCATTTTGCATGACCTATTGTATAAAAAGTACCATACTAATTTATACAATGGGTGTCAAGGGTTAAATGCAATGGTTATGCTATGACATGCAAGTATGCTACGATGTGAATCATGCAAGTGCAACATATCCACTCGACTCTGTGCACACAGACATTTTGTTCCACCTTTCTGGAGCCTAAACTCCTAGGATAGCTGTGGGTTGGGCCTCGCCCAGTTCTAAACCGGTAATAGCACTACCAGTCAGACCTATTATATGCCTCGACGCTGGTGTACTAAGCGGAGCTCCTGCGTACTCTTTGCCGGCAATACCACCGGACTTAACTTGGCGAAGTGCAAAACCACACTTGCCGAGTCAGCGTATTGGCGTCGGTACATCGACCCTTCAATACCTAAGACCCACCACCTTATACTTTATGCACATGAAATCTTATGTATCAGCTATCGAGCCAAAGCTCCCCGTACCATCCCGTCTGTCACAAACAACAACCGAGCCAAAGCTCGCCTGGAAAACCTGCCCATCACCAAATCCACCGAGCCTACTGCTCGAGTGACCCAACCTAACATCCCGAGACATCGAGGTAAGTGAAAGTGAATCCCTAGTTATACTAGTTACTCTTGTAGTTTATTTTGCCTACAATTTATGTTAGCCCAGGACTGCCCCCGGTATTCCCCGTGAAGGCTCTCAAAGGGCACTAGAAACTATGATGGTAGCTGAAGCCCATCATTCCCTTTCGCAAGACACTTATTATTATTGGTTAATACCTGACTCCCGATCCCTTTAGTATTGCACTGGTTCTAACCCTAATGTGTTTTGACCCTCTCTCTCTCCCTCCACAGGAAAGACGATCTTTCGTCGATCCTGAGCACCACCTAATCTTAGACAACTCTACAACCTACTCATTCCAGCTTCTAATGGTATACTTTAATCGACTTCACTAAAATCAGTAAACCACAATCCCACCTCCCTACGACCATTCCCCATGTTAACACGATTTCCGATGTTTTACTAATTATAGACCAACCCATACTATATGATGTACATGAGAGGAGGTACTCCAAATTTTCTTCCAAATGCCCGAAGATATTTATTGTGGGTCTACCCTTATATATTCAGTCTAAATCCAGAAATTTATAATTTTCCAATTAAATTTGATATTTAATTAATTTGTTCCAAATTTAATCCATGGGAGATTTGAACATGAAGCACTAGATTTAGTTAGGGTATGACCATACAAAATTTATGAACAATGTAGAATAACAAGATATCAGCGAATACTAAATATCATAAACTTTCACAAATCATTTAACCTCTAATTATTTAATCCAAAATAATTCATATAAATAGGTGTATTGAAGGAAGTACCAAAAATACTAGTACAAAAATTTCTCAGAAATTAACAGAGCTACATTATGATGATAACACATCACTGCCTAAGTTTCATGAAATTCCCAAGTTAGCAAACCAGGTAAAATATTATCGTAAGAAAAACCATTATAAGGCACTTTATGAAGACACACCCTTGTAATCTACATTAAACAACATTTAACAATTTTTTTCATGCTTCTATATGCCCTAAAATGTTCTTTGGCTAAGTATCACAATATTTCAGCAAGCCATTATATTTATTTCCTATTTATCAAGGTAATATGCATTAATTTTCTTTACAAATGAAGTACTACAAAGAATGCTTCAACCACCACAAACAAATTACTAGTGCAACTGCATGAGATCTTATTAGCTTTTCTATAGTTTCAAAGCATTCTAAGACACAAATCGTAATTACATCATTATCATCAAAAAGGGCATTATGGAAGCTATAACTACAAGGGTGAGCTACTGATATCTAAGCAACCTAAGATAAATCCCAGAGGCTAATAATACTATGAAATTGACCTTACCAATGTACCACCAAGATTCAAGGTCATATGCCACATTAAATAATTTCTAGGTTTAAGAACCTAAATACTTACGAAGGGGTTTAACTGGGGTGCATGTGTCCAATTACCACCATATCTCTCCCTAGGGCATTTCACAACCATAGGATCATATGGACTAAATCCCAAGTCCATCCAAGGACATAACACCCTATCTCCCTCACAAGCCCCAAAAGTTCAACCTTAAGGATTGAACTTGTGTCCTAGGGCAAATCCACCCTAATCCACCCCATAATCCATGTGAGGGAGCTTACTAACATAACAAATCAGTGGCCCAATCTTCAACCTCTATTGTGGTGATTTGGCCACTTAAACCCACAAGGGACACTCTGACCTAAATACACCTTTTTGGCCAACTTAGGGTTTGCTTATTTCCAAACTAAATCATCTCCAAATGGGGTGAAAATTTATACAGTGAACTATATTGACCCCAATATCCTTTCACCAACATTTGGGAGAATTTCGAAGTCATTAGGCCCCCTAATTAAATTATTCTATTATTATTAAATAATTACAAAAACTATAGAAACAGTATCCTCAAAAATTCCCATATTTGGATATGTTCTATGTATAGGCAAGAGTGACCCCCATGCAAATTTCAAATCATTTGGATGGCTAGATTGATGGTGGCACTCAAAAAATATATGATCTAGCCAAGGTATAAACCTCACCAAAATGAGTGTTGTGCTATAAACACTTACCCAAATTTGTTAAAATTAATTTTAAATTAAAGTAGACTGCAATGGCTACAATTTTCATGTTGGTCACTTTTTCTGTATGAGGACCTAGGTATTTTTAATATTTAATTTAAAACAAAGTAGCAAACAGGACAAAAATTGAAATAATAGGAATTAATAAAATCAGATCCAGCACGGATCTTAAAGCAAAAACGTGGGGATCCTGGTCATATTGTTCCTCCAGCCAAGGGCTGGGATCAGCCCGACCTGGAGTTTACTCCAAGTCATTTTCCCGGCCACCAGGCCACCTCCCTGGCCGGCCACTACCGCCACCACCTTCGTTGAGGTGGCGGCTATCGTCGGGCGGCGGCACGACCGCCGGAGGGGCGGTTTTCAGTGAACTCACAAGGTGTAAAATCCATGAAATTTTAGAAACTTTGCTCACCCAATCGGGCTCAATTGAGCCCGATTTCTCTCATAAACGATCTAAAGATCTAGCCTACGAAGAGAGTGTTGGGTACATTGGAATAAATGTACCTGATTTGAAGAATCCTCACCCTACTCAATGATATACATCAAAATGTATTTGATGTGTTTTGAGTTTAGTTGTGCAGGTTAAGTATTTGCAGGGAAAGCTGAAAAGTTTCTAAGTCCATGTGTCGACACCCAGAAGAAAAGTGTCGACACTTAAGAAGACTTGTGTCGACACCTAGAGAAGCAGTGTCGACACTTGGAGTAATTGTGTCGACACCAGGAATACAGAGTCGGCACCAGAAGGAAAGTGTCGACACATACAGGCTGTGTCGACACTCAAGGAAGAAATGTCCAGAGAAGCAGTGTCGACACTTATAAGCAGTGTCGACACCTAGAGGAACTTTGTCAACATCAGAAAGTGTCGGCACTTCGAGGCAATGTCGACACTCAGCAAATTCAACAGAGTTTAAGTGCAAGTGTCGACATAATGAAGAATGTGTCGACACACAGTAGAAGACTCAACACATGAAGAAAGTGTCGACACTTGGAGGCTGTGTCGACACTCAGCAAAGTTCAACAAATTCTAAGTATAAGTGTCGACACAAAGGAGATGTGTCGACACTCAGCCAAAGTCTCAACACAAGAAGAATGTGTCGACACAAGGAGAAGTGTCGACACTCAGCAAGTATCAACACAGAAGGTATGTGTCGACACCAAGAAGATGTGTCGACACTAAACAAGTTCAACACAAGAAGATGTGTCGACACAAAGAAGTTGTGTCGACACTTAGCAGAATTCAACTAAGTACTGAAGAACAAGGAGTTGTGTCGACACACAATATCAGTGTCGACACATGTTGAAGAAGCAGTGTCGAGAAGAAATTTCTACAACACAAGGAGTTGTGTCGACACCATGAAAGCTAGTATCGACACTTAGTCTACTTGTGTCGACACTTAGTCTATAAGTGTCGACACTTAAAGACAGACTGTCTCGACACTTTCAGACAGTTACAGATATTTCAAGAAGTGACTGGATGACTTGACAGCTGCCAATCTAGCCAGTCTACTGCAACTGTCAGAGCTGTCAGAAAGCTGTTAGAAACCAGATCAGCCGGTCACCATGAAGGAAGCCTATATAAAGGCTTATTCTGTCAACAGAAGAAGATGATTAACAACAATCAGGGTGATCAATGAATCATTGAAGTACAACACAACTAGAAGAAGACCTTCAAGTGAAGATCTAAGAAGTTGGAGAGAGAGAGCTCCTTCCAAGAAGACAGTTGTTGAACCAGGCTGTGAAGAAGGTTTCAGATTGAGATCTAAATCTTAAGTTGCAGTGATTGAAGATCAGCTGCATAGAGAATCAACCCTACTGTGTTCTACATTCAAGAAGCTTTGAAGGAAGCCAAGGGAGGTTGATCTCAAAAGAGTTCTTCCAAGAACTCATCAAGAAACCTGTCAACTCTTCTCTCTTATTCTGAGTTGAGGTTATATACATTGTATTCTTAATTTCTTGTAGGATCCTTAGGGATCTGAGTTGTAAGTCAGAAATTATAAAGGCTGTGTGGTAGGGCTTGTGTGCCTGAGTGTAGGAGATCTATTTCTCTGAGTGTAGGCCTTGTTGAGGGCTGAGTGTAGGCCTTGTTGAAGGCTGAGTGTAGGTCTTTATGAAGACTGAGTGGTAGGGCCTTGGGCCTGAGTTGTAGGAACCTGGTTGGGGTTCTGAGTGTAAGATCTGAGGATCTGAGGAATAGTGGAGGAGTTTGGCCGAATCTAATACACTACTAGATAGGCGAAGGGGGAAAGTGGATGTACCGAGACCTTGGGGAACCACTATAAAACTGTGTGTACTCTGTGTATGTGATTGATGTTGTGTATGCTGTTTATAGTTCTGTGAAATCTGTGATATAATCTGCCTAAAAGTTTAAAAAGATTAAGTCACCTATTCCCCCCCCCCCCCTCTAGGTGATTAGGTACAATTTCTTTCAAGTGGTATCAGAGGGAGGTTGCTCAAAAAGGACATAATTGTCTGAGTAAAGGATCCTGTTGGCAGATTCAGTTTAATCAAGTGCAGAATCAAGAAAATCAAGAAAATGGGTTCATCAGAGAATCATAAAGAACTTGGATCCATGAAGTTGCCAATTTGCAGAAAAGAGATCTTTGGCATCTGGAAAGAAAGGGTTAGACTATTTATGGAAGCTTCTGACCCTAAAATCTATATCACAGTCAAAGAAGGGCCATATGTGCATATGAAAGTATCAGTCCTGGATGCAAATTAGAGAACTCCGAAGGACTTTTCAGAGATGATAAAAGATGAAATTATTCTGGTCACTATGGACAAGAGGGCTCAGAATATTATTGTGAGTGCAATAGATGATGTCATATTCCCGAACTTGATTCACTGTAAAACATCAAAGGAAATGTGGGACACACTAATAGTGTACATGGAGGGATCTGAAGAAGTTAGACAGGACAGAAAGTCTTTACTTAATCAGGAATATGAAAGTTTCAGGCAAGGCAGGTCTGATAGTATAACAGAATGCTACAAGAAGTTCTATAGGATTGTCAATGAGTTGATCTCCTATGGAAGAGAATTCAGCAATTATGAGCTGAATGATAAGTTCTTGAGATCCCTAACTAAAAACTGGGATACTAAGATTTGTGCCATAAGGGAAATGGCCAAGTTAGCAGATATTCCTCCTCCAACATTGTTTGGAAAGCTGTTGTCCTATGAAATACAGCTAATGGTTAGGAAAGAGGAAGAGAAGACTACAAGAATTGAGCATAAAGAAAGACCTGTGGCATTCAAGACAGAAGCCACCAAAAAATATAAAAGTAAGTCTCTATCTCCACCTCCAAAAGTTGCTGAGACTGGGTCAAATGAATCAAAAGGCAGGAATTCTGAAAGCAGTGAGAGTGATGAGGACTTTGCAGCTTTCACAAGACATTTTCAGAAGATTTTTAAGAAAAAACAGTGGAGGTCTAAGCCATCCACTTCGCAGAAGTCATCAAAGAATGACAGGAGAAAGCCCAAGTCAAGTAGAACTACATCTTCAAAGATAGTCTGTTATTGTTGTAACAAACAAGGACATGTTGTTGCTGACTGTCCAGAGAAAAGGAAAGAGTCAACTGATAAGAAGAAGACTCAGATAAAGGGCAAAAAGTAAAGGTCCATTGTTGCTAAGAAGGACAAATGTCTGTCAGATATGTCTTCTTCAGAAACTGATTCAGAAGCTGAAGCTTACATTGGACTGTTTGCTGAAGAAGAGGAAGAGGAGTTCATCCAGTTAATGAATTCTATATATGAGTAAGAGGACAATCAGTGTCAGGGACTGATGGCCTTATCTGAAGGTGACAAAATCCAGGAGCAGCCTGAACCTAGTCAGGTACTAAATTGTTCTGCTTATTCAATTTCTAGTACTGAGTCAGATTCAGATACATCATCATCAAGTGATGAGAGTGCATATGAATCTGAAGGAGACATTCATCAATTAATTGATGAATATAGAGTAGTGTTGCAAGCTTTGAAGAAAAGCAAATCCTTGACCAAGAGTCAGGCTAAGGAGATTGCAAATCTCAAAGTGGCTGCAACAGATTTTGATAAGTTGATTGATCAAAAACTAAATGAAATAGCCAGGCTGAAGAACATAACTGTTATTCAGATGGGGACTATAACATTCAAGAATGATCAAATCAAAAATTTGGAGATTAGTCTTCAAAAGGAGAGAGATATAGTTGCAAGGTTTTCTAAGCCAAAATCTATTTTACCTTTGATAGATGAATTTGTACATCAAAAGGGTAAAACTGGATTAAGGTTTACACAACCTGCTAGGACTATATAGTCCAAGTCTAAGGGCAAAGCCCCAGTACTCAACAAGTCTGTTGTAGATAGAACAGCCAGGGTTGTACCTAAGCAAAGGTACAACAGATTTGAGTGCTGGTGTTATGGCAAGTTAGGCCACTTTGTCATGGACTGTTGGCATAATTCAAGTGCCAAAGTTAGTAGCAATCTGCCTGCTAGAAAAGCTACAGGTAGTTTTGTTAAGAGGCAAACTAACCAGCACCAAGGACCCAAGAATTCTTTGGGTTCTAAGGTTAACTAATCTGTTTTGCAGGTGAGTCCAAGTGGCCATGCCCCAATATGGTACTAGGACAGTGGATGTTCCAGGCACATGACTGGAACTAGGGGATTGCTAAAGGACTACACACCAATCAAGGATGGTCCTAAAGTCACCTTTGGTGGTTCTGAAAAAGGAATCATCAAAGGTTTTGGTAACAATTACTCAAGTGGCTTATGTTAAAGGTTTGAAACATAACCTTATTAGTATTAGTCAGCTGAGTGATTTAGGATATGACTTCTCATTTGTCAAAGATGGTTGTCACATCAGGAGATCAAATGATCAAGAGAACATTCTGACTGGTTACAGAAAGAGAAATGTCTATTATCTAGACATTATGTGTGAGAACAATGTTTCTCCAGTGTGTCTTGTAGCTGATGAGAAAGTCTCTCATTATGTCAAATGGAACAAGAGACTAGCCCATCTTAACTACAAGATAATTGGCCAACTCTATAGCAAAGAGTTAGTGAGGAACGGTCCTCAGGTTAAGTGTATTAAAGATGGGATATGCTCAGCTTGTCAAAAGGGCAAGCAGACTAGGTCCACCTTTAATAGCATTGAGAACAAAGATGCTGTGAGGTGCTTATACCGCTTGCATATGGATCTCTTTGGTCCTATGTCAGTTCACAGCCTAGGTAGGAAGGTCTACACATTTGTAGTTGTAGATGACTACTCAAGGTTTTCCTGGGTGTTCTTCCTTGGACAAAAATCTAAAACACCTAGTATCTTCTATAGTTTTGTCAAACAAATTCAGAATGAGTTAGACAGTACAGTGGTCAAAATAAGAAGTGACCATGGTACTGAATTCCAGTCTGACAGTATGACAAAGCTATGTGAAGAGTTTGGGATATTTCAGGAATTTTCTTCACCAGGAACAACTCAGCAAAATGGTATTGCTGAAAGGAAAAATAGAACCTTGATTGAGGCTGGTAGAACCCTATTAAGTGACACATCTCTCCCAGAATATTTTTGGGCTGAGGCAGTAAACACTGTATGCTATGTAATTAATAGGGCTACTATCACCAAAAGTCACAATAAGACCCACTATGAGATTGTGAAAGGCAGAAAACCAAACCTATCCTATTTTAGGATCTTTGGTTGTAAATGCTATATACTTAACAATGGTAAGTTTTACTTAACCAAGTTTGCTGCCAAATCCCAAGAGGGGATCTTTGTTGGGTACAGCAACAACAGTAAGGCTTATACGGTCTACAACTTGACTACTCAAGTTGTAGAGGAGTCAGTACATGTAGTATTTGATGAAGCTAGACTCATTAACAATGAATTGTCTAGAAGTATTTGCAGCTCCACAGGTGTGACTAAGAAGATGGACAAGCTTACTATTGAAGAAAGATCTACTGCAAGTCAGTATGTGGATGATAGTGGTTGTTGTCTAGGGGAGTACTAGATGCACCTGATGTAGAAGAAGACCAAGGGGTACAGCAAGTTGAAGAAGCTGAAGGAGTACAACCTGAAGACAGGCTGCCTCCAGCTAATAGACATCTAAAAGATCATCCAGCCAATCAAATTATTGGTGATCTAAGTCAAGAGGTACAAACAAGGAGCAGAAATCTAAGTTCAGTACTCTACTCCAGTTTTCTATCCGAAGTTGAGCCAAAGAAATTTGAAGAAGCCATCCTAGACCCTCATTGGATTGAGGCAATGCAAGAGGAGCTGAATCAGTTCAAAAGATGCAAAGTCTGGGAGCTTGTTCCTAAACCAAAAGACCACAACATAATTATAACTAAGTGGATCTTCAGGAACAAGATGGATGAACATGGAGTGATTATAAAGAACAAAGCTAGACTTGTTGCCAAGGGATATAGGCAGGAAGAAGGTATTGACTTTGATCAAACCTTTGCTCCAGTAGCCAAACTGGAGGCAATAAGAATTTTCTTGGCCTATGCAACCTATCAAGGGTTTAAAGTATACCAATTGGATGTTAAGTCATCCTTTCTGAATGGTAATCTGAAGGAAGAAGTCTATGTGGAACAGCCATCAGGTTTTGTTGATTCTACTAAACCTAATTATATCTATAGACTTAGGAAGGCTTTGTATGGGTTAAAACAAGCCCCTAGGGCTTGGTATGAAACCTTGTCTAGTTTCCTTATTGAGAATAAATTCTCAAGGGGGAAAATAGACAAGACTCTATTCCTTAGGGAATCCAAAGGCAAGATCATACTAGTCCAAATATATGTAGATGACATCATATTTGGGTCTACTGAAAATAGTCTTTGTAGAAAGTTTGCAAAACTTATGCAATGACAATTTGAAATGAGCAGTATGGGGAAACTTAAGTTCTTCTTGGGTCTCCAAGTTAGACACACTGAGAATGGTTTATCCATATGCCATTCTAAGTTCACCCTAGAATTGATAAGGAAGTATGGTATGGAATCATCCAGTATCATGAAAACTCCTATGGGGTCAAATATGTCTCTTAGCAAAGATGATGCAGGGAAACCTGTAGATGAGACTTTGTATGGAGGGATAGTTGGCTCCCAATTGTATTTGACTGCAAGTAGACCAGATATCATGTATGCTACATGTGTCTGTGCTAGGTACCAAGCTTGCCCTAAAGAATCTCATTTGACAACAGTCAAAAGAATACTGAGATATCTTAAGGGCACTCCTTATCTAGGCTTTTGGTACCCTAGGAATGGAGACTTTGAACTGACAGGTTATTCAGATGCAGATTTTGCAGGATGCAAGGAAGATAGGAAAAGTACAATTGCTACCTGTCAATTCCTGGGTGGAAGACTGATATCATGGAGTAGCAAGAAGCAAACAAGTGTGGCTATCTCCACAGCAGAATCAGAGTATGTTGCAGCAGGAAGTTGCTGCGCTCAACTTCTGTGGATTCAACATCAGCTAGAAGACTATGGTATACAAGTAAGTAGAACACCTCTATTTTGTGATTCTACTAGTGCTATTTCTATTGCAAACAATCTTGTCTCCCATAGTAGGACTAAGCACATAGAAATAAAATACCATTTTCTAAGAGAACATGTGGAAAAAGGAGATATTTCACTAGAGTATGTTAATACAGATAATCAGCTAGCTGACATGTATACTAAGCCCTTAGATGAAACCAAATTCAATAAATTCAAAATTGAATTAGGGATGATAAACTTAGACTAAGTTTACAAAAATGGCTAAGTAAAAAGGTGTCGACACACAGAGTTGTCTGTGTCGACACATAGAAGTGGTGTCGACACTTCAGAGAAAAGGTGTCGACACATCTAGGAAGTTGGTGTCGACACTTCAGATAATTAGTGTCGACACATGCAGTGTAGCTGTTGTAACATCCCATGTTACTTCTGGACCCCTCAACTTAGATTGGGTTAGACATGGGGTGAGATTTGAGGAGATCAACTAGGTTTGACCCTAGGTAATGGGTGGTAGCCATGTGGGGGCCCACTATAAGACCTTAGTCAAACTAGGTCAAACTAGCCTAAGTGGGGACCCTAACCACACCATGACCCCACCACATTGCCCTAACCCTAAAAACAATCTAAGTGGACCCTAGGCTATATCACTGGGTCAACATTTTGACCCCAATTGACCAAAGTCAACCTTGGGCTTAATTTGGTCAAACCCACACTCATAGGCCTAATTAACCTAAGTGGGGCACCCCCTTGACCCAAACCAAGTTGGGTGGTGCCACTAGACCTATTTCCACCAAGTGGGGTCAGTCCACCCACCATGGTTGACCAGTCAACCCTAAAAGTCAATTTGGTCAACAAATTGACCTAAATAGTGAAATGAAGGCCAAGCCATTTCCCCTTGGACCAAGCCCACCAAAATTGGCCCATAGTCAGCCCAAGTGAACAAGACCAGTCCTACCCCTCTAAATCAAGAGAGAGATTATGTTGGGTACATTGGTCAAATGTACCTGATTTGAAGAAGCCTCACCTAACTCAATGATATACATCATAATGTATTTGATGTGTGTTTGAGTTACTTGTGCAGGTTAGGTATTCACTAGACTGAAGCTAAAAGTTTCTAAGTCCATGTGTCGACACCCAGAGGGAAATTATCGACACTTGAGAAAGCTTGTGTCGACACCCAGACAAGCAGTGTCGACACTTGGAGTCATTGTGTCGACACCTGGGATGAAGAGTCGACACCAGACAGAAAGTGTCGACACTTGGAGCTGTGTTGACACTCAGTGAAGAAGTATGCAGAAAAGCAGTGTCGACACTTAGCAGAAGTGTCGACACCTAGAAGAGCTAAGTCTACACCAGAAAGTGTCGACACTTGAAGATGTGTCGACACTCAGCAAAAGTCTGCAGAATCTAAGTACAAGTGTCGACACTCAACACAATGTGTCGACACTATGCTGAAGAGTCAGTATTTGAAGAAAGTGTCGACACTCAACACAATGTGTCGACACTATGCTGAAGAGACAGTATTTGAAGAAAGTGTCGACACTCAGCACAATGTGTCGACACACAACCAGGAGAGTCAACACTTGAAGAAAGTGTCGACACTCAGCACAATGTGTCGACACTTAGTTGAAGACTCTACACTTGAAGAAAGTGTCGACACAAGGAGCTGTGTCGACACTTAGCAAAGAACAGAAAAGTTACAAAATATTCTAAGTACAAGTGTCGACACTAAAGGAATGTGTCGACACTCAGCTGAAGAAACAAAAGTGAAGACTTGTGTCGACACCAAGAAGCAGTGTCGACACTTGACAGTTTCAACACATGAAGACGTGTCGACACAAAGAACATGTGTCGACACTTAGAAGAATACAGTTAAAGAATGAAGAACAAGACTTGTGTCGATACTCAATTTCAGTGTCGACACATGCAGAAGAATCTGTGTCGAGACATACAAGGAATTGTGTCGACACCTTGTAGACTTGTGTCGACACTTACACAACATGTGTCGACACTTAGTCTATAAGTGTCGACACTTAAGAACAGAAAGTCTCGACACTATCTGACAGTTAGAGAATTTCAAGAAGTGACTGGTTGACATGACAGCTGCCGATCCAGCCGGTCTACTGCAACTGTCAGAGAAATCAGAAGTCTGTTATGAACCGGATCAGCCGGTTACCATGAAGGAAGCCTATAAATAGGCATCCATAGTTTACAGAAACAGTTGTTGTGATTGAGAAACAAGAGTTATAGCTTGAGAGAATACTTAAAGTAGTTGATCAGATTAAATCAAGAAGTGATACACAGAGGATCAACACAAGAAGATCTGTCAGTCCAACTGCAGATCTAAGAAGTTGGAGAGAGAGAGCTCCAATCAAGTATTCAGTCTTTGGAACTAAGGCTAAGAAGAAGGATTCAGAATCATCTGGATCTCAAGAAGCAGAGGTCAAGGATCAACTGCAGAAGATTCAGACTAATTCAGTTCTAACTCAAGAAGCTTTGAAGGAAGCTAAGTCAGTTTGGATCTAGCTGAGTTCTTCCAAGAACTCTTCAAGAAACTCTCAACTCCTCTCTTATTTTCTGAGTTGTAGAGTTAGCTATTGTATTTCTATTTTAACTTGTAGGATCCATTGGATCTGAGAGAATTGTAAGCCTATATTATAAAGGCTGAGGGTAGGGCTTGGTTGCCTGAGTGTAGGAGTTGAAGAACTCTGAGTGTAGGCCTTAATTGGCTGAGTGTAGGCCTGGGTGGCTGAGTGTAGGCCTTGTGGCTGAGTGTAAGGCTTTGGGCCTGAGGTGTAGGAACCTTGTTGGGTTCTGAGATAGTGGAGAAGTTTGGCCGAATCTAGTACACTGCTAGATAGGCGAAGGGGGATAGTGGATGTACCCAAAGATTGGGGAACCACTATAAATTAGTGTGTCTGCTGTGTTGTGCTGTGGATTGACTGTTTGATTTCTGTAATTGTTGTTATCTGTAGTTATCTGTGAAATAATTGTTGTGCTGCCAACAAAGTTATAAAAAGGTTTAGGTCACCTATTCACCCCCCCCCCCTCTAGGTGTTTAGGTACCATATCTTTCAAGTGGTATCAGAGCCAGGTTCCTCAAAAAAAAGGACTAACTGTCTGAGGAGATCCAGTTTTGGCAGATTCAGTGTAAGTCAGAATACAGTTTCAAGAAAATCAAGAAACATGGGTCTTCAGAGAATCACAAGGAATTGGGTTCAATGAAACTGCCCATATGCAGAAAGGAGATTTTTGGAATCTGGAAAGAGAGGGTAAGGCTATTCATGGAGGCCTCAGACCCTAGAATCTACATCACAGTCAAAGAGGGGCCATATGTGCCCATGAAGATCTCAGTATTGGATGCAAATCAGAGGACTCCAAAGGATTTCTCTGAGATGACCAAGGATGAAATTGTCCTAGCCACTATGGACAAAAGGGCACAAAACATAATAGTAAGTGCCATTGATGATGCCACCTTCCAGAACTTAATTCACTGTAAACAGCAAAAGAGATGTGGGACACTCTTATAGTCTATATGGAAGGTTCTGAAGAAGTTAGGCAAGATAGGAAGTCCTTGCTTAATCAAGAGTATGAGAGCTTTAGGCAAGGAAGAGGAGATAGCATCACTGAATGCTACAAGAAATTCTACAGAATTGTTAATTAACTTATGTCCTATGGAAGAGAGTTCACTAACTATGAATTGAATGATAAGTTCTTAAGGTCCCTAACCAAAGATTGGGACACTAAGATCTGTGCCATCAGAGAAATGGCAAAGTTGGGAGAAATTCCTCCTCCCACACTGTTTGGGAAGTTGTTGTCTTATGAGATGCGGCTGTCAGTGAGAAAAGAGGAAGAAAAATCAACAAGGACTGAGCACAGGGAAAGGACAGTTGCCTTCAAGTCAGAAGTACCTAGAAAGGGCAGGACTAAGTCATCAACTCCTCCTCCAGAGGTAGTTGAATCAGAATCTGATGAATCTGTTAGCACAAAGTCTACAAGCAGTGAAAGTGATGAAGATTTTGCTGCATTCACCAGACATTTTCAGAAATTCCTGAAGAAGAAACAGTGGAGGTCCAGACCTTCATTTTCCAAAGGGAAAGAAGTTCAGTATCAGGAAAAGAAACCTTCAAAGAAGGACAAGAAAAAGACAAAGACTAGCAAGGCAACTGGGTTTAAGATAGTATGTTACTGCTGCAATAGACAGGGTCATGTTATTGCAGATTGTCCTGAGAGAAGAAAAGAATCCAGTGACAAAAAGAAGACTCACTTCAAAGGAAAGAAGGAGAAGTCTTTTGTTGCAAAGAATGAGAAGACTCTTTCAGACATTTCTTCTTCAGACACTGAGACAGATGCTGAAGCCTACATAGGGCTATTTGCTGAAGAAGAAGAAGAGTTTATGCAGATCATGGAATCAATCTATGAACAAGAAGAGTGTCAGTGCCAAGGACTGATGGCATTAACTGAAAGTACCAAAATTCTGGAGCAGCCAGGACCTAGTCAGGTACAAAGTCCAACTCAAAGTTCAGATTTCAGTTCTAGTTCAGAGTCAGATTCATCTTCATCAAGTGATGGAAGTGTTTCTGAATCTGAGGGAGATATTCATCAGCTCTTAGATGAATATAAAGTACTGTTGCAAGCCTATAAGAAAAGCAAGATCCTAGCCAAAAGTCAGGCAAAGGAGATTGCTGATCTCAAGGCAGCTGCAACAGATTTTGAAAAACAGTATGATCAAAAACTGAATGAAGTAGCCAGGCTGAAACACATTACAGTGATTCAGATGGGTACTATTACATTTAAGAATGATCAAATTAAGAGACTGGAGATCAATCTCCAGAAGGAAAAAGAACTTGCTGCCAGGTTTTCAAAACCTAAATCAGTATTACCATTAATTGATGAATTTGTTCATCAAAAAGGAAAGCTGGACTAGGTTTTGTTAGACCTGCAGGGACTGTACAGTCCAAGTTCAAGTCCAAGGGCAAAGCCCCAACATTCAACAAGCCTGCTGTAGTCAAGACAGCAAAGGTTGTACCTAAGCAAAGGTACAACAAGTTTGAATGCTGGTGCTGTGGCAAGGTTGGCCACTTTGCCTTGGATTGTTGGCACAATGCCAGTGCCAAGTTGAGTAGCAAGTTACCTGGTGGAAAGCCAGCAGGTAGCTATGTCAAGTTGCAAACTAACAATCACCAAGGACCCAAGTTTACTTTGGGTTCTAAGGTTCATTAATTTGTTTTGCAGGTGAATCCAAGTGGCCATACCCCAACATGGTACTTGGATAGTGGATGTTCCAGACATATGACTGGAACAAGGGGACTACTGAAGGACTACATTCCAATCAAAAATGGTCCTAAAGTGACCTTTGGTGGTTCTGAAAAAGGAATCATCAAAGGGTTTGGTAACATCTCTTCAAACCTTGTTACCATTACTCAAGTGGCTTATGTTAAAGGGTTGAAACACAACCTCATTAGTATAAGTCAGTTAAGTGATGTAGGGTATGACATCTCATTTGTTAAAAATGGTTGTCATATCAAGAGGTCAAGTGATCAAGAGATCATTTTGACAGGATATAGAAAGAGGAATGTCTACTGTCTAGACATTATGATTGAGAACAATGGTTCTCCTATTTGTCTTGTAGCTGATGAGACAGTCTCTCATTGTGTCAAGTGGCACAAGAGGCTAGCTCATCTTAACTACAAGACTATTAGCAAACTCTTTAGCAAAGAGTTAGTGAGGAATGGTCCTCAAGTTAAGTGTGTCAAAGATGGCATTTGCTCAGCTTGTCAAAAGGGCAAGCAGACTAAATCCACCTTTAGAAGCTTAGACAACAAAGATGCTGTGAGGTGTTTATACCTCTTGCATATGGATCTATTTGGTCCAATGCCAGTTCACAGCTTAGGTAGGAAGGTCTACACCTTTGTAGTTGTTGATGACTACTCAAGGTTTTCCTGGGTGTTCTTCTTAAAGCAGAAATCTGAAACACCTAGTGTCTTCTATAGTTTTGTTAAGCAAATTCAGAATGAATTGAACTGTACAGTGGTCAAAATTAGAAGTGACCATGGTACTGAGTTTCAGTCTGAAAGCATGACAAAGCTGTGTGAAGACTATGGGATATTTCAAGAATTCTCTTCACCTAGAACACCTCAGCAAAATGGCATTGCTGAAAGGAAAAATAGGACCTTGATAGAGGCTGGTAGAACCCTATTAAGTGATTCATCACTGCCAGAGTATTTCTGGGCTGAAGCAGTTAACACTGCATGCCATGTGATAAATAGGGCTACCATCACTAAAAGGTTAAATAAGACCCCCTATGAAGTTGTGAAAGGCAGGAAACCAAATTTATCCTACTTTAGGATCTTTGGTTGTAAATGCTACATACTTAACAATGGAAAGTCTTACCTAACTAAGTTTGCTGCCAAGTCCCAAGAGGGAGTGTTTGTTGGGTACAGCAATAATAGTAAGGCTTATAGAGTCTACAACTTGACTACACAAGTTGTAGAGGAGTCTGTGCATGTAGTTTTTGATGAGACACAACTAATTAACAATGAGTTGTCTAGTAGTGTGTGCAGCCCCACAGGTCTTACTAAGAAGATGGACAAGCTAACCATAGAAGATGTACCTGCTGCAAGACAGCAAGTAGAAGAAGATGGCTTATGTCCAGGGGGAGAACTACATGTACCAGGAGCTGAAGAAGTACAAGGAACTCAGCATGATGAAGATGCTGTAGAAGTTCAACCAGAAGTAAGGATGCCTCCAGCCAACAGGCATCTAAGAGATCATCCAGTAGAGCTGATTATTGGAGATCCAAGACAAGGTGTTCAGACAAGGAGCAGAAATCAGAATGCTGTAGTATATTCAAGTTTTCTGTCTCAAATAGAACCAAAGAAATTTGAAGAAGCTATACAAGATCCACAGTGGACTGAAGCAATGCAAGAAGAACTTAATCAGTTCAAAAGGTGCAAGGTTTGGGAGCTGGTTCCAAAGCCTAAAGACCACAATGTTATAGGAACTAAGTGGATCTACACGAATAAGTTAGATGAACAAGGAGTCATCATTAAGAATAAAGCAAGACTGGTTGCAAAAGGATATATGCAAGAAGAAGGTATTGATTTTGATCAAACCTTTGCTCCAGTAGCCAGACTGGAAGCCATAAGGATGTTCTTGGCCTATGCAACCTATCAAGGATTCAAGGTATACCAAATGGATGTGAAGTCAGCATTCCTAAATGGTAATTTGAAAGAAGAAGTCTATGTGGAGCAGCCTTCAGGTTTTGTTGATCCTACTCTTCCACATTATGTGTATAGACTTAGGAAAGCATTATATGGGTTAAAACAAGCACCTAGAGCTTGGTATGAAACCCTATCTAGTTTCCTCATTGAGAACAAGTTCACAAGGGGGAAAATAGATAAGACTCTATTCCTTAGGGAATCTAGAGGCAAAGTCATACTTGTCCAAATATATGTAGATGACATTATATTTGGGTCTACTGAAAGTAGCCTTTGCAAAAAGTTTGCAAAGCTTATGCAAAGTCAATTTGAGATGAGTAGTATGGGAGAACTGAAGTTTTTCTTGGGTCTCCAAGTTAAACAGACTGGAAGTGGTCTATCCATATGTCAGTCCAAGTTCACCCTAGAACTCATAAGGAAATATGGTATGGATTCATCCAGTACCATGAAGACTCCTATGGGGTCAAGTATGTCTCTAAGCAAGGATGATGCAGGGAAACCTGTAGATGAAACCTTGTATAGAGGGATAGTTGGCTCCCTACTATACTTGACTGCAAGTAGGCCTGACATTATGTATGCTACATGTGTTTGTGCCAGGTATCAAGCCTGCCCCAAAGAATCTCACTTGACTGCAGTCAAGAGAATCTTGAGATATCTAAAGGGCACTCCCTATCTAGGCCTCTGGTACCCTAGGAATGGAGATTTTGATCTAACAGGCTATTCAGATGCAGACTTTGCAGGATGCAAAGAAGATAGAAAGAGCACTACTGGATCCTGTCAATTCCTAGGTGGAAGACTCATTTCATGGAGCAGTAAGAAGCAAACCAGTGTGGCTATTTCCACAGCTGAGTCAGAATATGTAGCTGCAGGAAGTTGCTGTGCTCAACTTCTGTGGATTCAACATCAGTTAGAAGACTATGGATTTCAGGTAAGTAGAACTCCACTTTACTGTGATTCTACTAGTGCTATTTCAATAGCTAACAATCCTGTATCACATAGTAGAACTAAACATATTGAGATTAAATATCACTTTCTTAGGGAGCATGTAGAAAGAAATGATATTGCACTTGAATATGTTAAAACTGATAATCAGATAGCTGATATGTTCACTAAGCCCTTAGAAGAAGCTAAGTTCAATAGGTTCAAAATTGAACTAGGTATGATAAACTTAGACTAAGTTTACAGAACTAAAAATTGGCTAAGTAAAAAGGTGTCGACACATAGACAAGTCTATGTCGACACAGAATAGTATGTGTCGACACTTCAGGAAAATGGTGTCGACACATCTAGGAAGATGGTGTCGACACTTCAGAATGTTAGTGTCGACACATGTCGAGTAGGTGTCGACACATCCAATAAGGTGTCGACACTTAAGTTTTACTCAGAATTTTCTAAGTAAAGTCTCGACTACATGTCGAGTAGTGTGGTGTCGACACTTAACCAAGTGTCGACACTTAAAATCTGTTGACTTAAACTTGTGTCGACACATGAGTGTCGAGACATTATAAGTCAGTGTCGACACTTATTGCCAGTGTCGACACATCTTTAGTAATCCATCCCGCTTGTTCGTCTTCAAACCTGAAAGGTATAAATAGGGTTCTGTCTTTGTTTGTCGACACGCTTTCAAAAGTTTCGAGACCAAAACTTTTGTGTCGACATTTCTCTTCTCTAAAGACTAATTCTCCAAACCCTAATGGCTCCCAAGCTGGAAGAGAACGTTAACGAAGGCTATGAACTGGTACGTGGCGCATTCGACGACGGTGATCAAGAAATAAAATCGGTGGTAACCCTAGTCACCGATTCAGGATTGGAGTTCTTGGTTTCAGAACCAACCAAAATTTGGAAGAAGGAAGTTATTGAATTCCTTACTGGAGCTTCTGTAGATGACTCAGACTACAGAATCAAATCAAGGGTGCATGGCACCAAGGTCAAGATTTCACCCAAGTATCTGAGAAAGGTACTTCAGCTACCTAAAGTTCAAGATGAAGAGGAAGTGCCTACATCTAAGACCAGAGAAGAACTTACCTGGTGTGGTCTAGATCCTAAGCTGAAGATAGGATCAGTATTCAACAGGAGAGGAATGAATACCCAAGGAAAGTTTCTGTCAGAAGTTGTGGGTAAAGTTATCCTCAGTAAACCTGGAGGGCATGACAGGGTGTCAGCCTCCATGTTCAGTGTTATGACAAGAATCATCTTCAACCTCAAAACAGACTGGTCCATGGTTGTGTTTGAGAAAGTAAAGGAAAGTCTGAAGAAGCCCAATCTGGGCAGGATACTTAGTCTCTACCTGGCTGGTACAATACCAGAGGTAATGAGCTCTGCTGCAGGTAGCAAAATCAACCACATGAGAAGGATGGACATGAGGATCTTCTCCAGGTGGGAAAGGGTGCTGTCAAAGGAATTGACCACCCCTGAGAAACAAGTTTCTAAGAAGGATTCCCCTCCAAAGAAGAAGAGGAAAATAGCTGATGTGACTCAGGAGTCCTCCAGCAGCTCAGGTAGTGAAGAACATGTGGTTTTCACTCCTGATAATCATGCGGATGAGGCTGCAGAGAAGTCACCTGCTCCTCAAGAGCCAGCTGACATCCAGGGGGAGCCTCCAGCTGTAGAACAACCCTCTACACTGGAGAGTGAGCAAGCTACTCTCATTATCCAAGAGGTACTTTCTGACCTCAATACTTTAGATTTTTCTATAATAGATTCTGATTTGTCTGATATTCATCAGCAAACTCAGCAAGCAAACCAAGCACCAGATGTTGTTCTCCAAGACACATCTGCTGTAGTTAATGTACCCAGTCCATCTCCTGCTCAGTCACCCCCAGAATATACAAAGGAAGATCTCTTTCTGAATCTAGATCAAGAGGATTTTGACATGGACAAGACTGCTGCTGATGAAGAGAAAGGTGCTGCTGTTGAGGGGGAGATCTTGGAAGATCAGGAAGAGCCTATTAGGCAGGAAAGTGAGAAAGCCCTTGATGTGCAAGATGACAAACCCTCAAGTCCTAAGGATAGGGTGAATATAGCAAGTACTTCAGAGTCTGAGGATGATGAGACTGAACAAGCTAAAAAGAAGAAGTTCTTTGTCTTCAAAAGAAGGAGTCAGAGCTACAAGAAGGCTCTACAGACTGTTGCTCAACACTCTCTAGTCCAACAAGCTCCATCAACTGATTACAGTAGCCTAATGGTAGCAATGCAAGTTAAGCTGGATGAGCAAAGGAGGGCTATAGAGAAGTATATTGATGAAGGGCACAAGTCCCTACAGTTTGACCTTGCTCAGGAAATCAAGTCCATAAGGTTTGAAATGAACCTGAATAAGAAAGAGATGAATGCATGCTTCCACAAGGGTGGAAATGCAGTGTAGTATTTCTGGCCACTCATCAGGAAAAGATTAAGACTCAAGTAGATGATATAGCACTAAAGCAAGGCTATGTGCTGGAGAATCAACTAAGAATGAATGATAATTTGACTGCATCCCACAATGCAATAGTCACTGAACTGAAGAGTAAGTCTGCTGAACCTTCAACATCATCTGCTGCTGCCAAAGCTGAATTTGATAAAGTATTTCAAGAAGAAATTGCTGCTGTCAAGACTGCAATCAAGGAATCCCAGAAGGTCATTTCTGAACAGCTTACCAAGCTTAGACCTTTCTTTAAGGATGGCATAAGGTATTTGGACAGCCAAATCAGGTTCCAAAAGATGATGTAAGAGACCATGTAGCCCAAGAAGTCATAAAGGGGGAGAGAGTGTTAGTCAAGGCCAGTTCTGAGCATGCAAATGGATTTCAAATTCAATCAGGGCTACACTTGGATATCCTCCCCTGTGTGATGACAATGAAGTTGCTGAATCTGGACTGAACCCTGCCTATTTTGGAGGTGAGCCACAAGAAGTAGCTCAAGTCATTTATCCACCTCCAGATTTTGAAATGATTCATGCAGAGGTGAGCACTATGTATAGCCCATCTGGGGGCAAGGACAATGTCCATTTAGAAAAGGTTACTCAACCTATTACAGCAGCTATGCAAGAGGCTATGGACAAAGAAGAAGAAACAAGACTGTCAAAGAAGAAGTTCAGGGAACTGGCTGAGCAAAAACCAGATTTTGAACAGTGGAGCCCTACTTCTAGGAACATCATTCTCACAGCCTGGAAAGCAGCCAAGGACAATACTACTGATAGAAACAAGTGGTTCTCAGAAGCTGAATGGAGGAAGCATGAGATCAGGCAGGAAGCTATTGTCCAGCATAGAAGGAAGGCTAAGTTAGGAAAGCTACCTCCTACAGCTGTGGAGCCTAGCAAGTACTTTCCTAAGCCCTATCATTATTTTGAAAGGCAGAAAATCAAGGCTGAAGAACTTAAGAAGAAGGACTCCAAAGGGAAGAAGGTTGCTGATACTGAGCCTGCTGCTGTTGCTGCTGTAAAAGCCAAAATACAAGCTGAGAAAGGCATAGTTATAAAAGAACCAGAGCAGAATTAGCTTAAGATTAGACTGAAGAATGTTGTAATCTAAATATTTTTGTAAATCATTGAAAATGTATTGAACACAATGTTTGGACAGTTTTTGATAAATATATTTCATGATTGATTCAGTAGATTATGTCTAATTCTTGGTTGTTCTGTAATGCTGAATGAGTATACATGTGTGCTTTATTACATGTTTAAGTATACCCTGTTGATATATATCTGCTTTACATCATTTTCTAATTTTTTAATTATGAGTGATGTATATCATTGACTAAGGGTTATGACTTCTCCAAATAGGGGGAGATTGTTGGGTACATTGGTCAAATGTACCTGATTTGAAGAAGCCTCACCTAACTCAATGATATACATCATAATGTATTTGATGTTGTGTTTGAGTTACTTGTGCAGGTTAGGTATTCACTAGACTGAAGCTAAAAGTTTCTAAGTCCATGTGTCGACACCCAGAGGGAAAGTGTCGACACTTGAGAAAGCTTGTGTCGACACCCAGACAAGCAGTGTCGACACTTGGAGTCATTGTGTCGACACCTGGGATGAAGAGTCGACACCAGACAGAAAGTGTCGACACTTGGAGCTGTGTCGACACTCAGTGAAGAAGTATGCAGAAAAGCAGTGTCGACACTTAGCAGAAGTGTCGACACCTAGAAGAGCTAAGTCTACACCAGAAAGTGTCGACACTTGAAGATGTGTCGACACTCAGCAAAAGTCTGCAGAATCTAAGTACAAGTGTCGACACTCAACACAATGTGTCGACACTATGCTGAAGAGTCAGTATTTGAAGAAAGTGTCGACACTCAACACAATGTGTCGACACTATGCTGAAGAGTCAGTATTTGAAGAAAGTGTCGACACTCAGCACAATGTGTCGACACACAACCAGGAGAGTCAACACTTGAAGAAAGTGTCGACACTCAGCACAATGTGTCGACACTTAGTTGAAGACTCTACACTTGAAGAAAGTGTCGACACAAGGAGCTGTGTCGACACTTAGCAAAGAACAGAAAAGTTACAAAATATTCTAAGTACAAGTGTCGACACTAAAGGAATGTGTCGACACTCAGCTGAAGAAACAAAAGTGAAGACTTGTGTCGACACCAAGAAGCAGTGTCGACACTT
Organism: Platanthera guangdongensis; assembly: GCA_039583875.1. Taxonomy (NCBI): domain Eukaryota; kingdom Viridiplantae; phylum Streptophyta; class Magnoliopsida; order Asparagales; family Orchidaceae; genus Platanthera; species Platanthera guangdongensis. Next base: position 129,267,099 of record CM077147.1, on the reverse strand, counting down.
GACAGTTTCAACACATGAAGATGTGTCGACACAAAGAACATGTGTCGACACTTAGAAGAATACAGTTAAAGAATGAAGAACAAGACTTATGTCGATACTCAATTTCAGTGTCGACACATGCAGAAGAATCTGTGTCGAGACATACAAGAAATTGTGTCGACACCTTGTAGACTTGTGTCGACACTTACACAACATGTGTCGACACTTAGTCTATAAGTGTCGACACTTAAGAACAGAAAGTCTCGACACTATCTGACAGTTAGAGAATTTCAAGAAGTGACTGGTTGACATGACAGCTGCCGATCCAGCCGGTCTACTGCAACTGTCAGAGAAATCAGAAGTCTGTTATGAACCGGATCAGCCGGTTACCATGAAGGAAGCCTATAAATAGGCATCCATAGTTTACAGAAACAGTTGTTGTGATTGAGAAACAAGAGTTACAGCTTGAGAGAATACTTAGAGTAGTTGATCAGATTAAATCAAGAAGTGATACACAGAGGATCAACACAAGAAGATCTGTCAGTCCAACTGCAGATCTAAGAAGTTGGAGAGAGAGAGCTCCAATCAAGTATTCAGTCTTTGGAACTAAGGCTGAGAAGAAGGATTCAGAATCATCTGGATCTCAAGAAGCAGAGGTCAAGGATCAACTGCAGAAGATTCAGACTAATTCAGTTCTAACTCAAGAAGCTTTGAAGGAAGCTAAGTCAGTTTGGATCTAGCTGAGTTCTTCCAAGAACTCTTCAAGAAATTCTCAACTCCTCTCTTATTTTCTGAGTTGTAGAGTTAGCTATTGTATTTCTATTTTAACTTGTAGGATCCATTGGATCTGAGAGAATTGTAAGCCTATATTATAAAGGCTGAGGGTAGGGCTTGGTTGCCTGAGTGTAGGAGTTGAAGAACTCTGAGTGTAGGCCTTAATTGGCTGAGTGTAGGCCTGGGTGGCTGAGTGTAGGCCTTGTGGCTGAGTGTAAGGCTTTGGGCCTGAGGTGTAGGAACCTTGTTGGGTTCTGAGATAGTGGAGAAGGTTGGCCGAATCTAGTACACTGCTAGATAGGCGAAGGGGGACAGTGGATGTACCCAAAGATTGGGGAACCACTATAAATTAGTGTGTCTGCTGTGCTGTGCTGTGGATTGACTGTTTGATTTCTGTAATTGCTGTTATCTGTAGTTATCTGTGAAATAATTGTTGTGCTGCCAACAAAGTTATAAAAAGGTTTAGGTCACCTATTCACCCCCCCCCCCTCTAGGTGTTTAGGTACCATATCTTTCAGATTACATGCAAATGGGTAAAATTGGGATTTTTAGGAGAAGAGGAGAGAGAAAGGGGAATGAAGGGAATAATGGCCACATGGCCACCCCATCAGCTGGTTTTGGCTGCCCAAAACCAGGTGGCCGACCTCCCCTATTCATTTCCAACAGAATACCAGGGCTATGAGCCACATGGCAGCTGGGTGAAACCTCCAAAGCTCAAAACCGAGCTAACATTGGAGTTAACTCCACTTATAGCCCACCTCAGTCCAAACAGAGCTCACCATTAGCTTCAGAAGGCCGAGAGGAGTGGAATTCGACTGCTTAATCATGGAGAACGGTGGAGAATTGAGCTTTCGGGGTGGAGCTCGCCGGCGCACCACCACCACGGCAAACCGCCGCCTGACCCGCAGCCAAGCCTCGATTCAGGTGTGTTTCACCTCACCTCTTCCCGTACTAACTTTCTAGATCGATCTAGGGAGATATCAGGCTCAATCGAGCCCGATGCCATGAGAGGAAATGGTGAAAATCGAGCATTTCTTTTCTTGCTCGGGTTCGCCGGAGGAGCCAACTCCGGCGGCCCCACCGCCGGGAAACGCTAGCCCCCACCTTAACGAAGGTGGTGGCGATATCCGCCGGCGGTGGTGGTGGCTCAGCTGGCCGGAAAAGGCCAGCCAACCTCATCCAGGAATATGAAATCGTGGCCGTTAAATCATCGGGGACGATGACCAGATCCCGTCGGTTTTACTTTAAGATTCGTGCTACAGAAAAAAATGATTTAATTTAATTATTGATAAATAGTGTATGATTCTGTCACACTTTTTCAGTCACTATGCATGTTAAATTTAGGCCTCTTAGAGGCATTTCCAGAACTTAGCCCCTTAATGAAAAGTTAGCCTAGGGTCTTACCTTTAATATGCCACCCTAAACATACATTTTGGTGTAGTGTACAGTCCTGTAGGACATTTCTCCTAGGACTGGTCCTAGAGTAGGGCAGAAATTAAATTGGATGCCCTGGTCACAATATTAGTCACCATGGCCCCATATTTTGGGCACATGTATGACTAGGACATACTTAGCTCCTGCCAAAATTTAGGAATTTTTAGATAATATTTTCCTATAGTTTTTGGTAAAATATCAAAATATAAATAAATGACATATATGGAGTTCTACTCCTCCCCATGGCCCCATATTTTAGTGGTGGGTTAGTGGGGTCATCCTTGGTGCATGATAAGATTTTCAGCACCTTGGGTTCACTGCATGTTGGGGAAATCCACTTGCATGTGCTAGCCTATGTTTAGCCTTGGTGTGCAAATAGCAAAAATGCAAATTGGTGTATTTAGCCCAATGGTGACATGCAAGAGTCATGAAATTATTTACAGTGGTTCATTAGGGTAAATTTCATCCCTCAAACTAATGATGGAATTTTTGGAATCAAAATTCCATTTATTGAAATTTATTTTAAATATAGCTATTTTGGAGATAAAATTGGAAAATAGGATTTATTCAAGTACAAATCCAAACAACTTTGCCAAGGCATAGATGAGATCACATTGGACTTAGGAAAATATGATTTCTCTGTTTTGAAGAACTTTTGGAGTAGATACCCTAAATTCCCCATTTTACCCTTATCTTGTAAATTCTTGAAATGATGGATATATACTTTAAAAAATTTGGAATTTATTCTATTGCTATAAAATGTTATTATTAGTCTTGCATAAATTTCTCAGAATTTAATGGATGCATTATTTGTGTTAAGTTAGTACAATGGCATTTTGGTAAATATCTTATAATGGAATCCTATAGGCCATCTTACAATGAATGTTGATGATTCTCTTCCAATAGTCATAAATTAGTGTCCTAAAAGATTTGTTATTTTTCTGGAATTTTTGAGTACATAATGCCTATACATCATTTGGAAAATGGAATTTATGTGGAATTGATATTAAATTGAAAATGATAATAAATAATTTAAGGAAAATTATGAAATTCTGTAGACAGCAATATTTTGTCAATATACATCTCAGAAAAAATTCCCTAGGTCAGTGGATACTTAATCAAACTACTTCATGTGTAAAGTGACCTAACATTTAAATTAAAAGAATTAATTAAAGGACTATTTGACCAAGGAAAATTACGAGAATTCTTAGGGTAGTTCCCTTAGTCCATAACACATTAGGATAAATATTTAGGGGCAAGATGCCTTAAGGTTTGGAAGATCACATTTCTAGGGTAACCATAGGTCATGGTCTGCATATAACACAAATAGGGCTTGCCTTAGGGGATTACCAGGGTATTGATTATCGGCAGAAATAAGAGAGAGTTCAACATGAGTAACCCTGGTGGGTAGAGTTGTCTTAGTGAGGGATTAAAAGTGCAAGTCTTAGCTAGCAACTGGAGTGGGGATCAGCGGAAGACCGTCGGTTTCCCGGTAATACCTTAAGTCACTAGGGTTATACTAAAGCAATAAGGAGAGCTGGGGAGATACATGGGTAGTCATCAACTAAAATAAGTATCCTTGCGAAAGGGAATACTGGGCGTAATCCCAACACAGTTCCTAGTGCCCCTTGAGAGCCCTTCACAGGGAATACCGGGGGCAGTCCTGGGATTAACCTTAAATCTCTAAGTATAATAAACCGTAGACAAGAGTAGCTTAATAGGTTAGGACATTGTTGTACCTTCTCGCCCGTGTGGGGGTTGGAGAGATTTATGATATATGCTCACCCGTCTAGGGTTGGAGGGAGTTGGTATAAAGGCACTGATGTGCGTTCTCACCCGGGTTTGGGTTTGAGGGATTCAGGACGGGTTTTGGTCCTGCGAGCGGAAGGCTCGGTATGAATTACTTGCATGTGCATGAATATCGTGGCGGGGCATGCGGTACTGGCCATTCGTCACACCGATGGCAGTACGGTGCACCAGGCGGTTGTGGGAGTTAGAGGGGCCAGTGGGTTGTTTTACACTGCGGTCTGGAGGACGACCCCCGATAACACACATCCGACCCAACAAGACTGACGGGTTTGTCAGCAAAGTACGTACGCGAGACTCTAGAGTGCACCTTGGACGTGTACAGAGGCGTATGAGAGGGGTCTAAGGCTTGGTAGTGTGCATACCGGTCTAGAAGCGGAGACGCCCGCTCCGCTGCTGCCGTAGCCACAGCGGTGGTACCCAAGAGTGATGCTAGCTCTCAAAAAGTGGGAACTAAAGGTCTGTGATCACAGAGTCGTTGTGTGTGAGTTGCACTTGCCTGCGCATAAAATTGCATCATATCATTCATTCATATTAGGTCATACGCTTTATAGATCCTTATCATATAAATTAGTATGGGCTCTTTTATATGATAAGTTAAATTTCCTGGAAACCCTAACTTATATATTTGTATGGGCATTTATATAAGTTAGGGTACGTTTGTGATGGTAGCTTAGCTTATTTACTTGTTCATACTGCTGTTTCTTTACTTTCCTTTACTGCACCGCTCTTACTTACTACTTGTACTGTACTTAGCATTGCTAGAGTAGAATTTCATTACTTAGTACCACTCTAGATAGATATTATCACCTGCTTCCATTTTGCTACCCCTTGTTGTCCTCCGCTTCGTCCTCCCGCTCGGTGCCTAGGAGCTGCGGGGCGAGGTGCGGAGGAAACGACTTAGTCTTTTGACTAATGGTCGGTGACCAACTATTTTTAGGAGCCCGTGGAGATGGAGCACCAGCACGTCGAGGAGGCAGGACATGAGGAGCAGATACCGCTTCAGCAGGCTACTACCACTACTGTGCGTCCTCAGGTGGGACGAGAGCGATGTTCTAGCATAGCTTCCGCATTTATGATTTTGTGAGAGAGAGATTTGATGTACTGGGCATAAGCCATTTTTACTCTTTCATTTGTACTTTATTGTGGACTATTATGATGTACTATTCATTTCTTTTACATGATTGTACTGTGGCTTGTGGACTGGTAGTTTTACATATACAGTTTACTTTTTCTTCTCATATTGGCCTACAGGTTAATGATCGTACTAGCCGGCAGGATCGGCGTGTTGCGGTGTCGACTAACCCGTGAGTTAGTGCCACCGTAAGACGGCGGTTCTGGGCATAAGATCCGGTAGCCTCCTTGGTAAGGGGGAGGGGGGTCTTACAAACTGGTATCACTCGAACAACGATCATATGAGAAAGAAGTCCACAACATGGGACCACCCCCGCCCCAGCATTAGTTTGCGGACAAACTATGCAGCGGAAGCAGTGGTGTGCCCATGTATAAAGTCACATAAATGGTCCACAAAGTACAATTTGTTAGGCCAATTTTACTTTAACCTTACCTTTATGCAACCTCCACAGGTCGCAGCGCCGCAAAATGTGGCTCCTCCCCCTCCAGATGCCACTCCATTCCTACATACGGAGATGGGGCAGACCCTGACGGCGATTTTGGATGCCTTTAGAGCCCAGCAAATCCCTGCTCCACAGCCAAATCCGGGGTCGAGCTGGCTGAGTGCATTCAAGAGCCTGTCCCCACCGACATACCGCGGGACAGAGGATGCGGTGAAGACGGAAGAATGGCTGGAGGCCATACACGAGATCTTAGCGGGCATCAGCTGCCCAGTCGGCCAGGCAGTACCCCTAGCCACCTCTGTGCTAGAGGCTCATGCAAAGAGATGGTGGAAATCAGTCCGGGCGTCTAATTATGCGGACTTTGAGCTGTCAGAGATATCTTGGGAGGAGTTTGGCGATTTGTTTCTGGAGCACTTCGTTTCTGCTACGGACAGGGATGCTTTGGAGGAGAGGTTTTTGAACCTCAAGCAGGGGACTAGATCAGTGATAGAGTACCAGAGAGAGTTCTCCCACTTGGCCAGGTTCGCGGGGATTCAGGACACCGACGATAGGAGGTATGCGAAGAGGTTCTACCGGGGCCTCAGGATGATTTGAGGCAGGCTTTGCTATTCATTTCTCATGGCACATCCAGGCAGATCATCGAGATGGCGAAGAAGCTGGAGGCTGACCAGCTGATGGTGCGAGCCGGAGGGAAGAGACCATTTGATGGATCGACATCAGGTGAGAGCAGTAGGGGCTCTCAGAGAGGCAGGACCATCGGGTACAGGAGGGGTGGGGGACGTCGTCGTCCCAACTTCAGGCAGGAGCAGGTACCTCCTCCAGCATTGGCTCCCCCACCTCTACAGATGCATGATCCAAGGAGACAGGATGACCGAGGCCATCGACAAGTGGTTTGTTACGGATGCCGCCAGCCCGGGCACATCAGGTCGGAGTGCCCGCACCGATTCCATCCCCCTCCTCCTCCTCCACCTCCGGTGGCCCCAGTACACCAGGGCCGAGGACGAGGCCGAGGACGAGGCCGAGGTCGAGGACTACACATTACAGGATGATCTTCTTCGGTTCCGGGGGCGCATCTACATACCAGCAGGGGGCAGTATCCGGGATGACATACTCCGAGAGGCACATTGCTCGAGATATTCAGTGCACCCCGGCATCACCAAGATGTGGGCAGATTTGCGGAGATCTATGTATTGGCCCGGAATGAAGAGGGAGATCACGGATTTTGTGACCCATTGCGAGACCTGCCAGCGTGTGAAGGCGGAATGCAAGAGCCCGGGAGGTTTACTACAGCCACTGCCAGTTCCAGAGTGGAAGTTCGAGGACATTGCTATGGACTTTGTACACGGATTGCCTCGCTCCCACTCTGGGCATGATTCTATATGGGTTATAGTGGATAGATTGACCAAGGTAGCGCGGTTTATTCCAGTTCGGAAGGATGCCCCAGTTGCAGTTCTGGTGAGACTATTTGTGGAGCACTACGTCAGATATCATGGTATCCCCAGGACTATTGTTTCGGACCGTGATGGTCGGTTCACCTCGAGCGAGTGGAGTGTCGTACATGCTTACTTGGGATCTCGGCTTACTTTTAGTACCGCCTTCCACCCGCAGACCGACGGACAGACCGAGCGGACCATCCGGACCATGGAGGACCTGCTCAGATTATGCATATTGGATACGGGGAGACCTTGGGAGAGGCTGCTGCCTTTGATTGAGTTCTTGTATAATAACAGCCACCAGGCTAGCATCAGGATGGCTCCTTACGAGGCACTTTATGGGAGGAGATGCCGGACACCACTATCATGGGTACAGGATGTGGATACCAGGGCTCTGGGATCTGATTATATAGAGGACACTGAGGCTCAGATTCGATTGATCAGGGATCGGCTACTGGAGGCCCAGAGCAGGCAGACAAAGTATTATGATGCTCGACACCGGCAGGTGGAGTTCCAGGTTGGAGACCGGGTATTCTTGAAGATACGTCCAGTACACGGTGTTTCTCGGGTGCGGAGGCACAAGAAGCTCAGTCCACGATACATGGGGCCCTACCTGATCCTGGAGCGGATCGGCCCCTTAGCTTACTGACTGCAGCTGCCACCGGAGTTGGGTGCACTACATGACGTCTTCCATGTCTCTTCCTTGCGAAGAGCTCTCCTTCGGCCGGAGCAGCACATCACTACTACAGCCAGACCGGTAGAGCCTGACAGATCAGTGAGATTGGAGCCGATCCGGATTGACGATACAGCCATCCGAGTGTTGCGGAAGAAGAAGGTCCCTCTTGTGAAGGTGCTGTGGTCCAACCATGGACGGGAGGAGCACACTTGGGAGCCGAGGGATCTGATGCTGGAACAACACCCGGAGTTATTCGCATCAGGTACATTTAAGTTATGTCTTTAAATTTCTTGATGATTCTTGCAAGTAGAACCCCGTAGACCCGAACTTAAATTTCGGGGACGAAATTATTTTCTTGTTTATTGGAATTTGTAACATCCCATGTTACTTCTGGACCCCTCAACTTAGATTGGGTTAGGCATGGGGTGAGATTTGAGGAGATCAACTAGGTTTGACCCTAGGTAGTGGGTGGTAGCCATGTGGGGGCCCACTATAAGACCTTAGTCAAACTAGGTCAAACTAGCCTAAGTGGGGACCCTAACCACACCATGACCCCACCACATTGCCCTAACCCTAAAAACAATCTAAGTGGACCCTAGGGTATGTCACTGGGTCAACATTTTGACCCCAATTGACCAAAGTCAACCTTGGGCTTAATTTGGTCAAACCCACACTCATAGGCCTAATTAACCTAAGTGGGGCACCCCTTGACCCAAACCAAGTTGGGTGGTGCCACTAGACCTATTTCCACCAAGTGGGGTCAGTCCACCCACCATGGTTGACCAGTCAACCCTAAAAGTCAATTTGGTCAACAAATTGACCTAAAGAGTGAAATGAAGGCCAAGTCATTTCCCCTTGGACCAAGCCCACCAAAATTGGCCCATAGTCAGCCCAAGTGAACAAGACCAGTCCTACCCCTCTAAATCAAGAGAGAGATTACATGCAAAGGGGTAAAATTGGGATTTTTAGGAGAAGAGGAGAGAGAAAGGGGAATGAAGGGAATAATGGCCACATGGCCACCCCATCAGCTGGTTTTGGCTGCCCAAAACCAGGTGGCCGACCTCCCCTATTCATTTCCAACAGAATACCAGGGCTGTGAGCCACATGGCAGCTGGCTGAAACCTCCAAAGCTCAAAACCGAGCTAATATTGGAGATAACTCCACTTATAGCCCACCTCAGTCCAAACAGAGCTCACCATTAGCTTCAGAAGGCCAAGAGGAGTGGAATTCGACTGCTTAATCATGGATAACGGTGGAGAATTGAGCTTTCGGGGTGGAGCTCGCCAGCGCACCACCACCACGGCAAACCGCCGCATGACCCGCAGCCAAGCCTCGATTCAGGTGCGTTTCACCTCGCCTCTTCCCGTACTAACTTTCTAGATCGATCTAGGGAGATATCGGGCTCAATCGAGCCCGATGCCATGGGAGGAAATGGTGAAAATCGAGCATTTCTTTTCTTGCTCGGGTTCGCCGGAGGAGCCAACTCCGGCGGCCCCACCGCCGGGAAACGCTAGCCCCCACCTTAACGAAGGTGGTGGCGATATCCGCCGGCGGTGGTGGTGGCTCAGCTGGCCGGAAAAGGCCAGCCAACCTCGTCCAGGAATATGAAATCGTGGCCGTTAAATCATCGGGGACGATGACCAGATCCCGTCGGTTTTACTTTAAGATTCGTGCTACAGAAAAAAATGATTTAATTTAATTATTGATAAATAGTGTATGATTCTGTCATACTTTTTCAGTCACTATGCATGTTAAATTTAGGCCTCTTAGAAGAATTTCCAGAACTTAGCCCCTTAATGCAAAATGTAGCCTAGGGTCTTACCTTTAATATGCCACCTTAAACATACATTTTGGTGTAGTGTACAGTCCTGTAGGACATTTCTCCTAGGACTGGTCCTAGAGTAGGGCAGAAATTAAATTGGATGCCCTGGTCACAGTATTAGTCACCATGGCCCCAAATTTTGGGCACATGCATGACTAGGACATACTTAGATCCTGCCAAAATTTAGGAATTTTTAGAGAATAGTTTCCTATAGTTTTTGGTAAAATATCAAAATATAAATAAATGGCATATATGGAGTTCTACTCCTCCCCATGGCCCCATATTTTGGTGGTGGGTCAGTGGGGTCATCCTTGGTGCATGATAAAATTTTCAGCACCTTGGGTTCACTGCATGTTGGGGAAATCCACTTGCATGTGCTAGCCTATGTTTAGCCTTGGTGTGCAAATAGCAAAAATGCAAATTGGTGTATTTAGCCCAATGGTGACATGCAAGAGTCATGAAATTATTTACAGTGGTTCATTATGGTAAATTTCATCCCTCAAACTAATGATGGAATTTTTGGAATCAAAATTCCATTTATTGAAATTTATTTTAAATATAGCTATTTTGGAGATAAAATTGGAAAATAGGATTTATTCAAGTACAAATCCAAACAACTTTGCCAAGGCATAGATGAGATCACATTGGACTTAGGAAAATATGATTTCTCTGTTTTGAAGAACTTTTGGAGTAGATACCCTAAATTCCCCATTTTACCCTTATGTTGTAAATTCTTGAAATGATGGATATATACTTCAAAAAATTTGGAATTTATTCTATTGCTATAAAATGTTATTATTAGTCTTGCATAAATTTCTCAGAATTTAATGGATGCATTATTTGTGTTAAGTTAGTACAATGGCATTTTGGTAAATATCTTATAATGGAATCCTATAGGCCATCTTACAATGAATGTTGATGATTCTCTGCCAATAGTCATAAATTAGTGTCCTAAAAGCTTTGTAATTTTTCTGGAATTTTTGAGTACATAATGCCTATACATCATTTGGAAAATGGAATTTGTGTGGAATTGATATTAAATTGAAAATGATAATAAATAATTTAAGGAAAATTATGAAATTCTGTAGGCAGCAATATTTTGTCAATATACATCTCAGGAAAAATTCCCTAGGTTACTTAATCAAACTACTTCATGTGTAAAGTGACCTAACATTTAAATTAAAAGAATTAATTAAAGGACTATTTGACCAAGGAAAATTACGAGAATTCTTAGGGTAGTTCCCTTAGTCCATAACACCTTAGGATAAATATTTAGGGGCAAGATGCCTTAAAGTTTGGAAGATCACATTTCTAGGGTAACCATAGGTCATGGTCTGCATATAACACAAATAGGGCTTGCCTTAGGGGATTACCAGGGTATTGATTATCGGCAGAAATAAGAGAGAGTTCAACATGAGTAACCCTGATGGGTAGAGTTGTCTTAGTGAGGGATTAAAAGTGCAAGTCTTAGCTAGCAACTTGAGCGGGGATCGGCGGAAGACCGTCGGTTTCCCGGTAATACCTTAAGTCACTAGGGTTATACTAAAGCAATAAGGAGAGCTGGGGAGATACATGGGTAGTCATCAACTAAAATAAGTATCCTTGCGAAAGGGAACGCTGGGCGTAATCCCAACACAGTTCCTAGTGCCCCTTGAGAGCCCTTCACAGGGAATACCGGGGGCAGTCCTGGGATTAACCTTAAATCTCTAAGTATAATAAACCGTAGACAAGAGTAGCTTAATAGGTTAGGACATTGTTGTACCTTCTCGCCCGTGTGGGGGTTGGAGAGATTTATGATATATGCTCACCCGTCTAGGGTTGGAGTGAGTTGGTATAAAGGCACTGATGTGCGTTCTCACCCGGGTTTGGGTTTGAGGGATTCAGGACGGGTTTTGGTCCTGCGAGCGGAAGGCTCGGTATGAATTACTTGCATGTGCATGAATATCATGGCGGGGCATGCGGTACTGGCCGTTCGTCACACCGATGGCAGTACGGTGCACCAGGCGGTTGTGGGAGTTAGAGGGGCCAGTGGGTTGTTTTACACTGCGGTCTGGAGGACGACCCCCGATAACACACATCCGACCCAACAAGACTGACGGGTTTGTCAGCAAAGTACGTACGCGAGACTCTAGAGTGCACCTTGTACGTGTACAGAGGCGTATGAGAGGGGTCTAAGGCTTGGTAGTGTGCATACCGGTCTAGAAGCGGAGACGCCCGCTCCGCTGCTGCCGTAGCCACAGCGGTGGTACCCGAGAGTGATGCTAGCTCTCAAAAAGTGGGAACTAAAGGTCTGTGATCACAGAGTCGTTGTGTGTGAGTTGCACTTGCCTGCGCATAAAATTGCATCATATCATTCATTCATATTAGGTCATACGCTTCATAGATCCTTATCATATAAATTAGTATGGGCTCTTTTATATGATAAGTTAAATTTCCTGGAAACCCTAACTTATATATTTGTATGGGCATTTATATAAGTTAGGGTACGTTTGTGATGGTAGCTTAGCTTATTTACTTGTTCATACTGCTGTTTCTTTACTTTCCTTTACTACACCGCTCTTACTTACTACTTGTACTGTACTTAGCATTGCTAGAGTAGAATTTCATTACTTAGTACCACTCTAGATAGATATTGTCACCTGCTTCCATTTTGCTACCCCTTGTTGTCCTCCGCTTCGTCCTCCCGCTCGGTGCCTAGGAGCTGCGGGGCGAGGTGCGGAGGAAACGACTTAGTCTTTTGACTAATGGTCGGTGACCAACTATTTTTAGGAGCCCGTGGAGATGGAGCACCAGCACGTCGAGGAGGCAGGACATGAGGAGCAGATACCGCTTCAGCAGGCTACTACCACTACTGTGCGTCCTCAGGTGGGACGAGAGCGATGTTCTAGCATAGCTTCCGCATTTATGATTTTGTGAGAGAGAGATTTGATGTACTGGGCATAAGCCCTTTTTACTCTTTCATTTGTACTTTATTGTGGACTATTATGATGTACTATTCATTTCTTTTACATGATTGTACTGTGGCTTGTGGACTGGTAGTTTTACATATACAGTTTACTTTTTCTTCTCATATTGGCCTACAGGTTGATGATCGTACTAGCCGGCAGGTTCGGCGTGTTGCGGTGTCGACTAACCCGTGAGTTAGTGCCACCGTAAGACGGCGGTTCTGGGCATAAGATCCGGTAGCCTCCTTGGTAAGGGGGAGGGGGGTCTTACAGGTGTCGACACATCAAAGGTGGTGTCGACACTTAGGATTTACTTAGAATTAGTCTAGTAAAGTCTCGACTAAGTGTCGAGCAAAGAGGTGTCGACACATAAACAAGTGTCGACACATATATTCTGTCGACTATACTTGTGTCGACACATAGTTGTCGAGACATTATAAGTCTGTATCGACACTTATCAACAGTGTCGACACTTATCAACAGTTTCGACACAATTTAAGTATTTTGACGCGCCCTTTCATCTTCGATTCTAGAAAGGTATAAATAGGTTTTCGCCATTGTATGTCGACACACTCACCAAAGTTTCGAGACCAAACTTGTGTGTCGACATCTCTCTTCTCTAGATTCAAATTTCTTCAAACCCTAATGGCGCCCAAGCTAGAAGAGAATGTGAATGAAGGTTATGAACTCGTGCGACACGCATTTGATGACGCAGAACCTGATATCAAAGGCGTGATAACCCTAATCGCAGAGACTGAGTTAAAATTTCTTGTTTCAGAGCCGATCAAGATCTGGAAGAAGGAGGTCCTGGAGTTTCTGAATGCAGCAAAACTAGATGAATCAGGACTAAAGATTAAGTCAAGAGTTCATGGAGAAAAGGTGAAAGTCTCTCCTAAGAGTCTGAGAAAGGTACTACAACTACGTAGGACTAAGGCAGAAGAAGATGTTTCTGCATCCAAGACTAGAGAAGCACTAACATGGTGTGGATTGGACTGCAACCTGAAAATAGGTTCTGTTTTCAACAGGAAGGGAATGAACATGCAAGGCAAATTTCTATATGAAATTGTTGGCAAAGTTATCCTGAGCAAACCTGGAGGACATGATAGAATATCTGCTTATATGTTCAGTCTAATGACAAGAATTATCTTCCAATTTAATACTGATTGGTCTGCAGTATTGTTTAACAAGATAAAAGAGAGTATGAAGAAGCCCAATTTGGGTAGGATTCTAACTCTTTACCTGGCTGGTAGTATACCAGAGGTCATGAGTCAAGCAGCTGGAACTAAGATTAACCACATGAGGAGAATGGATTTGAGAATCTTCTCTAGGTGGGATAGAGTCTTGACCAAGGAAATGCCAACTCCTGAGAAGTAAACACCCCTGAGGAAGAAGAAAAAGACAGCCCCTGTGGCTCAAGAATCATCAAGCAGCTCTGAAGAGCATGTAGTGTTCACTGCAGATGAGGAAGATACTGGAAATGCTGGCCAATCTCCAGCAAGACAAGAAGATGCAGAGAGGCAGGGGGAGCTACCACAAGCAAGCCCAATTCACCTGGATTCCATCCAGGGGGAGCCTCTACTGGTGGATGAGCCAACTCCACTAGAAAGTGAACAAGCTACACAAACCATACTTGAGGTAATAACTGAAATTAATAAATTAGACTTCCCTATTGAGGATGATGTTTTGTCTGATTCATTACTTCATGTTAATCAGTAAACACAGACACATAGCCAACCCCAAGATGTTGTCATGGAGGACACATCTGTTGCTAATCAAGTGGTTGATGAGATAAGAGTTTCTCCAGCTCATACTCAACAGGAATTTACCCTAGAAGAGCTATTCCCTGACCTTCTCCAAACAGACTTTGAGAAAGAAGGTGCTGCTGCTGAGGGGGAGAAAGTAATTATTGAGGGGGAGCATGTGGAGATTATAGAAGAAACTGCAAGGAAAGAACCTGAAGTACCAAAGGATGCTGAGCAGGTTCCTAGGACTGACAAGGACTTACCTTCAAGCCCTAAGGATAGGATTGATATTGCAAGCACATCTGCTTCAGAAGATGAAGAGGCTGTAAGAGCCAAGAAGAGAAAATTTCATGTTTTTAAGAGGAGAAGCCAGACATATAAGAAAGCTTTACAAACAATAGCACCACAGCCTGCACCACAGCCAGCACCATCTACTGATTTCAGTTCTTTGATGGTTGCATTGCAGATTAAGATGGATGAGCAAAGACAGGCTTTGCAATCTTATATGGATGAAGGGCATAAGCCATTGCAATTTGATCTGGCCCAAGATATCAAGTCAATCAGATATGAAATGAATCTGAATAAGAAAGAGATGACTGACTGCTTCCATAAAGGAGGGAATGCAGTAGTCTTTTTGGCTACACATCAAGAAAATATCAAGAAATAAATTGAAGACCTGACAGTAAAGCAAGGCTATGTCCTGGAAAACCAGATAAGAATGAATGACAATTTGAGTGAATCACACAATGTGATAGTCACTGAGATGCAGAATCTAGCTGCTGCTCAAACTACAACAAGGATTACTGCCCAGGAAGAGTTTGATAAGAAGTTCCAAGAGCACATCACTATTTTTAAGACTGTTCTTGAAGACTCTAAGAAGGCCATAACTGAACAACTTCAGAAGTTCAAACCCTTCTATAAGGATGGAGTTAATTATTTGAATCATCAAATAAGATTTCAGAAAGATGATCTGAGGGATCACATTGAAAGAGAAGTCATAAAGGGGGAGAGGGTGTTAGTCAAAGCAGGCTCTGATCATGAAAAATGGATTTCAAATTCCATCAGAGCCACCCTTGGATATCCTCCATTATGTGATGATGACAATGTTGCAGAGTCTGGTATTAATCCTGCATATCTTGGAGGAGAGCAAGCTGAAGTGGCTCAAGTAATATACCCTCGACCAGACTTTGATATGGTACATCAAGAAATACAATCAATGTATAGCCCTCCTGAGGGAATTCAGAAGGTCATCATAGAAAAAGTAGTTCAGCCAGTGCCAGAGGCTATACTGAAAGAACAAGAGGCTTTGCAGAAAGAACAAGAAGCCTAATTGTCTAAGAAGAGATTCAGGGAGCAAGCTGAATTGAGGCCTGACTTTGAATAATGGAGCCCCACTTCCAGGAATATTATCTTGACTGCATGGAAGGCTGCCAAAGACAATATCCAGGATAGAAACAACTGGTATTCTGAACTGGAGGGAGGAAGCATGAGACCAGACAAGAGGCAATTGTGCAATATAGAAGAAAGGCTAAGATGGGAAAGCTACCTCCTACTACCCAGGAGCCTAACAAGTACTTTCCAAAGCCATATCATTACTTTGAAAGACAAAAGATCAAGACTGAAGAGCAGAAAAAGAAGGATCTTAAAGGAAAGAAGCCTGCTGCTGCTGAAGATGCTGAAGCCCCAGTCCAAGCAAAGATACAATCTGGAAAGGGCATAGTGATCAAGGAGCCTGAGCAGCAATAGGATAGAATTTATCTTTACTTTACAGTTGTAATCATTTGATTTTAAACTCTCTGTAAACTTTTGAATAATAAATATGTTGAAGTTGTTAGAACAATGTGATATATGTTAAATCTATTATATTAATGTTCTGTAATATTTGTGTATACATGTTTATGTACTTACCCTGTCATTTAACATTGTTTTACATCATGCTATAAATTTGTTATGTATGGTGTATATCATTGACTAAGGGTTATGACTTCTCCAAATAGGGGGAGATTGTTGGGTACATTGGAATAAATGTACCTGATTTGAAGAAGCCTCACCCTACTCAATGATATACATCAAAATGTATTTGATGTGTTTTGAGTTTAGTTGTGCAGGTTAAGTATTTGCACGGAAAGCTGAAAAGTTTCTAAGTCCATGCGTCGACACCCAGAAGAAAAGTGTCGACACTTAAGAAGACTTGTGTCGACACCTAGAGAAGACTTGTGTCGACACTTGGAGTAATTGTGTCGACACCAGGAATGCAGGGTCGACACCAGAAGTAAAGTGTCGACACATACAGGCTGTGTCGACACTCAATAAAGAAATGTCCAGAGAAGCAGTGTCGACACCCAGAGGAACTTTGTCGACATCAGAAAGTGTCGACACTTGGAGGTAGTGTCGACACTCAGCAAATTCAACAGAGTTTAAGTACAAGTGTCAACATAATGAAGAATGTGTCGACACACAGCAGAAGACTCAACACATGAAGAAAGTGTCGACACTTGGAGGCTATGTCGACACTCAGCAAAGTTCAACAAATTCTAAGTACAAGTGTCGGCACAAAGGAGATGTGTCGACACTCAGCCAAAGTCTCAACACAAGAAGAATGTGTTGACACAAGGAGAAGTGTCGACACTCACCAAGTATCAACACAGAAGGTATGTGTCGACACCAAGAAGATGTGTCGACACTAAACAAGTTCAACACAAGAAGATGTGTCGACACAAAGGAGTTGTGTCGACACTTAGCAGAATTCAACTAAGTACTGAAGAACAAGGAGTTGTGTCGACACATGTTGAAGAAGCAGTGTCGAGAAGAAATTTCTACAACACAAGGAGTTGTGTCGACACCATGAAGGCTAGCATCGACACTTAGTCTACTTGTGTCGACACTTAGTCTATAAGTGTCGACACTTAAAGACAGACTGTCTCGACACTTTCAAACAGTTACAGATATTTCAAGAAGTGAATGGATGACTTGACATCTGCCAATCCAGCCGGTCTACTACAACTGTGAGAGCTGTCAGAAAATTGTTAGAAACCGGATCAGCAGGTCACCATGAAGGAAGCCTATATAAAGGCTTATTCTGTCAACAGAAGAAGATGATTAACAATAATCAGGGTGATCAATGAATCATTGAAGTACAACACAACTAGAAGAAGACCTTCAAGTGAAGATATAAGAAGTTGGAGAGAGAGAGAGAGTTTCTTCCAAGAATACAGCTATTGAACTAGGCTGTGAAGAAGGTTTCATATTGAGAATCAACCCTACTGTGTTCTACATTAAAGAAGCTTTGAAGGAAGTCAAGGGCGGTTGATCTCAGCAGAGTTCTTCCAAGAACTCATCAAGAAACCTGTCAACTCTTCTCTCTTATTCTGAGTTCAGGTTATATACATTGTATTCTAAATTTCTTGTAGGATCCTTAGGGATCTGAGTTGTAAGCCTGAAATTATAAAGGCTGAGTGGTAGGGCCTGTATGCATCAGTGTAGGAGATCTATTTCTCTGAGTGTAGGCCTTGTTGAGGGTTAAGTGTAGGCCTTGTTGAAGGCTGAGTGTAGGTCTTTGTGAAGACTGAGTGGTAGGGCCTTGGGCCTGAGTTGTAGGAACCTGGTTGGGGTTCTGAGTATAAGATCTGAGGATCTGAGGAATAGTGGAGGAGTTTGGCCGAATCTAGTACACTACTAGATAGGCGAAGGGGGAAAGTGAATGTACCCAGACCTTGGGGAACCACTATAAAACTGTGTGTACTCTGTGTATATGATTGATGCTGTGTATGATGTTTATAGTTCTGTGAAATCTGTGATATAATCTGCCTAAAAGTTTAAAAAGATTAATTCACCTATTCACCCCCCCCCCCTATAGGTGATTAGGTACAATTTCTTTCAGAGAGGAGTAGAGGAGGACCTTTAAGCGAGCTTGCCGACGAGTGTGGTGGTGGTGCGCCATGGCCGGTGGTGGAGCTTTTCAGTGCTTTGCAACTACACAACCAACTTGCTCGGTTTCTTTAGGTAAAGGGTGCAAACGTCTCCTCTAACCTTGGTGAAGCTTTTAAAAGAGCCAAAAAGGGGGGAGGGGAAGGGTCTAGCATGCAATGACCATTAATGGCCACTAAACTCTCACTTTGGCCCCGGTTGTTCTCTGAATTCAGCCACCCAAAGGTTTAGAAAAACCTTTGGTCTCCTCTAAATAATGAGGGGAAGATGAATCAAGACTTTGGAATCAATTGAAGAGGGACTCTTGCTCTCCCATGACCATTAATGGCTTTCTCTCTCTTCTTTCTCTCTCTCTTCCTTATGGGAGAAATTAAATTCAGCCACTTTGGTGGCTGGTTATGGTTATTCAACTCCTCAAAACTGATGAGGGAGAATGTATCTAGCAATTGGAGAGGCCCTTGGTCTCCCTTGGCCATGAATGACCTTTTTTTCTCACTTTCTCTCTCCTCCATTAAATGGAAAAATTGAGCTTTCTCTCTCCTACTCACCATGGCCGAATTTTCATCTCTCCACCAGCCTATTAAAACCCCACTGACCCATATGAATAATAAAAATGAGGTTAGCCCAAGTGGGGGAAATGAGTTTGAGCTTGGGTTAGCCCATTTGGGCCAATTTGACCTAGTTCAAGGATTGAGTTGACCTTGGTCAAATTGACCATTTGGGTTGACTCCAATGGGTCCTTGGTGACCCGTTGGCCTCCCCTAAAGTCTTGAAAGGCTTGGGTAGGGTTGGTTTGGCATCTTGAGGGTGACTTGACCGTTAGTTAGGGCACTTTGACCAAGTTAGGGCTAGAGTTGACTTTAGATAACATGACTAATTGGGTTGACCCCAAGGGGGCCTTGGTGACCCCTTAGATTCCCCTAAGGTCTAGGATGAGTTGTGTAGGGTTAACTTTGCACTCTGAAGGTCACTTGCTCCTTAGTAAGGGCACTTTGACCACTTTAGGGCTAGGGTTGACTTGGGTCAACTCAGGCTCTAGGGTTGACCCCAATGAATCTTTAGTGACCCATTGACCCACTTTAGTTCTAGTAAGGCCCTGGTAGGGTTCGTTGTGCTTATTAGGTGCATATTGCACTTAGTTAGGGCACCTTGCCCAATTTAGGCCTAGGATGGTCCTAGGTAAACTTGGCCACCTTGGGTTTTCTCCAATGGATCCTTAAGGCCTTTTAATAGATTGGTGAGGTCATGATGGTGTCTTGGAGTCATGGTGAAGCCCCATGATCATCCTAAACTATGGTTTAGGAATTTACTATTTGCAGACCATAGGGATCTCACCTACATTCCTACGTCCACTTGGTATTCTTGGGCTTTCTAGGGTTTTGTCATGATCTACTCATGACAAAATCACTCATACGGGGTCTAGTCGTCTAAAGGTGTTTCAATCCCAATACATAAACAAAAAATTTCATCCCCAAAATTCGAGTTAGGCCTACGAGTTTTCAGGTATGAAAAATAAAGAGAATTGATATTAGCAATCCTTAAATGGATATTCGCAGTCCAAAATGAAATGAAAAGTCCTCCTTTATGAAACCCCTTATTATTTAGCTCGCACCCCAGGGTTTACTATTTCTCACCCCCGAACTCCGTCTCCTTCGCGATCCCAACCTTGCCGACCCCTGTTCGCCCCGGACGCCGCCTCCTCCTCAATCGACTTCGCCCTCCCCGAACAGCGGCTTCTCTTCTTTCCACCTGGATGCCATCGCCCCTGCTGAAATGCCGGACGTCTTTCCACCTGGGCGTCGTCGCCCCTGCGTCCTCTTCTTCCCCGAACGGCGTCCTCCGATAGCTAAGCAAACATTAATAATTTTTCTAGCTCCGCCATTCTGATTTTTATGCATAGTTTCAAACACTTTAGAAAGTATTCCCAGATCATTCTAGTTTTATACCCCAAAAGAAACCATTTTGCTTATCTCAACACATATAATTCTCAAAATGATTCTAGTTTTATACCCCAAAAGAAATCCTGATTTTGTTTAGTTCCAAACATATAAAATCCTTGAAAGTCCATTTTTTGAAGGTAATATTCACTGTTTCCTAGTTCCTCCAATCTAACATTATACAAAGACAATCCAGAATTCAAAGGTTGGAACAACAGAGAATTATTTAAGAAAAATATCTGGAACAGGCCACATCATGTAAGATCTGCCAAGATAAGATGGGGGAAAGTTTAGGTAAAAGCATGGTTTCTGCTCATATCAAAATTCTCGCTGAAGAAAAAGGTTTGTTTTTAAAGTATATGTGATTCTTGTCCTATCTCTAGACTCTAGCTAAGAAGCATCATAGTTTAGTTTTGATTTCATACTATTATTCTACCTAAGAATTTTGTTTGGTCTGCGAGTTTTATTTTGGACTACGATTATAATATATGGACTGCAACTAGAAGTGGGCTGCGAATAGCCATTTATGGACTGCTAATATCAATTCTCAAAATAAATTGTAACATCTCAAGAGGTTGTAAGGAATACCAGACTGAAGAGCTCCGGGTACCTTTGTTGCATCAAGTCCTATGACTCCCATCTATGCTCCTCCTGCCCATGATTTCTCCACAAGAGCTTGACCAACGGGACCTTGCATCGCAAGACCCGTATCCCCTTATCGTCAATCCAGACCGGCTCCAGGTGAACTGACCGATCAGATGCTACCAGCCCATCCGTGGTCGTAATCTGCTACTCCTGGCGTAGTAGAGCCCTCCTAAGAGAGGATACGTGGAACATGTCATGCAAACCCTCCAGCTCTGGCGGTAGCTCCAGCCTGTATGGTAAGGGACCGATACGCTCTAAGATCATGTAAGCCCCCATATTTCTTGGGCTGAGCTTCTTCTTCTGATCACGCACCCGTGAAACTCCATGCATCGGTCGGATCTTCAAGAATACTTGGTCCCCCACCTGAAACTTCACCTGATAATGTCGAGCGTCGTAATACTTGGCTTGTTTGCTCTGAGCCTCTAACATCTCATCGAGTATTAGCCTCACCTAAGCCGTGGTGTCCTCAACAAAATCTGAGCCTAGCACCTTCGAATCCTCGTCCTGTATCCAAGAAACAGGAGTCCTGTATCTCCGCCCGTATAGAGCCTCATAAGGGGCCATGCCGATGCTGGACTGGTGGCTTTTGTTGTATGGGAACTCTATCAATGATAGCTACCTCTCCTACGCTCACCATGATCCAATATGCAAAGTCACAGTAGATCTTCCAAACTCTAATTGTTGCGTTCTGTCTGCCCATTAGTCTGGGGATGAAAAGCTGTACTGAATATCAGTCCAGTGCCGAAGTAAGTCTGCACTGATCACCACTCCTTGGACGTAAACCGTCTATCCCGATCAGATACGATCGTCCTGGGTATGCCATGATAATGGACGAACTGCTCCACAAACTTCCGAATCAGCAAACCAACCGAGTCATACTTTCTGAACGGGATAAATCTGGTTACCTTCGTCAGTCGGTCGATGATCACCCAGATCGAATCGTTCCCCGTCCGCGATCGGGGAAGCCCATGCATGAAGTCCGTTGCGATATCATAGAACTTCCACTCCGGCATCGAAAGTGGCTGCAACAGTCCGGACGGGTACCTGCACTCGTCCTTCACCAATTGACAAGCCTCGCAGTGGGTCATGAAGTAGGTGATGTCCCTCTTCATGCCCGACCAGTACATAGTCTTCTTCAGGTCGGCCATCATCTTGGTGATGTCTGGGTGTACCGAGTACCTGATGTAATGAGCCTCAGTCATGATGTCCTCCCGGATTCTGTCCCCAACCGGTATATACACTCTGCCTCTAAATCATATCAACATGTCTCTCTCTGTATATTCCCCTGCTATGCCTGCTTCCAAGGACCTGAACACTGACTCCAGCTTGTCATTTTTCCTCTGCTCAGCTCTGATATGATCCCGAATGTCATCAGTGGAAACCAACGACGATAGGTAATCCCAGTATATCTCTGGATGATCCTCGGAACACCATGGATATCTGCATCTTGTTTAACATCTGAACCAACTCCTTGGACATCAACTGAGGCCCTGCTCCTGAGGTTGTAGACTTTAGGCTCCGCGTATCCGCCACGACATTTGCGTTCCCTGGTTGATAGTGTATCGTGTACACATAATCTGAAAGGAACTCTACCCATTGTGTGTGGGGAACGTTCAACTCCTTCTGCGTATCAACATATTTCAAATTCTTGTGATCCAAAAATATGCCGCAGTGCACTCCATAGAGGTAATGCCTCCAAATCTTCAACGCGAACACTACTGCCCCTATCTCCAGGTCATGAACATGATAGTTCTGCTCATGCTTCTTCAGCTACTGTGAGGCATATGCTATCACATGACCATGCTGCATCAGTACATCACCCATTCCCTGAAAAGACGCATTCACATACACCTGAAAGCCCTCCTTCCCAGATGGAAGGATGAGGATAGGGGCAAATGTAAGCCGTCTCTTCAACTCCAGGAAGGCCGCCTCACACCGCGGCGTCCAAACAAACGGAGCATCCTTCTTTGTCAATGATGTAAGTGGGAGGGCTATCTGAGAAAACCCATGCACAAACTTCCGGTAATATCTTGCCAATCCCAGGAAACTCCGAACATCCGTGGCCATTTTCAATTGAGGCCAGTCCCGCACTGCCTGAATCTTCGCGGGGTCTACCGCCAGTCCCATTCCACTGATAATATGGCCCAGAAAGGCCACCTCTGTAATGCCCCGAAACTCGAAAGAGGGACGGACAACGTTTACAGCCAAGTTTGGGTCATGTTAACGGCCACATGGCCTGGGACACGGGCACGTCCAAGGACGTGTCATGCTCGGGTTTGACGAACAACCCGAGTGGCGACGAACTACGCTCAACGAAGTGTCGAGATAGTGAACACGGCATGGGACAGGGGCGTGTCCAGGGTTGTGTCATGCTCGTGTTCGATGAATTTTTCGAGTGGTCGACAAAAATTCAGTCGATGATCGTCGAGACGACGAACACGGTCTGAGACACGGGCGTGTCCCAGGCCATGTCCTGCTCGGGATATCAGCCGAACTGTGTCGGGGGAGGAACACGACCTGGAGCCCAGGCGTGTTCAGCCTGACACGGGCGTGTCAAAATCAACACGGGCATGTCGAGGACCCGTGTTGTTTTCGGGTTTTGTTTGATCTTGTGTCGATGGAGGAACAGGTCCAGCAATACGGGCGTGTACTGAGTGACACGGGCGTGTCAAGTCTGACACGGGCATGTCCAGAACCCGTGTCCTGTTCTGGGTGCGGCGGTTTCGGCATTTATTGAGGCACACGGCCTTGGACACGGACGTGTCACAAGCCGTGTTCTACCCAGGAATTTGGTTTTAAGTGCGAATCATGGCCGTCCGATTCCTTTTAATGGGATCTGATGGTCCAGAGCTGTCCTTTCTGTGATAAGTCCGGGAATAGGGTTTGAAACCCTCATTCCTTATCAAGTTTTCTCTTTCTAAAGTTTTAGAGAGAAGGGATAGCAAGGAAGAAGGTTAAGGAGAGATTCGGCTGCCGGAGAATCTTCGGAGCCCCAAATCGCGAGCAAGTCCAGATCCGCAGAGGAAAGTCCGTTGCGGCGGTCTTCATCCGACTAAGTTTTCCATGGCTAGGAAGAGGGGTCGTAAGGTAACGACACTTCTCCTCACGGTTTTTAGGATGCGTTCTTAGCATCTTTTTCTTTCAAGATTTTGGGCACCAAATCTCTCAAATGAGACGGGTATGAGTCGCCATGGTTCAAGAGGAACCTCCGGGTTGATTGAGTCCGTCCCCGGCATGATTTTGCATTAGAGGTCTGCTCCGTTAGTGGATTAGGCATTGTCGGTGAAGCCGTAGTCGCGACCGTTAGTACGACTCGATGATGTTGCATAGCGAGCCTTAAGAATTTTGTAGAAATCTGTTGCAACAAGACGACGTTTGTGATGTATGTGATTTCACCTTTTTCTCGTGTGAGTACGTATAGCCAGAACCAAACAAGGTTAGCTCTGCATTGGCGGTATATGGTTTCCTTGGTAGACAAGGTTAGCTCCGCATTAGGGGTAGATGGTTTCCTTGGTGCGCGGGGACGTTGCAGTACAAATGATGGATTAGGGTGGGATTGTTTATGGATTGTGATGTGCTAAGGCGCGGCTTATCTCCGTGGTCGGTCTGGCTATCCCGTGACGTGCAAGTCATGTGGGGAGAGTGTCCCAGCGAGACTAGTCCACTTCTGTGAGACTGACGAGAACGTCAAGCATGGGACAAGCCCGAGCAATGAAGCCACGTGCGTGTGGGGTCCAGCAAGTGTTCTTAGAATCTATTTGTGTGTGAGAGGAAATCCTGACGCGAGAAGTCAGAATTTGCAGACAAGCTCGGGGAAAAGACCCACGAGCGGGTGGGCCCTAGGAAAGATTTCCGTGTGGTGGCTTTAATGTCGTTATTTTGTTTGCGGCTTAACGCCAATGGGGAAATTGGAAGTACCTAGATGTTATGATGATGTGCTAGTTGCATAAGTAATATGGTGCCTTTGGTGAAGCACTGGTTTTGCTTACATACTGTATAGTAGGCCGCTTTTATTATATGCTCAACATAAAAAATATGTTTGTTGTTTGAGACATCCAAACCATATTCTTTTAGAGCTTTACATGTTTATGTATATGGTATACAAAGTGTGACTTGCAAGTTGGAGGGGTACCCCGGGGTCGGTTAGGGGCGGCCGGGAGGAGATGTGTTGGTTACACAGTTTGAGGTCAGCCTTTGCTGACCCACATTACCATCAACTTTTTATAGGGCAAGGATCGCAAGCAGGAGCTAGCTCGCTGGCCAAACAGGCCTAAGCCTCATGAAGTGTTACAAGTTCTGTACTACCTCTATTTGTGTGGCAGTGTATGTTTGATGCACTAGTTTTCCGGCTTGCATGCCGAGGTAGTCTAGGAGTGCCTATGCACATTGATGTTTGATTTTAGCATTTGAGTTTGGACTCTCTATTGTTGTAATGCCTTAAGGCCATTTGGATACTCTTATGTATGTGGATAACTTCTAGTCATGTTTTCAGTTTCCGCTATTGTTGTATTCTGGGTTTTGAGATTGGGTAGTTAATATCATCTTTTAATGCTAAAGCTGTGGCGTCTGTATGTTGTGGGGCCCCACCAGACCAATATTATGCGGTCATTATAGGGGAGGTGTTACAATTTCAAATCAGAGCCAGGTTGCGTCCAAGGTCAGGTTTTGCGGTCGATTTAGCGTAATTGGATCACGTATAGAAGTTATCCACATAGGAGTATTGCGGGACCATGAATGTCCTTACATTTGAGTCTTATGATTAGAGACTGATTCCTTGTTATCTTGCTTTTGTTAAGAGTGCAAGCAAGGAGGCGGGTACGTCGAGACTAAGTGAAGAACTTTCGGCGAGCAGCGCCACGGCTCAGGGTCCGTTGTGCATGGGTGTAAACCGGGCCAATTTTTGTCGCATTCTTACAGAAGCAATGGTGGCAGCCCAAGCTGCGGCGACAGCTCAAGTAGAAACCCCTGTTGCTCAGGTAGCAACACCCGCTACCCCAGATACGACGATGGTCGTGCCGGGCGGAGAAGCCAAACGAGCAGAGCCGTTGGCCGAGAGGGTGGTTGTCGGGCATGGAAGACCGTCATATGAAATATTTTTTGAGCTTCCATCCTCCCATGTTTAAGTGAGTTGGTTCGCCGACTGATGCAGAGGATTGGTGGGCTCGGATGCAAGTACTTCTGAGGGCGGCAGAGATGCTAGAGGAGAAGAAATCTGAGTTTGCGGACTTCATGTTGGAGGGAGACGCGAAGTTGTGGTGGGTGAGCCATAGCGGCCGCCAGTTTCCCTGACACACCCCGTCCATGGAAGAGTTTGGCAATGCTTTCCAAAAGAAGTACATTCCTGTATCGACAAGGTTGTACCTTCTAAGGCAGTTTCTGCACTTGGTGCAGCGGGATAAGATGGTGGATGAGTATGTACAAGAGTTCACTCGGTTGGGTCATTATGCGGGAACGACAATGGCAGACGATGAGGAGAGGGATAGCCTCTTCTACCAGGGTCTGAGGGAGAATCTAAGACAACCCCTTATTGCCATGAAGAGAGCTGGTTTCACTGAGCTGGTTGAGGCTGCCAAAACGTTGGAGAGTGATCTGGCGCGAACCCAACGTCGTTAGGGTTTCACGCCCAAGCAAGGGGAAGGGAAGCTTTCTCAATCCCAAGGGAAGTCTGAAGGGAGTAGATGGAAGAAAAAGCCTCACCTATTCAAGTCCAGTTAGAAATGCAAGTGGATGTCCGGAGGGTCTCACTCTAAGTGACCACCTGTAACGCCCCGAAACTCAAAAGAGCGACGAGTTGCGTTTTGGGCCAAATCTGGAATCTGGCAGGAGGCACACGGCCTGGGACACGGGCGTGTCCCAGGGCGTGTCAGACTGGAGTCGACGACTTGGCCGCAAAGTCGACGAATTTCGGTCGACACTGTGTCGAGACAGGGCACACGGCCTGAGACACGGGCGTGTCTCAGGGCGTGTTGAGCCCGTGTTGACGAGCGTCCCGGGGTGTCGACGATTTTCGCTCGACGAAGTGCCGAGAAGGGGCACACGGCCTGAGACACGGGCGTGTCTCAGGGCGTGTGGAGCCCGTGTCGACAACCGGCCCGGAGTGTCGACATTTTCGCTCGATGATGTGTCGAGACAAGGCACACAGCCTAGGACACGGGCGTGTCCAAGGCCGTGTCTGGTGGTCGACGAACTTCGCTCGACGAAGTGTCGAGACCGTGAACACGGCCTGGAGCCCATGCATGTTGAGGTAGACACGGGAAAGGACACGGGCGTGTCCAGTACCCGTGTAGTTCTCGGGTTATTTTCGGGCTAAATCAATGGGGGCACACGGCCGACCACACGGCCATGTCAGTTGGAACACGAGCGTGTCAGATCGAACACGGGCATGTCGGATGCCCGTGTGTTGTTCTAGGCGCGTCGATTTTGACTGCGAATGAGGGACACGGCCCGGGACACGGGCGTGTGCTAGGCCGTGTTCGGTCTAGATTCTGCATTTTAGATCTGGATCGTGGCCGTTCGTTTCTTTAATTCAGGATCCGACGGCTGGGGGCTATTATTACTTGGATATACACGGGATTGGACCCTAGAAACCGTCATTCTTACTTGAGTGGTTCTCTTTCTAAGTATAGAGAGAGAGGAGAGCCAAAGGAGGAAGAAGAAGCTAGATTCAGCCATTGGAGGAGCTTTCGAAGCTCCAAATCGCGAGCCGACTTCGGATCTACGGAGGCAAAGAGAGTGCGGTACTTTTCACCCGCTTACTTTTCCATGGCGCCAAAGAAGAACGCTAGGGTAACGATCCTCTACTTGAGCATGTGAAGCTCTCCTTCTTTGCATAGGAAGCCCGCTCTCGCGAGTTTGCGGTGAGTTGGAAGTGTTCCTTCGGGTAGATATGTAAAGTCCTCGTTTTTTAGAGTCTGTATTCGAGAACGGACATAGGCATGATGTGTGAAGCCTACCCGGACATTTTGGCCTGGATCGGTGATGTTGCATTACATAAATGCTGGAGAAGACTCCGTACGATTGGTTGTTTTTCGGGTTTTCTACGTGGTAGATTGCAGCAGGGAGCCTTGGGGATTAACCCAAAGGTGCACCCGGAAAACTGGGCGGATGCGTGTTCTTGCCATCTTGTGGGCCTTGGAGCCAACTTGTACATAATTGGGTTATGTATTATTGTACGTTCGATACACGGGCTTCGGGGAAACTTAACTCGTGCCGATGATATGTAGTGTCGTGGCAAGTGAGCAACGGGTTGAGTGGAATAGTTCCTGCTTTATGTCGTGGGCATAGAGGTCGGGTCTTGCTGTCGATGACATTAACTTTGTCGTGACATAGGCTGTCGATGATATTAACTTTGTCGTAACATTTGCCTAAAAAGACCATATCTCTCACGAGATATTGCCATCCTGGAGATGGTGGTGAGTCAACGGGCTTAGACTGTGATCACCGAGAATGTGCCTTGAGAGCACGGGGCGTTTGTCCATGCGTGCCAATGCCTGTGATGCAATGAATTTATATACTGCTGGGTTATGCTAATAAAAATGCAGGGGAGGAGCGTCGCCGCCCCGAGTTGGGGGCGGGATCGTTATAATTTGGTCAGCATTGCTGACCGTTGCCTTTGTTTGCCACCATGCGGTGGTTTTGTTGCTTGCAGGTGCTGCTGGACCAAGCGGTCAATAGCGGGCTAAAGCCCAAAATGCGAAGCCGGACCTCGAAGGCCTAACTGGAGTGTTTACTGCTTTTATTCATGTGTGACCGGCCTGCATGCCGTGGTTTGTAAATCATGTAACATGAAGTAAACAATTTTGTAAGGCCTTAAGGCCAGTACTTGTGTATGTACTACATTCCTATTTGGTTTATTAGTGGACATTCGTGCTCTTCTTGCTGGGTTCTTTAATTGCAACTTAAACTGCTTCCGCTAGAATGCTCTGTGTAGGACGTTATGATTGGTTGGATGGTTTCCATTGAGTAACCACCCGGTCTGTCTGTGGTATATGGCGTCGGGCCCCGGCCGGACCTATTGCTATATGCTATGCGATGGATAGGGGGTGTTATAATTTGGTATCAGACTACTGGTTTTGGTCAGACTTAACATGAATTCGTGGACGAATTCTTTTTAAGGGGTGGTGAGCATATGTGTGTGCGTCATCGTTATAACAACAAAAGAACCCATTAATGTCCACTTAGGAATGAAAATACACGTGTTTGGGGAACCTGCGTGTTCCTATAATTGCTGTTTGTAATTTTATTTGGTCGCTTAACGGTGTTTTGTACCACTATAGGTGACCGGAAGCGGTGCTGGACCGCCAGAATGTCCGGTTTTTGAGGAGTATAGTGCACCCGGTGAGGTGTTTGAGACCCCTCCTTCGTATGAAACCGTGAGAAGGATTGTTGAAGAAGTGTTCGCTGTGACGGGTGCACAGCTTGGAAGAAATGTACAACCCTGTGCCCCTGTTGTGGCTTCAATGCCGGTTGGGGCGATGGAGCAGATGACCTTTGGTAGACCATCGGGGCAACAGCTGAATATGCACTTAGTGCAGGGAGCGCACACAGTTGAGGAATATTTGCAAGCATTTCTTATGATAAGCCGCTACCCATGCTTCGAGTTGGATAATGAGCAAGCTACAGTCGATAGGTTTTATAATGGCATGCGCGCCGAGTTACGATTTCTACTGCTAGGACCAAAGTTATTGGGATTCCGAGCCTTGGTAGAATCAGCTAGATCTTTGGAGGCAGATTTGAGGAAGACTCTCCCGATGCTAGCGACCATGGTATCGAACTATGCAAGCCCCATAAGATTTGCATCCGGCGGAATGCTGGAGAAAGTGACTATGACATCGACTAGCAAAGCTACTTACACATGTTTTACTTGTGGAAAGAAAGGGCATTTTGCCCGAGAATGTTGGAATGGTGCTCAGAAGACTAAGAAAGCTAGGTCAGGAGCAGTTGAGGACGTTAGTGCAAAGGAAACGGCATTCAAAATGCCGAACACCTCAAAGTCTGGTTATTGTAGGTGGTATAAGAAGGCTAGGACTTCGAGTCCAGTCCCCTGTGCTGGTGCTTCTGGGGTGACTATGGGTCGAACCCTGAGCGCATGTTTCACTTGTGGAAAACCGGGGCACTTTGCCCGAGACAGCTGGAGCGGACGTCCCAAGTCCGAGATGAAGCATGCTGTCGTGATGACAGATATGGTTTAATGTTATAGCAGTTTAGCCTTGAATACTTGTCGCCCTTGTGCATGTTAGCTTAGAACTACTTGCGCTAATCTTTGTTCTGATTTTCGTTTATTCGGCGAGAGCACCGTTCGTGTAAATGAAGCTTCGCATTCCTTTATTTAGGAATTATTTTACGCGTCAGAGTACCTCCTTCGTTGGTAAAAGACAAATTGGATGCGCTATGATCCAATGGCGCTCAATGCGCGCGGGTAGTATCTGTTGCGTTTAGGTGTGGTCAGGGAGACAAGACTTTGACTTCCAAGTATCGTTATTACCGCTAGGGGAGTTCGACGTAATTGTTGGCATGGACTGACTCTCGGAGCAGCAAGCCTATATCGATTGCGGTAGCAAAGAAGTCAAGCTGGGAGCTAGTCGTGAGACGACCTTTACAGGCTCGAAGGGGTCGAGCAAGACGTGGTTGTCTGCTCTTCAGGTTGTGAAGGCGGTTCGTGTCAGCGTAGAACTGTTCTTTACACTAGTGGAGGTTGCAAAGCCTAAGCCCGCATCGGACAGTATTTCAGTGGTATCAGAATACCCTGATGTGTTCCCTAAAGATCTTCCTGGAGCCCCGCCTCAACGGGAGATAGATTTTATGATAGAGCTCGTACCAGGTGCAAAGCCTGGAGCCCCGCCTAAGGAAATGGAGGAGTTGAAGGTTCAACTACAAAAGTTGTTGGAGCAAGGGTATGTGCGTCCAAGTTCTACGCCTTGGAGCGCACCGGTTGTAACGCCCCGAAACTCAAGGAGAAAAGGGGGACGTTTTGGGCCAGTTTGGGTTCTGGCAGCAGGCACACGGCCTGGGACACGGGCGTGTCCCAGGGCGTGTCGAGCCTGTGTCGACACTGAGACGGGAAGTCGACACTTTGGTCTCGACATTGTGTCGAGACTGGGCACACGGCCTGCGACACGGGCGTGTCGTAGGGCGTGTCGACCCGTGTCGACACTTAGCCGCGAAGCCGACACTCTGCGTTCGACGAAGTGTCGAGACATGGCACACGGCCTGCGACACGGGCGTGTCGCAGGGCGTGTCGACCCGTGTCGACACTCGTCCCGGGAAGTCGACACTTTGGTCCCGACATTGTGTCGAGACAAGGCACACGGCCTAGGACACGGGCGTGTCCAAGGCCGTGTCAGTAGGTTGACGATCTTCGCTCGACGAAGTGTCGAGTGTCGAGACCGTGTACACGGCCTGGGGTCCAGGCCTGTTGAGATGACACGGGTAAGGACACGGGCATGTCCTAGAACCCGTGCAGTGCTCGGGTTGATTTTGGGGAAAAATGATAGGGGTACACGGCCGGCCACATGGCCGTGTCACATGGAACACGGGCATGTCAGCTCGAACACGGGCGTGTTCGATACCCGTGTGAGGTTCCAGGCGAGCCGATTTTGACGGCGAATGAGGCACACGGCCCTGGACACGGGCGTGTGCCAGGTCGTGTTCAGTCCAGATTGGGCATTTCAGTCCCGAATCAAAGCCGTTCGTTTCCTTATTTTGAGATCCAACGGCTGGGGGTTGTTCCTGAAGGGATATACCCGGGATTGGACTTAGAAAATCCTCACTTTTATTAAGTGTTATCTTTCTAAAACCTTAGAGAGAGAGGAGAGCCAAGGGAGGAAGAAGGAGCTAGATCCCGCCATTGGAGGAGCTTCGAAGCTCCGAATCACGAGCCGACTCCGGATCCACGGAGGCAAAGCTAGTGCGGTGCTTTTCATCCCATTACTTTTCAATGGCGCCAAAAAGGAACTCTAGGGTAACGATCCTCATTTTGAGCATGAGTAGCTCTCTTTCTTTGCATAGGAAGCCCGCTCTCGCGAGTTTGCGGAGAGTTGGAGGCGTTCCTTCGGGTAGATATGTGAAGTCCCCGTTGTTTAGAGTCCGTAAGCGAGAACGGACATAGGCATGTTGTGTGAAGCCTACCCGGACATGTTGGTCTGGATCGGTGATGTTGCATTGCATAAGCGTCGGAGAAGACTCCGTGCTATGGTTTGTTTTTCGGGTTTTCTACGTGGTAGATTGCAGCAGGGAGCCTTGGGGACTAACCCAAAGGTGCACCCGGAAAACTGGGCGGATACGAGATCTTGCCAACATGGAGGCCTGAGAGCCAACTTGAACATAACCGAGTTATGTGAAATTGTGTGACGAAAATGGGACTCGGGAGAAGTTTGACCTGCGCAAATGGCTTAAATTGTCGTTGCGACGTGAGCACGGGTTAGATGGAACCGTACCCATATCTATGTCGTTCGGGTTAAAGAGACCTAAGGTTACGTGTCACTTGCCTTTGGCATAGATGAGTGTCTTCAGCGGTCCATGGCTTAAATTGACGTGACCCATGCCGGGAAGACAAATTGCTCATATGTTTGGCCGTCAAAGTGGCGGTGGTGCGTCCGGAATGTCCATTGCTTTAACTGACGTGACATCGACCGGTTCACCAAGAATGTGCCCTGAGTGCACGGGGTGTGGCCTTGTGAGCCTACGCCTGTGATGAAATGAATACTATTATATTGCTCGCTTGTGCTAATAAAACTGCAGGGAAGGAGCATTGCCGCCCCGAGTTGGGGGCGGGATCGTTATAATTTGGTCAGCGTTACTGACCGTTGCCTTTTTGTTTGCCACTGTGCGGTGGTTATGTTGCTTGCAGGTGCTGCTGGACCAAGCGGTCAATAGCGGGCTAAAGCCCAAATTGCGAAGCCGGCCCTTGAAGGCCTATCTGGAGTGTTTACTGCTTGATTCATGTATGACCGGCCTGCGTGCCGTGGTTTGTAAATCATGTAACATTAAGTAAACCTTTTTGTAAGGCCTTAAGGCCAGTACTGGTGTATATACTTCATTCCTGGTTGGCTATTTTAGTGGACATTCATGCTTTAGTGCTGGGTTCTTTATTTCAACTTAAACTGCTTCCGCTAGAATGCTCTGTGTAGGACGTTATGATTAGTTGGATGGTTTCCATTGAGTAACCACCCGGTCTGTCTGTGGTATATGGCGTCGGGCCCCGGCCGGACCTACTGCTATATGCTATGTGACGGATAGGGGGTGTTACACCGGTCCTCTTTATTAAGAAGAAGGACGGAAGCTTGAGGCTATGTATTGATCAGCGGGAGCTCCACAAGTTGACGGAGAAGAACAAGTACCCGATCCCCCGGATCGATGATCTATTGATCAGTTGGTCGGGTCGACAGTGTACTCGAAGTTGGATCTCAAGTCTGGGTACTATCAGTGGAGGATAAGGGAGAGTGGTATCCCTAATACAATGTTCAGTACAAGATACGGGCATTACGAGTTTACGGTCATGCCTTTTGGGCTGACCAATGCGCCGTCAATGTTCATGGATTTGATGAACAGGACCTTCAGGGAGTACTTGGACCATTTTGTGATCGCCTTCATCAATGACATTTTGGTGTACTTGCAGAGTGAGGAAGATCACTTCAAGCATCTTCATTTGGTTTTGGAGATGCTAAGGAGGAATCAGTTGTATACCAAGTTCTCGAAGTGCGAGTTTTGCTCATCCTCAGTTGCGTTCCTCGGTCATATAGTGAGTGGGGAAGGTATTGCAGTGGATCCGACGAAGATTGTTGCGATACGGGAGTGGCCTGAGCTTTCTACGGTAGCGGAAGTCCGGAGCTTTCTGGGGCTTGCCGGCTATTATAGGCGCTTCGTAGACAACTTCTCCCGGATAGCGTTACCTCTCATTAATTTGACGAGGAAGGAGCAGAAGTTCATTTGGACGCCGGAGTGCGCGCGAGCTTTTGAGGAGTGAAATGTCGGTTGACCACGGCGCCTGTGCTGAGTTCGCCGAGTGGGACGGAAGACTATGAGATTTATAGCGATACTTCGGGCAGCGGTTTGGGTTGCGTGCTACTGCAACACGGAAGTGTAATAGCTTATGTCTCGAGATAGCTAAAAGTGCACGAGAGGAACTATACGGTCCATGACTTGGTGTTAGCGGCCGTGATTTTTGCCTTGAAGCTGTGGAGACATTATTTGTACGATGAGAAGATGGATATCTACATCGGTCACAAGAGCGTGAAGTATCTGATTGATCAGAAAGATCTGACTATGCGGTAGTGTAGATGGACGGAATTCCTGAGGGACTATACGATTAAAATCCACAACGTGTCTGGTAAAGGTAATGTGGTTGCGGACACGTTGAGTCGTCGGGCCCCCGCTCAAGCCAATTGGCTGTCGATCCATGACGAGCGGTTGTTTCGGGAGTTGGAGGCGTTGGAGATTGTTTGTGTGGATAAACAAGCAAGTGCTGAAGCAGTGCTGAGTTGGACTGAAGTCCAATATGACCTGACTGATCGGATTCAGCAGGCTTTGGATATGGATGTCCATATGAAGCAATTCATGGTAGATGCTCTGGATGGGTCAAATTCCCAATTCGTTGTGGAAGACGGATTGCTTTAGAAAGACGGTCATCTGTGCGTCCCAAGTGTGGGCAATGTACGGGTGGAATTGTTGTATGAGGCACACCATACTAAGTACTCAATTCACTCGGGGAGCACGAAGATGTACCGCGATGTCAAGAAACTGTTTTGGTGGCCGGGTTTGAAGAAGGATGTGGCGCTCTACGTGGCGAAGTGCCAAACTTGCGCCTTATTGAAGGCGGAATGCCAAAAGCCGGGAGGATTTCTGAAGTCCTTGCCTATTCCGGAGTGGAAATTCGACGACATCACTATGGACTTTGTGCACGGTTTGCCAAGGTCGCAAAAAGGAAACAACGCCATTGTGGTGGTCGTAGATCGGCTATCGAAGGTGTCGCATTTCATTCCGCATAGGAAGGATGATCCGGTGGAGAAGTTGGCAAAACTATATGTGGATAATATAGTACGGCTTCGCGGTGTGCCCCGCAGAATCGTGAGTGACCGAAATGGGCGGTTCACGTCCAATGATTGGAGGCTTGTGCAGCAAGTGTTCGGAACAAGTTAAAATTCAGCACAGCCTTCCATCCGAAAACGGATGGGCAGACCGAGAGGGTCAATAGAACTATGGATACCAGGCGAGTATTCAAATGGCGCCCTTCGAGACCCTTTATGGTAGAAGATGTCGCACGCCGTTATCTTGGTTAGAAACGGGTGAGTCAAAGTTGTATAAGCGATTAGAAGTGGAGGATGCTACTTCGTTGGTGCGAACCATTCGGGAGAGGTTGCTTATCGCTCAGGACCGACAAGCGAAATACTATAATGCCAAGCACAGGAACGTGGAGTTCGCTGTGGGCGACTCGGTGTACTTAAATATCAAGCCGTTCAAGGGTGTCTCGCGGGTGCGGCGATTGGAAAAGCTAAGCCCGAGGTATCTTGGACCGTTTGAGGTTTTGGAGCGGGTTGGAGCTTTTGGTGGAGCTTAGTGGCCTACAAGATGTATTCCATATTTCGGTGCTACGGAAGGCGGTGCAAGAGCCTACGCAAGAGATTGCGGTCGATCAAGTGCCGATTGATAGTGGTTTGACGACAAAGGTCAAGCACATACGTATTGAAGACTCGGAAGTCAAGAGGCTACGCAATAAAGAGATCAGGATGGTCAAGGTCCGATGGACAATTGCGGTCGAGAGGAGCTCTCTTGGGAGCGAGAGCAGATTATGCTTGACGTACATCCGGAGTTCCGCTCAGGAACAATTTAATTTTTGTTACTTGTCTTTCCTTCATATAATTTCGTGGACGAAATTCTTTTAAGAGGGGGAGAGTTGTAACGCCCCTAAACTTAAAAGAGCGATGGGTGGCGTTTGGGGCCAAATCTGGAATCTGGCAGGAGGCACACGGCCTGGGACACGGGCGTGTCCCAGGGCGTGTCAGAGTGGAGTCGACGACTTGGCCGCGAGGTCGACGAATTTCGGTCGACACTGTGTCGAGACAGGGCACACAGCCTGAGACACGGGCGTGTCTCAGGCCGTGTCGAGCCCGTGTCGACGATCGGCCCGGGGTTTCGACGATTTTCACTCGACGAAGTGTCGAGACGGGGGACACGGCCTGAGACACGGGCGTGTCTCAGGGGGTGTCGAGCCCGTGTCGACAACTGGCCCGGGGTGTTGTCACAACCCGCATTTTCTCAACGGAAAAATCGTATCAGAGTAAGAGAAAACACGTGCCGTGATGCCACGTCGTGCAGGGGATAACTGCACACGCTCAGGCAAAACTCCAGACGTTAGATTTTAAGGAAAACAGTTGATTTAAATATGAAAGAAAATCAGTTATGTTGAATGTCCGTATCCCTCGGCCCGGTGGATCAGCTAGTCCACAGTTAAAATTATATTTACACGCAGCAGAAAATACTTTGGTTCAATTAAGTTGACACCCTAAATGAGCATAAGTGTCCCCGGGGGGCGACTTATGCGTGCACGACCCTAAGGTGAATATAGTAGATATGAAAAATAGTGTTTTACGTTGAGGAAAAATAGTGTCTTTGATTTAGAAACATGTTGTGCATGGGGTACATATAATAATACTTTTAGGTTTTAAAATATCTAACATGCAACCTAGCATAAATCCTTCCCAGAAGCAAGTAACCAACCACAAGTAGGCAAAATCAGCAGTTTAAATTCATATCCAGCATCACAAGAAGCCACCAGTGGGCGTCAACAACCTGACACGAACCCACTGTCGAGTATGTATGTCTATACAGAAAAGTAAAGAACTACCTCACAACAAAACGGGGATCAGCTATCTCAGCTACCCTTGAGGCCACCAACAAGCCCCTCCAAAAGAACTAGCCGCTGAACTGGCTACAACCTGGACCTGAGGCATTCAAGAATAGAACACCTCAGCAAGGAAACAATCAAGAGGTAAATAGAGCAATAGATTAATTAGCAAATAAGAAGAAGGGTTTACCAACCCGGCAACAAACTGCTATAAGCAAAAGAAAAAGGGTAACAGTAAGAAGGGAGTACTGTCTAGAGCACAGCAGAGCACACCAAGCGCGGGCAATAAAACCATAATGCCCTACCAAAAGAGTCTGCAACAACAACAAGACATATACATATATGCCAAAAGAAAAGAAAGCATAAACAGGAAAGGGACTAACAGTCCTAACACGTGGGTAAGTTGCAGTGGTCAAAACATGGGTCTGAATACATAACCAAAATCAGACCCAAAAAGGGCTAAGGGTCCCACACACACCAACCCAAACCGGGGCAAAAAGGCGGTGGCCACAGCTCTCCACATAAAACCACCCCTCCAGAGGCCACCAAAACTCCACCACCTGCCACAACCCAAGAGTCGGCATGCAGCAATTAGCCGAACACCCAATGCCCCCCTCCTAGGGAAGAGTCCCACTAACAGTCCTAAGAAACACACGAACCCAAGGCAAAAACGTCGGGTCCAACCGACGCGGCTTTGCACGCCTAACCAAAACCAACCCCGAGTCTCCCTGACCCCAAAACCAGGGCAGCACCCAGTGTCGACACGATGTGTCGACACCGCGACAAACCGGTGTCGACACAAGGTGTCGACACAACCGCTGCTGGTGTCGACACCAAGTGTCGACACCACTGCGGCCGGTGTCGACAGAAGGTGTCGACACTGCCGCTGCGGGTGTCGACACCAAGTGTCGACACCACTGCGGCCGGTGTCGACACAAGGTGTCGACACTGCCGCTGCGGGTGTCGACACCAAGTGTCGACACCACTGCGGCCGGTGTCGACACAAGGTGTCGACACTGCCGCTGCGGGTGTCGACACCAAGTGTCGACACCACTGCGGCCGGTGTCGACACAAGGTGTCGACACTGCCGCTGCGGGTGTCGACACCAAGTGTCGACACCCCGACTGGCTGGTGTCGACACCACGGTGTCGACACCCTGACTGGCTGGTGTCGACACCACGGTGTCGAAACCCTGATTGGCTGGTGTCGACACCACGGTTTCGACACCCTGACTGGCTTCAGGCGCCAGATCCAGCACACCAGCAGAAACGAGAACGAGGTCTCCCTATGGTACAACAACCATCGACAATCGCAACTACTCTACCTGAACCGAACCAAAACTGTCCCTAATAGACACAACCCCTCAGAAAAACTGAGATTTTAACTGGAACTTTCTACACTAACCGCGGCATGATCAGGAACGAACCCTAGCGTACCCCTATGATCTAAGCAGGAAAAAGATGAAATTAAATCCATGAAAAAGGCAAAGATCAACTGTGGCAAGGATGAGGGGACATCACTTGCCTCAATACCAGAAAAGCTTGGCCGGCGGCACCCCCACTCTCGGATCTAGCCGCAGAGCACCAGCTGAGGAGCAGAAAGAGTGCAGATCCCGGCGAGGGCAGTCCAGATCCACTCTCGAAACCGAATTTCGACCGCAAAAATCTCCAGGAAAACGGCGTCCGAAGGCTAGGGTGGTCTGGCGGTTCCCTCCCTCTCGCACAGGCGATGACTTCTTCCAAGCAGAGAAATAGGAAAAGAACAAAATGAACCCAGCCCTAATTCTAACCCAAGACTATATATATATCAGCAGTTTTAATAATAAACAAACAATACATAATAATAATTATTTACACTCAAAATTCAAAACAACACGAGACCCGAAACATCTCGGAAAAAGACGAAATTCATGCCGCAGCTAAAAACCCACGCTACGAACACAACTGCGAAGTCGAAATTAGCATTCGACGAACGAAACCCGGGATAACACCACCCGAAGCCAAAACACAAGCATTACCTAAGAGGCCCAGCCGAGTCATCAAACGGACTCCGGCTAGCTGGGGAATCTTGCTAACAGGCTACACAGGGAACCCTAAGAGATAAAACCACGCTCTACAACGGCAAAAAGCCGGAAATACGCCATCGTAACGCCAGCCAAAGATCAAACAAAACACAGAAAAACCGGGGGCATTACAGCCACTCCCCCTAAAAGAAAGATTCGCCTCGAAACTTTACTCACAACACTCCTACATAGAAGGAGAGAGAAAGAGCCAAGAAAGGGCTACAAATAAATAAGAATAAAACAGAGCATACCAGGCACAAGGTCAGGGAAACAGATGACGGTGAGCCTCCCTCATAGCCGACTCCAACTCCCAAGTCGCGCTTTCCACATCCTGATTCCTCCATAAAACTTTAACCATCGGAATAGCCTTCTTCCGCAACGCCCGAACTTGAGAATCCAAAATGCGAACAGGCATCTCCACATAAGAAAGATTCGGCTCCAACTGAGGCACAGAATCCAAAACCTGCCAGCCATTCATCACACATTTTCGCAGTTGACTGACGTGAAAGACATCATGCACGGCAGGGAAATTTGCGGGCAAAGCCAGCCTGTAGGCCGATTACCCAATCCGCTCAACAATCGGAAGCGGCCCCACGTACCTCGGGTCCAACTTCCTATTCTTGCCAAACCGCTTGACTCCAATCAACGGGGAGACATTTAAGAACACCGAGTCCCCCACCGCAAATTCCAAGTCCGATCTACGCCGATTGGCGTTCTTCTCATATCTTTCTTGGGCTATCCGAAGCTTTTCCCGAATAAGCTTCACAGCGGTTTCCATCTCCTCAAGCGCTTCTGGACCCAACAAAGGTCCCTCGCCAAGCTCAGCCCAAAACAAGGGAGTCCTGCAGCGCCTCCCATACAAAGCTTCAAAGGGAGCCATTCGCAAGCTTTCTTGATAACTGTTGTTATAGGCGAATTCCATAAGCCGCAAGCGCTCGTCCCACGCTCCTCCGTGGTCCAGAATATAGCATCGGATCATATCCTCCACAATCTGATACACTCGCTCTGTCTGACCATTGGTCTGCGGATGATAAGCCGTGGAATATCTCAAATCTATACCCAACCCTTCTTGAAGGCTCTTCCAAAAACGAGACGTGAACCTGGAGTCTCGATCTGATATGATACTTACGGGTACTCCATGCAATCTGATAACCTCTTCCAGATACAGCTCGGCTATCTTCCTCATCGGATAATCGATCTTAAATGGTATGAAATGAGCGCTCTTCGTCAATCTGTCTACAATTACACAAACTGAATCATGCCCCTTAGGCGATCTCGGTAAGTCGGTAATGAAATCCATCGAGATACTCTCCCACTTCCACATCGGAATCTCCAAGGGAGTCAGCTTGCCACCGGGCCTCCCATGGTCGGCTTTCACACGCCTGCAAGTGAAACACTCTGAAACAAATCTGGCTATGTCCTTCTTCATCCCGTACCACCAGGCAATCTGTTTTAAATCATGATACATCTTGGTCGACCCTGGATGGTAGGCGACACTAGATCCGTGGGCGTCTCTGCACACCATAACCCGGATATCCCCAACTGCGGGGATGCAAAACCTGCCACGATACTTCAAGGTACCCGCATCATCTATAGAGAAGTCTGATAATTCACCCTTCTCAGCTCGAAGATACAAATGCAGAAGATCGGGATCGTCCTACTGATGCAGTCTCGTAAGCGCAATCCACGAAGGTTCTGCTACTGCTAAGCTACTCTGCGACTCACAGCTTCCCACAGAAATGTCCATCAAAAGAAACTCCTCCACTAGACGCTCGGCGGAAAGATTAAAAATCTTACCTGACTTCCGACTCAGGGCATCAGCCACCACATTCGCCTTGCCCGGATGATACTGAATTTCAACATCATAGTCGGCCACGTACTCCAACCACCGCCGCTGGCGCAGATTCAATTCTTTCTGAGTGAAGACATACTTCAAACTCTTATGGTCCGTGAAAATCTTGCACTGCGCGCCATATAGCAAATGCCTCCACAATTTCAGCGCATAGATCACAGCTGCAAACTCCAGGTCATGCGTAGGGTAATTCCTCTCGTGAGTCTTTAGCTGCCTCGACCCGTACGCAATTACCTTCCCGCCCTGCATCAAAACGCAGCCCAGACCGACATGCGACGCATCCACATAAATATCATACTCGCTACCCTCCGCAGGCAAAGACAAAATTGGAGCCGAACAAAGCCTTCTTTTTAGTTCCTCAAAAGCCTTCTCACACTTACCATCCCATATAAAGGCTACATTCTTCTGCGTCAACTTGGTTAACGGTGCGGACAAGGTAGAGAAACCTTCTACAAATCTTCTATAATAACCCGCCAAACCCAAGAAGCTTCTGATCTCATTGGGGGTAACAGGTCTCGCCCATTCCATAACAGCAGCGATCTTTTCTGGGTCCACCGATATTCCCTCCTTATTAATCACGTGGCCTAGAAAGGAAACATGAGGCAACCAAAATTCACATTTGCTCAGCTTGGCGTATAGCTTATGGTCTCTCAGAGTCGCCAAGACCAGCCGCAAATGTCGATCATGCTCCTCCGCATCCTTAGAGTACACCAAAACATCGTCTATAAATACAATCACGAACTTATCTAGAAAATCCTTGAAAACTCTGTTCATCAAATCCATAAAAGCTGAGGGCGCATTAGTCAAAACGAATGACATAACCAAAAACTCAAAATGCCCATGACGAGAGCGGAACGTCGTCCGCGGAACATCCGACTCCCGAATCCTCAACTGGTGATAGCCCGAACGAAGATCTATCTTGGAAAACACGGCACTACCACGCAGTTGGTCGAACAAATCGTCGATTCGCGGCAAAGGGTACCTGTTCTTAATAGTAACCTTGTTCAGCTCTCTATAGTCAATGCATAACCTCATCGACCCATCCTTCTTTTTAATGAACAGCACTGGCGCACCCCAAGGCGAAGAACTCGGCCTTATAAAGCCTTTTGCCAACAACTCATCCAGCTGAATTCGCAACTCTTCCAGCTCCCGCGGGGCCATCCGGTACGGCGCCTTTACAATAGGACGCGTGCCTGGCTCCAAATCTATGGCAAACTCGACATCTCGATCGGGTGGAAGACCGGGAAGATCGTCAGGAAACACATCAGAGAAGTCACATACCAAAGAAATCTCTTCCAAGCGGGGCACACTAACAATCGTCCCTACCAGAGAAACCACACAGGCAAAACAACCAGAAACAAGCAACTTCCGAGCACGCACCGCAGAAATGACTGGAGACTCCTGGAGGGAATACCCATAAACGCTCCCTGGCTGACCGTTGTCTTTGACGAAGTCCAAGCGCTTACCCTTGCACTGGATCATAGCATCGTACCTTGACAACCAGTCCATGCCCAAAATAACGGCGAAGTCCTCCAGGTCAATCACCTTCAAATCTGACTTGGCTAGAAAATCTCCCAACACTATCGGACAATCGAGAACACCCAGATCTGTAACCACAGAGTCGCTGGAGGGGAACTTAACGCAGAAGGCACCACCAACACGATCTAGGCCCAAACTGAACCGCTCCACGAAGGCTCTAGCCACAAACGAGTGGGTAGCGCCGGAATCGAAGAGAACGCGCGCCCAGCGGTTCTTTACCTTAAATCGTCCTATGAATTGCACACGCATCTAAGGCAACAAGTGCTAGAACGAAAACTACAACCAAAAAGGGAACGTAACGAAACGACTGGGGAGGAGCCGAACCTGAGATAACCTGGGTCGAGGTCTGCGCTTCGTCTGCCGAAAGCACATTCAGCTTCCCCTTTCCTTTATCCATATGCTGAGGCGGTGGCAAAGCCTGAAGGGGAACTGGCTGCAGAATAGACTGGGTCTGGGGGCACCTTGTCTTGAGATGACCCTTCTGGCCGCACTGAAAATAGATCTTATCTTTTAACCAACAACGAGCAGCCTCATGCCCCTTCCTTCCACACAAGGCACACACCAAGTCTCCCCTGGAAACACCCTGAATCGCGTGCACCTGATCCTTCTTCTGCGCTCCCAACCTTTTGAAACACTTCTCAAAGGGGTGGCCTGGCCGGCCACAAAAGCTACAAATCTCTTTGACCTTCTTTCTTGAGACAGCATCATGTTCCTGAGGGCTCTTCCCTCCACCGGACTTCCGCTTATCCTTCCATAACTGCTGGCCTCTATTTTTGGCATTCTCAATGGCCTCAACTATCAAGGCAGCTTCAATCACGCTGGCATAACTGACTGCTCCATAGGCGTTCGCTAACTGCTGAATGTCGCTTCTTAGTCCACCCAGAAACCGCTTAACTCGGTCTGCCTCCACACTCACCAGACCCAGAGCAAACCGACTCAACTTACTAAACTCAATCTCATACTCACTAACCGTGAGTTTCCTCTGCTTTAGATGAAGAAAGTCATTCATTAGCCGGTCCCGTTCGACTGAAGGCAGAAACTTACTTAACAACATCACCTTAAATGACTCCCATGTGCAACCTGCCACTAAGCTCTCTTTCTCCCTCAGCCACCAATTCTTTGCAAAACCCTTGAGCTGGTAGGCAGCGAGCATCACTCTCTGATCATCCGTAATCCCTGAGTACGAGAACATCTCCTCAATGGTAATCAGCCAATCATCCAAAATCATGAAATCTGCTTGCCCATCATAGGTAGGGGGTCTCAGCCGCTAAAACTGGGATATGAACGCCATCTCCGGGGGCACCACAACCAAAGGCACGGGAGGAGCAGGAGGGGCAGGAACAGCTACTCCCTCAGCGGGGTTCTGAGCTCTCGGGGTCTGTCCCGCCACCACTGCTACAAGGGACTGAATCTGAGCCTGCATAGCCACTACCTGCCTCGATAACTCCTCATTACTCTGCCGCAGGCTTTCTACCAACGCATCGCTCTGCGCTCCTGACGTCTCACCCTCGGATTGGGGGGTCGATCTCATCGCAGGACGTCTCGCCATCCTAAAATCGCACGAGCTTTAGACAAATCCTAGCCCATCAACTAGAACAAAACTACCCGGTACGGACAAACACACTTAAAAATGAACTTCAACTGCAAAAACTTGCTCTGGGAGTTGTTTTTACCATGATGATGTTATTCTTAACCTAAGATGGTTCACCACCATCATACTAACTCAT
The DNA here is from genome assembly GCA_039583875.1 of Platanthera guangdongensis. NCBI lineage: Eukaryota > Viridiplantae > Streptophyta > Magnoliopsida > Asparagales > Orchidaceae > Platanthera > Platanthera guangdongensis. The sequence continues at coordinate 129,223,381 of CM077147.1, read as the reverse complement.
GTTCCTAAACCATGAATGCATGTATTTGTATTCCTTTTGACTCAAAACCATGTGTGTACATATGTCATCTTGCAAGTCTTTAGCTTGGCACGTTGTGCTTATGAAATGTTATGCTATGCATGGTGTGTTATGCATTCTAAAAAGGCCTTAGTGCATGCCATGGGCGGCATACACATGAAAATGTTATGCATCACATACTACATAACATTCCCATGTAACGAGAGAAGAAAACGTGCTAGCCGCATTCATGTGGTGAGGTTATGCATCCCATACTACATAACCCTCACAGGTTGCCTCCTATGGTGGATCCATATACAAACACATATTATGCATCCATACTAAATAATATGCCCTGTATACTTCTTTATGCTCATGAGTGTAGTGTTCGTGCTTCGGCCAAGACGTGCTAATGACACATCGGTGTGTGAATGGCATGATGTTAACTAATGCAGACAAGGGAAAGGTTGCCCGACCTTTTGTCAAGCAACCTCCCTCTGATACCAACTGTCACAACCCGCATTTTCTCAACGGAAAAATCGTATCAGAGTAAGAGAAAACACGTGCCGTGATGCCACGTCGTGCAGGGGATAACTGCACACGCTCAGGCAAAACTCCAGACGTTAGATTTTAAGGAAAACAGTTGATTTAAATATGAAAGAAAATCAGTTATGTTGAATGGCTGTATCCCTCGGCCCGGTGGATCAGCTAGTCCACAGTTAAAATTATATTTACACGCAGCAGAAAATACTTTGGTTCAATTAAGTTGACACCCTAAATGAGCATAAGTGTCCCCGGGGGGCGACTTATGCGTGCACGACCCTAAGGTGAATATAGTAGATATTAAAAATAGTGTTTTACGTTGAGGAAAAATAGTGTCTTTGATTTAGAAACATGTTGTGCATGGGGTACATATAATAATACTTTTAGGTTTTAAAATATCTAATAGGCAACCTAGCATAAATCCTTCCCAGAAGCAAGTAACCAACCACAAGTAGGCAAAATCAGCAGTTTAAATTCATATCCAGCATCACAAGAAGCCACCAGTGGGCGTCAACAACCTGACACGAACTCACTGGCGAGTATGTATGTCTATACAGAAAAGTAAAGAACTACCTCACAACAAAACGGGGATCAGCTATCTCAGCTACCCTTGAGGCCACCAACAAGCCCCTCCAAAAGAACTAGCCGCTGAACTGGCTACAACCTGGACCTGAGGCATTCAAGAAAAGAACATCTCAGCAAGGAAACAATCAAGAGGTAAATAGAGCAATAGATTAATTAGCAAATAAGAAGAAGGGTTTACCAACCCGGCAACAAACTGCTATAAGCAAAAGAAAAAGGGTAACAGTAAGAAGAGAGTACTGTCTAGAGCACAGCAGAGCACACCAAGCGTGAGCAATAAAACCATAATGCCCTACCAAAAGAGTCTGCAACAACAACAAGACATATACATATATGCCAAAAGAAAAGAAAGCATAAACAGGAAAGGGACTAACAGTCCTAACACGTGGGTAAGTGATAGTGGTCAAAACATGGGTCTGAATACATAACCAAAATCAGATCCAAAAAGGGCTAAGGGGTCAAACAGTGGCAGCTTTAGGGTCCCACACACACCAACCCAAACCGGGGCAAAAAGGCGGTGGCCACATCTCTCCACATAAAACCACCCCTCCAGAGGCCACCAAAACTCCACCACCTGCCACAACCCAAGAGTCGGCATGCAGCAATTAGCCGAATACCCAATGCCCCCCTCCTAGGGAAGAGTCCCACTAACAGTCCTAAGAAACACACGAACCCAAGGCAAAAATGTCGGGTCCAACCGACGCGGCTTTGCATGCCTAACCAAAACCAACCCCGAGTCTCCCTGACCCCAAAACCAGGGCAGCACCCAGTGTCGACACGATGTGTCGACACCGCGATAAACCGGTGTCGACACAAGGTGTCGACACAACCGCTGCTGGTGTCAACACCAAGTGTCGACACCACTGTGGCCGGTGTCGACACAAGGTGTCGACACTGCCGCTGCGGGTGTCGACACCAAGTGTCGATACCACTACGGCCGGTGTCGACACACGGTATCGACACTACCGCTGCGGGTGTCGACAACAAGTGTCGACACCACTGCGGCAGGTGTCGACACAAGGTGTCGACACTGCCGCTGCGGGTGTCGACACCAAGTGTCGACACAACTGCGGCTGGTGTCGACACAAGGTGTCGACACTGCCGCTGCGGGTGTCGACACCAAGTGTCGACACCACTGCGGCCGGTGTCGACATAAGGTGTCGACACTGCCGCTGCGGGTGTCGACACCAAGTGTCGACACCCCGACTGGCTGGTGTCGACACCACGGTGTCGACACCCTGACTGGCTGGTGTCGACACCACGGTGTCGACACCCTGACTGGCTGGTGTCGACACCACGGTGTCGACACCCTGACTGGCTGGTGTCGACACCACGGTGTCGACACCCTGACTGGCTTCAGGCGCCAGATCCAGCACACCACCAGAAACAAGAACGAGGTCTCCCTATGGTACAACAACCATCGACAATCGCAACTACTCGACCTGAACCGAACCAAAACTGTCCCTAATAGACACAACCCCTCAGGAAAACTGAGATTTTAACTGGAACTTTCTACACTAACCGCGGCATGATCGGGAACGAACCCTAGCGTACCCCTATGATCTAAGCAGGAAAAAGATGAAATTAAATCCAAGAAAAAGGCAAAGATCAACTGTGGCAAGGATGAGGGGACATCACTTGCCTCAATACCAGAAAAGCTTGGCCGGCGGCACCCCCACTCTCGGATCTAGCCGCAGAGCACCAGCTGAGGAGCAGAAAGAGTGCATATCCCGGCGAGGGCAGTCCAGATCCACTCTCGAAACCGAATTTCGACCGCAAAAATCTCCAGGAAAACGGTGTCCGAAGGCTAGGGTGGTCCGGCGGTTCCCTCCCTCTCGCACAGGCGACAGCTTCTTCCAAGCAGAGAAATAGGAAAAGAACAAAATGAACCCAGCCCTAATTCTAACCCAAGACTATATATATATATATATCAGCAGTTTTAATAATAAACAAACAATACATAATAATAATTATTTACACTCAAAAGTCAAAACAACACGAGACCCGAAACATCTCGGAAAAAGACGAAATTCACGCCGCAGCTAAAAACCCACGCTACGAACACAACTGCGAAGTCGAAATTAGCATTCGACGAATGAAACCCGGGATAACACCACCCGAAGCCAAAACACAAGCATTCCCTAAGAGGCTCAGCCGAGTCATCAAACGGACTCCGGCTTGCTGGGGAATCTTGCTAACAGGCTACAAACATGCTACACAGGGAACCCTAAGAGCTAAAACCACGCTCTACAACGGCAAAAAGCAGGAAATACGCCATCGTAACGCCAGCCAAAGATCAAACAAAACACAGAAAAACCGGGGGCGTTACAGGTGTCGACATTTTCGCTCGACGATGTGTCGAGACAAGGCACACGGCCTAGGACACGGGCATGTCCAAGGCCGTGTCTGGTGGTCGACGAACTTCGCTCGACGAAGTGTCGAGACCGTGAACACGGCCTGGAGCCCAGGCGTGTTGAGGAAGACACGGGAAAGGACACGGGCGTGTCCAGTACCCGTGTAGTTCTTGGGTTGTTTTTGGGCTAAATCGATGGGGGCACACGACTGACCACACGGCCGTATCAGTTGGAACACGGGCGTGTCGGATGCCCGTGTGTTGTTCCAGGAGCGTCGATTTTGACGGCGAATGAGGCACACGGCCCTGGACACGGTCATGTGCCAGGCCGTGTTCGGTCCAGATTCTGCATTTTAGATTTGGATCGTGGCTGTTTGTTTCTTTAATTCGGGATCCGATGGCTGGGGGCTATTAGTACTTGGATATACACGGGATTGGACCCTAGAAGCCCTCATTCTTACTTGAGTGGTTCTCTTTCTAAGTATAGAGAGAGAGGAGAGCCAAAGGAGGAAGAAGAAGCTAGATTCGGCCATTGGAGGAGCTTCCAAGCTCCAAATCGCGAGCCGACTTCGGATCTACGGAGGCAAAGAGAGTGCGGTGCTTTTCATTCGCTTACTTTTCCATGGTGCCAAAGAATAACGCTATGGTAATGATCCTCTACTTTAGCATGTGAAGCTCTCCTTCTTTGCATAGGAAGCCCGCTCTCGCGAGTTTGCGGTGAGTTGGAAGCGTTCCTTCGGGTAGATATGTAAAGTCCCCGTTGTTTAGAGTCCGAATTCGAGAACGGACATAGGCATGATGTGTGAAGCCTACCCGGACATGTTGGTCTGGATCGGTGATGTTGCATTGCATAAATGCCGAAGAAGACTCCGTACGCTTGGTTGTTTTTCGGGTTTTCTACGTGGTAGATTGCAGCAGGGAGCCTTGGGGATTAACCCAAAGGTGTACCCGAAAAACTGTGCGGATGCGTGTTTTGCCAACTTGTGGGCCTTGGAGCCAACTTGTACATAATTGGGTTATGTATTATCGTACGTTCGATACACGGGCTTCGGGGAAACTTAACTCGTGCCGATGATATGTAGTATCGTGGCAAGTGAGCAACGGGTTGAGTGGAAATGTTCCTGCTTTATGCCGTGGGCATAGAGGTCGGGTCTTGCTATCGATGACATTAACTTTGTCGTGACATAGGCTGTCGATGACATTAACTTTGTCGTGACATAAACTGTTGATGATATTAACTTTGTCGTAACATTTGCCTAAAAAGACCATATCGCTCACGAGATATTGTCGTCCTGGAGATGGTGGTGAGCCAACGGGCTTAGACTGTGATCACCGAGAATGTGCCCTGAGAGCACGGGGCGTTTGGCCATGCGTGCCAACGCCTTTGATGCAATGAATTTTTATACTGCTGGGTTATGCTAATAAAAATGCAGGGAAGGAGCATCGCCGCCCCGAGTTGGGGGCGGGATCGGTATAATTTGGTCAGCATTGCTGACTGTTGCCTTTGTTTGCCACCGTGCGGTGGTTTTGTTGCTTGCAGGTGCTGCTGGACTAAGCGGTCAATAGCGGGCTAAAGCCCAAATTGCGAAGCCGGCCCTCCAAGGCCTAACTGGAGTGTTTATGATGAATTGTAAATATACGTATTTTTGTGCACATTAATTTAGTCATTTTCATTTATTTTCGTCGTTTTTACTTATTTTTGTTCAATAAAATGCTCCTATTCTTGTAAATTTATTACTAACTTGCTTTATTTTATTTTGCAGAAAAATTTCCAAAATCTGCCAAAATTGGGCAGTACACGCCCGTGACACTTTGGTCACGCCCGTGACCGGGCCGTGACATTGCATTTCCCGTGAAATCGGACGATTTCTGAAGTACAAGCTTGACACGCCTGGCGACACGCCCGTGTCACCCGACACGGGGCGTGACCCAAGCCCGTGTTCACTCCTCTCGACGAATTCATCTCGACGATCGTCGAGTGTCGACACCAACAGTCACGCCCAGCGTCACGCCCGTGACCTGGGGCGTGACTCAATTTCCGCTCGACGATTTCGACTCGACACTTTCCGCTCGACATTCGTCGAGTGTCGACACCAACTGACACGCCCATAGTCACGCCCGTGACCTGGGGCGTGACCTTTCCAGCTGGCCCGACAAGATGCTGACAAAGACTTTCGACGCAACCCGCGCCCGGTTCTACCTCCCCGACACGCCCAGCGTCACGCCCGTGACCTGGGGCGTGACTGCCGCGAACTCAGCCCGAAGTCAACTTTCCTGTCCAATCGCCGGCCGCCTTCATGAATAGTACTGTCACGCCCCCCCTACACGCCCGTGACCTAGGGCGTGTACTTAGAATTTTTTGCCTATAAATTGCCCAGTTCTGTAAGGTCCAAGGGTTCAGATTTTTGGGCCATTTTAGTGTCTTTTTGGGGCTGCATCCGTGATTTCTAAAGCTATGTAAGGGGATTTCTCCCTCTTTTCTTTCATGTTTGTTTTTGCTTTAGCTTTAGCTCTTGTAATAGCTTGTAATAGTTTCATTTAATCAATAAAATGTTAGACTTTCTCTTCACATTTGGCTTTGGAATGAACACTTGTGCCACTTTCCTTCTCCTTTTTATCCTTGGTTTAATCATTGTTCTTCATTTATGAAATGTGTGTGTGTGTGTATGAGTGTTATTTATTTACTTTACATGCCTTTAATTTTTCTCAAGTTAGGTTTTGTTAGAAATTCATGAAATGATGAATTAGGTTTTTCCTTTTTTTTCATGTCTTCTTTTAATTTCTTCAACATCTTCACTCTTATGAATGTGTAAAAGAGTTACTAAAGTTTCTTTTGATTTTTTTACTTAGCTTTATTTTAGGATGAAAACCCTTTTTTTTTCTTTCTCTTTTATTTCAACTTTTTTAGCTCTTTTATGAAATCCTAGGAATGAAAATGTTGAAATTTTAATTTTCCAAAAACTTTGTTTTTTAAATTTGTTTTGAAAAACTTTTGTCTTCTAAAATTGTAATTTCTTCTTTTTATTTGTTTTTGGCAAAACCTATGCTTGAAAAAGTAAAAGTTTTAATTTTTAGGTAACTTTGATTTTTCTTTGTTATTAGTGTGTGTGAGTGTATGAGAATAAACTTTCTTTTGTTCTTCTTAAATTTTCATGTTGTGTGTGTGAGTGTATGAGTATAATTTTTAATGCTTTGTTCAAATTATGTAGAGTGTGTGAGTGTAGGTGTATAATTTTTATGCTTTGATTCAAATTTTGTAGAGTGTGTGAGTGTAGGTGTTAGCTTTATAGCTTACTTAAAATTCATATGGAGTGTGTGTGTTCGTGTGCATTTATTTCCGCCTACTCGTTAAGAGTTAAATGGCGCATCGTTTTCATTTTCAGTCCTACTCGTTCGAGTAGGACTTGTAATTTTCTTTCTTTATTTTTCCGCCTACTCACTTGAGTTTAATGGCCGGACTTTATTTCCCGCCTACTCGTTTGAGTAGGATTTGTAATTTTTCTTTCTTTATTTTTCCGCCTACTCACTTGAGTTAAATGGACGGATCTTTATAGCCCTGTAATCGCATTTATTTTCTCCTACTCATTTGAGTAGGACTCGCTTTCATTTCAGTCCTACTCGTTTGAGTAGGACTTGCAATTTTCAGCTTTTATTTACCGCCCCCACTCGTTTGAGTGGGACTCGCAAATTTTGAATATGCAAATTTCTTTCATGTGTAACTTAGTTCCTTTTTAATTTATAATTTGGAGTGTGCGTGAGTTCTTGTTTTAGCTAGTTTTTCAGTTTTCTAAATGTTGTTATTTTTCTTATGTCCCCTTCTTATAATCGTTTAGTGTTTAATTTCGAACTTGCGCCTCACTAAATTATAAGCCGTCCCCATACCGATGTGTGGCTAATCGCTATTAGCCTCGGCATCGAAGAGCATTGGGACATTTAAAATGATTTCTAATAATTGAAGCTCTTTATTTTCATTTTAATTTAAGGACTTAAGGTTTACCCCGGGTTTACGACGCGTAGGACCACATATCGATGTGTGGGCCCTATTTCCGTAGTCCATATGCTAGCTAGCCGAGAGGCCGTGCATATGGACCGATCACCCCTGGGTAAATAGAGTTGCGTGCATACCCTCGAAAGAGGACAAGCGTAATTCTACCGGATTGGGTTCCCCACCCAATAGCGGGGTTCTTAGCGTAAAGCGGGCGTTAAGAGGAATCCTTCGTCGGACTAACGTTCGGTCGAATAGTCTTAACGTTCAGGTGAGCAATATTCCTAGAGATAAGTGCGCTCACATTTGTGGAACCTCCACGGCCAAGTTGCCTTATTATTAATTTGAAAACTAAGTCCTATAATTATTAAAAATTGTTTTAGTCTTAATCCGATTCGATGCCGAGCGTTAACCCTTCATCGAATATTGTCTAAATCGTTTTTTCGCTCCTTTACTTTTTCCGTCTTTACTTTACTAAAAAAATCCACCTTACTTTCAGTAAAATAATAGTCCTCCCGGAGGAGTAAGAATAGTCAACACGACCCCGAGAACAATACGACCTCGGTATTCCCCCGAATATCGAGTACTACTTGCGATAGGTGCACTTGCCTACCCGAGCAAGCCCGCGGCGATCGACTCACCGAACCAACCACAGTAAGAGTCTGTTCGTGGGCCCATCAAGTTTTTGGCGCCGTTGCCGGGGAGCTCTCTTTTCGAGTTGCTATTTCGAATTCCGGAGTCTATTACTTTTACTTATTTTCTATAAAAAAAACTAAAAACTTTATTTTAAAACAAAAAAAAGAAGTTTATTTTGCTTTATTTTTGTTTGGGTGTATGACCCGAGGATAACCCTCAGAGTCTGAAGATTTTGACTTCGACCCTGAGATCGAACGCTCTCTTGCGCGTATTCGATCTCAACGCCGAAATCCTTCTTTAGATCCCGAGGAATCTATCGGAGAACCTACTGTTGTACTTATGGCCGCGCCTAACCTTCCCCCGGCGGCCGAGCGTACTATGTCTTATTACGCCCGGCCTAACCTGGATGATTCTGGGTCGAGTATTGTTCGCCCTGCGGTGGCGAATAATAATTTTGAAATAAAGTCAAGTGTCATTCAAATGGTCCAAAACGCCGTGCAGTTCGATGGACTGCCGGATGAGGACCCGAATGTCCACTTGTCCAATTTCTTGGAGATATGCGACACCTTCAAGATTAATGGCGTCACTGATGACGCCATTCGTTTGCGCTTATTTCCTTTTTCCCTTAAGTCCAAAGCCAAGGCGTGGTTGAATGCCCTCCCGCGAGGATGTATCACCACGTGGGCTGAGTTGACGGAACGGTTCCTAACGAAGTACTTTCCGCCCGCAAAAACTGCAAAGTTGCGGGCGGACATTTCTTCGTTTGTGCAAAACGATCCTGAGTCTCTATACGAGACTTGGGAACGGTTTAAGGAATTCCTCCGCCGTTGCCCGCACCACGCGCTGCCAACGTGGTTGCATGTTCAAATTTTTTATAATGGGCTGAATTTTCAGACGCGTCAAATGATTGACGCGGCTGTCGGGGGTACGCTTAACAACAAAACCCCCGAGGCCGCCCAGGCTTTATTCGAAGAGATGGCTATGAACGTCTATCAATGGAACGTCCCGCGGGGACAGCCAAAGCCGGCGGCTGGTCTTTTTGAAGTGGATGCCACTGCTCTCTTGACCCTTCAAGTTGAAAGGTTAACAAAGCAGGTGGCGGAGATGTCTGCTGCCTCCTCCACTCCGCCTTGTTTTATTCCCCCTAATGTCTGCGTAGCTGAAGAGTTCGTGGACTTCATGGGAAATTCGGGTCGTCCTCCCTTCAACCCCAACAACAACCCTTATAGTAATAACTATAATCCGGGTTGGAGGAATCACCCCAACTTCTCGTGGAGCAACCCGAATAATGCTCAGCGTCCCCCTATTTCTTATGCGCCCGGATTTCCTCCTCCACCTCCTCTTCCGAAACCCTCCCCGATGGAGGAAAATTTTTCGAAGTATATTGCGTCCAACGAGTCAAATATCCGGAACATCACCGGATCGCTAAAAACACTCGAACAACATGTTGGACAGCTGGCGAGGATGATGTCCGAGAGGGCGCTCGGTGCACTGCCGGGAAACACGGAGCCCAATCCGCGGGAGAACGCCAACGCTATAACCCTCCGTAGCGGAAAGGAGGTGGTCGATCCAAAACGGACCGACCCTCAGGGTTTCTGATCGGCCTCCCCCTACGCGTTTCAGGGAAGCTTCTACCCCCTTCCCTTTCTTTTCTTTGTATATATTGTCTTTACTTTTTTTTGTTGTTCCGCATACTTACGATACAACATTGGGGACAATGTTGGACTTAAGTATGGGGTGTTTTCGTACTTTACTTTCTGCACTTCATTTTTTTTTGTGCATTTCAAAAATACAAAAAAATACATATAACAACAAAACAAAAAAAATTAAAAAAAAACATCTTAAAATGAAAAAAAAAATTTAAATGAAAAATCCAAAAAAAAATTTTTTTGTAAACTTTCTTTCTTTTTTTCCAAAAAACTCAAAAACAACAAAAAATTATATTTAGTTTCACTTTGTAAATATTTTTCATTTTTTGTACATACTCTTTTCTCTCTCCCCCTTCCTTATTCTTGTAAAAACCTCTCTTTTTCTCCCTTATTTTTGTACATATAATAAAAATTCTCTTAAAACAAAAATACAAAAAAAATATAATAATTCAAAAATTTAAAAAAATAAGTAAAACAAAACAAAAATACAAAAAAAGATAATAAATGAAAAACAAAAAAAAATGATAACAAAAACTATAAAAATAAATAAAAAAAATGTTTTGAAACAAATAAATCAAATATTCCATCCTTAACTTTTCTGCTATCCAAAAATTCAGTTTTGAGTTTATTTATATGCGAATTTGATTAATTCTTTGTTCACTACCCGTTTGTTAATTATTGATTGAAAAATTTAAATACCCGGGGTTAAGTTTTAAAGAATTCTTTATGCTTTGTTAAAAATAGCGAACTCGTTTTAGGCACTACTTCTAATTTTTCATTGATAGGAGCACGTATATTATGTTAGGAAATAACGACTATAGAATTCTATTATACTTACTTTTAGCTTTCTGAAACATTGGAACGCACAAATTATTAAGGTTGCTCTCAAAAATTTTTAGGATTACAATCTAGTTTTCCTTTCTCCCTTTACTTTTCATGACCTACTTGGCATGAAAAATTTTATCCTTAAAAGATCATATGTCAATGGGAATAAGATTTCGTTCCGTAAACATAGGCACCCAATAATTTAAAAAGATTATATATGGAGTAAGAGGATAAAATTCATTACTCCTACAAATATACATTGGGTTAATTTTATTATTATGAAGTTGAAAAAACAAAAATCATATTAGGAAAATAAGATTTCGTTTTCCTAATAATCCAAAAGAAAAAAAAATGGAGGTTCGAGAAAAAATTACCTCACCTCAAATATCAAAACCCTCTTCATAAACCCACTACCCCCTTAGCCAATTACACGATTCTAGAATTAATTCCAAAATCTTTTTGAGAGCATAATTAGTAAATTGTATTATTTCCAGTAGCACTCGTATAAGCTAGAGTTCTTATAATTCCAAACTATTTTCGTTAATCTAACCATTACAAATGTTGCCTTCTATTTGATTACATCAAGAAGTCTTTTGGCCAAAACTTTTGCGCTATTTAAATCATCTACATAATTTTAGGACTTAACTCTTACACCCCGTATATTTATTTCGATCTCTCTTATAATTGATTAAGCGGTAGCTAAAACTTAGAGTTTTTTTATTCCTTATAGATTCACCTCAAACTTTTGCTCTGGAATAGCAAAAGCCTAAGTATGGGGGTATTTGATGAATTGTAAATATACGTATTTTTGTGCACATTAATTTAGTCATTTTCATTTATTTTCGTCGTTTTTACTTATTTTTGTTCAATAAAATGCTCCTATTCTTGTAAATTTATTAGTAACTTGCTTTATTTTATTTTGCAGAAAAATTTCCAAAATCTGCCAAAATTGGGCAGTACACACCCGTGACACTTTGGTCACGCCCGTGACCGGGCCGTGACATTGCATTTCCCGTGAAATCGGACGATTTCTGAAGTACAAGCTTGACACGCCTGGCGACACGCCCGTGTCACCCGACACGGGGCGTGACCCAAGCCCGTGTTCACTCCTCTCGACGAATTCATCTCGACGATCGTCGAGTGTCGACACCAACAGTCACGCCCAGCGTCACGCCCGTGACCTGGGGCGTGACTCAATTTTCGCTCGACGATTTCGACTCGATACTTTCCGCTCGACATTCGTCGAGTGTCGACACCAACTGACACACCCATAGTCACGCCTGTGACCTGGGGCGTGACCTTTCCAGCTGGCCCGACAAGATGCTGACAAAGACTTTCGACGCAACCCGCGCCTGGTTCTACCTCCCCGACACGCCCAGCGTCACGCCCGTGACCTGGGGCGTGACTGCCGCGAACTCAGCCCGAAGTCAACTTTCCTGTCCAATCGCCGACCGCCTTCATGAATAGTACTGTCACGCCCCCCCTACACGCCCGTGACCTAGTGCGTGTACTTAGAATTTTTTGCCTATAAATTGCCCAGTTCTGTAAGGTCCAAGGGTTCAGATTTTTGGGCCATTTTAGTGTATTTTTGTGGGCTGCATCCGTGATTTCTAAAGCTATGTAAGGGGATTTCTCCCTCTTTTCTTTCATGTTTGTTTTTGCTTTAGCTTTAGCTCTTGTAATAGCTTGTAATAGTTTCATTTAATCAATAAAATGTTAGACTTTCTCTTCACATTTGGCTTTGGAATGAACACTTGTGCCCACTTTCCTTCTCCTTTTTATCCTTGGTTTAATCATTGTTCTTCATTTATGAAATGTGTGTGTGTGTGTGTGTATGAGTGTTATTTATTTACTTTACATGCCTTTAATTTTTCTCAAGTTAGGTTTTGTTAGAAATTCATGAAATGATGAATTAGGTTTTTCCGTTTTTTTTCATGTCTTCTTTTAATTTCTTCAACATCTTCACTCTTATGAATGTGTAAAAGAGTTACTAAAGTTTCTTTTGATTTTTTTACTTAGCTTTATTTTAGTATGAAAACCCTTTTTTTTTCTTTCTCTTTTATTTCAACTTTTTTAGCTCTTTTATGAAATCCTAGGAATGAAAATGTTGAAATTTTAATTTTCCAAAAACTTTGTTTTTTAAATTTGTTTTGAAAAACTTTTGTCTTCTAAAATTGTAATTTCTTCTTTTTATTTGTTTTTGGCAAAACCTATGCTTGAAAAAGTAAAAGTTTTAATTTTTAGGTAACTTTGATTTTTCTTTGTTATTAGTGTGTGTGAGTGCATGAGAATAAACTTTCTTTTGTTCTTCTTAAATTTTCATGTTGTGTGTGTGAGTGTATGAGTATAATTTTTAATGCTTTGTTCAAATTATGTAGAGTGTGTGAGTGTAGGTGTATAATTTTTATGCTTTGATTCAAATTTTGTAGAGTGTGTGAGTGTAGGTGTTAGCTTTATTGCTTACTTAAAATTCATATGGAGTGTGTGTGTTCGTGTGCATTTATTTCCGCCTACTCGTTAAGAGTTAAATGGCGCATCGTTTTCATTTTCAGTCCTACTCGTTCGAGTAGGACTTGTAATTTTCTTTCTTTATTTTTCCGCCTACTCACTTGAGTTTAATGGCCGGACTTTATTTCCCGCCTACTCGTTTGAGTAGGATTTGTAATTTTTCTTTCTTTATTTTTCCGCCTACTCACTTGAGTTAAATGGACGGATCTTTATAGCCCTGTAATCGCATTTATTTTCTCCTACTCATTTGAGTAGGACTCGCTTTCATTTCAGTCCTACTCGTTTAAGTAGGACTTGCAATTTTCAGCTTTTATTTACCGCCCCCACTCGTTTCAGTGGGACTCGCAAATTTTGAATATGCAAATTTCTTTCATGTGTAACTTAGTTTCTTTTTAATTTATAATTTGGAGTGTGCGTGAGTTCTTGTTTTAGCTAGTTTTTCAGTTTTCTAAATGTTGTTATTTTTCTTATGTCCCCTTCTTATAATCGTTTAGTGTTTAATTTCGAACTTGCGCCTCACTAAATTATAAGCCGTCCCCATACCGATGTGTGGCTAATCGCTATTAGCCTCGGCATCGAAGAGCATTGGGACATTTAAAATGATTTCTAATAATTGAAGCTCTTTATTTTCATTTTAATTTAAGGACTTAAGGTTTACCCCGGGTTTACGACGCGTAGGACCACATATCGATGTGTGGGCCCTATTTCCGTAGTCCATATGCTAGATAGCCGAGAGGCCGTGCATATGGACCGATCACCCCTGGGTAAATAGAGTTGCGTGCATACCCTCGAAAGAGGACAAGCGTAATTCTACCGGATTGGGTTCCCCACCCAATAGCGGGGTTCTTAGCGTAAAGCGGGCGTTAAGAGGAATCCTTCGTCGGACTAACGTTCGGTCGAATAGTCTTAACGTTCAGGTGAGCAATATTCCTATAGATAAGTGCGCTCACATTTGTGGAACCTCCACGGCCAAGTTGCCTTATTATTAATTTGAAAACTAAGTCCTATAATTATTAAAAATTGTTTTAGTCTTAATCCGATTCGATGCCGAGCGTTAACCCTTCATCGAATATTGTCTAAATCGTTTTTTCGCTCCTTTACTTTTTCCGTCTTTACTTTACTAAAAAAATCCACCTTACTTTCAGTAAAATAATAGTCCTCCCGGAGGAGTAAGAATAGTCAACACGACCCCGAGAACAATACGACCTCGGTATTCCCCCGAATATCGAGTACTACTTGCGATAGGTGAACTTGCCTACCCGAGCAAGCCCGCGGCGATCGACTCAACGAACCAACCAGTTTACTACTTTTATTCATGTGTGACCGGCCTGCGTGCCGTGGTTTGTAAATCATGTAACATGAAGTAAACAATTTTGTAAGGCCTTAAGGACAGTACTTGTGTATGTACTACATTCCTATTTTGTTTATTAGTGGACATTCGTGCTCTTTGTGCTGGGTTCTTTAATTGCAACTTAAACTGCTTCCGCTAGAATGCTCTGTGTAGGACGTTATGAATGGTTGGATGGTTTCCATTGAGTAACCACCTGGTCTGTCTGTGGTATATGGCGTCGGGCCCCGGCCGGACCTACTACTATATGCTATGCGACGGATAGGGGGTGTTACTCCACCGACGTGCTTTAATTGTGGCAAGGTGGGGCACATGGATCATTTTTGTACTCAAGGAGATGCTGAGTAGGAGCCAATGTAGGAGCAAACTTTGTGCTCCAGCCCTAGTGCCGCAGAGAAAGGGAAGATGGCGGAGTCTATCGCTTCTCGGTTCCAACCGGTGCAACCAAGTGCATACAACCTTGGGCAGCAGGAAGCGATCCGCCAACACGATGTGGTGATAGGTATGAGAAAGTTTAAATTTAACCTTATACTTCATACTTTCAAACAGTTTATGTTTGATGCCTCAATTTTAGGCTTTGTGTTAGTTTTCGGATACCCCGCTAGGGTATTGTTTGGTAGGGGAGCGTCTTACTCTTTTCTTATGAAAAGCTTTATCCAGAGAATTGGAGGTGAGTGTTTCTCGGCGAATGCAGAGCTGAAGGTGCACATGCCCAATGGGTCATCCATGAACACCGGGGAAAAAGGGCGCATTTGTTGTAGGCTAGACGGAGTTGACTTCCTGTTGATAGCAGCGGTCCTACCATTGGTTGAGTTTAATGTGATATTGGGAATGGACTGGCTAGCAGAGCAGTGTGCCAGTATTGACTGCCTATCCAAGGTGGTGACCCTGAGAAGTGAAGGGAAGGCATAAGTCAAGTTTGAGGGCTTTAATGGAGTGGCATGTTCCCTGATTTCGGCAATGCAATTGGTGCGGGTAGTTAAGTAGGTGGGAGTAGCACTTGTATCATAATTGGTGTAACGTCCTGAATCGCACTAGGCCCCTCGTGTGTGTTTTTGAGTTAGGAGAGCAAACTTGGGTTCAGGGGAAGTGCTGACAACTAGGCAACACGTGTGAAAAAGGAGGAGAAATCAGTCAAGCGGTAGTGACATGGGCGTGTACCTACCCGTGTGCGTGTGTGTCGAGTTGAACTCGACACAGCGTGTCGAGATCGACGAACTACGTGTAGAGATCGAGGAATTGTATGACACGGGTAGCGACACGGGCGTGTCTCTACCCGTGTGTGTCGAGTTAAGCTCGATAGAGCGTGTCAAGATCGACGAACTACATGTCGAGATCGATGAATTGTATGACACGGGTCGAGACACGGGATTGTCCCTACCCATGTGTCGTTGTGTCGAGTTGAGTTCGTCGAAAGGAATCCGGAGAAGGACACGACCAGGGAACACGACCATGTCATGTGAACACAGGTCGGGACATGGGCATGTCCGTACCCGTGTCGAGTGTTGAACCAACGTTGAAACCGCCGTTGATACTTCGCCCGAAGCAGGATACGGGTAAGGACACGGGCGTGTCCCTACCCGTGTCAATTTTCATATATAAAGGGAAGTGAAAACCCTAGCCGTTTCCATGCTCATTTCATCCCCTATTTCCTAAGAGAAACGTCTGTAGAGAAGGAAACAGCTGGAGAAAGTCTTGGAGGAGAAGATCCACCGTCTCCGTGAAGGAGAAGATGCCGCCAAGAAGAGTTACACGATCCATGGCCGGAAATAGTGGAAACACCAGAAATGAGGTGAGCTTCCTCCCCACTCCTTTGGTGCTAGATCTGTAGTTATCTAGGCGAGATGCTGACTCAAAAGACTCTAGACTTGCGAGATGGTGATTTCTCTAGGAAGAGGTCGTCCTAGGGCTTGTGCTCTAAGGCTAGTTGTGTCTTCAACCTGTAACACCCCAAAATTTGAGAGAGGGTCGATTTGCGTTTCTGGCAAATTTTTGGTTTCTGGCAGGGGGCACACGTCCTGGGACACGGGTGTGTCCCAGGGCGTGTCAGGCTCCAGTTGACATTTTGGTCGTGAAGTCGACGATTTTGGAGTCGGCGATCGTAGAGCAGAGAACACGGACTGAGACACGGGCATGTCTCAGGGCGTGTCGAGCCCGTGTCGACGATCGGCCCGGGAGTCGAAGATTTTTCGCTCGATGATGTGTCGAGACAAGGCACACGACCTAGGACACGTGCGTGTCCAAGGCCGTGTCAGTTAGTCGACGAACTTAGCTCGATGATTTTCACTCGACGAGTGTCGAGTGTCGAGACAGGGTCACACGGCCTGTGACACGGGCATGTCACAGGGCATGTCCCGCTTGTTCGACGATCTTCGCTCGACGAAACATCGAGGAGGTGAAGACGGCCTGGAGCCCAGGCGTGTTGAGGTAGACACGAGCACGGACACGGGCGTGTCCAGTACCCGTGTAGTGCTCGGGTTTTTTTCGGGGCTGTGTCGAAGGAGGCACACGGCCGAGCACACGGCTGTGTCAGTGGGGACACGGGCATGCCAGTGCAAACACGGGCGTGTCGGATGCCTGTGTGCTGTTCCAGGCACATCGATTTGTGATGGCGAATGAGGGACACGGACCTGGACACGGGCGTGTGCCAGGCCGTGTTCGACCCAGGTGTTTTATTTTTCAGTCGGATCGTGGCCTTTCTTTCCATGATTTTAGGATCTGTTGGTTCAGGACTGCTCTTGGGAAGTTAAGTCCGAGAATAGGGTTGTAAACCCTCATTCTCCTTCAAGCTTTTCTCTGACTACATTCTAGAGAGAAGGGAGAGCAGGGAAGAAAGTGAAGGAAGGTTTGGGCTGTAGGAGAGGCTTCAGTGCTCCAAATCGCGAGCCGAGTCCAGATCCGTGGAGGCTAGATCGTTGCGAAGGTTTTCATCTGGCTATTTTGCCATGACAAGAAAGAGGAGTCGGAAGGTAATGACACCTCTCCTCTCGGTCTTAAGATGCATGTCTTAGCATCATTTCTTTTCTAGTTTTGGGCACCAAACACTCAAATGAGAGGGGTTTTGGGTCGCCAAGGTTCGAGAGGAACCTCCGGGTCGATTGAGTCTGTCCCCGGCATGATTTGCATTAGAGATCCGCTCCGTTAGTGGATTAGGCATGGTGGGTGAAGCCGTAGTCGCGACCGTTAGTCCGACTCGGTGATGTTGCATACGAACTTTAGGGATTCGTAGAGTTTCCGTTGCGTCAAGATGTCGTATGTGATGTGGTGATGTTTTTCCCCTTTTTCTCGAGTGAGTACGTGTTGTCGGAACCGGACAAGGTTAGCTCCTCGTGGCGGTAGATGGTTTCCTTGGTGGACAAGGTTAGCTCCGCATGAGTTGTAGATGGTTTACTTGGTGCGCGGGAACGATGCAGTATAAATGAGGGACTAGGGCGGAATTGTCTTGGTTTGTGATGTGCCAAGGCGTGGCTGTGTCTCCGTGGTAGGCTGGATATCCTGTGACGTTTACGTCATGTGTGGAGATTATCCCGACGAGACTAGTCCCCTTCTGTGAGACTGACGAGAATGTCAAGCATGGGGCAAGCCCGGGCAATGAGGCCATGAGCGGATGGGGTCCGACAAGGCTTCTTAGAATCGGTCAGTTTGTGTTTGTTGGAATCCTGACAAGAGACGTCAGAGCTTGCAGGCAAGCCCGGGTCTAAGACCTTGAGCGGGTGGGGCCTAGGCAAGAGTTCCATGTGGCGGTTTGTGTGCCGTTGGGGGGAATTGTGTCTCCCCTTTGTTTGAGGCTTTATGCCAATGGGGAAACGATGAGTACCATGTGATGTGATGCTGTGCTAGATGCATACGAGATAGGGTGCCTTGGGTGAAACCCGGGTTGTTGCATACATGTTGCATAAGTAGGCCCTTTTTATTATATGCTCAAACCGTAGAGAACATGTATGATGTGTGTGACATCCAAGCCTGTTTCTGTAGTTGCTTTTCTTGCTTATGATTATTGCATACAAAGTGCTAACTTGCAGGTTGGAGGGGTACCCCGGGTTCCGTTAGGGGCGGCCGGGAGGAGATGTGTTGTTACACAGTTTGAGGTCAGCCTTTGCTGACCCACGTTACTAATAAATTTTACAGGGCAAGGATCACATGCAGGAGCTAGCTCGCCGACCAGAAAGGCCTAAGCCTCATGAAGTGCTTTTCTCTTTTGTAGCTCTACTTATATGATGTTGTCCGGCTTGCATGCCGAGGTAGACTAGGAGTGCTATGCACTTTCTTGACTGTTGTATTATTTGACTTTGGACACTTGTTGTAAGGCCATAAGGCCATTGTTTTTACTCTTCTTGTAGTGCATAACTTCTAGTCTTGCTTATGTTTCTGTTGTGTTGTGCAAAGTGTTTTGAGTGTGTGTAGCTATATCAACTTATAATACTAAAGCTGTGGCGTTCGTATGTTATGGGGCCCCGGCCGGACCCATATTATACGGTCATTACAGGGGAGGTGTTACAATTTGGTATTAGAGCCAGGTTAGATTCATGTTCAATGCATAGAGAAGTTATCCACATAAGAGTAACGCGGGACCATGAGTGTCCTTATGTTTAAGTCTTGAGATTAGAGACTGATTCCTTGTTTCTTGTTTTCTTGAAGAGTGCAAGCAATGAGGCGGGTACGTCGAGAGCAAGAGAGGAACTCTCGGCGAGCAGTGCCACTGCTCTAGGTCTTTTGGGCACGGGTGTTAACCCGGCCGATTTCTGCCACATGCTTGTAGAAGCGATGGTGGCGGCCCAAGCTGCAGCGGCAGCTCAGGTAGCAACCCCTGCTACACCGGACACGGCGACGACCGTGCTAGGCGGAGAGGCCAGGCGAGTGGAGCCTTTGGCGGAAAGGGTGTTTGTCGGACATGGAGACCGGCACATGAAGTATTTCCTGAGCTTCGATCCCCCGTCATTCAAGGGAGTTGGTACGCCAACGGATGCGGAGGACTAGTGGGTTCGAATTCAAGAGCTTTTGAGGGCAGCAGAGACGCCAGAAGAAAAGAAATCTGAATATGCGGCGTTCATGTTGGAAGGAGACGCCAAGTTGTGGTGGGTGAGCCATAGAGGCCGCCAGTTCCCTGGACGCACCCCATCGGTGGAGGAGTTTGGGGATGCTTTTTTGAAGAGGTACATTCCCGTTTCTACACGGTTGGCACTTCAGAGGCAGTTCCTGCACTTAATGCAGCGGGACAAGACGGTGGACGAGTATGTGCGTGAGTTCACCTGTTTGGGTCATTACGCGGGAACGACGATGGCAGATGATGTAGAGAGGGATAATCTCTTCTATCAGGGGCTGAGGGAGAACCTGAGGCAACCCCTCATTTCAATGAAGAGAGCTGGTTTCAATGAGTTGGTTGAGGCTGCCAGGATGTTGGAGAGTGATCTGGAGCGAACCCAGCATCGTAAGGGTTTCACTCCCAAGCAAGGGGAAGGGAAGCCCTCCCAATCCCATGGAAAGTCTGAAGGGAGTAGGTGGAGGAATAAGCCTCACACATCCAGGTCCGGCGAGAAGAGCAAGTGGACGCCTGGAGGTTCTCACTCTAGGGGACCGCGGACGTGTTACAACTGCGGTAAGGTGGGGCACATAGCTCGTGTTTGTCCCCAAGGAGGAGCGGGGCTAGAGTCAAGGCAGGAGCAGACTGTGCGCTCCAGCCCCAGTGCTCCGGAGAAAGGGAAGATGGCGGAGTCGAGCGCTTCTCGGTTGCAACTGGTGCAACCAAGGGCTTACGACCTTGGACAACAAGAAGCGATCCGCCAATTCGATGTGGTGACAGGTATGGAGAAAATTTAAGTTGAAATTTTGTGCTTCATACTTTTAGACCTTTTTGTGTGATGTTTATATTGTAGGCTTCGTTTTAGTTTCCGGATACCCCGCTAGGGTATTGTTTGATACGGGAGCATCGCACTCCTTTCTTGCGGAGAGCTTCATCCGGAGAATAGGAGTTGAGTCTTTCTCGGCGGACGCAGAGTTGAAAGTGCGCATGCCCCATGGGTCATCCATGACCACCGGGGCCAAAGGGCCTATCTGTTGGGAGTTGGACGGAGTTGACTTCGTTTTGGTAGCAACGATTTTGCCATTGGTTGAGTTCGATGTCATTTTGGGCATGGACTGGTTTGCAGAGCAGCGCACCAGTATTGACTGCCTATCTAAGGTAGTGACCCTAAGGAGCAAAGGGCAGGCGGAGGTCAAATTTGAGTGCCTTTGTGGAGTGGCATGTTCCCTGATTTCGGCCATGTAGTTGATGCAGGCGGTTAACCAGGGTGGTGTAGCGCTTGTAGCGTTATTAGAGGTTCATCTCTCCCAGCTGTCTATTAAGGAAGTGCCCGTAGTGGCAAGGTTCAAGGATTTGTTTCCGGATGAACTTCCTGGAGCACCTCCTCGGAGGGAGATCGATTTCTCGATCGAGTTAGTGCCGGAGGATAGGCCGGTGTCACGTCCTCCGTTTAGGATGGCACCAAAGGAGTTGGCCGAACTCAAAGTACATCTACAGGAACTGTTGGAGCAAGGGTATATCAGACCCAGTTCTTCACCGTGGAGCGCGCCGGTGTTGTTTGTAAAGAATAAAGACGGTAGTATGCGGCTATACATAGACTACCGAGAGTTGAATAAATGACCGTCAAGAATAAGTATTCGATCCCTCGGATAGATGACTCGTTCGACCAGCTAGTGGGGTCGGTGGTGTACTCTAAATTGGACTTGAAGTCAGGCTATTATCAGTTGCGAATTCGGGACGAGGACATCCCCAAGACTGCCTTTGGTACAAGGTATGGACACTTTGAGTTTACGGTGATGCCGTTCGGACTGACGAACGCACCATCTGTGTTCATGGATCTTATGAATCGAGTATTTCGGGAATACTTAGATTCTTTTGTGGTTGTATTCATCGATGACATCTTGGTGTATTCCAAATCTGAAGTGGAGCATGAGACCCACTTGAGAGTGGTCTTGCAAGTGTTGAGGGAGAATCAGTTGTATGCGAAGTTCTCCAAGTGCGAGTTCTGGTTAGAGAGGTGGCATTTTTGGGCCACGTGATTAGTGGGGATGGGGTTGCAGTGGATCCAACAAAACTGGAAGCCATCAGAGATTGGCCGGTTATGAGGACCGTGGCGGAGGTCCGACGTTTTCTTGGACTAGCCGGGTATTACAGGAGGTTCGTGGAGAATTTCTCGCGGATAGTTCTACCCCTCACCTCACTCACTCGTAAAGATATTAAGTTTGTGTGGATTCAAGAGTGCAGCCAAGCATTTGAGGCACTGAAGGAGAGACTGATGATGGCTCCAATCCTAAGTATACCGCAAGGGACCATGGGATTTCAGATTTTCAGTGACGCATCGGGATGCGGTTTGGGTTGCGTTTTGGTGCAACATGGCAAAGTGATAGCTTTGGGGTCTAGAGAGCTGAAGCCTCATGAGAGGAATTAACCCGTCCATGACTTGGAGTTGGCGGCGGTAATATTTGCGTTGAAAATATGGCGGCATTATGTATATGGTACAAAGGTGGAGATCTTCACGGATCATAAAAGCCCGAAGTATCTCTTGGATCAAAAGGACTTGAACATGCGGCAACGCAGGTGGGTTGAGTTTCTTGGAGACTACGAGGTGGCGATTCAGTATACGCTAGGTAAAACCAATGTGGTGGCGGATGCTTTGTGTAGAAAGTACTCAGGGCAAGGGAATTGGATCGAAGCTCATGATGAGCGGTTGGTACAGGAATGGGAGTCCCTTGGTTTGGAATGTGTAGAGAGAGGCGAGTCCAGCGTGGCTCAGTTGAACTGGATTGAAGTGCAGAACGACTTGACTGATCGCATTCGGGAAGCGACTCGGTTAGATGTGGGGTTTCAACAATTTGTATTGGAGGCTCAATCGGGCGAGAGCAGCGCATGAGAGATGATTGATGGGATTCTGAGGAAGGACGGAAGGGTTTGTATACCGCAGTTCGGCAAACTCTGTGAGGAGTTGATGTTTGAGGTTCACTTCACAAAGTACTCTATTCACCCGGGAAGTACAAAGATGTACTTGGATATGAAGAAATCCTTTTGGTGGCCGGGGCTGAAGCAGGACGTAGCTTTGTATGTGAATCGTTGCCAAACTTGTGCCTTGGTGAAGGCCGAATGTCAGAAGCCGGGCGGGTTCCTGAAGCCCCTTCCAATCCCTGAATGGAAATTTGATGACATCTCCATGGATTTTGTACATGGGTTGCCTAGATCGCAGCAGGGTAATGATGCTATTTGGGTGATCGTGGACCGCTTAACCAAGGTAGCCCACTTCATCCCAAATCGGAAAGAGGACAGCATGAAGAAGCTGGTGGAGTTCTATGTTCGCAACATTGTGCGACTGCATGGGATTCCTAAGAGCATAGTCAGCGATCGAGATGGACGGTTTACGTCCAAATACTGGAGATTGGTTCAAAAGAGTTTGGGGACGAAGCTAAAGTTCAGTACGGCGTTCCACCCTCAAACTGATGGGCAAACAGAAAGAACGAATCGTACTATAGAGGATATGTTGAGAATGTGCGTTCTTGACTTCAGCAAGAAGTGGGAGGATCACCTCTTCATGGTGGAATTCGCATACAATAACAGTTACCAAGCAAGTATAAAAATGGCGCCATACGAAGCTTTGTATGGTAGACGGTGTCGAACATCTATGTCTTGGGCAGAAGCGGGAGACACCAAAATTTTGGGAAAGGAGGCGGTGGTTGATGCTTGTGAGTTGGTACGGACCATTCAATAGCGTATGAAGGTGGCGCAAGACCGGCAAGCAAAATACTTTAATGCTCATCACCGAAAGTTGGAGTTTGCGGTAGGTGATTGGGTCTATTTGAAGATCAAACTGTTCAAAGGCGTGTCACGGATTCGCCGACTCAAGAAGTTGAGTCCAAGGTTTTGGGGGGCCTTTTGAAGTTGTTGAACGGGTAGGAGAAGCAGCCTATCGGTTGGCGTTGTCCGCGGAGCTGAGTGGATTGCACGACGTCTTCCACGTCTCCGTTTTGAGGAGAGCCTTGGTGGAGGCTAGTGTGGTGATTGAGCCGGCATCGGTGCCGATAGAGGAAGACTTGAGGAAGCGAGTCCGTCCGATTGCTATAGAGGATTCGGAGACTCGGCAGTTGCGGAATAAAGAGGTTAAACTCGAGAAAGTCTGATGGGACAACTGTGGTCAAGAAGAGTTCTCTTGGGAACGAGAGCAAGCCATGCTAGAAGAGTATCCAGAACTCTTCATTTCAGGTACAATTTAAGTTTTTGTTCCCGTTTGTTTTGTAATTTCGGGACGAAATTCTGTTAAGGGGGGAGAGTTGTAACACCCCAAAATTTGAGAGAGGGTCGATTTGCGTTTTTGGCAAATTCTTGGTTTCTGGCAGGGGGCACACAGCCTGGGACACGGGCGTGTCCCAGGGCGTGTCAGGCTCCAGTCAACATTTTGGTCGTGAAGTTGACGATTTTGGAGTCGGCGGTCGTAGAGCAGAGAACACGGCCTGAGACACGGGCGTGTCTCAGGGTGTGTCGAGCCTGTGTCGACGATCGGCCCGGTAGTCGATGATTTTTCGCTCGACCATGTGTCGAGACAAGGCACACGGCCTAGGACACGGGCGTGTCCAAGGCCATGTCAGTCAGTCGACGAACTTTGCTCGATGATTTTCACTCGACGAGTGTCGAGTGTCGAGATTGGGGCACACGGCCTGTGACACGGGCGTATCACAGGGCGTGTCCCGCTTGTTTGACGATCTTCGCTCGACGAAACGTCGAGGCGGTGAACACGGCCTGGAGCCCAGGCGTGTTGAGGTAGACACGGGCACGGACACGGGCGTGTCCAGTACTCGTGTAGTGCTCGGGCTGTTTTCGGGGCTGTGTGGAAGGAGGCACACGGCCGAGCACACAGCCGTGTCAGTGGGGACATTGGCGTGTCAGTGCGAACACGGGCGTGTCGGATGCCCGTGTGCTGTTCCAGGCGCGTCAATTTGTGACAGCGTATGAGGGACACGGCCCTGGACACGGGCGTGTGCTAGGCCGTGTTCGACCCAGGTGTTTTATTTTTCAGTCGGATCGTGGCCTTTCTTTCCCTGATTTTAGGATCTGATGGTTCAGGACTGCTCTAGGGAAGTTAAGTCCGAGAATAGGGTTGTAAACCCTCATTCTCCTTCAAGCTTTTCTCTGACTACATTATAGAGAGAAGGGAGAGCAGGGAAGAAAGTGAAGGAAGGTTTGGGCTTTAGGAGAGGCTTCGGTACTCCAAATCGCGAGCCGAGTCCAGATCTGTGGAGGCTAGATCGTTGCGAAGTTTTTCATCCGGCTATTTTGCCATGGCAAGGAAGAGGAGTCGGAAGGTAACGACACCTCTCCTCTTGGTCTTAGGATGCATGTCTTTGCATCATTTCTTTTCTAGTTTTGGGCACCAAACACTCAAATGAGAGGGGTTTTGGGTCGCTAAGGTTCAAGAGGAAACTCCGGGTCGATTATGCCCGTCCCCGGCATGATTTGCATTAGAGATCCGCTCCGTTAGTGGATTAGGCATGGTGGGTGAAGCCGTAGTCGCGACCGTTAGTCCGACTCGGTGATGTTGCATACGAACTTTAGGGATTCGTAGAGTTTCCGTTGCGGTAAGATGTCGTATGTGATGTGGTGATGTTTTTCCCCTTTTTCTCGAGTGAGTACGTGTAGTCGGAACCGGACAAGGTTAGCTCCTCGTGGCGGTAGATGGTTTCCTTGGTGGACAGGTTAGCTCCTCATGAGTTGTAGATGGTTTCCTTGGTGTGCTGGAATGATGCAGTATAAATGAGGGACTAGGGTGGAATTGTCTTGGTTTGTGATGTGCCAAGGCGTGGCTGTGTCTCCGTGGTCGGCTGGATATCCCGTGACGTTCACGTCATGTGTGGAGTGTCCCGGCGAGATTAGTCCCCTTCTGTGAGACTAACGAGAATGAAAAGCATGGGGGCAAGCCCGGGCAATGAGGCCATGAGTGGGTGGGGTCCGGCAAGGCTTCTTAGAATCGGTCAGTTTGTGTTTATTGGAATCCTGACAAGAGATGTCAGAGCTTGCAGGCAAGCTCGGGTCAAGAACTTGAGCGGGTGGGGCCTAGGCAAGAGTTCCATATGGCAGCTTGTGTGCCGTTGGAGGGAATTGTGTCTCCCCTTTGTTTGAGGCTTTATGCCAATGGGGAAACGATGAGTACCCATGTGAGTGATGTTGTGCTAGATGCATACGAGATAGGGTGCCTTGGGTGAAACCCGGGTTGTTGCATACATGTTGCATAAGTAGGCCCTTTTTATTATATGCTCAACCCGTAGAGAACATGTATGATGTGTGTGACATCCAAGCCTGTTTTTGTATTTGCTTTTCTTGCTTATGATTATTGCATACGAAGTGCTAACTTGCAGGTTGGAGGGGTACCCGGGGTCCGTTAGGGGCGGCTGGGAGGAGATGTGTTGTTACACAGTTTGAGGTCAGCCTTTGCTGACCCACGTTACTAATAAGGTTTACAGGGCAAGGATCGCATGCAGGATCTAGCTTGCCGGCCAGAAAGGCCTAAGCCTCATGAAGTGCTTTTCTCTTTTGTAGCTCTACTTATATGATGTTGTATGTTTGAGACTCATGTTTTCCGGCTTGCATGCCGAGGTAGACTAGGAGTGCTATGCACTTTCTTGACTGTTGTATTATTTGAGTTTAGACACTTGTTGTAAGGCCATAAGGCCATTGTTTTTACACTTCTTGTAGTGGATAACTTCTAGTCTTGCTTATGTTTCCGCTGTGTTGTGCAATGTGTTTTGAGTGTGGGTAGCTATATCAACTTATAATACTAAAGTTGTGGCGTCCGTATGTTGTGGGGCCCCGGCCGGACCCATATTATATGGTCATTACAGGGGAGGTGTTACACAACCTCTCCAACCTTCTATGCAAAGATGGGGGATGGTTTTGTGAAGAGTAAAGGCCTCATGAGGGTGAATAAGGGAGGAGGAATTTCTGTTGTGATTTTGGAAGACCGACTTGAGGAGGAAGATGAATCGATACCGTTCATTCCTCTTTAAGATGCGTGCAGAATTTGTGTTCTGCGCGCAACAATCTTCTTGGCCATTTTCAGATGTGATATTGCCAGATCTAGGCTTTCGACTAAACACGAAAGTTGAGGCCCTTGAAAATACCATTCCAACTAGTGGTTGCACGCCTTCATGAGAAGTGTGTAACCACAGGAAACTCTGAATGGATATGACGTCCGATAAATCCTGCAGGAATAAATTGTGTTCTGTACGCAGCGGACTTCAAGGCTGATTTCAAGTATGATACCTTTGAATCTGGGTTGTGGTCTGAACAAAAAAGTTGTAGCCCATGGAAAGACCTTTCCATCAAGGGGTTACACATCTTTAGCGAATTATTGTAGCTTCATGAATCTCCGGTCAAAGTTGCTGTCCAGATTTATTCTGCCCTTAAATTCTGTTGTTTATATAATATGAATTTGATTTTGGTGGAATCGATGTTGCAAATTAACTCGAGATTTTTGATGAACTATTTTATGCTTACCACCGTAGTGCTATGAATGATGAATCTTGTTAGTTAGATTTCATAAAACTGAATTGTGAAGCAAGTTTTATGGCATGATATGACTTGCTAAAAATTGATAGATTATTATATATGTGAATCATGTTTATAATACGATGAACGAAATGACTAAATACAAATTCGCAGATTATTATTTATGCGCATCATGTTTATAATATGTTGAAATCATTTGGAATGACAAATAGAAGGATAAGCCATGGCCATGAGTATGTATGATGGTTAGAATGAAATGTAGTAGTCCAATACTTAGAGCGTAGTCTCCCTACGAGTAGTATTGTCAATGGATGTAAGTGCAGTGTTGGTCGTCACTAGTTGGATTGTGTTGAGATGTGGTATAGATGGATGGTTGGGCTGTTTCCTCGTACTTACTTCCGAGGCCACTTCCATGCTACGGTGTTGTGGAATTTGCATACGGTGTGAGTCGACACGCGGTGTCGTAATCCTGGGTTAAGGATAGTGTGGCAGATCTACGGGCTCGTCGATTGTCACACCGATGGGAGTTGACAGTTAGACTTTGGGCGGTTGGGCTGTGTCCTCGGTGTTCACGTCCCGGCGCCCCTTCCGTGCCAAGTGAACGGTTGGGCTGTGTCCTCGTTCTTTCTTCCGAGGCCCCTTCCGGGTCACACCAGTCCAGTTCAGGCTGTGTTCACAGTGCACATCTACCCAAGACCCCGCTGGGCCATAGTACGCATGGGCTTCGCTGTTGTGTTCTTAGAGTTGAGGCGTATGGAGGCCTAGGTGAAGTAGTGTCGATACCCGCCTAGTAGTAGAGATGCCCGCTCTACTGTCACCGCCTGGCCACGACGGTTGATGCCTGAGAGGTTAGCTACCTGCTCGAATAGTTGGAACTATACTCTGTGTCGACATAGCGATTGAATGTGTGTTATCATGGGTGAGTCATTGCATAGCATACATACCATTACATAGCATTGGACAACAAGATCCTCATCGTATAAGTTTGTATGGGCACTCTTATACGATGAGTTATATTTATGTAACCCGATCCTTAACTTATAAGCTTTTGGGTATCCTTATAAGTTAAGTTACTTTCTTGTTGTAGATACTTGCACTTGATGGTTTGTTATCATTTATGTAGAACTGCTAGATTATAATGCTTTTAATCTTATTGTACTATTACCACCTGCTTGTACCTGTTATTCTATTTATTATACTTGTACCCTTGTTCCTTTCTCCGCTCGGTGTCGAGGAGTCGCCGGGGGAGCGGATGTGAAGGCACTTAGTCCTTTCGACTAATGGTTGCTACGTCTTCCATTTTAGGAGGTCACCCCGCAGGTAGAGCAGCCGCAGACTTTGCAGCAGGATAGCCAGGCTTGGACGATAGGGCCTGATGTGACGGTGTCGTCGCTACCATCGGTTACGGATGTGAGTGTTGAGCGACTCTGATGTAGCCCATTTGGGCAATTTTATAGCTGTACTATGATATTGTAGAAGCATGTTTTAGCTTCTCTCTTATTTGTTGTATTTGGACTATATACTTGGTGTGGATTTGACTTCTCTTTTATATTATGGTTGGGTTGGCTTGTTTATATTTATATTGTTTGTAGCCGGCGGGATAGGTGTCTTATGGTACAGGTTAGCCCGTGCGCTAATGCTACCGCAAGGGGCTGTTCTGGGCATAAGACCCCCCTTCGTGCCGTGTTTTGTGATCTGGGAGGGGGGTCTTACAAATGGTATCAATTTCCCACGATCCTCAACTAAAGAAGTCATTCAACAATGGTACTACCCCCATTCGATTAGTCAGTTTGCGGACAAACTGACTTAGCGGAAGCAGTGGTGTGCCCATATGTAATTCACACTAAGTTTGTCCAACTTTGACACCACGATTAGACAACCTGACCTTAGGTACGTACCTTTATACGTTGATCTCCTAAAGTTTGGATGACCCTAGGTATGTAAACCTATTGTATAAAGTCTTGCGAGATCCCCTAGGGAAAACACTTTTGTTTATAACGGATTTTGATTCTGGCGGAGATAATAGACATGGCAGATTTCCTAGGGCAACCACTTTTGTTTATAGCAGACTCAAGCTTGGTGGAGATAATGGATAGGGTAAAGTGGTTGGAAGTGGGTCTTTTGGGTGTTCAGACAAGCGTTAATAGATTCGCTAAAGGAGTAATTGAAGCATGACCCAACTCCAGGACGAGGAATACGAGGAGGAAACTATGTATTCGTCCTTAGTCTACCTAAGTTATTCTAGGAATCGGTCTTGAGCCTTCACAATTCCGACACTTAGGCGTAATGGTTAGTGAGAAACTGGCCAACACTCTATTTGATATCGGTGCCACACACTCGTTTGTGTGGCGGACTTCGTTAAAAACCTAGAATGAGTGCAATACTTCACTGGTATTGCTCGAAGAGTACGCCTACCGGACGACTCTGAGATGATTGAAACCGCTAAGTGCGAGTTCAAGATATTTATTGACGGAAAGGCCTTTGATACGCCTACCACGGTCTTGAGAATGCCAGAGTTTGACATCATTCTGGGCATGGTGTGGTTGGACTGGCACTTCGCAAGGATCGACTGCGCGGAAAAGCGAATCTATTTGAGACATGGAGACACCGACGTTACCTTCCAAGGTATTAGATTCGCACCTCGTATGCTGTTATCTTTAGTTCAGGTTGTAAAAGCCCATATGAAGGGGGATGAAGTCTTCATGATCTGTTTCGAGTTGAAGGAGATGACATTGGATATGAAAGATATACGGGTAGTGCGGGATTTCCCGGAGGTATTTCCTGAGAAACTGCCAGGATTACCCCCGCACAAAGAGGTTGACTTCCAGATTAATCTAGTACCGGGTGCCAATCCTGTATCCAAGGCCCCTTACCGAAAGGCCACTAAGGAACTCGCGGAGTTTAGAGTTCAACTGCAAGAACTGGTGGAATCAGTGTTCGTTCGTCCCAGTTCGTCACCATGGGGAGCCCCTGTATTTTTCGTGAAGAAGAAGGATGGAACCCTGCGTTTGTGCATAGATTATCGGGAACTCAATCAGCTGATGGTGTGGAACACTTATCCGCTACCTCGGATCGACGAATTGTTCGATCAACTGGTGGGAGCGCATTGATTTTCTAAGTTGTACTTGTGCTCAGGGTATTATCTGTTGAGAATACAAGAAGGGGACATCCAAAAAATGGTCTTTAGTTCAATATATGGGTTGTACGAGTTCACTGTAATGCAGTTTGGGCTCACAAATGCCCCTTCGGCCTTCATGAGCCTGATGAACAAGGCGTTTGAACATTATTTGGATATCTTTATCATTATTTTCATCGACGACATCTTGGTCTACTCAAAGACGGAGGAGGAGCATGTTGAGCACTTGACCTTGTTATTGAAGAAATTGAAGGAGCATGCCTTGTACGCCAAATTTAGCAAGAGCGAATTCTGGCTTAAGGAGGTTGCTTTCTTGGGTCACGTGATCAGTGGAAGCTGGGCTAGCGGTGGATTCGGCCAAGGTGTGTGCCGTGAAAGAGTGTTCCCCCTTGAAGTCGGCGGCCGATGTGCGGAGCTTCCTTGGGCTTGCCGGGTACTACCGCAAGTTCGTATAAGCATTTTCAAAGACTGCCCTTCCTCTTACTTCATTGACGAAGAAAGGTGTGCCATTTGAGTGGACATCCCAGTGCGAAGCGGTGTTCCAAGAACTGAAGGATAGACTTACCTCCGCCCCCATCCTAGTACTTCCGTGTGGGAAAGAAGGATTTCAAGTCTACACCGACGCGTCATATCAAGGGATGGGAGCGGTATTGATGCATCACAGACACGTGATTGCCTATGCTTCAAGACAACTGAAGAAACATGAAATCAATTACCCGGTTCAAGATTTGGAGCTTGGAGCAGTGGTGTTCGCCTTGAAGGTTTGGAGGCATTATCTATACGGTGTCCACAACGAGATCTTTTCAGACCACAAAAATTTGAAGTACATCCATACTCAGAAGGAGTTGAACTTGAGACAACGGCGGTGGTTAGAATTTCTATGCGACTATGAGTTCACCATGAACTACCACCCTAGAAAGGCAAACTCGGTGGCCGATGCATTGAGTAGAAAGGTACCAGGATGTAGCCCGGAGTCTCGGTTGATGAGTATGGAGTTGGCTCGGATGATTGAGGAGATGGATATTACATTGATATTTAATGCTCCTTCGGTAGAGTATACAGAGTACTTGGCAAGCATGGGCATAGTTTGTGATATCCGGGACCGAATCAGAGTGGAGCAAGGTATGGATGAGGCCCTGGCCCCGGCAATCAAGTCAATCAAAGATGGGACTACGGATGAGTATACGCTATAAGACGGCCTTGTTTATTTTCGTGGCTGGCTCTACATTCCCAAGGGCTGTAAAATCCAGGAGGATACCTTGAGAGAGTCTCATTGCTCTCAATATTCAGTGCACCCGGGCATTGCTAAGATGTACGCTATCTTACGGAAGACCATGTGTTGTCGGGGAATGAAAAAGGATTTCTGATATTTTGTTACACATTGCGAAGCTTGTCAAAGGGTGAAGGCGGAATGCAAGAGTCCCGGTGGTTTGCTACAATTGTTGCCCATCCCCGAGTGGAAGTTTGAGGATATCTCCATGGACTTTGTCCATGGGTTACCTCGCTCGCGCTCAGGAAATGATTCGGTGTGGGTGATAGTTGATCGCCTGACGAAAGTAGCCCGGTTTATCCCAATGAAGAAAGAAGCTCATGTAGATGTCTTAGTACGCCTCTTTGTGGAGCAATTCGTACGGTATCATGGACATGCCTAAGATGATCGTGTCTGATCGTGATTGTCGGTTTACCTCCAAGGAGTGGAAAGCGGTACATGTATATTTGGGCTCGCGCCTTACCTTCAGCACCGCGTTTCATCCTCAAACGGACGGGCAATCTGAAAGGACCATTCGGACATTGGAAGATTTTTTGAGATTATGTGTGTTGGATAGAGAAGTGTCGTGGGAAAGACTCTTACCGTTGGTAGAATTCTCCTACAACAACTGCCACCAGGATAGTATCGGCATGGCTCCACACGAAGCTCTTTTTGGAAGAAGGTGTAGAACCCCCTTGACTTGGGTGCAAGATGAAGACCCGAAGGCTTTTGGTGTTGAATATATTGATGATACCGATGCGGCGGTTAGACTGATACGGGATCACATGTTGGAGGCTCAAAGTCGGCAGGCGAAGTATTATAATGCAAGGCACCGGATGGTGGAGTTTCAAGTGGGTGATAAGGTGTTCTTGAAAATCCGACCGATGCATGGAGTGTTACGTGTACGTGGTGTGAAAAAGATCAGCCCAAGGTATGTTGGGCCTTATACTATATTGGAAAGGATTGGTCCGCTGGCCTATCGGTTGGAGTTACCGCCCGAGCTAGAGAACCTCCATGATGTGATCCATGTGTCGTCACTTTGGAAGGCGCTGTTGCGGCCCGATCAATACATCCCCACAACTGATGGTGTTGTGGCGTCTAATAGGTCTGTGCGACTAGAGCCGGTGTGGATCGTAGATAGCGAGATAAGAAAGTTACGCCGTAAAAGTGTTCCTTTGGTGAAGGTGCTATGGTCCAATCATGGGAAGGAGGAATATACATGGGAGCGGATGGATGCGATGCAAAAACACTATCCGAAGTTGTTTGCTCAAGATAATTTTATTTAAAAGCATATTATATTTCTGTTATTCTTTTCTCCCCATAGCCTAAGCCTGATTTTGGGGACGAAACATTTTATTTTGTTTATAGGATTTGTAACGTCCAGAATCTTACTAGACCCCTCGTACGTGTTTTTGAGTCGGTAGAGCTGACTTGGGTTCAGGGGAAGTGCTGACAATTGGGCAACACGTGTGAAAAAGGAGGAGAAATAAGTCAAGCATAGGACACGGGTAGAGACACGGGCGTGTCCCTAACCATATGGGAGTGGCCAGCTCTCGGGTCGATGACTCGAGTATGTCCAGAGAAGGACACGGGTAGTGACACGGACTTCACATGGGTAGAGACACGGGCGTGTCATTACTCGTGTGCGTGTGTGTCGAGTTGAACTCGACATAGCGTGTCGAGATCGACGAACTGCTTGTCGAGATCGAGGAATTTGTATGACACGGGTAGCGACACGGGCGTGTCTCTACTCATGTGTGTCGAGTTAAACTCGACAGAGCGTGTCGAGATCGACGAACTATGTGTCGAGATCAACAAATTTTATGACACGGGTAGAGACACGGGCGTGTCCCTGCCCGTGTGTCATTGTGTCGAGTTGAGTTCATCGGAAGGCATCCAGAGAAGGACACGGCCAGGGAGCACGGCCATGTCATGTGAACACGGGTCGGGACACGGCCGTGTCCCTACCCGTGTCGAGTGTTGAACCTGATACTGAAACTGTCGTTGACGCTTCGCCCGAAGCAGGAACATGGGTAAGGACACGGGCGTGTCCCTACCCGTGTCAATTTTCATATATAAAGGGAAGTGAAAACCCTAGACGTTTCCATGCTCATTTCAACCCCTATTTCCTGAGAGAAACTTCTGTAGAGAAGGAAACTGCTGGAGAAAGTATTGGAGGAGAAGATTCGCCGTCGCCGTGAAGGAGAAGATGCCGCCAAGAAGAGTTACACGATCCATTGGCCGGAAATAGTGGAAACGCCGAAAATGAAGTGAGCTTCCTCCCCTCTCCATTGGTGCTAGATCTGTAGTTATCTAGGCGAGATGTCGACTCAAAAGAGTCTAGACTTGCGAGATGGTGATTTCCAAGTAAGAGGCCGTCCTAGAGCTTGTTCTCTAAGGCTAGTTGTGTCTTTAACCTCTCCAACCTTCTATGCGAAGATGGGCGATGGTTTCGTGAAGAGTAAAGGCCTCATGAGGGTGAATAAGGGAGGAGGAATTTCTGGTGTGATTTTGGAAGACCGACTTGAGGAGGAAGATGAACCGATGGCATTCATTCCTCTTTAAGATGCATGCAGAATCTGTGCTCTGCGCGCAACAATCTTCTTGGCCATTTTCAGATGTGATATGGCCATATATGGGCTTTCACCTAACACGAAAGTTGAGACCCTTGCAAAATACCTTTCCAACGAGTGGTTGCACGCCTTCATGCGAAATATGTAGCCACAGGAAAAGCTTATCAAATATGACGTCTGATAAATCCTGCATGCAGAAATTGTGTTCTGTACGCAGCGGACTTCAAGGCTGATTTCAAGTATTATACCATTTAATCTGGGTTGTGGACTGAACATAAACGTTGTAGCCCATGGAAAGACCTTTCCATCGAGCGGTTACACATCTTCACCAGA
The DNA here is from genome assembly GCA_039583875.1 of Platanthera guangdongensis. NCBI lineage: Eukaryota > Viridiplantae > Streptophyta > Magnoliopsida > Asparagales > Orchidaceae > Platanthera > Platanthera guangdongensis. The sequence goes on along the minus strand of CM077147.1, from coordinate 129,189,120 downwards.
TTAATATAGCTTCGGGAATCTCCGGTCGAATTTGCTGTCCAGATTTATTATGCACTTAAATTCTGGGGTTTATATAATATGAATTTGAATTCGGTGGAATCAATGTTGCAAATTAACTCGAGATTTTTGATGAACTATTTTATGCTAACCACCGTAGTGCTATGAATCATGAATCTTGTTAATTAGATTTCATAAAACTGAATTGTGAAGCAAGCTTTATGGCATGATATGACTTGCTAAAAATTGATAGATTATTATATATGCACATAATGCTTATAATATGATGAATGAAATGACTAGATACAAATTGGCAGATTATTATTTATGCGCATCATGTTTGTAATATGTTGAAATCATTTGGAATGACAAATTGAAGGATAAGCCATGGCCATGAGTATGTATGATGGTTAGAATGAAATGTAGTAGTCCAATACTTAGAGCGTAGTCTCCCTACGGGTAGTATTATGAATGGATGTAAGTGCGGTGTTGACCGTCACTAGTTGGTTTGTGTTGAGATGTGGTATAGATGGATGGTTGGGCTGTGTCCTCGTGCTTACTTTTGAGGCCCCTTCCGCGCCACGGTGTTGTGGAATTTGCATGCGGTGTGAGTCGACACGCGGTGTCGTAATCCTGGGTTAAGGATAGTATGGCAGGTCTACGGGCTCGCTGATCGTCACACCGACGGGAGTTGACAGTTAGACTTTTGGCGGTTGGGTTGTGTCCTTGGTGTTCACGTCCCGGGGCCCCTTCCATGCCAAGTGGACGGTTGGGCTGTGTCCTCGTACTTTCTTCCGAGGCCCCTTTCGGGTCACACCAGGCCAGTTCGGGCTGTATTCTTGGTGCACATCTACCCGAGACCCCGCTGGGCCATAGTACGCATGGGCTCCGCTGTTGTGTTCTTAGCGTTGAGGCATACAGAGGCCTAGGTGAAGTTGTGTGGATACCCTCCTAGTAGTAGAGATGCCCGATCTACTGTCACCGCCTGGCCACGACGGTTGATGCCTGAGAGGTTAGCTACCTGCTCGAATAGTGAGAACTATAGTCTGTGTCGACATAGCGATTGCATGTGTGTGATCATGGGTGAGTCATTGCATAGCATACATACCATTACATAGCATTGCACAAAAAGATCCTCATCGTATAAGTTTGTATGGGCACTCTTATACGATGAGTTACTTTTATGTAACCCGATCCTTAACTTATAAGCTTGTATCGACATCCTTATAAGTTAAATTACTTTCCTGCTGTAGATACTTGTACTTGATGGTTTGTTATTGTTTATGTATAACTGCTAGATTATAATGCTATTAATCTTATTGCACCATTACCACCTGCTTGTACCTGTTATTCTATTTATTATACTTGTACCCTTGTTCCTTTCTCCGCCCGGTGCCGAGGAGTCGCCGGGGGAGCGGATGTGAAGCCACTTAGTCATTTCGACTAACGGTTGCTACGTCTTCCTTTTTAGGAGGTCACCACACAGGTAGAGCAGCCATAGACTTTGTAGTAGGACAGCCAGGCCAGGACGACAGGGCCTGATGTGATGGTGCCGTCGCTACCGTCGGTTACGGATGTGAGTGTTAATCGACTCTGATGTAGCCCGTTTGGGCAATTTTATAGTTGTACTCTGATACTGTAGAAGCATGTTTTAGCTTCTCTCTTATTTGTTGTATTTGGACTATAAACTTGGTGTGGATTTGACTTCTCTTTTATATTATGGTTGGGTTGACATGTTTATATTTATATTGGTTGTAGCCGGCGGGATAGGCATCTTGTGGTACAGGTTATCCCGTGCGCTAATGCTACCGCAAGGCGGCTGTTCTGGGCATAAGACCCCCCCCCCCCCCCCTTCGTGCCGTGTTTTGGGATCTGGGAGGGGGGTCTTATAATTGGAGGTTCACCTTTCCAAGTTATCACTTGCGGAAGTGCCCATAGTGGCAGAGTTCGAGGATGTGTTTCCTGATGAACTTCCTGGAGCACCTCCTCGATGAGAGATTGATTTCTCGATTGAGTTAGTGCTAGAGGCTAGGCCGTTGTCATGTCCTCTGTTTAGGATGGCATCAAAAGTGTTGGCCGAACTCAAGGTACACTTGCATGAACTGTTGGAGCAGGGGTATATCAGACCCAGTTCTTCACCATGGAGCGCGCCTGTGTTGTTCGTGAAGAAGAAAGACGGTAGTATGTGGTTGTGCATAGACTACCGAGAGTTGAATAAATTGACTGTCAAGAATAAGTATCCGATTTCTTGGATAGACGACCTGTTCGACCAGTTGGTGGGGTCGGTGGTGTACTCAAAGTTGGACTTGAATTCAGGATACTATCAGTTGCGAATTCGAGACGAGGACATACCCAAGACAGCGTTTGGTACGAGGTATGGTCACTTTGAGTTCTCGGGGATGTCGTTCGGGCTGACGAACTCACCATCCGTATTCATGGATTTGATGAATCGAGTATTTCGAGAATACTTGGATTCTTTTGTAGTTGTCTTTATTGACGACATTCGTGGTTTACTCTAATTAGGAGGTGGAGCATGAAACTCACTTCAGAGTAGTTTTGCAAGTGTTGAGAGTGAACAGTTTTATGCAAAGTTCTCGAAGTGCGAGTTCTGGCTAGAGAAGGTGGTATTTTTAGGCCATGTGATTAGTGGTGATGGGGTGGCAGTAGATCCAACAAAAGTGGAAGCCCTCAGAGATTGGCCAACTTTGAGAACCGTGGCGGAAGTCTGAAGTTTTCTTGGGCTAGACAGGTACTATAGAAGGTTCGTAGAAAACGTTTCGCGGATAGCTCTACCCCTCACTTCACTTACTCGTAAGGATCATAAGTTTGTGTGGACACAGGAGTGCAAACAGGCATTTGCTACCCTGAAGGAAAGGCTGATGACAGCTCCAATACTAAGTCTACCAAAAGGGACCGAAGGATTTAAAATTTTCAATGACGCATCGGGATGCAGTTTGGGTTGCGTATTGGTGCAACATGGCAGTGTGATTGCCTTTGGGTCTAGGCAGCTGAAGCCTCATGAGTGGAATTACCCCGTCCATGACTTGGAATTAGCGGCGGTAATCTTTGCGTTGAAATTATGGCGACACTATGTTTATGCTGCGAAGGTGGAGATCTTCACGGATCAGAAAAGCCTGAAGTATCTCCTAGATCAGAAGGACTTGAATATGCGGCAGCGCAGATGGGTTGAATTCCTTGGAGACTACGAGGTGGCGATTCAATATACGCTAGGCAAATCCAATGTGGTGGCAGATGACTTGAGTAGAAAATACTCTGGCCTAGGGAATTGGATAGAAGCTCATGATAAGCGGTTGGTACTGGACTGGGAGTGCCTCAACATGGAGTGCATAACAAGGGGCGAGTCTAGCATTGCTTGGTTGAACTGGATTGAAATGCAGAATGATTTGTCCGATCATATTCGGGAAGCGACCCGTTTGGATGTGGAGTTCCAACCATACGTGTTGGAGGCTCAAAAGGGCGAGAGTAGCGCCTGGAAGTTAATTGATGGGATTCTGATGAAGGATGAAAGGATTTGTGTACCGCAGTTCGGCAAGCTCCGTGAGGAGTTGATTTTTGAGGCTCACTTCACAAAGTAATCCATTCATCCGGGCAGTAGAAAGACATACTTGGATATGAAGAAATCCTTCTGGTGGCATGGACTGAAGCGGGACGTGGCTTTGTACGTGAATCGGTGCCAAACTTATGCCTTGGTGAAGGCCGAGTTTCAGAAGTCGGGTGGGTTTATAAAGCCTCTTCCTATTTCCGAGTGGAAATTTGATGATATCTCCATGGACTTTGTACATGTGTTACCTAGATCACAGCAGGGTAACAATGCGATTTGGGTGATTGTGGATCACTTAACCAAAGTGGCTCATTTCATCCCAAATCGGAAGGAGGACAGTATGGAGAAACTGGTAGAGTTGTATGTTAGAAATATTGTGCGACTACATGGGAGTCCTAAGAGTATAGTTAGTGATAGCGATGGACGTTTCACATCCAAGGACTGGAGATTGGTTCAGAAGAGTCTGGGCACAAAGCTCAAGTTCAGTACGACTTTCCATCATTAAACTAACAGGCAAACTGAAAGAACGAACTGCACTATGGAGGATATGTTGAGGATGTGTATTCTTGACTTTGGCAAGAAGTGGGAGGATCACCTCTTCACGGTAGAGTTCGCTTATAACAATATTTACAAAATAAGTATAAAGATGGCGCCATATGAAGCTTTGTATGGGAGGCGGTGTCGAACATCGATGTCATGGACAGAGGCGGGAGACACCAAACTTTTGGGAAAAGAAGTGGTAGTTGATGCATGTGAGTTGGTGCGAACCATTCAACATCGCATGAAGGTGGCTCAAGATCGGCAATCAAAATATTTTAATGCTCGCCACAGGAAGCTGGAGTTTGCGGTAGGCAATTGGGTTTATCTAAAGATCAAGCCGTTCATAGGCATTTCGCGGATTCGCCGACTCAAGAAGTTGAGTCCGAGGTTTTTGGGACATTTCGAGGTTATAGAACGGGTGGGAGAAGTAGTGTATCGGTTGTCATTGTCCATAGAGCTGAGTGGATTAGACGACGTCTTCCATGTTTCCGTCTTGAGGAAATGCTTAGTAGAGGCTAGTGTGGTGATCGAATCGACATCAGTACCGATAAAAGATGACTTGAGGATGCGAGTTCGTCCAGTTAGTATAGAGTGTTTAGAAATTCGGCAGTTGCGGAATAAAGAGATCAAACTCGTAAAAGTCTGTTGGAACAACTGCGGTCGTGAGGAGCTCTCGTGGGAGCGAGAACAGACCATACTGGAGGAGTATCCAGGGTTATTCCATTCTTGTACCATTTATGTTTTGTGTATCTTTTACTTTTTGTAATTTTGGGACGAAATTCTTTTAAGGGGGAGAGAGTTATAACGCCCCGAAACTCGAAAGTGGGACGGACAGCATTTAGAGCCAAGTTTGGGTCCTGTTATGGGTCACACGGCCTGGGACACGGGCGTGTCCAGGGCCGTGTCTTGCTCGGGTTCGATGAACAACCCGAGTGGCCGACGAATTGCGCTCGACGAAGTGTTGAGATAGTGAACACGGCCTGGGACACGGGCGTGTCCAGGGCCGTGTCGTGCTCGTGTTCGATGAATTTTCCGAGTGGTCGACGAAAATACAGTCGACGATCATCAATACGACAAACATGGCCTAAGATACGGGCGTGTCCCAGGCCATGTCCTGCTCGGGATGTCAGCCGGATTGTGTCGGGGGAGGAACATGGATTAGAGCCCAGGCGTGTTCAGCATGACACGGGCCTGTCAAAATAGACACGAGCGTGTCAAGGACCCATGTTCTCTTTGGGTTGTGTTTGGTCCTGTGTCGATGGAGGAACATGCCCAACAACATGGGCGTGTACTGAGTGACACGGGCTTATTAAGTTTGACACGAGCTTGTCCAGAACACGTGTCCTGTTCTGGGTGCGATAGTTTTGGCGTCGATTGAGGCACACGGCCTTGGACACGGGCATGTCACAAGCCTTGTTCGGCACAGGAATTTGGTTTTAAGTGCAAATTGTGGCCGTCCGATTCCTTCTAATAGGATCTGATGGTCTAGAGCTTTCCTTGTTGTGATAAGTCCTAGAATAGGGTTTGAAACCCTCATTCCTCATCAAGTTTTCTCTTTCTAAAGTTTTAGAGAGAAGGGAGAGCAAGGAATAAGGTATGTGGAGATGCCTGTCAGCATTTTGGATACGCGAGATCGTGTGTTGCGGAAGAAGACCATTCCAATGGTTAAAGTTTTATGGAGAAACCAGGATGTGCAAAGCGCAACTTGGGAATTGGGGTCGGCTATGAGGGAGTCTCACCCTCAACTTTTTCGCTGACTTGTCCCTGATATGTTTTGCATTTTCTAATATAGCTCTTGCTTGGCTATTACTTTCCCCTTCTTGAAAGGAGTGTTGTGCGTAAAGTTTTGGGGCAAAACTTTCTTTTATGGGGAGTGATTGTAACGCCCCCGGTTTTCCTGAGATTTGTTTAATCATTATTTGGCGTTATGTTGACGCATTTCCGGCCTTTGCCGTTGTTAGAGCGTCGTTTTAGCTCTTAAGGAGTTCTTAGTAGCTTGTTTTGTAGTCTGCTTGCAAGGTTCCCCAGCTAGCCGGAGTATGTTTTGGTGACTCGGCAGAGCCTCTCAGGGAATGTGAAAGTGATGCGTTAGATGTAATATACTCTAGAGGGGGGGGGGGGTGAATAGAGTATTTGTAGGTCCTTATAAAATTATTACAACTTTTGCTGTAATTAAAAAGTGCAGAATTAAACTAAAGTAAATAAACACACAGCAGTCCTAAAAACACAAGCACAACAAGAACAAAAAAAATAAAAGGGGCAACCAGATGACACAAAAAATTTTATAGTGGTTCCCTAACATGGGTACATCCACTCTTCTACCACCTTGGTAGGAATCCACTCAGGTTTTTAATCAGTTGCCTGACACCAATGAGCTTTTGATCATGTGCTCATAAACCAAAGCCTCAAGTCTTTTGATAAGGTGACTTGTAATCAGGAATCACTTTTGAAGAGAGATGACAACCCTTTACAGAGGTGGGAATGAGAGAGTGATGGAAGTCTTCTTTTCTCAATCACAATGAGAAGACTATGTGGATTCAATGATGTTGTCAATGCTCCCCCTGAGATGTAGAAGAGTTCAGGAGAATTAGAGCTTTGTACAGGGTGATAGGCCTTCAGTTGAGAGACTTGATCCAGGAGCTTTAGACTGATGGTTCTTGAATGTCTTAGCAAGGTCCTGGAGAATAAGAACAGGAAGACTCTTGGTTTGAAAATGGTGTTCTTCTTGCTTCTTCTTCAAATTACTGACAGAATGAGAAAGCTGATGAAGATCTGCTTCAGAATATCTTTGGATGAAAGCAGGAATAATCTTTTCTGTCTCTGTACTGTATGTGAGAAAAGAGAAAAATCTCTTTTTATATTTTCCTGAGGAAATTTGTCTTTCGAATTTTGAATTCCTTCTTCATTTAATGCTGATGGCCTAGAGAATAAGAAGCATTGAATAATTTCCCCAACTGTCCCGAGGAAAAATGGCAAACAATAATCCTGGAGAATATCCTAATCAATGCTCGTCTAACGGTTATATTCAGAGAATGTTAGAGCATTGATTACCAAGGAATTATTGCAGTAATAATGGGGACAAGGCTAGAAATGACTTAGTCTGGAATCGTCGAACAATTGACAGAAATCGTCGAACTGAGTCCACAATTCGTCGAGCTGAGATGTTGTGTTCGTCGACCAGACGGCTTCTGTTCGTCGAGCTGAGTTCCATGATCGTCGAGCTGGAAACTGAACTGCTGTCTCTTTTGAACTTTGCCTATTCTGTGTCTAAAGTTCGTCGAGCTGGTAAATGTGTTCTTCGACTAGAGTTCAGCAACTATTCTGGAGTTGTCAAATATTCTGTGTGTCGACACAATTACTCCTGGTGTCGACACAACCTTTCAAAAGTGTCGACTGATGATCTGGGTGTCGACACAAGTTCTTCTAGTGTCGACTCAGTTGGTGTCGACATATACTCTGAGTGTCGACACAAGTCTTCTGGTTCCAGAATTCGTCGGGCAGAGAACTGAGTTTGTCGACCTGAGACTAGAGAACATAGTCTCGACAGAATTTTGTAGTAGTCCAAAGATTCGTCGACCAAAGAATAGTGTTCGTCGAGCTGAGAACTAAGTTTGTCGACCAAAGTCTGAACTAAGGACTTAGAATATCTTGATGTTTTTCTGAACTTGAAGTGTTGTTGTAGTGTCCAAGTTTTCGTCGACCTTGTAACGCCCCGAAACTCAAAAGAGCGACGGGGGACGTTTTGGGCCAGTTTTGGGTTCTGGCTGCTGGCACACGGCCTGGGACACGGGCGTGTCCCAGGGTGTGTCAAGCTTGTGTCGACACTCAGCCGGGAAGTCGACATTTTGGTCTCGACATTGTGTCGAGACTGGGCACACGGCCTGCGACACGGGCGTGTCGCAGGGCATGTCGACCCGTGTCGACACTTAGCCCGTGAAGTCGACACTCTACGTTCGACGAAGTGTCGATACATGACACAGGGCCTACTACACGGGCGTGTCGCAGGGCGTGTCGACCCGTGTCGACACTCGTCCCGGGGAGTCGACATTTTGCTCGACGATGTGTCGAGACAAGGCACACGGCCTTGGACACGGGCATGTCCAAGGCCGTGTCGTCAGGTCGATGATCTTCGCTCGACGAAGTGTCGAGTGTCGAGACCGTGTACACGGCCTGGAGCCCAGGCGTGTTGAGGTGACACGGGCAAGGACACGGGCGTGTCCTAGAACCCGTGCAGTGCTCGGGTTGTTTTCGGGGAAAAATGATGGGGGTACACGGCCGGCCACACGGCCGTGTCAGGTGGAACAGGGGCGTGTCAGGTCGAACACGGGCATGTTCGATGCCCCTGTGTTGTTCCAGGCGAGTCGATTTTGATGGCGAATGAGGCACACGGCCCTGGACACGGGCGTATGCCAAGCCGTGTGCGGTCCAGATTGGGCATTTCAGTCCCGAATCAAAGCCGTTCGTTTCTTTAATTAATGATCCAACGGCTGGGGTTTGTTCCTGAAGGTATATACCCAGGATTGGGCCTTAGAAACCCTCACTTTTCATGAGTGGTTATCTTTCTAAAAGCTTAGAGAGAGAGAGGAGATCCAAGGAAGGAAGAAGGAGCTAGATCCGGCCATTGGAGGAGCTTCGAAGCTCCAAATCGCGAGCAGACTCCGGATCCATGGAGGCAAAGCTAGTGTCGTTCTTTTCATCCGCTTACTTTCCCATGGCTCCAAAGAAGAACACAAGGGTAACGATTCTCTTGTCGAGCATGAGTAGCTCTCCTTCTTTGCATAGGAAGCCCGCTATCGCGAGTTTGCGGAGAGTTGGAGGCGTTTCTTCGGGTAGATATGTGAAGTCCCCGTTGTTTAGAGTCCGTAAGCGAGAACGGACATAGGCATGATGTGTGAAGCCTATCCGGACATGTTGGTCTGGATCGGTGATGTTGCATTGCATAATGCCGGAGAAGTCTCCGTGCTATTGGTTGTTTTTTCGGGTTTTCTACACGGTAGATTGCAACAGGGAGCCTTGGGGATTAACCCAAAGGTGCACCCGGAAAACTGGGCGGATGCGTGATCTTGCCAACTTGGAGGCCTGAGAGCCAACTTGAACATAACCGGGTTATGTGAAATTGTGTGACGAAAATGGGACTCAGGAGAAGTTTGACCCGCGCAAATGGCTTAAATTGTCATTGCGACGTGAGCACGGGTTAGATGGAACCGTACCCATTTCTATGTCTTTCGGGCTAAAGAGACCTAAAGTTACGTGGCACTTGCCGTTGGCATAGATGAGAGTCTTCGGCGGTCTATGGCTTAAAGTGTCGTGACCCATGCCGGGAAGACAAATTGCTCATAGGTTTGGCCGTTAAAGTGGCGGTGGTGAGTCCGGAATGTCTATGGCTTTAATTGACGTGACATCGACCGGTTCACCGAGAATGTGCCCTGAGAGCACGGAGCGTGTGGCCGTGCGAGCCAACGCCTGTGATGAAATGGTTATATATATATATTGCTCGCTTATGCTAATGAAATGCAGGGAAGGAGCATCGCCGCCCCGAGTTGGGTGCGGGATCGTTATAATTTGGTCAGCATTGCTGACCGTTGCCTTGTTTTGCCACCGTGCGGTGGTTTGTTGCTTGCAGGTGCTGCTGGACCAAGCGGTCAATAGCGGGCTAAAGCCCATTTTGCGAAGCCAGCCCTCTAAGGCCTAATGGGAGTGTTTACTGTTTTACTGCATGTATGACCGGCCTACGTGCCGTGATTTGTAAATCATGTAATATCAAGGGAACCACTTTGTAAGGCCTTAAGGCTTGAACTGGTGTATGTGTAACATTCCTATTTTGGTATTAGTGGATATTCATGCTTTAGTGCTGGGTTCTTTTTTGCAACTTCTTAAACTGCTTCCGCTAGAATGCTCTATGTAGGACGTTATGATTGGTTGGATGATTTGCATGAGTAACCACCCGGTCTGTCTTTGGCATACGGCGTCGGGCCCCGGCCGGACCTACTGCTATATGCTATGCGACGAATAGGGGGTGTTACAATTTGGTATCAGACTACTGGTTTTGGTCGGGCTTAAGATGAATTCGTGGACGAATTCTTTTTAAGGGGTGGTGAGCACATTGTGTGCGTCATCATTATAACAGTAAAAGAACCATGAATGTCCACTTAGGAATGAAAATACACGTGTTTGAGGAACCTGCGTGTTCCTATAATTGCTGTTTGCAATTTTATTTGGTCGCTTAATGGTGTTTTGTACCACTATAGGTGACCAGAAGTGGGGTTGGGCCGTCGGAACGTCCAGTTTCTGAGGCTAGCAGTGCACTAGATGTTGCTCCTGCAACACCTCTATCGGCTGAGAACATACGATTGGTGGTCGAAGCGGTGTTGGCCGTGATAAATGCGCAGACTGGAAGGCAAACGCAGCAGCCCGCTCCTGCGATGGAGCAGGAACCTCTTCAAGAGGCCGAGCCGAGGAGAGTGGAGCAAGTGGTTGTGGAACCGGTGGTTCCAAGGAGGGCAGCCGAGAGACAGCTTAAGCATGTTATGAGCTTTAATCCTCCTATATTCTCGGGGTTGGGAACCCCATCTCAAGCTGAAGACTGGCTCTCTAGTGTGAAGAGAGTCATGACAGCAACGGAGACGGAGGAGTGGCAAATGACCACCATTTCTACGTTCCTTTTGGACGGTGAAGCGAGATTATGGTGGGAAGGTTTGGAGCTGCATCATTTGAGAGGTAGACAACTTACAGACGTCCCGATGGAAGAGTTCTCGGGATTGTTCTTAGCAAGTTACCTCCCTTGTACTCAGAGGATTTCGATGGAGAATGAATTTCTAAAGTTGGTTCAGGGTGAGAAGAGCGTGGATGAATATCTCCATGAGTTCAATCGTTTGAGTCGATATGCTAGCTCCACCATCGCGGATGAGGAGCGCAAAACGAATCGATTCTACGAAGGCTTGAGAGATGAGTTGAGATTACTACTCTCGGGGCCGATGACGCAGGGTTTCTTAACCTTGGTCAATACTGCCCGGTCCTTGGAGAAGGACATGAAGAACGTACAGGCAAAGAAAAGCTTGGGTGACAAGAAGTCTAAATTCAAAGTGCCGACTACTTCAAAGTCCGGCTATCGAAGATTCTTTAAGAAGCATAGGACTTCGGGTCCAGCTCCTTCTGGTGCTTCTGGGGCGACTACGAGTCGGACCCCGGGTGCATGTTTTACTTGTGGAAAGACGGGGCACTTTGCCCGCGATTGTTGGAGCGGACGTCCTAAGTCCGAGAGAAGGCCGGGAGCGACTTATGAAGAGAAGGGAAAGGCGGTGGAGTCGACCGCGTCCCACTATGCTCCGGCCCAACCAAGGGTCTATAATCTTGGCCAACAGGAGGCCATCAAACAGGCTGATGTGGTGACAGGTACAGTTTAATTTATAGCAAGTCAATTTCTTTAAATACTTGTTATGCACATGTTACCTTACCACTGCTTGTTTAGGATTTGTATTGATTTGTGAAAATCCGGCACGAGCACTCTTCGATACGGGAGCTTCACACTCCTTCTTGTCCGAAGGATTTATATCACGCATCGGAGTCCCTTCTTCGATGGCGAAGGATAAGTTGGATGTGTTGTTGCCCAATGGGTGTTCGATGCGAGCGGATAGGATCTGCGATGTTAAGATTCGTATTGGGGATCAGGAGTTCGACCTGCAGGCGTCTTTACTTCCGTTGGTGGAGTTCGACGTTATATTTGGCATGGACTGGCTCTCGGAGCAGCAGGCCTATATTGACTGCGGTCCCAAGGAAGTCAAGCTGGGAGCAAGTCGTGAGACGACTTTTACGGGCTTAAAGGGGTCGAGCAAGACGTTGATGTCTGCTCTTGAGGTGGTGAAGGTGGTTCGTGCCGGTGCAGAACTGTTCTTTACACTATTGGAGGTTGCAAAGCAGAAGCCCGCGTTGGATTGTATATCAGTGGTATCGGAATACCCTGATGTGTTCCCCGCAGATCTTCCTAGAGCCCCGCCTCAGCGGGAGATAGATTTTACGATTGAGCTACTGCTAGGTGCAAAGCCTGTGTCACGATCTCCTTATCGGCTAGCGCCTAAAGAAATGGCGGAGCTGAAAGTTCAACTGCAAGAGTTGTTGGAGCAAGGGTATGTGCGCCCGAGTTCTTCGCCTTGGAGCGCACTGGTCCTCTTCGTTAAGAAGAAGGACGGAAGTCTGAGGCTATGTATTGATTATCGGGAGCTCAACAAACTAACGGAGAAGAACAAGTACCCGATCCCCCGGATTGATGATCTTTTTGATCAGTTAGTCGGGTCGACGGTGTACTCGAAGTTGGATCTCAAGGCTGGGTACTATCAGCTGCGAATAAGGGAGAGCGATATCCCGAAGACAGCGTTTAGTACGAGATACGGGCATTATGAGTTTACGTTCATGCCGTTTGTGCTGACTAATGCGCCGTCTGTGTTCATGGATTTGATGAACAGGACTTTCAGAGAGTACTTGGACCATTTCGTGATCGTCTTCATCGACAATATTTTGGTGTACTCGCAAAGTGAGGAAGATCACTTCAAGCATCTTCATTTAGTTCTCGAGACGCTAAGGAGAAATCAGTTGTATGTCAAGTTCTCGAAGTGTGAGTTTTGGCTATCCTCAGTGGCGTTCCTCGGTCATATAGTGAGTGGAGAGGGTATTGCTGTGGATCCGGCGAAGATCGTTACGATACGGGAGTGGCCTGAGCTTGCTACGGTAGTGGAAGTCCGGAGCTTTCTGGGGCTTGCCGGCTATTATAGGCGCTTCGTAGAGAACTTCTCGCGGATATCGTTACCTCTCACTACTTTGACGAGGAAGGAGCATAAGTTCGTTTGGACGCCGGAGTGCGCGCGAGCTTTTGAGGAGTTGAAGTGTCGGTTGACTACGGCGCCTGTGCTGAGTTCGCCATGTGGGACCGAAGGCTATGAGATTTATAGTGATGCTTCGGGCAGTGGTTTGGGTTGCGTGCTACTGCAACACGGAAGTGTAATAGCTTATGGCTCGAGACAGCTAAAAGTGCATGAAAGGAACTATCCGGTCCATGACTTGGAGTTAGTGGCCGTGATTTTTTCCTTGAAGCTGTGGAGACACTATTTGTACGGTTTGAAGATTGATATCTACACCGATCATAAGAGCCTGAAATATCTGATTGATCAGAAAGATCTGAATATGCGGCAGCGTAGATGTATGGAGTTCCTGGGGGACTATACATTCAAGATCCACTACGTGCTTGGTAAAGGGAATGCGGTTGCAGACACGTTGAGTTGCCGAGCCCCAGCTCAAGCCAATTGGCTATCGGTGCATGATGAGCGGTTGGTGCGGGAGTTGGAGGCATTGGAGATTGTTTGTGTGGATAGGCAGTCAAGTGCTGAAGCAGTTCTGAATTGGACTGAAGTCCAATATGACCTGGCTGATCGGATTCGGCAGGCTTTGGATATGGATGCTCATATGAAGCAGTTCATGGTGGAGGCTCTGGATGGGTCAAATTCCCAATTCGTTGTGGAGGACGGATTGCTTTGGAAAGACGGTCGTCTGTGCATCCCAAGTGTGGGTAATTTGCGGGTGGAATTGTTGTATGAGGCGCACCATACCAAATACTCAATTCACCCGGGGAGCACGAAGATGTACCGTGATGTGAAGAAACTGTATTGGTGTCCGGGTTTGAAGAAAGATGTGGCGCTCTACGTAGCGAAGTGCCAAACTTGCGCCTTGGTGAAGGCGGAATGCCAAAAGCCGGGAGGATTTCTTAAGTCCTTGCCTATTCTGGAGTGGAAATTTGACGACATCTCTATGGACTTTGTGCACGGTTTGCCAAGGTCGCAATAGGGGAACGACGCCATTTAGGTGGTCGTGGATCGGTTAACGAAGGTGTCGCATTTTATTCCGCACAGAAAGGATGATCTGGTGGAGAAGTTGGCAAAACTTTATGTGGATAACATAGTACGGCTTCATGGTGTGCCCCGCAGCATTGTGAGTGACCGAGATGGGCGGTTCACGTCCAATGATTGGAGGCTAGTGAAGCAAATGTTGGGAACAAAGTTGAAATTTAGCACAGCCTTCCTTCCGCAAACGGATGGGCAGACCGAGAGGGTCAATAGAACCATGGAAGACATGCTCCGCATGTGTGTCTTGGACTTTGGAAAGCAGTGGGAAGACCACCTTTATTTGGTAGAGTTTGCATACAACAACAACTACCAAGCGAGTATTCAAATGGCGCCCTTCGAGGCCCTATATGGTAGAAAATGTCGCACGCCGTTGTCTTGGTTAGAAACGGGTGATTCAAAGTTGTATAAGCGATTAGAAGTGGAGGATGCTACTTCTTTGGTAAGAACCATTCGGGAGAGGTTGCTTATCGCTCAGGACCGGCAAGCGAAGTACTATAATGCCAAGCACAGGAACATGGAGTTCGCTGTGGGCGACTATGTGTACTTAAAGATCAAGCCGTTCAAGGGTGTCTCGCGGGTGCGGCGATTGAAAAAGCTAAGCCCGAGGTACCTTGGGCCGTTTGAGGTTCTGGAGCGAGTTGGTAAAGCAGCCTATCGGTTGAAGCTTTCAGTGGAGCTTAGTGGTTTACATGATGTATTCCATATTTCGGTGCTTGGGAAGGCAGTGCAAGAGCCTACGCAAGTGATCGCGGTTGATCAAGTGCTGGTGGATAGTGGGCTGACGACAAAGGTTAAGCCCGTGCGGATTGAGGACTTGGAAGTCAAGTGGCTACGCAATAAAGAGATCAAAATGGTCAAGGTCCGGTGGGACAATTGAGGTCGTGAGGAGCTCTCTTGGGAACGAGAGCAGACTATGCTTGATGAGTATCCGGAGTTGTTCCGCTCAGGTACAAATTTTGGTTTTGTACATGTCTTTCCTTTATATAATTTCGGGGACGAAATTCTTTTAATAGGGGGAGAGTTGTAACGCCCCGAAACTCAAAAGAGCGACGGGGGACATTTTGGGCCAGTTTTGGGTTCTGGCTACAGGCACACGGCCTGGGACACGGGCGTGTCCCAGGGCGTGTCAAGCTTGTGTCGACACTCAGCCGGGAAGTCGACATTTTGGTCTCGACATTGTGTCGAGACTGGGCACACGGCCTGCGACATGGGCGTGTCACAGGGCGTGTCGACCAGTGTCAAGACTTAGCCCGCGAAGTCGACACTCTGCATTCGACGAAGTGTCGAGATATGGCACACGGCCTGCGACACGGGCGTGTCGCAGGGCGTGTCGACCCGTGTCGACACTCATCCCAGGGAGTCGACATTCTGCTCGATGATGTGTCGAGACAAGGCACACGGCCTTGGACACGGGCGTGTCCAAGGCCGTGTCGTCAGGTCGACGATCTTCGCTCGACGAAGTGTTGAGTATCGAGACCGTGTACACGGCCTAGAGCCCAGGCGTGTTGAGGTGACAAGGGCAAGGACACGGGGGTGTCCTAGAACCCGTGCAGTGCTCGGGTTGTTTTTGGGGAAAAATGATGGGGGTACACGGTCGGCCACATGGCCGTGTCAGGTGGAACACGGGCATGTCAGGTCGAACACGGGCATGTTCGATGCCCGTGTGTTGTTCCAGGCGAGTCGATTTTGACGGCGAATGAGGCACACGGCCCTGGACACGGGCGTGTGCTAGGTCGTGTGCGGTCCAGATTGGGCATTTCATTCCCGAATCAAAGCCGTCCGTTTCTTTAATTAATGATCCAACGGCTGGGGGTTGTTCCTGAAGGGATATACCCGGGATTGGGCCTTAGAAACCCTCACTTTTCATGAGTGGTTATCTTTCTAAAAGCTTAGAGAGAGAGGAGAGCCAAGCATAGGAGGTGCTATTCATCCGCTTACTTTCCCATGGCGCCAAAGAAGAACGCAAGGGTAACGATTCTCTTCTCGAGCATGAGTAGCTCTCCTTCTTTGCATAGGAAGCCCGCTCTCGCGAGTTTGCGAAGAGTTGGAGGCGTTCCTTCGGGTAGATATGTGAAGTCCCCATTGTTTAGAGTCCGTAAGCGAGAACGGACATAGGCATGATGTGTGAAGCCTATCCGGACATGTTGGTCTGGATCGGTGATGTTGCATTGCATAATGCTGGAGAAGACTCCGTGTTATTGGTTGTTTTTTCAGGTTTTCTACACGGTAGATTGCAACAGGGAGCCTTGGGGATTAACCCAAAGGTACACCCGGAAAACTGGGCGGATGCGTGATCTTGCCAACTTGGAGGCCTGAGAGCCAACTTGAACATAACCGGGTTATGTGAAATTGTGTGACGAAAATGGGACTCTGGAGAAGTTTGACCCGCGCAAATGGCTTAAATTGTCGTTGCGATGTGAGCACGGGTTAGATGGAACCGTACCCATTTCTATGTCGTTCGGGCTAAAGAGACCTAAAGTTACGTGGCACTTGCCGTTGGCATAGATGAGAGTCTTCGGCGGTCTATGACTTAAAGTGTCATGACCCATGCCGGGAAGACAAATTGCTCATAGGTTTGGCCGTCAAAGTGGCGGTGGTGAGTCCGGAATGTCTATGGCTTTAATTGACGTGACATCGACTGGTTCACTGAGAATGTGCCCTGAGAGCACGGGGCGTCTGGCCGTGCGAGCCAACGCCTGTGATGAAATGGTTATATATATATTGCTCGCTTATGCTAATGAAATGCAGGGAAGGAGCATCGCCGCCCCGAGTTGGGGGCGGGATCGTTATAATTTGGTCAGCATTGCTGACCGTTGCGTTGTTTTGCCACCGTGCGGTGGTTTTTTGCTTGCAGGTGCTGCTGGACCAAGCGGTCAATAGCGGGCTAAAGCCCATTTTGCGAAGCCGGCCCTCGAAGGCCTAATGGGAGTGTTTACTGTTTTACTGCATGTATGACCGGCATGCGTGCCGTGGTTTGTAAATCATGTAATATCAAGTGAACCACTTTGTAAGGCCTTAATGCTTGAACTGGTGTATGTGTAACATTCCTATTTTGGTATTAGTGGACATTCATGCTTTAGTACTGGGTTCTTTATTGCAACTTCTTAAACTGCTTCCGCTAGAATGCTCTGTGTAGGACGTTATGATTGGTTGGATGATTTCCATGAGTAACCACCCGGTCTGTTTGTGGCATACTACGTCGTGCCCTGGCCGGACATACTGCTATATGCTATGCGACGGATAGGGGGTGTTACAGACCTGAGTACCAAGTTCGTCGAGCTTAGCTCAGAGAATTTACTCTGAGATCGTCGAGCTGAGCACGACATTCGTCGACCTGACTTCGACGAACGTCGAACTCACTTTATAGAGTCTTGAAATCTTCTAAGTCTTGAGTCTCTGGCAGTCTTGTTGATAGCTTGTCCATGTGATGTTTACTCTAAGGGCTTTACCTAGACTCTAGGACACAACTATGAACGTAGCTATATATTGTGGGTCACATGATCCTAAGTTAGTGAACCTAGCCCAAATCAAAGTAGGGATCCAACATTCTCCCCTATTTGGGTGAGGTTACTAACCACAGACTTAGACTTAAACTGAAAATAAACAAAGCATAAAAAATATATATCTGGCAGAGATAGATAACACATGCAACAGATATATATATATATATACATAAGCTTTGTTCAGAAAGTATAAAGCAGTTATAAATAATGCAGAAAGATAAATAGAGTTCAAAATCACTTTTTCTGCTTCTTTTCCTTTGACATTGCATCCTAGCTCTTGTCTCCTGGCTTTGTAAAGACTATTTCTCTGTTAGGATCTGAAGCTTGCACACTGGTCATGGTCTTGTCAGCAGCCCCTAAAATCTTCAGAGATGTAGCCCTGGGGACAACTGCTTCAGAATGAAGAGACATATATTCTGATGGATTAAATACTCTCTTGTTGACCTGCAATCTGTTAAGTTCTTTTTCTCTATATGATGACATAGTAGTGAATTTATAGCGGTCTTGACCTTCTCTCCTGGCTTTATTCATTTGAGAGAGCCCAACTAATTCATTAAACCTTGCCATTCTGAAGTTGGGGTCAAGCTCAGGATCAAGAGGAGGAGAAGGAGGTCTCTCTGAATTTGCTACCTGGTCTGACTTTAGAGAAGAGATTCTGAACTGAGTAGACTGGTCCTGGAAATTTGTAGACACTGTATGTTGTTGCTTCTTACTGGAGTATAAGGATCTGGCAGGTGGGACTTCACTAAGCTTTCCTTTTGACTTTCCTGAAGTAATAGACCTTTGAGAGGATGAATGCTTATCAGAAGATCAAGCTGGAGGAGGATTGGAAGATCTATCTTGCCTTTGATAGGTCTGGGTAATAGAAGGAGATCTTTGAGATTCTAATCAAGAGGCTCCTGCTGCTGGAGGAGGAGGAGGAGGTGGATCTTTTCTGTATCTTTGAACTAGAGGAAGAGAGTATCTTCTACTTTTCTTCCTCTCCTTCTGTTGATTCTTGGACAGCTACATCCAAGCTGGCATCCCTTTATATGGTGTTATCTTTTGAAGAATTTAATAGGGAGTGTCATTGTTTGGGTTAGGCATAGGGGCAGGAGGAGGAGGGACAGCTACATCCAAGCTGGCTTCCTCTTTGGTTCATCATCAGATTCATCGTCATCATCCTCATCATCACTATCCTCATCATCAGATCTTTGAGGATTATCATATAAAGCATTCAGAGCCTTCAAAGCCTCAACAGAAATAATAGGCTTTTCTGGAGCAGGAGCAGGAGTTTCAACAAGAGTTGGAGGAAAAGCTACAAAAGAATCAGAACTAACTTGGACAGAGCTTTCAGCTGATGCCTTATTTTCCTCTTCAATATCAGCCAAGATCAGTTCATCTAGATCTGGCATGGGGGAGTAATCCATGACAAAGGTTGGTGCTGAAGGTATTATTGGAGAAAAGGGAATAACCACTACTTCTGGAGGTGGAGTGACTGTTGGCTGTGTAATAGCAAAACTTTCCCTAAGTTGCTTAGCAACTTCTGAAGAGATGGGGGAAGTGTATGGTGTAATAGCCAAGGATGGCATAGTAATCTCAGCTGGAAGGTAATTCAAATGTATAGTATCAAAAATACTTAACAAATTAGTAATATTTACTGTGGGATTTAGAATGAAATCACCAACAGTATTGGGTTCTTTAGAGAGTAATTCATCAAAATCCATATCAGTCTCAATAAAGTCAATCAAATCTGTATCTATATAGTTTGTGCACTTTGCTGCTGTTGCTGGAGCTGGATCATCTACTGTTGGAGCTGGAGCTGAAGCCTCTGGAGCTGTAGCTGGTGCTTTATCATCAGGCAACTCCCCCTGCCTAGTTTCAGTGTGAACTAAGGCTAGACCCCTGGCTGAAGATGGGCAGCAGTAAGAGCAGAGATTTGTTAAGAAAGAGAGGAGATGGTGGTAGCAAGAGTTGTAATGGCCTCTGCTATAAGGGATTTGAGGAGGGGAGTGATTATGGAAATGATAGAAGATATGGTGGAGTGGTTCAGTGATGGAAGAGTAGTAGATGTTTCAGATGTGGTTTGAGTAGAAACATGTGGAGGGATGATAGATGGTGGTGGAGATGATGGAGTGACATCTTGCATTATGGTGTCTGTTAGTAGATGGTAAGATGATATTGAAGAGAGATGTGGGGGAAGAGGAGATGGTGGTGTTGTAGGACTATAAGTGTAATGGGGGGAATCGGGAGGTGTTGGTGGTTGATTTTCTTGAAGAAGGGAAGATGGAATTTTAGTGATGTCAATTTGTGGTGATGGAGCTGGTGAAGCATGTGGAGATGGAGGTGGAGTAGGAACATGAGTATGTTGTGGTGGTTGTGGTGTTGGAGAGATAGTGGATGATGGAGGAAGGATCTCCTCAATAGGGTGGGAAGTGGCCTTTAAAGCCCTTGTGCCTTCTGAAGATAGGGTGGAAGAGGTAGAAGCCTCAGTTGTCTTGGTTATTGTCCTCTCCCACCTGCCAAATAAGGCACATGTTAGCCTTTTACTGTCATTGATGAATATGGTCGGGGTGACCAGTGATTCAGCAGCTTTTTCTTGTAAAAAGATCCCTATGATCCTTCCAAAGCAAACTTCCTTTTTATTGTTTTTCTTCTTTATCAGATCAAAAAAAATCTTTGCCCAATCCACATGTTTCTTATTTATGATTGCACACATGACTAGAAACTGGTGTCTAGTGATGTAGTCATGGGCAGTATGTTTCCCAAGCAAAACTTTTCCAACCAAATCTGCCAAAAACTTATAAGGGGCAGAGAGGTGTTTCGTCAATAGTTTATTAGGGTTATCTCTAGTGTAACCAATTAGGCCTAGCATCAAGTCGGACTCCTCTTTTTCAATCTCTAGTTACTCTTCTCCATTCCTTAATCCAAAATTTTCAGTTAAAATTGCGGGAGTTAAGGAGACGGGGTTACCCGCAATGGTGCCTGTCATCGTATTCTCCTCTGTTGGAGATAGGGTGTAGACCCATTCTCTAATTTCAGTGTTGTGCAGTTTGATTCTTCTTGTCATCAAGGTTTTGAGTTCTTGTTCTTCAAGTAGTTCCAGAATGTAAAAGGAATATGGGATCAGAATGCTGAAACGAATCAAATTCCACATCAAAACCTGTATCGAACTTCATGCCTGCGAGAATGCTTGCCTGAATCGCCATGGAATCACCTGCAAGAGAGACACAAAAATGGCGATCAAGTGCAAAGGAACAGAAAGCGCGGGACGGAGGTCGAAGAAAACCTAAATATAGGGTTTTCAAGAATATGAATCGACAGACTCCGTTCCACGAAAATAGAAATAATCTTCGAACTGAGTTAGACGAAATAATTATGAATGAAATAATTCATCGATCTTATCCAGAAAAAATGAAGACAGTTCGTCGAACTCCGTTCGACGAATATCTTCTAAAGCAAGTTCGTCTAACTCCGTTCGACGAAAATTGTTTCACTCACAGAGAGTTCGTCGATCTCCGTTCGACGAATATCTCTCAAACTTTCCCCGGTTCGTCGAACTCCGTTCGACGAACTTTGGAAAATTCGTCGAGTGCAGACAGAAATTAAATAAAGTCTTCTCCATTGATCATTCCAAGTTGATTTACAAAGAACATATGATTTCTCTCATCCAGAGGTTTGGTGAATATATCAGCCCTTTGTAAATCAATGTAGATATAGACAAGCTTTATTTTATTTTTGTCTACACACTCTCTAATGAAATGATGTCTTATGTCAATATGTTTTGTCCTACTATGGTGAATTGAATTCTGGGCTATGGCTATAGCACTTGTATTATCACAGAGTAGGGTTGAATTATTTAAGTTGAACCCATAATCTAGAAGTTGATTTTGTATCCAAAGCATCTGTGAACAACAGCTGCCTGCTGCAATATATTCTACTTCAGCAGTTGAGGTTGACACTGATGTTTGCTTTTTAGAAAACCAAGATACTAATCTCATACCCAGGAACTGGCAAGTCCCTAAAGTACTTTTTCTATCTACCCTACAACCAGCAAAATCAGCATCAGAGTATCCAGTTAACTCAAATTCTGATTCAGCAGGATACCATAGGCCTAGATTAGGACAACTCTTTATATATCTCAAAATACTTTTTTGTAAAATTAGGTAAAATTTTTTAGGGTTCACCTGGAACCTAGCACAAAGACATGTGTCAAACATAATATCTGTCCTACTTGCTGTGAGATATAATAGGGACCCAACAATGCCGCTATAAAGTTTCTGATCCACAGGTTTCCCTGGTACATCAGAGTCTACAACAGTATTGGCAGCCATGGGTGTTTTCTTTGCTGAGTCATCAGCCATCCCAAATTTTTTTAGAAGTTTTTTAGCATATTTTGCTTGAGAGATGAAGATGCCATCAGGGAGCTGCTTCACTTGGAGACCAAGGAAGTAGGAAAGCTCACCCAAGCTACTCATTTCAAATTTGGAATGCATGAGGTCAGAGAACCTCTTGTATAATTTTGAATCTGTAGAGACAAATATAATATCATCCACATAGATTTGTACTAATAAGATTTGGTCCTTATGATGTCTAGTGAAAAGTATTTTATCTACAATTACTCTTGTAAATTTATGCTCTAATAGAAAACTAGCTAAGGTCTCATACCAAGCTCTTGAAGCTTGCTTTAGATCTTAAAGAGCCTTATGCAATTTAAAAACATGATAGGGGTAAGTTGGAGAAACAAAACCTAGAGGTTGTTCTACATAAACCTCTTCTTTTAGCACTCCATCTAGAAAATCACTCTTCACATCCATTTGGAAGACCTTGAATCTCTTGTATGCTGCATAGGCAAGAAATATTCTTATGGCTTCCAACCTTGAAATAGGTGCAAAGGTTTGATCATAATCAATTCCTTCTTCTTGCATATATCCTTGAGTAACAAGCCTAGCCTTGTTTCTCACAATGATTCCTTGGGCATCCAGCTTGTTATTTAAAAACCCATTTTGTTCCAATAACTGGGTTGTTTTGGGGTCTTGGAACCAAATCCCAAACTCTACATCTCTCAAATTGATTTAGTTCCTCCTACATTGCAAGGATCCAGTGGGGATCCTGCTCAGCATCGTGGATGGATAGAGGTTTGTTGGGTACATTGGAAAATGTGTACCAGATTTGAAGAAGCCTCACCCTACTCAATGATATGCATCAAGGTGTATTTGATGTGTTTTGAGTTTATATGTGCAGGTTAAGTAAATGCAGGAATGCAGAAAAGTTTCTAAGTCCATATGTCGACACCTAGAGAAGCAGTGTCGACACCTATGAAGGCTTGTGTCGACAGTGGAGAAAAGCTGTGTCGACACTTGGAGTTAGTTGTGTCGACACCAGGAAAGGCTTTGTCGACACCAGATGAAATTGTGTCGACACACAGAGAAGCATTGTCGACACCAACTATGTCGACATCAAAAGTCAGTGTCTACACACAGGAATACTTAGTCGACATCAATTGTGTCGACACCAAAAGGCAGTGTCGACACATTGAAGACTTGGTCAACATACTGCAGAATTTCAACAATGTTAAAGAAAAGAAGTAATTGTGTCGACACATAGAGGCAGTGTCGACACACAGAAGACTTTGTCGACATCCACTGTGTCGACACACAGGACTTGTGTCGACACACACAGCAAAGTTTCAACTATGTTAAAGAAGATGTATTTGTGTCGACATACAGAATCAGTGTCGACACATTCAATAGAAGGGTGTGTCGAGAAGTATTAACAACAACAAAGGAAATGTGTCGACACCACCAAGGCTTGTGTCGACACTTAGTCCACTTGTGTCGACACTTAATCTACTTGTGTTGACACATAATGAAGTTCAGTCTCAACACTTTCAGACAAAGACAGTATTTCAAGAAGTGACTGGATGACTTGACAGCTGCCATTCTTAACCAGTCTACTGCGACTGTCAAAGCTGTCAGAAGTTTGTTAGAAACTGTATCAGCCGGTTACCATGGAGGAAGACTATATATAGGCTTTCTCCTTCAACAAAAAGTGATGATTACAATTAAGATTGAATATCTACACAGATATCTATCAACACAAAAAGAAGAAGACCTTCGACAGAAAATCTAAGAAGTTGGAGAGAGAGAGCTCCTTCTAAGAAGAGCAGTTACTGAACCAGGCTGCCAAGAAAGATTCAGATTGTGCTCTGAATCTCAAGTCAGAAGCTCATTGAAGATCAACTTCTCAAGAGTTCAACCCTACTAAGTTCAGATTCAAGAAGCTTTGAAGAAAGCTAAGAGAGGTTGTGCTCTGCCATCAAGTACTTCCAAGAACTGATCAAGAAGCCATCCATCCCTTCTCTCTCTATCTGGGTGGTGGAAATTTACTTTGTTAAATCAAATTTTTGTAGGATCTTTATAGATCTGAGATTGTAAGCCTGTTTGATAAAGGCTGAGTGTAGGAGAGTAAATTCTCTGAGTGGTAGGCCTTGTTGAAGGCTGAGGTAGGGCTGTGAGCCTGAGTTGTAGGAGACTGTGATCTCTGAGTGTAGGCCTTGTTGAAGGCTGAGGTAGGGCAGATTGCCTGAGTTGTAGGAGCCTTGTTTGGGGTTCTGAGTTTTAAGATCTGAGGATCTGAGGTGAAGTGCAGAAGTTAGGCCGAAACTAGTACACTGCTAGATAGGCGAAGGGGGAAAGTGGATGTACCCAGACCTTGGGGAACCACTATAAAAACTATGTGCACTCTGTGATTGATTGTTTCTGTGATTGATGTGTTGTGTTAGCAGTAGAATTTGCAGTTTATTATTAGTTAACTGAACAGCTTGTCTGCCTTAAAAGAAAAACAGGAATTACACCTATTCACCCCCCGCCCCTTAAGGTGGTTAGGCACTAATTCTTTCATGTGGTATCAGAGCCAGATTACTCAAAGAAGGACTTAACAGTCTGAGTAAGATCCTTAAGGCAGATTCAAGAATCAAGAAAATGGGTTCAGGGGAAAATCATAAGGAACTAGGATCTATGAAATTACCCATATGCAGAATGGAGATATTTGGCATCTAGAAAGAAAGGGTCAGGCTGTTTATGGAGGCTTCTGATCCAAGGATCTATATTATAGTCAAGGAAGGTCCTTATATTCTAATGAAGATTTCAATTCTAGATGCAAGCCAAATAATTCCCAAGGATTTCTTAGAAATGACTAAGGATGAGATCATCCTGGAAACTATGGATAAGAGAGCCCAGAATATCATAGTTAGTGTCATAGATGATGCAACCTTTCAGAATTTGATTCACTGCAAGACCTCCAAAGAAATGTGAGATACTTTAATAGTCTACATGGAGGGTTCTGAAGAAGTAAGACAATATAGAAAATCTATGCTAAATAAGGAATATGAGAGTTTCAGACAAGGAAAGCCTGACAGTATAACTGAGTGCTATAAAAAGTTCTATATGATTGTAAATGAGTTGATGTCCTATGGTAGAATATTCAGTACATATGAACTGAATGATAAATTCCTAAGACCCTTGACAAAGGATTTGAACACATATTTGTGCCATTAGGGAAGTGGTCAAACTTGCAGATATCTCTCCACCAACCTTGTTTGGAAAACTGCTGTCATATGAGATGTAGCTGATGGCAAGGAAAGAGGAAGAGAAAAGTGCAAAAGGTGAGCATAGAGAAAAGTCTGTGGCCATCAAGGTTGAAGCCACTAAGAAAAATAGGAGGATGTCTCCATCACCTCTTAAGATTGTTGCTCAAACTGCTTCAGATATTTCAGACAACCAGAATTCAGACAGTAGTGACTCAGATGAAGATTTTGCAGCATTTACAAGACAGTTTCAGAGATTCCTGAAAAAGAAGCAATGGAAGTCTAAGCCTTCCACATCTCAGCCTAAGGATGAGTATTATCAAAAGAGGAAGTCATCCAGGAAGGACAGAAGCAGTTCTAAGCCAAGCAAATCTACAACATCCAAGATAGTTTGCTACTGCTGTAATAGGCCTGGACATGTTGTGGCTGAGTGTCCAGATAAAAGAAAAGAGACTGCTGATAAAAAGAACAGTCAACACCAGAGCAAGAAGGAGAAATACTTTGTTGCTAAGAAGAAGAAGACCTTGTCAGACCAATCTACTTCTGAGTCAGAATCTGAAGCTGAGGCCTACATTGGTCTATATACAGCAGATGAAGAAGAAGACTTTCTCCAGGTGCTGAACTATATATATGAACAAGAATACCATCAGTGCAAGGGACTGATGGCTGTGTTAGAGGAAGACAAGTGCCAGGATCAGCCTGGTCCTAGTAAGGTACAATGTATTTCTAGAAATTCAGATTGCAATACTGAGTCAGAGTCAGCAACATCTGCATCAAGTGATGTGGATAGGTCTGAGTCTGAAGGTGATATTCATCAGCTGATAGATGAATATGGAGACTTGCTGCAGGCACTTAAGAAGAGCAAAAACCTGGCCAAAAACCTGGCTAAGGAAATTGCAGATCTTAAGATGACTGCATCTGATTCAGAGAAATTGCTGGATCAGAAGTTGAATGAGATAGCCAGACTGAAAAGCATTACTGTTATTCAGATGGGTACTATGACATTCAAGAATGATCAGATTAGAAATCTGGAGGTTAGACTTCAGAA
This sequence comes from Platanthera guangdongensis, assembly GCA_039583875.1. NCBI lineage: Eukaryota > Viridiplantae > Streptophyta > Magnoliopsida > Asparagales > Orchidaceae > Platanthera > Platanthera guangdongensis. The sequence continues at coordinate 129,163,013 of CM077147.1, read as the reverse complement.
AGAGAAAGAGATTGTAGCTAATTTTTCTAAACCTAAATCTGTATTACCCTTGATTGATGAGTTTGTACCTCAAAAGGATAAGGCTGGGTTAGGGTTTAAGAAAACTGCATGGACTGCTAGGTCCAAATCTAAAGGCAAAGCCCCAGCACAAAACAAGAAGCCTGTTGTAGACAATTCAGCTAGGGTTGTACCTAAACAAAGGTACAACAAGTTTGTGTGTTGCTGTTGTGGCAAGGTAGGCCACTTTGCCTTAGATTGTTGACACAATTCCAGTGTCAAGGAGAGTAGCAATCTTCCTGCTAGAAGAGCTATAGGCAGATTTGTTAAAGTTCAGACTAACTTGCACCAAGGACCCAAAAGTTATTTGGGTTCTAAGGTTAAGTAATATGTGTTGCAGGTGAGTCCAAGTTGCCATGCCCCAATATGGTACTTGGACAGTGGATGTTCCAGGCACATGACTCGAACAAGGGGGTTGCTGAAGGACTACACACCTATCATGGATGGCCCTAAAGTAACCTTTGGTGGTTCAGAAAAAGGAATCATCAAAGGATTTGGTATCATTTCTAATAACCAAATTACTATCTCTCAAGTGGCCTATGTGAAGGGTTTGAAACACAACCTTATAAGCATAAGTCAGTTGAGTGATTTAGGATATGATATTTCATTTATTAAGAATGGATGTCATATCAAAAGGTCAAGTGATCAAAAGGTCATATTGATAGAATATAGAAAGAGAAATGTTTACTGTCTTAACTTTGAGTGTGAGAACAATGTTTCTACTATTTGTCTTGTAGCTGATGAGAGAGTGTCACATTGTGTTAAATGGCACAAGAGGCCGGCTCATCTTAACTACAAGACTATTGGCCAACTCTTTAGCAAAGAGTTAATGAGGAATGGTGCTCAAGTTAAGTGTATAAAGGATGAGATATGCTCAGTTTGTCAAAAAGTCATGCAGACCAAATCCACCTTTCATAGCCTTGAAAACAAGGATTCAGTGAGGTGTCTATACCTCTTGCATATGGATCTTGTTGGGTACATTTGTCTAAATGTACCTGATTTGAAGAAGCCTCACCCAACTCAATGATATACATCAAAATGTATTTGATGTATTTTGAGTTTACATGTGCAGGTTAAGTATTTGCAGGAAAGAAGAAAAAGTTTCTAAGTCCATGTGTCGCCACCCAGAGGGAAAGTGTCGACACTTAAGAATACTTGTGTCGACACCCAGGCAAGCAGTGTCGACACTTGGAGTCATTGTGTCGACACCAGAGATGCTGAGTCGACACCAGACAGAAAGTGTCGACACAAGGAGCTGTGTCAACACTCAATGAAGAAGAGTGCAGTGAAGTAGTGTCGACACATAGCAGTTGTGTCGACACCCAATGAAACTGTGTCTACACCAGAAAGTGTCGACACATGGAGGCTGTGTCGACACTCAGCAAAAGTCAGCAGAAACTAAGTACAAGTGTCGACACCCAGAACAATGTGTCGACACTCAGTAGAAGAGTCAACACTTGAAGGAAGTGTCGACACAAGAAAGAATGCGTCGACACTCAGCTAAAGACTCAACACTTGAAGAAAGTGTCAACACAAGGAGCTGTGTCGACACTTAACAAAGTTCAGAAATTTCTAAGTACAAGTGTCGACACTAAGGAGATGTGTCGACACTCAGCCAGAGTCTCGAAAGAATAATAATGTGTCGACACCCAGAGCAATGTGTCGACACTCAACAAGTATCAACACTGAAGATGTGTCGACAATAAGAAGCAGTGTCGACACTTAACAGATTCAACACATGAAGATGTGTCGACACAAAGGTGTTGTGTCGACAATTAGAAGAGTTCAGCAAAATTCTGAAGTACAAGTACTTGTGTCGACACTCAATTTCAGTGTCGACACATGAAGAAGAAACAGTGTCGAGATTTAAAATCTACAACACAAAGAGTTGTGTCGACACCTTGTAGACTAGTGTCGACACTTAGACAACTTGTGTCGACATTTGGTCTATAAGTGTCGACACTTAAAGACAGATAGTCTCGACACTTCTAGACAGTTACAGAATTTTCAAGAACTGACTGGATGACTTGACAGCTGTCACTCCAGCCGGTCTACAGCACTTGTCAGAGTTGTCAGAATTCAGTTATGGACCGGACCAGCCTGTTACCATGAAGAAGGCCTATAAATAGGCTTATACAGTCTACAGAAATTGTTGTTGAAGAGATTGATTGAACACAAGTCCAAGTTCAGATTAAAAGAAGATCTAGCTATCAAGTGAAGATCTAAGAAGTTGGAGAGAGAGAGCTCCATCCAAGAAATCAGCCGCTGGAACCAGGCTGAGAAGAAGGGTTCAGATTCACCCTGAATCTTAAGTAGCAGAGATCAAGGATCAACTGCAGAAGGAGTCAATCTTATTGAGTTCTACTTTCAAGAAGCTTTGAAGAAAGCTAAGTCAGATTGATTTCAGCTGAGTTCTTCCAAGAACTCATCAAGAAACTCACAACTCTTCTCTCTCTTTTCTCTGAGTTGTTGAGTCACAATTTTGTATTCATTTTATCTTGTAGGATCCTTTGGATCTGAGTCTTGTAAGCCTGTAATTATAAAGGCTGAGTGTAGGGCTTGAGAGCCTGAGTGTTGGAGATTGAAATCTCTGAGTGTAGGCCTTGGTGGCTGAGTGTAGGCCTTGGTGGCTGAGTGTAGGCCTTTGTGGCTGAGTGTAGGCTTTGTGAAGAAGCTGAGTTGTAGGGCCTTGGGCCTGAGGTGTAGGAACCTGTTTTGGGTTCTGAGATAGTGGAGAAGTTGTGCCGAATCTAGTACACTGCTAGATAGGCGAAGGGGGAAAGTGGATGTACCCAAACCTTGGGGAACCACTATAAAACTGAGTGTCTTCTGTCTGCTGTGATAAACTGTGATTGCTGTGTGATTGCTGTGATAAAGTAGCAAAAAATCTGTGTTAGAAACTGTTTGCTGCCATAAAAAGTTAAAAAGATTCAAGTCACCTATTCACCCCCCCTCTAGGTGTTTAGGTACAATATCTTTCAAGTGGTATCAGAGGGAGGTTGCTCAAAAAGGGACATAACTGTCTGAGTAGATCCTGATTGGCAGATTCAGTCTAAGTCAATTACAGAATCAAGAAAATCAAGAACTATGGGTTCCACTAAAAATCACAAGGAATTGGGATCCATGAAGTTACCCATATGTAGGAAAGAGATCTTTGGGATCTGGAAGGAAAGGGTGAGACTCTTTATGGAAGCCTCAGACCCTAGGATTTATATCACAGTGAAGGAAGGGCCATATGTGCCCATGAAGGTGTCAGTATTAGATGCAAATCAGAGAACACCTAAGGATTTCTCTGAGATGACAAAGGATGAAATTGTTCTACCCACTATGGATAAGAGGGCTCAGAACATCATAGTGAGTGTCATAGATGATGCAACTTTTCAGAATCTGATACACTGTAAGACAGCTAAAGAGATGTGGGATACTCTTATTGTGTATATGGAGGGTTCTGAAGAAGTGAGGCAAGACAGAAAATCCTTGCTAAACCAAGAGTATGAAAGTTTTAGACAAGGAAAAGCTGATAGCATAACTGAGTGCTATAAAAAGTTCTACAGGATAGTGAATGAGCTCATGTCCTATGGCAGAGAGTTCACTAATTATGAACTCAATGACAAGTTTCTAAGGTCCCTAACAAAATATTGGGACACCAAGATCTGTGTCATTAGAGAAATGGCAAAGTTGGGAGAAATTCCTCCACCAACACTATTTGGCAAACTGCTGTCTTATGAAATGCAGTTAATGGTGAGGAAAGAAGAGGAGAAATCTACAAGAAGTGATCACAAGGAAAGGACAGTGGCCTTAAATCAGAAGCCCCCAGAAAGTACAGGAGTAAGTCACCAACTCCACCTCCAAAGGTTGCTGAAACTGGATCAGAAGATTCAGAAAGCAGAAAGTCTGAGAGCAGTGAAAGTGATGAGGACTTTGCTGCCTTTACAAGATATTTCCAGAAGTTCTTAAAGAAGAAACAATGGAGGACAAGGCCTTCTACTTCACAGGGAAAAGAAGACTATTATCAGAATAAGAAGTCTTCAAAGAAAGACAGGAAAAAGTCCAAGTCTAGCAAAGCTACACTATCAAAAATTATGTGCTATTGCTGTAATAGACAAGGACATGTCATTGCAGACTGTCCAGAGAAGAGGAAAGAGTCTAGTGACAAGAAAAGGACTCAATATAAGGGCAAGAAGGAGAAGTCTTTTGTTGCCAAAAAGGACAAGAGCCTGTCAGATATCTCTTCATCAGAAACTGAGTCAGATGCTGAGGCATATATAAGACTATTTGCTGAGGAAGAAGAAGAAGAGTTCATGCAGATTATGAATTCTATATATGAACAAGAAGACTGTCAGTTCCAAGGACAAATGACATTGACAGAAAGTGACAAAATCCTGGAGCAGCCAGGACCTAGTAAGGTACAAAGTTCAACTTTAAGTTCAGTTTCTTGTGCCAGTACAGAATCAGATTCATCCTCATCAAATGATGAGAGTGCATCTGAGTCTGAAGAGGATATTCATCAGTTGATAGATGAATATAGAGTTCTGTTGCAAGCTTATAAGAAGAGCAAGTCCCTAGCCAAAAGTCAGGCAAAGGAAATTGCTATTCTCAAAGCTGCTGCAACTAATTTTGAGAAGTTGTTTGATCAAAAGCTTAATGAGATAGCCAGATTGAAGCACATAACTGTGATTCAAATGGGAACTATATCATTTAAGAATGATCAAATCAAGAGTCTGGAGATTAATCTTCAGAAGGAGAAGGACTTAGTTGCTAGGTTTTCTAAACCAAAGTCTGTTTTACCCATAATTGATGAATTTATTCATCACAAAGGTAAAGCTGGACTGGGGTTTACTAGACTTGCAAGGACTGTTCAGTCCAAGTCCAAGTCCAAGGGCAAAGCCCGAACTCTCAACAAGTCTGCAGTAGATAAAACAGCAAAGACAGTACCTAAGCAAAGGTACAATAAGTTTGAGTATTGGTGTTGTGGCAAGGTAGGCCACTATGCAATGGACTGTTGGCACAATGCTAGTGCCAAAGTGAGTAGCAAACTGCCTGTTGGAAAACCAGCAGGTAGCCTTGTCAGGATACAAACTAACAAGTACCAAGGACCCGAGAATTCTTTGGGTTCTAAGGTTCATTAATCTGTTTTGCAGGTGAGTCCAAGTGGCCATGCCCCAATATGGTACTTGGACAATGGATGTTCCAGACATATGACTGGAACAAGGGAATTACTAAAGGACTACAAACCAATAAAGGATGGTCCAAAAGTCACCTTTGGTGGTTCTGAAAAAGGAATCATCAAAGGATTTGGTAACATTTCTAGTAACTTAGTTACCATTACTCAAGTGGCTTATGTTAAAGGTTTGAAACACAACCTAATTAGTATAAGTCAATTAAGTGATGTAGGATATGACATCTCATTTGTTAAGGATGGCTGTCATATCAAGAGGTCAAGTGATCAAGAGATCATTTTGACTGGCTATAGAAAAAGAAATGTCTACTGCGTAGACATTATGTGTGAGACCAATGGATCTCAAGTGTGTCTTGTAGCTGATGAGAAAGTCTCGCATTGTGTCAAATGGCACAAGAGGCTAGCCCATCTTAATTACAAGACAATTGACAAACTCTTTAGCAAAGAGCTAGTGAGGAATGGTCCTCAAGTTAAGTGTATTAAAGATGGTATTTGCTCAGCTTGTCAAAAGGGCAAGCAAACTAGATCCACCTTTAGAAGCATTGAAAACAAAGATGTTGTGAGGTGCTTATACCTCTTGCATATGGATCTCTTTGGTCCAATGCCAGTACACAGCTTAGGTAGGAAGGTCTATACCTTTGTAGTGGTAGATGACTACTCAAGGTTTTCCTGGGTGTTCTTCCTTAGACAGAAATCTGAAACACCCAATGTCTTCTATAGCTTTGTCAAACAGATTCAGAATGAACTAAATAGTACAGTGGTCAAAATAAGAAGTGACCATGGTACTGAGTTTCAGTCTGATAGCATGACAAAACTATGTGAAGAATTTGGGATATTTCAAGAGTTTTCTTCACCAAGAACACCTCAGCAAAATGGCATTGCTGAGAGGAAGAATAGAACCTTGATTGAGGCTGGTAGGACCCTATTAAGTGATACATCACTACCAGAATACTTCTGGGCTGAAGCAGTCAATAATGCATGCCATGTTATTAATAGGGCTACCATTACTAAAAGTCTCAACAAGACCCCCTATGAGGTTGTGAAAGGCAGGAAACCAAACCTATCCTACTTCAGGATCTTTGGTTGTAAGTGCTTCATACTTAACAATGGAAAGTCTTACTTGACTAAGTTTGCTGCCAAGTCCCAAGAGGGAATTTTTGTTGGGTACAACAACAATAGTAAGGCTTATAGAGTCTACAACTTGTCAACTCAAGTTGTAGAAGAAATTGTACATGTAGTATTTGATGAAACTAGACTTATTAACAATGAGTTGTCTAGTAGTGTATGCAGCCCCACAGGTTTAACAAAGAAGATGGACAAGCTCACTATAGAAGAAGAATCTACTGCAAGACAGCAAGTAGAAGACATTGGTTGTTGTCCAGGGGGAGTACTACATGTACCTAATACAGAAGATGTACAAGGAGTTCAGCAAGATGATGAAGTTGAAGAAGTTCAACCTGAAGTAAGGATGCCTCCAGCCAATATGCATCTTAGAGATCATCCAGCTGAGCAAATTATTGGTGATCCAAGACAAGGGGTACAAACAAGGAGCAGAAACCTGAATGCAGCAATCTACTCCAGCTTTCTATCCCAAGTTGAACATAAGAAGTTTGAAGAAGCCATCCTAGACCCTCATTGGATTGAGGCAATGCAAGAAGAGCTGAATCAGTTCAAGAGGTGCAAGGTCTGGGAGCTTGTTCCTAAACCTAAAGACCACAATATAATTGGAACCAAGTGGATCTATAGGAACAAGATGGATGAACAAGGAGTCATCATTAAGAACAAAGCAAGATTGGTTGCTAAAGGATATAGGCAGGAAGAAGGTATTGATTTTGATCAAACCTTTGCTCCAGTAGCCAGACTGGAAGCCATAAGAATGTTCCTAGCCTATGCAACCTTTCAAGGATTCAAAGTTTACCAAATGGATGTCAAGTCAGCATTTCTGAATGGTAATCTTAAAGAGGAAGTCTATGTGGAACAGCCATCAGGTTTTGTTGATTCAACTCTACCTAATCATGTCTATAGACTTAGGAAAGCTTTATATGGGTTAAAGCAAGCCCCTAGGGCTTGGTATGAAACCCTGTCTAGTTTCCTCATTGAGAATAAGTTCACAAGGGGGAAAATAGACAAGACTCTATTCCTTAGGGAATCTAGAGGCAAAGTAATACTAGTCCAAATATATGTAGATGACATTATATTTGGGTCTACTGAAAATAGCATTTGCAAAAAGTTTGCAAAACTAATGCAAGGTCAATTTGAGATGAGTAGTATGGGAGAGCTAAAGTTCTTCTTGGGTCTCCAAGTAAGACAGACTGAGAATGGTTTATCCATATGCCAGTCCAAGTTCACCCTAGAACTCATAAGGAAGTATGGTATGGATTCATCCAGTACCATGAAGACTCCTATGGGGTCAAGTATGTCTCTTAGCAAGGATGATGCAGGGAAGCCTGTAGATGAAACCTTGTATAGAGGGATAGTTGGCTCCCTATTATACTTGACTGCAAGTAGACCAGATATCATGTATGCTACATGTGTCTGTGCAAGGTATCAAGCCTGCCCTAAAGAGTCTCATTTGACAGCAGTCAAAAGAATATTGAGATATCTAAAGGGCACTCCTTATCTAGGCCTCTGGTACCCTAGGAATGGGGATTTTGAACTAACAGGTTATTCAGATGCAGACTTTGCAGGATGCAAAGAAGACAGAAAAAGCACTACTGGAACCTGTCAATTCCTAGGTGGAAGACTGATTTCTTGGAGTAGCAAAAAGCAAACAAGTATGGCTATCTCCACTACAGAATCAGAATATGTGGCTGCTGGAAGTAGCTGTGCTTAACTTCTGTGGATACAACATCAGCTTGAGGATTATGGATTTCAGGTAAGTAGAACTCCACTCTTCTGTGATTCTACTAGTGCTATATCAATTGCACATAACCCTGTTTCTCATAGTAGAACTAAACATATTGAGATAAAATATCATTTTCTTAAGGAGCATGTAGAGAAAGAAGATATTTTACTAGAATATGTTAAAACTGATAATCAAATAGCTGATATGTATACTAAGCCCCTAGAAGAAACTAAGTTCAATAGGTTTAAAATTGAACTAGGAATGATAAACTTAGAGTAAGTTTATAGAATTGGAAATGGCTCAGTAAAAAGGTGTCGACACACAGAGATCTCTGTGTCGACACAGAAAAGTGGTGTCGACACTTCAGGAAAAAGGTGTCGACACATCTAGGAAGTAGGTGTCGACACATCCAAAGTGGTGTCGACACTTAGTATTTACTCAGATTTATCTAAGTAAAGTCTCGACTATGTGTCGAGTTAAGTGGTGTCGACACATAAACAAGTGTCGACACATATAATCTGTTGACTAAACTTGTGTCGACACATATGTGTCGAGACATTATAAGTCAGTGTCGACACTTATCGACAGTGTCGACACAATTTAAGTTAGCTGCCGCCTTTTCATCTTCAAACATAGAAAGGTATAAATAGGATTTTGCCTTAGTCTGTCGACACGCTTTCAAAAGTTTCGAGACCAAAACTTGTGTGTCGACACCTCTCTTCTCTCCAGTCAAATTTTTCAAACCCTAATGGCGCCAAAGCTTAAGGAGAACGTCAACGAAGGCTACGAGCTGGTGCGCAATGCTTTTGATGATGCAGACCTGGAGATCAAGACTGTAGTAACCCTAGTTGCCGACTCAGGGTTAGAATATCTTGTTTCAGAGCCAAAAAAAATTTGGAAGAAGGAAGTCTTGGAATTCCTTAATGGAGCTAAGGTAGACGACACTGGATTGAAGATCAAGTCCAGGGTCCATGGTGAAAAGGTGAAGGTGTCACCAAAAAGTCTGAGAAAAGTCCTTCAGTTGCCAAGAACTAAGGAAGCAGAAGAGATTACAGCTTCCAGGACCAGAGATGCATTGGCATGGTGTGGTCTGTATTCTAAGATGAAGATTGGTTCAGTTTTCAATAAAAAGGAATGAACAGTCAGGGTAAATTCCTGTCAGAAATTGTAGGCAAAGTAATCCTAAGCAAACCTGGAGGGCATGATAGGGTATCTGCCCATATGTTTAATATCATGACAAGGATAATCTTCACTCTGAAAACTGACTGGTCTATAGTAATCTTTGAGAAGATAAAGGAAAGTCTGAAGAAGCCCAACTTGGGCAGGATCTTAAGTCTATACCTTGCTGGAAGTATTCCAGAGGTAATGAGTCAAGCAGCTGGAACAAAAATCAACTATATGAGAAAGATGGACATGAGGATCTTCTCCAGATGGGACAGGGTGTTGTCTAAGGAGATGCCAACCCCTGAGAAGATAACTTCTGAGAAAGTAACTCTACAAAAGAAGAAGAAGAAAGTTGCCCCAGTGGCTCAAGAGTCAACTAGCAGCTCTGGGAGTGAAGAGCAAGTAGTCTTCACACCTGATGAGGAAGACACTGGAACTGCTGTAAAGTCTCCAGCTCAACAGATAGATGCTGAAAGGCAGGGGGAGCTACCACCAACTAGCCCCTTACACCAAGATCAAATCCAGGGGGAGCCTCTAGTTGTAGAAGAACCAACTACACTAGAAAGTGAACAAGCAACCAACATCATCCTAGAGGTAATCACTAAGCTTAATGCTATAGATTTTCCTTTAGAGGATACTGATTTGTCTGATGTTTATCAGCAACCACAGACTGCTAGTCAAGTCCCAGATGTTGTCATGGAAGACACATCTGCTGCAGCTCAGATTGTATCTGATCCAGTGGTAGATGAGCCAAGAATTTCTCCAGCTCATTCTCCAAAAGAATTTACAATGGAAGATTTATTTCTAAATCTGGATCAACAAGCCTTTGACAAGGATAATGCTGTTGCTGAAGAGGAGAATGCTCCAGTTGAGGGGGAGCAAGTGCCCATTGTTAAAGAACCTGCAAGGCATGAGCCTGAGAAACAACCAGCTGTTGAGGAGCTACCTAAGGAGAGGGTAGAGATTGCCAGCTCATCTGCTTCTGAAGATGAGGAGACTTCAAGGGCTAAGAAAAGAAAATTTCAAGTATTTAGAAGAAGGAGCCAAAGTTATAAGAAGGCTCTCCAAACTGTTACTCCACAGCTTATATCACAGCCAGCTCCAACTGTTGATTATAGTGCACTGATGGTTGCAATGCAAATTAAACTGGATGAGCACAGGCAGGCTATTGAGAAGTATGTTGATGAAGGGCAAAAATCATTACAGTTTGATCTAGCCCAGGATATAAAGTCAATAAGATTTGAAATGAATCTTAATAAGAAGGAGATGACGGACTGCTTCCACAAGGGTGGGAATGCAGTAGTCTATCTTGCAACTCATCAAGAAAAAATAAAGGCTCAAGTAGATGACATAGCACAGAAGCAGGGGTATGTTCTAGAGAACCAAATTAGAATGAATGACAATTTGACACAATCTCACAATGCTATAGTCACAGAGTTGAAGAATCTAGCTGCAGGGCAGACTCCAGCTACAATTAAAGCAGAATTTGACAAAGTATTTCACGAACAAATCACTGCTGTTAAGACTGCCATCCAAGACTCACAGAAGATTATAACTGACAAACTCCAAAGGTTAAAACCTTTCTTTAAAGATGGAGTTAATTACTTGGATAACCAGGTTAGATTTCAAAACGATGATGTCAGAGATCACATTGAAAGAGAAGTCATAAAGGGGGAGAGAGTGTTAGTCAAGGCCAGCTCTGATCATGCTAAGTGGATATCTAATTCTATCAGAGCAACTCTTGGATATCCTCCTCTTTGTGATGATGATAATGTTGCTGAATCTGGAATTCATCCTGCATATCTAGGAGGGGAGCAACCTGAAGTGGCTCAAGTCATCTACCCTCCTCCAGATTTTGATATGGTTCATGCTGACATTCAATCCATGTATAGCCCACCTGGGGGTAAGGATAATGTCATTATTGAGAAAGTTGTTCAGCCAATATCTGAAGCTATGCAAGAAGCACTACAGAAAGAAGAAGAGACTAGATTGTCTAAGAAGAGGTTCAGGGAGCAAGCTGAACAAAGACCTGACTTTGAGCAGTGAGCCCCACCTCTAGGAACATTATTTTGACTGCATGGAAAGCTGCAAAAGATAACATCCATGACAGGAACAAGTGGTTTTCTGAGGCTGAATGGAGAAAACATGAGACAAAGCAGGAGGCTATAGTCCAATATAGAAGAAAGGCCAAGATGGGAAAGCTACCTCCTACTGCCCAGGAGCCTAGCAAGTACTTTCCCAAGCCTTATCATTATTTTGAAAGACAAAAGATTAAGGCTGAGGAACTTAAGAAGAAAGATCTGAAAGGCAAGAAGCCTGCTGATGATGATATTGCTGTTCAAGCCAAAATACAAGCTGGCAAAGGAATAGTGATCAAGGAGCCTGAACAGAAATAGAATTAGAATTTTCTTAAAAGTTTACTATGTAATCTGTTTGATGTAAAACATTCTGTAAACTTTTGAAAAATGAATATGACAGATATTAGAACAATGTGTTATATGTTAAATCTATTTCATATTTGTTCTGTGATGATGTCTATGTATACATGTTTGATTGATACATGTTTATGATTGCCCTGCTATATATAATCCTGCTTTACATCATTTTGTAATTTTATTATGAATGGTGTATATCATTGACTAAGGGTTATGACTTCTCCAAATAGGGGGAGATTGTTGGGTACATTGGTCTAAATGTACCTGATTTGAAGAAGCCTCACCCAACTCAATGATATACATCAAAATGTATTTGATGTATTTTGAGTTTACATGTGCAGGTTAAGTATTTGCAGGAAAGAAGAAAAAGTTTCTAAGTCCATGTGTCGACACCCAGAGGGAAAGTGTCGACACTTAAGAAGACTTGTGTCGACACCCAGGCAAGCAGTGTCGACACTTGGAGCCATTGTGTTGACACCAGGGATGCTGAGTCGACACCAGACAGAAAGTGTCGACACAAGGAGCTGTGTCGACACTCAATGAAGAAGAGTGCAGTGAAGTAGTGTCGACACATAGCAGTTGTGTCGACACCCAGTGAAACTGTGTCTACACCAGAAAGTGTCGACACATGGAGGCTGTGTCGACACTCAGCAAAAGTCAGCAGAAACTAAGTACAAGTGTCGACACCCAGAACAATGTGTCGACACTCAGCAGAAGAGTCAACACTTGAAGGAAGTGTCGACACAAGAAAGAATGTGTCGACACTCAGCTGAAGACTCAACACTTGAAGAAAGTGTCGACACAAGGAGCTGTGTCGACACTTAACAAAGTTCAGAAATTTCTAAGTACAAGTGTCGACACTAAGGAGATGTGTCGACACTCAGCCAGAGTCTCAAAAGAAGAAGAATGTGTCGACACCCAGAGCAATGTGTCGACACTCAACAAGTATCAACACTGAAGATGTGTCGACACCAAGAAGCAGTGTCGACACTTAACAGATTCAACACATGAAGATGTGTCGACACAAAGGTGTTGTGTCGACACTTAGAAGAGTTCAGCAAAATTCTGAAGTACAAGTACTTGTGTCGACACTCAATTTCAGTGTCGACACATGAAGAAGAAACAGTGTCGAGATATAAAATCTACAACACAAAGAGTTGTGTCGACACCTTGTAGACTAGTGTCGACACTTAGACAACTTGTGTCAACATTTGGTCTATAAGTGTCGACACTTATAGACAGATAGTCTCGACACTTCTAGACAGTTACAGAATTTTCAAGAACTGACTGGATGACTTGACAGCTGCCATTCCAGCCGGTCTACAACACTTGTCAGAGTTGTCAGAATTCAGTTATGGACCGGACCAGCCGGTTACCATGAAGAAGGCCTATAAATAGGCTTATACAGTCTACAGAAACTGTTGTTGAAGAGATTGATTGAACACAAGTCCAAGTTCAGATTAAAAGAAGATCTAGCTATCAAGTGAAGATCTAAGAAGTTGGAGAGAGAGAGCTCCATCCAAGAAATCAGCCGCTGGAACCAGGCTGAGAAGAAGGGTTCAGATTCACTCTGAATCTTAAGTAGCAGAGATCAAGGATCAACTGCAGAAGGAGTCAATCTTATTGAGTTCTACTTTCAAGAAGCTTTGAAGAAAGCTAAGTCAGATTGATTTCAGCTGAGTTCTTCCAAGAACTCATCAAGAAACTCACAACTCTTCTCTCTCTTTTCTCTGAGTTGTTGAGTCACAATTTTGTATTCATTTTATCTTGTAGGATCCTTTGGATCTGAGTCTTGTAAGCCTATAATTATAAAGGCTGAGTGTAGGGCTTGAGAGCCTGAGTGTAGGAGATTGAAATCTCTGAGTGTAGGCCTTGGTGGCTGAGTGTAGGCCTTGGTGGCTGAGTGTAGGCCTTTGTGGCTGAGTGTAGGCTTTGTGAAGAAGCTGAGTTGTAGGGCCTTGGGCCTGAGGTGTAGGAACCTGTTTTGGGTTCTGAGATAGTGGAGAAGTTGTGCCGAATCTAGTACACTGCTAGATAGGCGAAGGGGGAAAGTGGATGTACCCAAACCTTGGGGAACCACTATAAAACTGAGTGTCTTCTGTGTGCTGTGATAAACTGTGATTGCTGTGTGATTGCTGTGATAAAGTAGCTAAAAATCTGTGTTAGAAACTGTTTGCTGCCATAAAAAGTTAAAAAGATTCAAGTCACCTATTCACCCCCCCTCTAGGTGTTTAGGTACAATATCTTTCAGATCTATTTGGTCATATGCCAGTTCATAGTCTAGGTAGGAAGGTCTACACATTTGTGGTGGTAGATGACTATTCTAGATATTCCTGGGTGTTCTTTCTAAGACAAAAATCTGAAACCCCAAGTGTCTTATATAGTTTTGTTAAACAAATTCAGAATGAGTTGAACAGTACAGTGGTCAAAATCAGAAGTGACCATGCCACTGAATTTCAGTCTGAAAGTATGACAAAACTGTGTGAAGAATTGGGATTTTTCAAGAATTTTCTTCACCTAGAACACCACAGCAAAATGGTATTGCTGAAAGGAAGAATAGAACACTGATTGAGGCTGGTAAAACTCTATTGAGTGACACTTCTCTCCCAGAATATTTCTGGGCTGAGGCAGTAAACACTACATGGCATGTGATCAATAGGGCTACTATCACCAAGAGCCACAAAAAGACTCCCTATGAGATTGTGAAGGGCAGAAAACTAAACTTATCTTATTTTAGGATCTTTGGTTGCAAGTGCTATATACTTAACAATGGCAAGTCTTATCTAACCAAGTTTGCTGCCAAATCCCAAGATGGGATATTTGTTGGGTACAGCAACAATAGTAAGGCTTATAGGCTCTACAACTTGGTTACTCAAGTTGTAGAAGAGTCTATACATGTAGTCTTTGATGAAACAAGACTGATTAACTGTGAGTTGCCAAGTAGTGCTTGTAGTTCTACAGGTATAAATGAGAAAATGGACAAGCTTACCATTACAGAAGATTCTACTGCAAATCAGGAAGTGGAAAATGGTGGCTACTGTCCAGGGGGAGTACAAGACTCTCAAGATGCTGAAGAAAACCAAGAGGTGCAGCTTAATGAAGTGGCTGGAGGTGTTCAACCTGAAGATAGACTACCTCCAGTTAATAGACACTTAAAGGATCATCCAGCAAATCAGATAATTGGTGATCCAAGACAAGGAGTGCAAATAAGAAGCAGGAATCTGAGCACAGTTCTTTGCTCCAGCTTCCTATCACAAGTGGAACCAAAGAAATTTGAAGAAGCTGTTCTAGACCCACATTGGATTGATGCCATGCAAGAAGATCTGAATCAGTTCAGGAGATGCAAGGTCTGTAAGTTAGTTCCTAAACCAAAAGACCACAACATCATTGGAATAAAGTGGATCTTTAGGAACAAATTGGATGAGAATGGGATCATTGTGAAGAATAAAGCAAGACTTGTTGCAAAAGGATATAGGCAGGAAGAAGGTATTGACTTTGATCAAACCTTTGCCCCAGTAGCAAGACTAGAAGCAATTAGGATGTTCCTTGCTTATGCAACATATCAAGGCTTTAAGGTATTTCAAATGGATGTAAAGTCAAGCATTCCTAAATGGAAATCTAAAGGAAGAAGTCTATGTAGAGCAACCCTCAGGTTTTACTGATTCTCTCAAACCTGATTATGTTTATAGACTTAGGAAAGCATTGTATGGGTTGAAACAAGCCCCAAGGGCTTGGTATGAAACCCCATCTAGTTTCCTCATTGAGAACAAATTCTCGAGGGGGAAAATAGACAAGACTCTATTCCTTAGGGAATCTAAAGGAAAGATAATCCTAGTCCAAATATATGTTGATGACATAATATTTGGGTCTACTGAAAGTAATCTTTGCAGAAAGTTTGCAAAACTTATGCAAGGAAAATTTGAAATCAGCAGTATGGGAGAACTTAAGTTTTTCTTGGGTCTCCAAGTAAGACACACTAAAGATGGTTTGTCCATAACTCAGTCCAAGTTCACCCTGGAATTAATAAAGAAGTATGGTATGGAATCATCCACTACCATGAGAACTCCTATGGGGTCAAGTGTGTCTCTTAGCAAAGATGATGCAGGGAAACCTGTAGATGAAACTTTGTATAGAGGGATAGTTGGCTCCCTCCTATATCTGACTGCTAGTAGACCAGATATCATGTATGCTACATGTGTCTGTGCTAGGTACCAATCCTGCCCCAAAGAATCTCATCTGACTGTAGTAAAAAGGATTTTGAGATATTTTAAGGGCATACCTAATCTAGGCCTTTGGTACCCTAGGAATGGAGATTTTCTACTGATAGGCTATTCAGATGCAGATTTTGCAGGTTGCAAGAAAGATAGAAAAAGTACTACAGACACCTGTCAATTTCTAGGAGGAAGACTACTGTCTTGGAGCAGTAAGAAGCAGAACAGTGTGGCAATCTCCATAGCTGAGTCAGAATATGTTACTGCAGGAAGCTGCTGTGCATAACTTTTGTGGATTCAGCACCAGCTAGAAGACTGTTGGAACACCCTATTACTAATTTGGGTCACGATCACTATGTCTCTAGGAATCTTTGCTTGACCTCCTGTATAGCTTAATAGTTCAATTTGAATTGAGTCTAAGGGTTAGAAGTCTAGGTTTGGAAGCTGCCCTGAAGACCAAGATTTTGTGTTTGGAGACTAAGTCTGATCGTCGAGCTCAGCACGACGATTCGTCGAACTCCGATCGACGATCGTCTAGCTCAACTTCGACAAGATCGTCGAACTGCATTCGACGATCGCTGAGCTCAACATCACTATATCGTCGAACTCCATTCGACGATCGGTGAGCTCAGGTCGACGATTTTGACTCTGCTTTGGAACTTTATCTCTGAGCTCAGTTCGACGATCTTTGAGCTCAGATCGACAATATTATGCTGCTGAATATTTCCAGATCGCTGAGCTCAGCTCGACGATAGCAGAGCTCAGTACGACGATTTCAGATAACTTCCAGGATGCTTCTGAATTCAAATTCAAATCAGTTAAGGAGTTATTCTGCAATTAATTCAGAGATTTCCTAGCCGTTTTCATTCAATTCTGGACCAAGTTTCAAGGGATTTTTCAAGGAATAATTCTGTGGACTTTCCTCCAGAAGAGATTGTGCAATTAAGGATGCAATTAATGCAGGCCAACGGCTATACTTGACAGAGAATATTATTCTATTCTATACCAGAGAATAAAAGACAGGATTTTTGAATCTCTCAAGAGAACACACACAAAATAGAGAGAGAATACAGATTACAGAGATACATTCAAAAATCTTCTGTCACAAAGAATTCTGAAGAACACTCATCCAAGGAGATCAAGCTTTCTAAAAATCTTCAGATCTCTGTAGTTTTCAAAGTGTTCAAGGCCAACATATTTCCAGACTCCAGACATTCAACATTTCAGCTATTGCTGAAATCATCTATTGCTGGAGTTCAACCTTTGAAGGCCTATCACCCTCAGCAAAGCTTTTCTTCCTGAAGATCTCAAGGATTCAGGGGGAGCTTTGACATCAACAATCCACATAGTCTTCTCAGTTGTTTGAGAAAGAGAAGACTTCCATCACTCTCTCACCCCCTCTCTGTAAAGGGTTTCTCAAACTCCCTTCAAAAGTCTGAGCTTGGTTTTTGAGCACCTTGCCAAAAGCTCATTGGTGGCAAGACACCTGATCAAAAAATCTACTTTGGTTTTTGAGCACCTTATCAAAAGCTCATTGGTGCCCAGGACACCTGATCAACTCATCCTGCAGTGGATTCCTACCTAGGGTGGTAGAAGAGTGGATGTACCCAAGTTTGGGGAACCACTATATTTCCTTGTGTCTTCTGGTTTTGCTTGTGTTTATGTTTGTTTCTGGCCTTGATTTTTCTGTGCTTAGTTTTTGTTTAACTTATGTGCTGTGATTAGATTTATTATTGCTTCCCTGCTCACACATATTACAACAATAGTTGTAAAAGTTTTTAAAGCACCATATACTCTATTCACCCCCCTCTAGAGTATATCAGATCTAGCTGCACTTTCAAAGACTATGGTATTCAAGTAAGTAGAACACCTTTGCTTTGTGATTCTACAAGTGCAATTTCTATTGCTAATAATCCTGTTTCACATAGTAGGACTAAGCACATAGAAATTAGATAACATTTTCTTAGAGAACATGTAGAGAAAGAGGACATCTCACTAGAATATGTTAAAACAGATTATCAAATTGCTGATATGTTTACTAAGCCTCTAGATGAAACTAAATTCAATAAGTTTAAAATTGAATTAGGAATGTTGAACTTAAAATAGTTTAATAAAATTGGCTAAGTAAAATGGTGTCGACAAAAGGAGTTGTCTGTGTCGACACATAGAAGTGGTGTCGACATTTCAGAGAAATGATGTTGACACATATAGAAAGTCTGTGTCGACACTTCAGAGAAGTAGTGTCGACACATCCAGAAATGGTGTCGACACTTAGGTTCAACACAGATTTCGTCGAGTGGAGAATCGACTAATCGTCGCGCGTAGATGTATAAGTGTTGACACCTAAATTCTGTCGACTATATTAGTGTCGACACATAGTAGTCAACACCGTTGTCGAGACTTAAGTAGTCTGTGTTAACACTGTTCAACAGTGTCGACACATTAAGAGGATTATAACGTGCCTTTTCACCTTCATTTTTAGAAATGTATAAATAGGTCCTCAACATTGTCTGTCGACACGCTCTCCATAGTTTTGAGACCAAACCTTTGTGTCGACATCTCTCTCATCTAAATTCAAGATTTCTCTAAACCCTAATGACGCCCAAGCTTGAAGAGAACCTCAATGAAGGATATGAGCTAGTACGCAATGCATTTGACCATGCGGAACCCGAAATTAAGGAGGTTGTAACCCTAATTGCAGAGAATGGGTTGGAAGTTCTAGTTTCAGAACCAACCAAGATTTGGAAGAAGGAAGTACTAGAATTCTTTGGTGCAGCTATTCTAGATCAGGCTGGACTCAAAATTTGATCCACAGTCCATGGAGTAAAAGTAAAACTCACCCATAAGAGTTTAAGAAAAATTCTTCACCTGCCTAGAACACAAGAGGAAGAAGATGTACCTGCATCAAAGCTAAGGGAAGCACTTCAATGGTGTGGACTGAATTCCACCATGAATATTGGCTCAGTATTTAATATGAAAGGCATGAATATGCAAGGAAAGTTCTTGTCTGAAGTGGTAGTAAAGGTGATTCTGTGCAGGCCAGGTGGGCATGATAGGATATCAGCTCATATGTTCAGCTTAATGACAAGGATCATCTTTAAACTAAAAATTAATTGGTCAGCAGTTATTTTTGAGAAGATTACAGAAAGCATTAAGAAGCCCAATCTGGGTAGAATTATGAGTCTGTACTTAGCTGGAACTATTCCAGAAGTAATGGAACAAGCAGCTGGTTCTAAGATTAATCATATGAGGAGGATGGACATTAGGATTATCTCAAGATGGGATAGGGTCCTAACTAAGGACATGCATGAAGAGGAAAGGCAAGAGGTTGCTGAGAAATCTACAGCACAAGAAGTTCCTGCACAAGACCCTGCAGATGAAGCACAAGTGCAGGGGGAGCAACCATCTGCTAGCCTCATTCACCTGGATCCACTCCAGGGGGAGCCTCACCATGAGGAAGTACTAACTCACTTGGACAGTGAAATGATAACACAAACCATACTTGAGGTAATACATGAAGTAAATTAAACAAATTTCAATAATGAAGATGAAAAGCTAACTGAATATTTGATTGATATTGACCAGCCAACACAACTAAACAATCAAGCATAAGATGTTATCTTGGAAGATACATCTGTTGCTACTGATGCTACAGAGAACACAGTGCCTCAAGTTCCTACTCAACAAGAGTATACCTTAGAAGAGCTGTTTCCTGATATTGAGGGGGAGCATGCTGGTTTTG
Organism: Platanthera guangdongensis; assembly: GCA_039583875.1. NCBI lineage: Eukaryota > Viridiplantae > Streptophyta > Magnoliopsida > Asparagales > Orchidaceae > Platanthera > Platanthera guangdongensis. Next base: position 129,143,380 of record CM077147.1, on the reverse strand, counting down.
AGGGGGAGAAAACTGCTTTTGAGGGGGAGCAAGTAGAAACTCATGGGGAGACTGCAAGAAATGAGGAGGAGAAAATTAGAACTGAAACTGAGGAGCAAAGGACTCAGGGGGAGCTACCTAAGACTGCACAGGACTTGCCTCCTAGTCCTAAAGATAGAGTAGATATAGCCAGTACCTCTGATTCAGAGGATGCAGCTGAGGTTCAGGCCAAGAAAAGGAAGCTCATGTTCTTCAAAAGAAGAAGTCAAAGCTACAAGCAGGCACTACAAACTGTTGCTCCACAGCCTGCCCCAACAATTGATTACAGTTCATTGTTAATATCTTTACAAGTGAAGTTGGATGAGCAAAGAATTGCCATGGAGAAGTATATGGATGAGACTCACAAAGATCTTCAATTCTCCTTGGCTCAGTATATCAAATCTATAAGATTTGAGGTGATGAAAATAAGAAGGAAATTACTGATTGTTTCCCCAAAGGGGTAATACAGTGGTTTTCCTAGCTACCCATCAAGAAAAGATAAAGACACAAATTGATGATATAGCTCTAAAGCAAGGCTATGTATTAGAAACTCAGATTAGAGTGAATGATAATCTGACTGCATACCATAATGCAATTGTTACTAAAATGAAGAATATTGCAACTGCCCCAACTGAGGATAAGACTAATGCCAAGGTAGAGTTTGATAAGCAATTACAAGAAGGAATAACTGATGTTCAAACAGCTATCAAGGATTCCCAAAAGACTATTTCTGCACAGCTCCTAAAGTTAAAGTTTTTTATAAGGATGGTGTAAATTTTCTGGATGAACAAATCCAATTTCAGAAGGATGACCTTAGGGATCATGTGGCCAGAGAAGTCATAAAGGGGGAGAGAGTACTAGTCAAAGCTGGATCTGATCATGCTAAATGGATTTCCAATAGAATCAGAGCCACACTTGTATATCCACCCCTGTGTGATGATGACAATGTGGCTGAATCTGGTATAAACCCTGCTGTTTTTGGAGGTGAGCAAGCCGAAGTTGCTCATGTAATCTATCCTCCATCAGATTTTGAGATGATCCATCATGAAGTACAGTCTATGTATAGTCCTCCTGAAGGTAATAAAAATATTATCCTTGAGAAAGTAGATAAGCCTGTGCCAGAGGCAGTTTTGAAGGAGCAAGAGGCTCTTTTGTCCAAGAAGAGATTCAGAGAACAGGCAGAGTTAAAGCCAGATTTCGAGCAGTGGAGTGCAACATCTAGGAATATCATCATGACTGCTTGGAAAGCTGTGAAGGACAATACCCTAGATAGGGGTAAATGGTACTCTGCACAAGAATGACAAAAGCATGAGGCTAGACAAGAAGCCATAGTTTAGTACAGAAGAAAGGCAAAACTTGGGAAGCTACCTCCTAATGCACAGGAGCCTAGCAAATATTTCCCTAAGCCCTTTCATTATTTTGAAAGACAAAAAATAAGGGCTGAAGAACTGAAGAAGAAAGATCTAAAAGGCAAGAAGCCAGCTGATGACACTGATGTTCCTGTACAAGCTAAAGTCCAATCAGGCAAAGGAATTGTCATCAAGGAGCCAGAGCAGCCTTAGATTAGTTTTACTAGATTTTATAACTTTGTAATCTTTTGTGTTAAAATCTATGTAAACTTTTGTTAAAGAAAGTATTGAAAGTTGAAACAAAATTATAATGAATGCTCATTATGTTAGCATACTTATTATGTGATGAAATATCTTTTATGTTTTGTTTTAAGCATTTACCCTGTCATATAATGTTGTTATACATCATAATGTGTATTTGTTATGAATGGTGTATATCATTGACTAAGGGTTATGACTTCTCCAAATAGGGGGAGATTGTTGGGTACATCTGAAAATGTGTAGCAGATTTGAAGAAGCCTCACCCTACTGAATGATATGCATCAAGGTGTATTTGATGTGTTTTGAGTTTATATGTGCAGGTTAAGTAAATGCAGGAATGCAGAAAAGTTTCTAAGTCCATATGTCGACACCTAGAGAAGCAGTGTCGACACCTATGATGGCTTGTGTCGACACTGGAGAAAAGCTGTGTCGACACTTGGAGTTAGTTGTGTCGACACCAGGAAAGGCTTTGTCGACACCAGAAGAAATTGTGTCGACACCAGGAGGCAGTGTCGACACACAGAGAACCATTGTCGACATCAACTGTGTCGACATCAAAAGTCAGTGTCGACACACATGAATACTTAGTAGACATCAATTGTGTCGACACCAAAAGGCAGTGTCGACACATTGAAGACTTGGTCAACATACTGCAGAATTTCAACAATGTTAAAGAAAAGAAGTAATTGTGTCGGCACACAGAGGCAGTGTCGACACACAAAAGACTTTGTCGACATCAACTGTGTCGACACACAGGACTTGTGTCAACACACACACAGCAAAGTTTCAACTATGTTAAAGAAGTAGTATTTGTGTCGACACACAGAAACAGTGTCGACACATTCAACAGAAGGGTGTGTCGAGAAGTATTAACAACAACAAAGGAAATGTGTCGACACCACCAAGGCTTGTGTCGACACTTAGTCCACTTATGTCGACACTTAGTCTACTTGTGTCGACACATAATGAAGTTCAGTCTCAACACTTTCAGACAGAGATAGTATTTCAAGAAGTGATTGGATGACTTAACAGCTGCCATTCTTAACCAGTCTACTGTAACTGTCAAAGCTGTCAGAAGTTTGTTAAAACCGGATCAGCCGGTTACCATGGAGGAAGACTATATAATGGTTTTCTCCTTCAACAGAAAGTGATGATTACAATTAAGATTGAAGATCTACACAGATATCTATCAACACAAAAAGAAGAAGACCTTCGACAGAAGATCTAAGAAGTTGGAGATAGAGAGCTCCTTCTAAGAAGAGCAGTTGCTGAACCAGGCTGCCAAGAAAGATTCAGATTGTGATCTGAATCTCAAGTCAGAAGCTGATTGAAGATCAACATCTCAACAGTTCAACCCTACTGAGTTCAGATTCAAGAAGCTTTGAAGAAAGCTAAGAGAAGTTATGCTCTGCCATCAAGTACTTCCAAGAACTGATCAAGAAGCCATTCATCACTTCTCTCTCTATCTGGGTGGTGGCAATTTACTTTGTTAAATCAAATTTTTGTAGGATCTTTATAGATCTGAGATTATAAGCCTGTTTTATAAAGGCTGAGTGTAGGAGAGTAAATTCTCTGAGTGGTAGGTGTTGTTGAAGGCTGAGGTAGGGCTGTGAGCCTGAGTTGTAGGAGACTGTGATCTCTGAGTGTAGGCCTTATTGAAGGCTGAGGTAGGGTAGATTGCCTGAGTTGTAGGAGCCTTGTTTGGGGTTCTGAGTTGTAAGATCTGAGGATCTGAGGTGAAGTACAGAAGTTAGGCCGAATCTAGTACACTGCTAGATAGGCGAAGGGGGAAAGTGGATGTACCCAGACCTTGGGGAACCACTATAAAAACTGTGTGCACTCTGTGATTGATTGTTTCTGTGATTGATGTGATGTGTTAGCAGTAGAATTTTCAGTTTATTATTAGTTAACTGAACAGCTTGTCTGCCTTAAAAGAAAAACAGGAATTACACCTATTCACCCCCCCTCTAGGTGGTTAGGCACTAATTTTTTCAAGGTTCAACCTGAGAGAGAAAACAGACATGCATCAAATCTTGGGTGAGTTGATGTCTTGTCTGTACACCTACTGATATGTCTCCAATCACTTGAGATCTGGGGTGATCCCTAAGTGTGACAAAATCAGTGGGTGGAGTTGGTTGTGCAACAGTATTTGGAATTAATTCCCCTGTGGAATTGTATTTGCTGTTGGTATAGATTCATTTTCTTCAGCTTCTTCTTCACTTTCTTCAATGGCATGTCGAGAGGGATGAGTTGGAACCTCTCGGGTGAGCTTTAGTCCATCTAAGGTCTCACACAAGTGGGGTACCTGCAAGTTGCTATTGGCAGAAACTTTTTTCTCCTTGCAATATATGTTAGTCTCATCAAATGAAATATGAATGGACTCTTCAATTTTTAATGTTGATTTATTAAAAACCCTATAGGCCTTGCTTACTTGGGAATATCCTAGAAAAATTCCCTCTTCAGCCTTAGCCTCAAACTTTCTAATGTATTTTTTGTTGTTGTTATGAATGTAACATAAGCATCCAAATACTTTGAAGTAGTTGATTTTAGGTTTCTTCCCTTTGAGAAATTCATAGGGAGTCATGTTCTTTAGTTTGTGAATTAGGCTCCTGTTCAGGACATAATTTGCTATGCTTACAACCTCTGCCCAAAAGATTAGGGGCATGTAAGCATCTGCAAGTAATTTACCTGCAGCTTCAATGAGTGTCATATTTTTCCTTTCAGCTACCCCATTTTGTTGGGGAGTTCTGGAGCTGAGAAGCAATGCCTGATACCTTCCTTCTCATAAAACTCTTGCATAAGAAGAGACTCAAACTCTGTGCCATGATCACTTCTGATCAATGCAATATGAGTAGAGAACTCAATCTGTATGGTCCTGAGAAAATCTGTAAGAACCTTGAAGGTATCTGACTTAGATCTAAGAAAGAATACCCAACTGAACCTGGAGAAGTCATCCACTATAACCAAAGTGTAGGATTTCCCTCCTAGGCTTTGTATAGTAATGAGTCCAAAGAGGTCCAAATGTAGCAAGTATAAAATCCTAGGTGAATCACTCTTATTAACAGATTTAAAACTAGATTTAGTTTGTTTGCCTAATTGACAAGCCCTATAGAGACCTTCCTTCTTGTAGGGACCAGAAGGTAGACCTCTAACAAGGTTATGTTTAGATACCTAGCAATGTTTTTCAGATTTACATGACCTAGTCTTTTGTGTCATAAGTCATTCTGATTACTAGTTAAATTAAGTAAACAGATATCAGTTTTGGCAGAAAGAAAATTTACTAGGTATATGTTGCCTTGTCTATTTCCAATTAAAACTATTTGGTTGTTTTTATCAATAATAGAACAAGTGGATGGGTTAAAGTAAACCTGATAACCATCATTACATAACTGACTTATGGAGATAAGGTTATGCTTGAGTCCACTTACATATGTCACCTTTTTGAATGTGACAGCTCCTATTCTTACTTCTCCAAATCCTTCTGACTGACGACATTTGGAGTCACCAAAGATAACCTTTGGCCCCAGCTTGGACTTGTAGTTGGATAAGATGTCCTTGCTATCAGTCATATGTTTGGAACGGCCACTATCCAGGTACCAAGTTTGATTTACCCCTGGACAGCTCTTCACCTACAATAGAAGACAGTTAATGGTTTTTGACCCAGGTTACTTTGGGTCCTTTGTATTGCTTATAAGAGAAGCTGGAAATAACAGAGAATTCAGGTTGGGACTTGTATCCTAGGGGATGATATCTCCTAGGTGGTATGATCCAGTCAGCTAGTGTATTAAATGGTTTCTTATAAATATTTAAGTTGTGTTGGAATTATAGTTTTGATTAAGTCTTCCTGGGTTCGACGAATTTCTATAAGTTCGTCGACCAGAGTTTGACGAATTGGGTTGAAATCGTCAATCTCTGCCCAGAGAATGAACATGTTCATTCTCTGTGCCCCACGTTCGTCGACCTCTGCTCGAAGAACCATACAGAGTTTGTCGATCTTAGTTAGATGAATAATTGTAACTATAGTTTGCATTCAGAGTTCGTCAATCTAGATTCGACGAATTTGCCCAATTTCGTCGATCTGAGTTCGACGAAAATTGCTGAACCTTATTTTTATTAGGTGTTTTCTGGTTTTTGGTTTTCTGTCCTACTGTCTTAGGGATCTTTTCTACTGTTTGTTTGTCATTTACTGTTTCTATCCCTTTAGCAGATACAAATTTTATTGGGGTTGATAAAATGTTCTTCCTGAGAATGGGGGGCAAACCTGATGGAGCACCCAAGCCTTGCTTGCCATTAAGTCTGACATTAACAGTACTTGTGATATCCATCAGCTTGAGGCATCTCCCATTGAGAGTTTCCTCAAGTTGTTTGGCCTCACAAAGCTCAGTTTTTAGTGAAATTATTTTTTTCATTTACTAAGGTTAATTCATATTTTAACCTAATGTTTTCAAATTGAACATCCTCTAAGTTTCCTAATTTTTCCCTAAGAATTTTAATTTATTTTTCAGAATTAATCAAATCTATGCACATTAACTTGAAATCAGATTTAAATGTTTCAGAGCTGTAGTCAAAGGAGGATAATACCTGATCTGCCTCTGATTCAAACACTCCTTCATCTTCAGACTCTTCTTCTTCTGAGTGACTTCTAAAGGCATCAATTACCATGAGGCAAACCTCCTTTGCTCTTGCTTCTTCCTCATCTTCACTGGAGCTTGAATATGTTGACTCATCTTCTGTCTCACTCCAGGTCTCAGCCACAAAGCCCTTTTCCTTCTTCTTGTGCTTGCTGGAAGAGGGTTTGTTGGTGTGCTATCTTCTGGTTTCCTTATCTCTTCTCTTCTCTTTCTTCTGGTTCTCTGGACACTCAGAGAGGAAGTGCCCAGGCTTCCTGCATCCATAACACACAATTTCTTTGGTTGGTATGTTGTCATATTTTGGCTTGTCATCTTTCCTTGATGACTTTCTCCTGAAATCCTTTCTGGACATCTTGTAGAATCGTTTAGCAAAGAGACTCATGAGCTCTTCATTTGATGTTGTAGTGTATGTCTCTTTAGTGGCTTTGAAGGCAATACTTTGTTCTCTTCTGGCTGCTGGAGGTGTTATTTGTTCAGCTTCCTCCCTGGTCTTTATCAGCCGTTCATATGACTTCAGTTTGCCTAATAGAGATTCAGTTGAAATCTCATTCAGGCATCTGGCCTCCTTGATGGGCCAGATTCTTGTATCCCATGAGCTTGGGAAGCACATCAGGATCTTGTCATTCACTTCAGTAAGAGTGATGTTCTTATCCAAGGTTTTTAGCTCATTGATAATTGAGCTTAACCTATTGTACATATCAGAAACTGTCTCAGCTTCTTCCTTCTTAAAGTTCTCATATAGAGATATGAGATTTGATCTCCTATCATTTCTCTCATCTACTGATCCATCCACCATTTGGTTTAGGTAATCCCAAATGGCTTTTGCTGAGGTACACTCAACAACCTTCTAGAAGATATCATCTGACATTGTTTGTGCCAGGATATTCATAGCTTTGGCATCTGTAATTTTTGCCTTTCTTTGAGTTTCAGTCCACTCAGGTGGTGGAACTGTTGTTGAACTTGTAGGTGTTGTAGAGGTGGATGCTTGTGGGGGACCTGTCAAGATTGAATTGTAGATGTCTTCATCAATAGAATTCATGTACAGCCTAATTCTTCCCTTCCGGATGGCAAACCTATTAAGGTTGCACACTGGAGGTCTGGTGCTTGCATAGTCCTTGTTCAATGCCATGATGTGTGTATAAAACTATTAAAAATGAAAGGAAATAAGATAGATCTAACTTAGGATCTTTTGGTTCAAGATTTAACTTGTACAACCAGAGGAACCTACTTTGATACCAATTGAAAGTGATGGGTTATATATAATATAGTCTAGAGGGGGGGGGGGTGAATAGAGTATTTATAGGTACTTATAAAATTATTACAGCCTTTGTTGTAATTAAAAAGTGCAGAATTAAACTAAAGTAAATAAACACACAGCAGTCCTAAAAACACAAGCACAGCAAGAACAAAAAAAGAAAAGGGGCAACCGGACGACACAAGAAATTTTATAGTGGTTACCCAACCTGGGTACATCCACTCTTCTACCACCCTGGTAGGAATCCACTCAGGATTTTGATCAGGTGTCTGACACCAATGAGCTTTTGATCAGGTGCTCAAAAACCAAATGCTCAAGTATTTTGATCAGGTGACTTGTAACCAGGAATCACTTTTGAAGGGAAATGACAACCCTTTACAGAGGTGGGGATGAGAGAGTGATGGAAGTCTTCTTTTCTCAATCACAATGAGAAGACTGTGTGGACTCAATGATGTTGTCAAAGCTCCCCCTGAGATGTAGAAGATTTCAGGAGAACTGGAGCTTTGCACAGGGTGATAGGCCTTCAGTTGAGAGACTTGATCCAGGAGCTTTAGACTGATGGTGCTTGAATATCTTAGCAAGGTCCTGGAGAAGAAGAACATGAAGACTCTTGATTTGAAAAAGGTGTTCTTCTTGCTTCTTCTTCAAATTACTGACAGAATGAGAAAGCTGATGAAGATCTGCTTCAGAATATCTTTGGATGAAAGCAGGAATAATCTTTTCTGTCTCTGTACTGTATGTGAGAAAAGAGAAAAATCTCTTTTTATATTTTCCTGAGGAAATTTGTCTTTCGAATTTTGAATTCCTTCTTTATTCAATGCTGACGGCCTAGAGAATAAGCAGCATTGAATAATTTCCTCAACTGTCTCGTGGAAAAATGACAAACAATAATCCTAGAGAATATCCTAATCAATGCTCCTCTAACGGTTATATTCAGAGAATGTTATAACATTGATTACCAAGGAATTATTGCAGTAATAATAGGGACAGGGATGGAAATGACTTAGTCTGGAATCATCGAACAGTTAACAGAAATCGTCGAACGGAGTCCACAGTTCGTCGAGCTGAGATGTTCTGTTCGTCGACCAGATGGCTTCTGTTCGTCGAGCTGAGTTCCATGATCGTCGAGCTGGAAACTGAACTGCTGTCTCTTTTGAACTTTGCCTATTCTGTGTCTGAAGTTCGTCGAGCTGGTAAATGTGTTCGTTGACTGGAGTTCAGCAACTATTCTGGAGTTGTCAAATATTCTATGTGTCGACACAATTACTCCTGGTGTTGACACAACCTTTCCAAAGTTTCGACTGATGATCTGGGTGTCAACACAAGTTCTTCAAGTGTCGACTCAGTTGGTGTCGACATATACTCTGAGTGTCGACACAAGTATTCTGGTTCCAGAATTCATCGGGTAGAGAACTGAGTTCGTCAACCTGAGACTAGAGAACATAGTCTCAACAGAATTTTGTAGTAGTCCAAAGATTCGTCGACCAAAGAATAGTGTTCATCTAGCTAAGAACTAAGTTCGTCGACCAAAGTCTGAACTAAGGACATAGAATATCTTGATGTTTTTTTAAACTTGAAGTGTTGTTGTAGTGTCCAAGTTTTCGTCGACCTGATTACCAAGTTCGTCGAGCTTAGCTCAGAGAATTTACTCTGAGATCGTCGAGCTGAGCAAGATAATCATCGACCTGAGTTCGACGAACGTCGAAATCACTTTACATAGTTTTGAAATCTTCTAAGTCTTTAGTCTCTAGCAGTCTTGTTGATAGCTGGTTCATGTGATGTTGACTCTAATGACTTTGCCTAGACTCTAGGATACAACTATGACCCTAGCTATACATTGTGGGTCACATGATCCTAAGTTAGTGAACCTAGCCCAAATCAAACTAGGGATCCAACAGAATGCTTGTGTTTTGGCTTCGGGAGATGTTAGCCCGTGTTTTCATCGTCGGATGTTATTCTCGACTTCGCAGTTGTTTTCGTAGCTTGGGTGTTTAGCTACGGTGTGAGTTTTGTTGAAGTCCGAGATCATTCGTTTTTTTTCGCGTCGTCCCGACTTTTGTTTTGTTAGCCGGTAGTGTCTACCTTTTATCTGTGCATGGCCTTGCGTGGTTGTGCTTGGTAAGGCTGGTGCCTTGTTTTAGGCTAAGTTTGTCTAGCCAAATATTATATATATAATATATATATATATATATATATATATATATATATATATATATATATATATATATATATATATATATATATATATATATTTGTGTGTAAGCTTTTGTGCTGATAGCTTTAGAGTTTTTATAAGTATATATATGTGCTTGATATATATATATATATATATATATATATATATATATATATATATATATATATATATATATATATATGGGTATGTGGCTATTTTTATTTAAGTTTATATATATGTATATAAGAGTATGAGTTGGCTGGTTGATGAATCCAGCTAGTGGTCGATTGCTATATATAAGTTTATATATGTAGTCAGCTAGTGCTTAGGCTGGGTTTTTTTATTAGCTATAAAGTAAGTGAGTGGAGGGTTTATTATAAAGCTCCAGCTGTTCTCCTCCTCCCCATTTCTTCTATTTCCCGATCGTGCTGGCTTCCAGCAGAAGAAAGGAGGCGATGGAGCTGGAGCTTTGGCCGGCGGTTTCCGGTAGTTTAACTGTTCGGTTTTCTCGGGTAAAGGCAGATCTGAGATGCGCTCGCCTAGATATTCCTCCTTGGGTAAGTTTTTCTTGCTCTAGAGCTGTCTTAGAAGCTAGGGTTTTATTTTCAGGTTTGCCTATTCTTCCCTCTAAAAGCTCCAGATCTTTTCTTAGGTGGCTGACCTTGCCGCCAGTGCCGAATTTTGGAATACAGCTGCTATTTCCTGGTGGTAGAGGCAAGTGGCACCCTTTTCCCTTGCCAACCTTGATTTTTACTCCAATTAATGTTGTTGTAGTAGCTCATTCTTTCTTTTTCCTAGAAGCTAGGGTTGCTGCATTTTTCATCCCAGCTAGATCTTCCTCAATTTTGTCCGGTTTTAATTTATTCTCTCTCTTCTTTTCACTGTTTTGGGTCCAGGTGGTGGCTGGAGGTAGGATTTTAGTTTTCTTGTATTAACCTAGCTTGGGGGATAGCTATAGCCGGGTAGAAGGGGTAGAAAGAGGAATTAGAATTTTATTTTTTTTCTCTAAGCCTTCTGGCTATGTCGACACCTTCTGGCTTTGTGTCGACACATTCTGGCTTTGTGTCGACACATTCTGGCTTTGTGTCGACACCTTCTAGCTTTGTGTCGACACATTCTGGCTTTGTGTCGACACTTTCTAGCTTTGTGTCGACACTTTCTGGCTTTGTGTCGACACCTTCTGGCTTTGTATCGACAAATTCTGGCTTTGTGTCGACATCTTCTGACTTTGTGTTGACACATTCTCGCTTTGTGTCGACACCTCTGTCTTTGTGTGGACACATTCTGGCTTTATGTCGACACCTTCTGTCTTTGTGTCGACATATTCTGGCTTTGTGTCGACACCTTCTGGCTTTATGTCGACACATTTTGGCTTTGGTTTGACACCTTCTGGCTTTGTGTCGACACATTCTGGCTTTGGGTCGACACCTTCTGACTTTGTGTCGACACATTCTGGCTTTGTGTCGACACCTTCTGGATTTGTGTTGACACATTCTGGCTTTATGTTGACACCTTCTGGCTTTGTATCGACACATTTTGGCTTTGTGTCGACACCTTCTGACTTCGTGTCGACACATTCTGGCTTTGTGTTGACACCTTCTGGCTTTGTGTCGACACATTCTGGCTTTGTGTCGACACCTTCTGGCTTTGTGTCCACACATTCTGGCTTTGTGTCGACACCTTCTGGCTTTGTGTCGACACATTTTGGCTTTGTGTCGACACCTTCTAGTTTTTGTCGACACATTCTGGCTTTATTTCGACACCTTCTGCTTAGTGTCGACACCTTCTGGCTTAGTGTTGACACCTTATGGCTTAGTGTCGAGAGGGACTCGACACCTTATGCTTAGTGTCGTAAGGGAGTCGACGCCTTCTGGCTTGGTGTCGAGTGGACTCGACGCATTTCTCCTTAGGCTGGGGTTTTCTCCTGAGTTGGTTAGGATGGGTTTACTTTGGGTTGTTGATGTTTCTCGGCTGCTTTTGAAGGCCGAGTCGTGAATTATGGAAGGTGGTTTTGTTTGGTGGCTCTGTGAGGGGTGGTGTGGTGTAGAGCCTTGGTCACCACCATTTTGGCCCCGGGATGGGTTGGTTGTTTTGGTGTGTTGTCACCATTTTGACAACGGTTTGGGCTGGTTGTGTTAGTGTGTTGGACCTTAGGGCTGCCACCATTGAACCCTTGAGTATTTATGGGTCTGGTTGTTTTGATGAGGACTGTTTTTGGTCACCAACCCAGACCCATGGCATTACCACTTCTAATGATTGACAAGTTAGGACTGTTAGTTCCTTTCTGTTAAGTTGTTATTTTGGCATGTGCTTGCATTGTTGCTGCTGCAGTTTTTTTGCAGGGCATGTTGTTTATTTCTCGCACTTGGTGCGTTTTGATCTTGCCTTGGGCAGTATTTTACCCTTGCTGTATTGTTCATTTTACCTTCACTCTTTTTGATAGCACTTGTTGTGGGGTTGGTAAGCCCCTCTTTTATTTCTTATGAATCTAATGCTCCACTGTTTTTCATTTTATTCTTGTTGAGGTATTCTTTATTTGAATGCCTCAGGTTCAGGTTGTGGCCGATTGAGTGGCTAGTGTTCTGGTGGAGCTTGCTTGTGGCCTCTAGTGTAGCTGAGTTTGTTGTTCCTCGATTTGGTGAGGTAGTTATCTTCTTTCTGTATAGACATACATACTCACCAGTGGGTTCGTGTCATGTTGTTGACGCCCACTGGTGGCTTGCTCGTGATGCTAGATATGAACTGAGAACTGCTATTTTTGCCTTTTTGGAGGTTGTTTACTTGCTTCTGTGAATGTTTATGCTAGGTTGCATGTTAGGTATTTTTTTTAAAACCCTAAAAGCATTACTATATGTACCTCATGCACATCATGTTTATAAAACTAAAGCACTACCTTCCCAAGTAACGTAAAAAGCTATTTTTCTTATACTATGATAAATCTAGAGTCGTGCATTCCATGAGTTGTTCTTCGGGGACGTTTACACTCATGTAGGATGTCAAATCAACTTAACTAAAGTATTTTCCGCTGCATATAAATATATTTTTAATAAGTGGACTAGCTGATCCACTATGCCGAGGGATACAACCATCAAACTTAACTGGTTTTCTTTCATATTAAATTATGATTTTTATCCAAAGAATTAGAGTCTGGTGTTTTGCCTGAGCATGTGCAGTTATCCCATGCACGACGTTGCATCATGGCGCGTATTTTCTCTTGCTCTGATATGATTTAATTGTTGAGAAAATGTGGGTCGTGACAGTAACGACACTTCTCCTCATGATTTCTTGGATGTGTGCTTAGCATCTTTTTCTTTCAAGCTTTTGGGTACCAAATCTCTCAAATAAGAGGAGTATGGGTCGCCATGGTTCAAGAGGAACCTTCGGGTCGATTGAGTCCGTCCCTAACATGATTTTGAATTAGAGATCCGCTCCGTTGGTGGAATAGGCATTGTGGGTGAAGCCGTAGTCACAACCGTTAGTCCGACTCGGTGATGTTGCATAGCGAGCCTTAAGAATTTTGTAGAAATCCATTGCGGCAAGACGCCGTTTGTGATGTATATGATTTCCCCCCTTTCTCGAGTGAGTACATATAGCCGAAACCGGACAAGTTTAGCTAAGCATTAGCGGTAGATTGTTTCCTTGGTGCGCGGGGATGTTGCAGTACAAATGATGGATTAGGGTGAGAATGTTTATGGATTGTGATGTGCTAAGGCGCGGCTTGTCTCCGTGGTCAGCTGGCTATCCCGTGACGTGCAAGTCATGTGGGGAGAGTGTCCTGGCGAGACTAGTCCCCTTCTATGAGAATGACGAGAATGCCAAGCATGGGACAAGCCTGGGCAATGAAGCCACGAGCGGGTGGTGTCCAGCAAGGGTTCGTAGAATCGATTTGTGTGTGAGACGGAATCCTGATGGGAGAAGTCAGAATTTGCAGGCAAGCCCATGGCTAAGACCCACGAGCGGGTGGGGACTTGACAAGATTTTCGTGTGGCGGCTTTAATGTCGTTAGGGGAATTATCGTACCCCTTTTTTGCGGATAAACGCCAATAGGGAAATTGGAAGTACCCAGATGTTATGATGATGTGCTAGTTGCATACACAATAGGGTGCCTTGTGTAAAGCCCGAGTTTTGTATACATGCTGCATAGTTGACCCCTTTTTATTATATGCTCAACACAGAAAACATGTTTGTTGTTTGAGACATCCAAAACCGTTTTTTAGAGCTTTACATGTTTATGTATATGGTATACAAAGTGCTGACTTACAGGTTGGAGGGGTACCCCGAGGTTCGTTACGGGCGGCCGGGAGGAGATGTGTTGGTTTCATAGTTTGAGGTCAGCCTTTGCTGACCCACGTTACCATCAACTTTTTACAGGGCTAGGATCACAAGCAGGAGCTAGCACGACAGCCAAAAGGCCTAAGCCTCATGAAGTGTTACAAGTTTTGTAGTAGCTCTATTTGTGTGGCAGTGTATGTTTGATGCTCTAGTGTTTCGGCTTGCATGCCGAGGTAGTCTAGGAGTGCTTATGCACGTTGATGTTTGATTTTAGCATTTGAGTTTGGACTCTCTATTATTTTAAGGCCTTAAGGCCATTTGGATACTCTTATGTGTGTGGATAACTTCTGGTCATGTTTTCGGTTTTTGATATTGTTGTATTCTGAGTTTTGAGATTGGGTAGTTAATATCATCTTTTAACGCTAAAGGTGTGGCATCTGTATATTGTGGGGCCCCAGCCGGACTTATATTATACGGTCATTACAGGGGAGGTGTTACAACCTCTGTCAGCCAAAACTAGCATTTACTGAACTTAACGTATAGCTGATGTTCCCTGAGCTTCCCCAACATCAAAGTCAGATGTTGTGCGTGCTCCTCCTTCGTTCTTTTGAATAGATGAGGATGTCATCTATAAATACTATGATAAACCGGTCGAGGTATGGTTCAGACACCCGGTTCATCAAACTCATGAAGGCTGAGGACGCATTCGTGAGCCCGAAGGGCATCACGATAAACTCATAAAGTCCATATCTACTGCTGAAGGCTTTCTTCGGGACATCATCCTAATGAATGTGCAACTGGTAGTAACCCGATCTCAGATCCAACTTTGAGAACCAATGGGCGCCCTCTAACTGGTCAAATAACTCATCAATCCTCGACAGAGGGTATGTGTTTCGGACCATCAGCCTATTCAGAGCCCGGTAGTCGATGCATAGTCAGAATGACCCATCCTTCTTCTTGACGAACAGTACCAGAGCTCCCCAAGTCAAGGAACTCGGTCTAACGAACCCAGCCTCCACCAGTTCCTTTAACTGGCTTCTAAACTCCACCAGCTACTTGGGAGCCATCCGGTAGGGAGCCTTCGACATCGGCTTAGCACCCGGCACTAGCTGTATCCAGAAGTCCTTTTCCGATGCGAGGGTAGCCCTAGCAGCTTCTCTGGGAACACGTCAGCAAAATCCCGTACCACTAGAATACTAAAAATGGAATATTTGGACTCGACCATCTCCAACAACACCTGATATACTTCTTATCCCTGCAGGTGGGCCTTGACGACCTGTACAGATGACAACAAGAGAGGGGTGGTAAATGTAGTGCCTTCGATGATGACATAGGAATCCCTATGCCTCAAGGTGACCCTCTTTGCCAGGCAGTCAATCTGGGCATGGTTCCACTACAACCACGTCATGCCTCGGATCATATCAAAGACTGGCATCCTTAGGATCGTCGATGGTACTTCGAATGCCTTTCCGAAGATCTCTGCCTCCATGTTGCAGTGGGCAGAGGTGAATAGCTCTGATTCGTCGGGTAGACGCACCCTCCTCATCCAGCCAGTAAATCGCTCCATGCCTTCTAGTCCTTCCACGAAGGCCTCCGACACAAACGAGTGCGAAGCACCCGTATCGAACAGCGTATAAGCGGGCTTGCCGCTAATGAAGACTATGCCTGGGGTAGCTAAATATCTTAGAAATCTAGTTATGGTTTTCTTTCCTAGTCTTTCAATTCTACATCCATGAGTCTAATTATTTAGGAAAGAAAGAACTTAAAATATATTGGCGTACCTGTGATCACTTGCTCTGGGTTCCGTGGTTGAGCCAGATCCAGTGCATACACTTGCTCCCTCTCCTTCCTACGGTCTCCGCCCTGCTATCCAAGTCCTCGGCCATGTCCTCGGCCTCCAAACTGCTGAGCAGGCGGGGCAGCCGGTGGTGCTGGTAGTGGTGCCCCCTTCATGGGGCAGTTCCTCCGGATATGCCCCACCTGATGACAGTAGTAGCACTCGGGCGGGGGATATGCCATACCCCCGGGTCTCTGCAGCTCCCGCATCTGGAGAGGTTGAGGAGCCATTACCACCGGCTCCCTCAGCTCTTGTCTCACCTCCTGACGAGGCTGGCCCTCTACCCTTCTCCCATCTCTCCCGTCAGCAATGCTGCAGCATCGCTGATCATTTCTGGCTCTCCAGCCCTGATCCTCAGTTGGCCACTTCCGGCCTCGAGTAGTGTGCCAATCTGCCTCAATCCTCTTCGACATCTCCAATATCCGAGGATTAGGCCCGTCGGATACGAACAATAGAGCCTCTCTCAGATCCTCTCGCAGGCCCTTGTAAAACCTCTTGTTGTATCCTGCCTCATCCAGCTGATAGGAGTCTGCGAACAGGGCTAGATGATTGAACTCCCGGTGGTACTCCACAACTGTCTTGCTGCCTTACATCAACTGTAGAAATCTGTCTTCCAGCTCATCTCTGGCCAACTGCGGAACAAAATGCTCCAACAATGCGGCCCTGAACTCCTCCCAAGCAATCTCTGCAACCTCTCTATCAACAAACATCGTGTCCAGCGATGTCTTCCATCATCCCTTGGCATGGGATTCCAAGCAAGAGACCACCAAAGGCACCCACTCCTCCCATGGGCACCGTATCCCGGTCAGCATCTCATATATGATGTCCAGCCACTCCTCTGTCCAAACGGTCGACTCTGTCCCCAAGTAGGATGAGGTAGAAAGTTCTCGGAAAATACTCAACCAATTGGCCCCCGGGTTTCGCTGTGGAGCCGGAACCTGTTGGGCCCTGAATGCCACTAGTATGGCTATCAGTGTCTGCCCAATCTCCGACTGTAGGAAAGAACTGGGAACCGGGGGAGGTGGTGCAACATTCGGAGTCTGCTGAACTCCGCCCTGTGGTGTAGGCTTTGCCGGAGGGTGCATAACAAAAACTATTTGTAAATAATCGATTCAAACCTAAATAAAAGTGGACAATTTACATGTGATCCCCCATATGGGCACACAACTTCTTCCGCTGCTTAGTTTGCCCCGAAACTAAACACGCGCGGGGGTGACCCAGGGTTTGTGGACTACTACTTTGCGATCGAGGTTTACTTTGATACCACTTGTAAGACCCCCCCCCCCCCCCCCCCGTTTTTCTTTTTAGAATCACGGCGTCTTAGGCCCAGAACCGCCGCTTTACGGTGACACCTTCACGCCCCGGAAGTTCATCACTACAAAACGCCGATCCTGCCAGCCAAATCGATCACAGAAAAGATAGTGAATAAACTTGTCCACAGAAATCACATATATTGTAAATAATCTCCACGAAGGAAGAGTCCACAGAGATAATAATAAAGGTACTGAAAATATGGCTCATGCCCGGTGCATCAATATCCTCACTACATATAACTCAGTGTCGAAGAAAAAAAACTTAACATCTACTAACGATCAGGACTCACAGTCCCAGCTGTCTGAACACAGGTGCTAGACTATCCCATCTCCAAGCGTACCGACCTCCGGGGCTGCTCCTCCATGCTGGGCTCCACTGTCCCCTAAAATGATGTGGTTCGAAAACCGTTAGTTTAAAAGACTAAGTCATATCATCCCCCACGCCTTCCCCCATGGCTCCTGGCACCGATCATGGAGGAGGAATGGAGAGGTAGTGAGGGTGGAGAATGAACAAGAAGCAGGTGACGGCCGAACTAATCTAACAGTTCTATAAGTATATATGGAAGTAATAAAGGTATGAAAAACTGAACAAGAAATAAGTAACCTTAACTTATATGAAAACACATAAGCTAGGGGATCTTTTGCAAGGCTCCTATCATATAAAGAGTCTCATACCAATTTATATGATAGGGTGTCGATTTTCTAGCAAGCATGTATATATCTACAGAATAAAAACCTTAACTTATACGCACGCTCACGCGAGCTTATAAACCAAGGGGTCGTTTTGCAGGGCCTATTGTATAAAAAGTCTCAAACCAATTTATACAATAGGTGTCAAGGGTTAAATGCAATGGTTATGCTATGACATGCAAGTATGCTATGATGTGAATCATACAAGTGCAACACACCCACTCGACTCAGTGCACACAGACCTTTAGTTCCCCCTTTATGGAGCCTCAACGCACAGGATACCTCCGTAGTGGCAAACGGAAGAGGTGGGTTGCGCCTCTCCCACCTATAAACTGGTAATAGCACTACCAGTCGGACCTATCGTACGCCTCAATGCTGGTGCACTAAGCGGAGCTCCTGCGTACTCTTTGCCGACAAGTCCACAGGACTTAACATGGCGAAGTGCAAAACCACACTTGCCGAGTCAACGTGTTGGCATCGGTACATCGACCCTCCAATACCGAGGACCCACCTCCTTATACTTTATGCACATGCAACCTTATGTATCAGATACCGAGCCAAAGCTCCCCGAACTATCCCGTCCGTCACAAACAACAACCGAGCCAAAGCTCGTCGGGCCAACCTGCCCATCACCAAATCCACCGAGCCTACTGCCCGAGTGACCCAACCTAACATACCGAGACATCGAGGTGAGTGAAAGTGAATCACTAGTTATACTAGTTACTCTTGCAGTTTATTTTGCCTACAGTTTAGGTTAGCCTAGGACTGCCCACGGTATTCCCCGTGAAGGGCTCTCAAAGGGCACTAGGAACTATGATGTTAGCTGAAGCCCATTGTTCCCTTTCGCAAGGCATTTATTATTATTGGTTAATACCCGATTCCCGATCCCTTTAGTATTACACTGGTTCTAACCCTAATGTGTGAAAGAATCGTTTCCTAAACACCTAGAGGGGGGGTGAATAGGTGCAATTCCTTTTTACACTAAGGCAGGATATTTATTCAGATAATCAAATTAATCTACCAGTTCTACAGCTACCACAATCACAAAATTCACAGAAATACACACAGTCACAGATTGCACACAGTTTTATAGTGATTCCCCAAGGTCTGGGTACATCCACTTTCCCCCTTCGCCTATCTAGCATTGTGCTAGATTCGGCCTAACTTCTTCTCTTCACCTCAGATCTACAGATCTTACAGCTCAGAACCCAAACACGGCTCCTACAACTCAGAGTGAGTCCACACTCCTACAGTTCAGGCAATCTGCCCTACCTCAGCCTTCTACAAGGCCTACAACTCAAAGATAACAATCTCCTACAACTCAGGCTCACAGCCCTACCTCAGCCTTCAACAAGGCCTACCACTCAGAGAAAATAATCTCCTACAACTCAGTCTTTATAAAAACAGGCTTACAACTCAGATCTTATAAAGATCCTATAGAAAATAGATTTAAGTTTGTAATTTACCACCACCCTAGTAGAGAGAGACAAAAATGGATGGTTTCTTGATCAGTTCTTGGAAGAATCTGATGGCAGAGAACAACCACTCTTAGCTTTCTTCAAAGCTTCTTGAATCTGAACTCAGTAGGGTTGAACTCTTTTGAAGTTGATCTTCAATTAGCTTCTTTCTTGAAATTTAGATCTCAATCTGAATCCTTCTTGGCAGACTGGTTTAGAATCTGCACTTAAGAGACTTGTTGATATAAGTCCCTTTTTTCACTTCAATAGATGGAGCTCTCTCTCTCCAACTTCTTCTTAGATCTTCTGACAAAAATCTTCTTCTGTTTTTATGTAACTGTATGTGTATATTTTTTCCTCTATCCGTGTCTTCTGTTGATGGAGAATGCCATTATATAGACTTCCTCCATGGTAACCGGCTGATCCGGTTTCTAACAAACTTCTGACAGCTCTAACAGTTGTAGTAGACCGGTTGGTAATGGCAGCTGTCAAGTCATCCAGTCACTTCTTGAAACTCAGTCACTGTCAGCAAAGTGTCGAGACTGAACTTCATCATGTGTCGACACAAGTAGACTAAGTGTCGACACAAGTCTTGATGGTGTCGACGCAGCTCCTTTGGTGTTGACACTACTTCTCGACACAGCTTCTGTAGAATGTGTTGACACTAATTTTGTGTGTCGACACAATCACTTCTTCTCTTTAACTTTATTGAAACTCTGCTGTGTGTCGACACAAGTCTTGTGTGTCGACACAGTTGATGTCGACAAAGTCTTCTGTGTGTCGACACTGCCTCTGTGTGTTGACACAGTTGATGTCGACTAAGCTTTTCTGTGTGTGCACTCTGCCTTTGTTATGTCGACACAGTTTCTTCAGGTATCGACACAACCTTTCCAAGTGTTGACACAGCTTTTCTCAAGTGTCGACACAAGCCTTCATAAGTGTCGACACAGCTTCTTCTGGTGTCGACTCATGGACTTAAAAACTTTTTCCTGTATTCATGCATTTACTTAACCTGCACATATAAACTCAAAACAACATCAAATACACCTTGATGCATATCATTGAGTAAGGTGAGGCTTCTTCAAATCTGGTACACATTTTCCAATGTACCAAACAATCTCCCCCTATTTGGAGAAGTCATAACCCTTAGTCAATGATATACACCATTCATAATAAACACACATTATGATGTATAAAAACATTACATGACAGGGTAACTTATAAACAAAACATGTATAAAATGACATCACAGAAGAATGATGCAAACATAATGAACATCAATCATTGTTTTGTTTAATCTTGCAAAAGTTTCTTATCAATAGTGTACATAGATTTTTAACACTAAAAATTACAATGTTGTAAGATCTAGTAAATCTATACTAAGGCTGCTCTGCCTCCTTGATGACTATTCCTTTACCATATTAGATATTGGCTTGAACTGGAGCATCAGTGTCTTCAGCTGGCTTCTTGCCCTTCAGATCTTTCTTCTTTTGTTCTTCAACCCTTATTCTTTGCCTTTCAAAATAATGAAAAGGCTTTGGGAAATACTTGCTAGGCTCCTGAGCATTAAGAGGTAGCTTCCCAACTTTTGTCTTTCTTCTATATTGTAGAATAGCTTCCTGTCTAGCTTCATGCTTTTGCCATTCTTGCTCTGTGTACCATTTTCCTCTATCATGGGTCTTGTCCTTTACAGCTTTCCAAGCAGTCAAGATAATATTCCTGGAAGTAGGACTCCACTGCTCAAAATTAGGCTTCAACTCAGCCTGTTCTCTGAATCTTTTCTTTGAAAGTTGAGCTTCTTGCTCCTTATTCACAGCTGCCTCTAACATTTCAACTTTCTCAATGATAACATTTTTATTACCCTCTGGAGGGCTGTATATTGACTGTACTTCTTGGTGAATCATTTCAAAATCTGCTGGAGGGTAAATGACCTGATCAACTTCAGGCTGATCACCTCCAAAATAAGCAGGTTGTATACCTGACTCAGCTACATTATCATTATCACAGAGGGGGGATATCCAAGGGTGGCTCTGATGCTATTAGATATCCATTTAGCATGATCTGAGCCAGCTTTGACTAACACTCTCTCCCCCTTCATGACTTCTCTTGTAATATGATCCCTGAGGTCATCTTTTTGAAATCTTACATGTTCATCTATATAATTTACACCATCCTTATAAAAGGACTTTAACTTCAGTAGCTGAGCAGAAATGTTCCTTTGAGATTGCTCAATAGCTGATTGTACAACAGCTAGGCCTTCCTATAATTGCTTATCAAAATCTGCCTTGGCTTTAGCCCTTGCCTCAGTCTGGGTAGTAGCAATATTCTTTAACTCTGTAACAATCACATTATGTGATTCTGTTAGATTATCATTCATTCTAAGTTGATTCTCTAGGACATAGCCTTGCTTAATAGCTATATAATCAACTTGAGTCTTGATTTTTTCTTGATGTGTTGCTAGGAAAACCACAGCATTTCCTCCTTTGTGAAAGCAGTCTGTCATCTCCTTCTTGTGCTGATTTTCTTCAAATCTTATAGATTTTATATCTTGAGCCAAGGAGAATTGCAGATCTTTATGGGTCTCATCCATATATTTCTCCATGACTATCCTTTGTTCATCCAATTTTACTTGCATGGATATCAACAAAGAACTATAATTAGTTACTGGGGTAGGTTGAGGAGCATTTTGTAAAGCCCTTTTATAGGTTTGGCTTCTCCTTTTGAAAACCATCAGCTTCCTCTTTTTGGCTTGAATTTCTGCTTCATCTTCTGAAGCTGAGGTACTGGCAATATCAACTCTTTCCTTAGGACTAGGAGGCAATTCCTGTGCAGTCCTAGGTAGCTCCCGCTGAGTCCCTTGCTCCTCCCTCTCAGGACTTACTTGCTCCCCCCACAATGTTAATTGGCTCCCCCTCAATTTCTGCTTTCTCCCCCTCAAATTTAGTTTTCTCCCCCTCAGTTCTTGCTTGTACTATATCAGGAAACAACTCTTCAAGGGTAAACTCTTATTGAGTAGGGACTTGAGGCACCACCAACTCAAGAGCATCTGCAGCTGTAGATGTATCCTCCATGATAACATCTTGTGCTTGACTGTGTAGTTGTGTGTTCTGGTCAGCATCAATCAAGGACTCAGTTAGTATTTCATCCTCATTATTGAAAATTGATTGATTTACTTCTTGAATTACCTCAAGAATAGTCAGTGTAGCCATTTCACTTTCCAAGTGGGTTGGCTCTTCTTCAAGGTGGGGCTCCCCCTGCACCTGAGCACCATCTACAATATCTTGTGCATGAGATTTTTCAGGAATCTCTGGCCTCTCTTCATCAGGCATGTCCTTGGTTAGGACTCTATCCCATCTAGAGATTATCCTTATGCCCATTCTCCTCAAATGATTGATCTTTGAACCAGTAGTTTGTTTCATTACTTCAGGAATTCTTCTAGCCAAGTACAGACTCATAATTCTTCCTAGATTTGGCTTCTTAATACTTTTCTTAATCTTTTCAAAAATTACTGCAGACCAATCTATGTTTAGTCTGTAGATAATCCTGGTCATTAGGCTGAACATATAGGATGAAATCCTACCATGCCCTCCTGGCTTGCAGAGAATGACCTTTCCAACCACTTCTGAAAGGAAATTTCCTTGCAGATTCATCCCTTTTTTGTTCATTGCTGATCCAATCTTCAAGGTGGGATCCAATCCACACCATTGAAGTGCTTCCTTAGTCTTTGATGAGGGTACTTCTACTTCTTCTTGAGTTCTTGGAAGTTGAAGAGTTTTCCTTAAGCTCTTCAAAGTAAGTTTAACCTTAGTTCCCTGAACTGTAGATTTGATCTTAAGTCCAGTAGAATCTAAAGTAGCTACGCCATAGAATTCCAGTATTTCTTTCTTCCAAATCTTTGTAGGTTCAGATACCATAAATTCCAAACCATTTTCTGCAACTAAGGTTACTACTGCTTTAATTTCGGGTTCTGCATTATCAAAGGCATTGCGTACCAGCTCATAGCCTTCGTTGACATTATCTTCAAGCTTTGGCGCCATTTGGGTTGAGTGAAAGCTTGAATTGAGAAGAGAGAAGTTGTCGACATAGGGTTTTGGTCTCGCAAATTTGGAGAGTGTGTCGACAGGGTTTGTGGTTGACCTATTTATACCCTTCTAAAGAATGAAGGTCAAAAGTCGTGTCAAAATTCTCTTAATGTGTCGACACTGTTGAAAAGTGTCGACACAGACTTCCAATGTCTCGACATCAATTCTATTTGTCTTAGTCGAGTTCGACGATCTGAGGTCGACTAATCTGTGCTCGATGATATGTGTCGATTCTACGCTCGACGAAATCTGCGTGTTTACTCTAAGTGTCGACACCACTTCTCTGAAGTGTCGACACCAATTCTCTAGGTGTGTCGACACCACTTTCCTGAAGTGTAGACACAAACTACTATGTGTCGACACAGACAATTTTTTGTGTCGACACAATTTTACTTAGCCAAATTTGTTAAACTAATTTATGTTCAACATTCCTAATTCAATTTTAAAATTATTGAATTTAGTTTCATCTAAAGGCTTTGTGAACATGTCTGCAATTTGTAAATCAGTGTTAACAAATTCTAAAGAGATATCTTCTTTCTCTACATGATCTCTAAGAAAATGGTATATTTTTCTATATGCTTTGTTCTACTATGAGAAATAGGATTATGAGCAATAGAAATAGCACTAGTAGAATCACACAATAAGAGAGTTCTACTTACCTGAATACCATAATCTTCTAACTGATGTTGTATCCACAACAGCTGTGCACAGCAACTTCCTGCAGCAACATACTCAGACTCAGCTGTGGAAATTTCCACACTAGTCTGCTTCTTACAGCTCCAAGATACCAATCTTCCTCCTAGAAATTGACAGGTGCCTGTTGTACTTTTCCTATCTACTTTGCAACCTGTAAAGTCTGCATCTGAATAGCCCATTAGTAGAAAATCTCTATTCCTAGGATACCAAAGGCCTAGATTAGGGGTGCCCTTAAGATATCTCAAAATCCTTTTGACAGCAGTAAGATGAGATTCTTTAGGGCAGGATTGGTACCTAGCACAGACACATGTAGCATAGATGATATCTGGTCTACTAGCAGTCAGATATAAGAGGGAGCCAACTATTCCTCTATACAAAGTTTCATCTACAGGTTTCCCTGCATCATCTTTGCTTAGAGATACACTTGTCCTCATTGCAGTTCACATGGTAGTGGATGACTCCATACCATACTTCTTGATTAACTCCTGGGTGAACTTAGACTGGGATATGGACAAGCCATCATCAGTCTGTCTTACTTGGAGACCCAAGAAGAACTTAAGTTCTCCTATACTGCTCATTTCAAATTTCCCTGGCATAAGTTTTGCAAACTTTATACAAAGGTTACTTTCAGTAGAACCAAATATTATGTCATCAATATATATTTGGACTAGGATAATCTTTCCTTTGGATCCCCTAAGGAATAGAGTCTTGTCTATTTTCCCCCTTGAGAATTTGTTCTCAATGAGGAAAGTAGACAGGGTTTCATACCAAGCCCTTGGGGCTTGTTTCAACCCACACAAAGCTTTCCTAAGTCTATAGACATAAGTAGGATGGAGTGGATCAACAAAACCTGAGGGCTGTTCTACATAGACCTCCTCTTTTAAGTATCCATTTAAGAATGTAGACATAACATCCATCTGGAACACTTTGAAGCCTTGATATGCTGCATAGGCTAGAAATAGCCTGATAGCTTCCAACCTTGCCACAGGGGCAAAAGTCTGATCAAAGTCTATGCCCTCCTCCTGTCTGTATCCTTTAGCAACTAGTCTTGCCTTGTTCTTCACTATGATCCCACTCTCATCAAGCTTGTTTCTATAAATCCACTTTGTCCCTATGACATTGTGGCCCTTTTGTTTTGGAACTAAATCCCAGACCTTGTACCTTCTGAATTGATTTAACTCATCCTGCATAGCATCACTCTAGTGAGGGTCTTGTCTAGCTTCTTCAAATCTCTTGGGTTCCAATTGAGATAAGAAGCTAGAGCAAAGAGCTGTGTTTAAGTTCCTGCTCCTTGTTTGTACTCCTTATCTTGGATCACTAATGATCTGGTATGCAGGATGATCCTTCAAATGTCTAACTGCTGGAGGTAATCTATCCGCAGTTTGACCTTCTCCAATCTCTTCATTATGCTGCATCTCATGGTCTTCATCAGCATCTTGAGAGTCTTGAACTCCCCCTGGACAGCAACTACCATTTTCCACATCCTGCTTTGCAGTTGGATCTTCTCTAATAGTAAGCTGGTCCATCTTCTACTATATACCTGGAGAGCTATAAGAACTACTTGGCAACTCACTGTTAATAAGTCTAGTTTCATCAAAGATGACATGAACTGACTCTTCTACAACTTGATTAGCCAAATTGTAGATTCTATAAGCCTTACTATTGTTGTTGTACCTAACAAATATCCCATCTTGGGATTTGGCAGCAAACTTAGTTAGGTGAGATTTTCCATTGTTAAACACATAGCACTTGCAACCAAAGATCCTGAAATAGGATAAGTTTGTTTTTCTGCCCTTCATAACCTCATAGGGTGTCTTTTTGTGGCTTTTGGTGTTGGAAGCCCTATTGAGCACATGGCATGCAGTGTTTACTGCCTCAACCCAGAAATATTCTGGGAGAGTAGTGTCACTCAATAGTGTTCTTCCAGCCTCAATCAAAGTCCTATTCTTTCTTTCAGCAATGCCATTTTGCTGAGGTGTTCTAGGTGAAGAGAATTCCTGATGAATCCCAAATTCTTCACACAAACTTGTCATACTTTCAGATTGGAATTCAGTTCCATGGTCAATTCTGATT
Organism: Platanthera guangdongensis; assembly: GCA_039583875.1. Classification (NCBI taxonomy): domain Eukaryota; kingdom Viridiplantae; phylum Streptophyta; class Magnoliopsida; order Asparagales; family Orchidaceae; genus Platanthera; species Platanthera guangdongensis. Next base: position 129,117,270 of record CM077147.1, on the reverse strand, counting down.
TTGACCACTGAACTATCTAATTCATTCTGAATTTGTTTGACAAAATTGTAGAAGACATTTGGGGCTTCAGATTTCTGTCTTAGAAAGAATACACATGAAAATCTAGAATAGTCATCTACCACCACAAAAGTATAGACCTTCCTACCCAAACTATGAACAGGCATAGGACCAAATAAATCCATATGCAAGAGGTATAAGCACCTCACTGAATCTTTGGTTTCTAGACTATGAAAGGAGGATCTAGTCTGCTTGCCTTTTTGACAAGCTGAGTATATCCCATCCTTATAGCGCTTAACTTGAGGACCATTCCTCACTAACTTTTTACCAAAGAGTTGTCCAATAGTCTTGTAATTAAGATGAGCTAGCCTCTTGTGCCATTTGACACAATGAGAGGCTTTCTCATTAGCCACAAGACAGATAGGAGAATTCTTATTCTCACACACAAAATCTAGGCAATACACATTTCTTTTTCTATAGCCAGTCAATATGACTTTTTGATCACTTGACCTCTTGATAAGACACCCATTCTTGACAAATGAAATGCCATATCCTAGATCACTCAGCTGGCTTATGCTTATTAGGTTATGTTTCAAACCCTTTACATAGGCCACTTGAGTGATTGTAATTAGGTTGTTAGAAATGTTACCAAAACCTTTGATGACTCCTTTTTCAGAACCACCAAAGATTACTTTAGGCCCATTCAGCATTGGTGAGTAGTCCTTCAGCAATCCCCTTATTCCAGTCATGTACCTGGAACATCCACTGTCCAAGTACCATATAGGGGCATGACAACTTTTACTCACTTGCAACAAAGATTACTTAACCTTAGAACCCAAATAACTTTTGAGTCCTTGGTTCAAGTTAGCATGAAACTTAACAAATCTTCCTGCAGCTCTTCTAATAGGCAGACTGCTATTCTCCTTGACACTGGTGTTGTGCCAACAATCTAAGGCAAAATGGCCTATCTTACCACAACATCAGCACTCAAACTTATTATACCTCTTTTTAGGTACAATCTTAGCTGTATTGCTGACAGCAGATCTTTTGTTTTGTGCTGGGGCTTTGCCTTTATTATTGGACTTAGCAGCCCATGCAGTTCTCTTAAAGCCTATTCCTGCCTTAACCTTTTGTGATACAAAGTCATCTATTAAGGGTACGATAGATTTTGGCTTAGAGAAACTAGCCAAAATCTCCATCTCTTTGTGAAGTCTATTTTCCAGATTTTTAATCTGATCATTTTTGAATGTGATTGTTCCCATCTGAATAACTGTTATGTTTTTCAGCTTGGCAATCTCATTTATCTTTTGATCCAGCAGCTTCTCTGAATCAGATGCAGCCAACTTAAGAGCTGCAATTTCCTCAGCCTGATGTTTGGCCAGATTTTTGCTTCTCTTGAGTGACTGCAACAAATCACCATGTTCATCTATCAGCTGATGAATATCTCCTTCAGATTCAGACCCATCTTCATCTCTTGATGGAGATGCCTCTGATTCTGACCCAGTGAAGTAATTAGAATCTACAGATACACTTTTTACCTTACTGGGCCAGGCTGATCCTGGCACTGGTCTTCGTCAGACACTGCCATCAATCCTTTACACTGATGGTCCTCTTGCTCATAGATAGAGTCAGTAATTGCATGAACTCATCCTCTTCTTCTGTTGCAAACAAACCAATATATGCCTCAGCCTCAGATTCAGATTCTGAAGTTGATTGATCTGTCCAACTTTGCTCTTTCTTAGCTACTAAGGATTTCTCTTTCTTGCTCTTGTGCTCTGACTTCTTTTTATCAGCAGTCTCCTTCCTTTTATCTGGACAGTCAGCCACAACATGTCCTGGTCTGTTGCAGCAATAGCAAATAATTTTTGATGTAGTTGACTTGCTGGGCTTTTTCCCACTCTTATCCTTCCTGGATGATTTCCTCTTCTGATAGTAGTCATCCTTGGACTGAGATGAGGATGGCTTAGATTTCCACTGCTTCTTATTTAAGAATCTCTGGAACTGCCTTGTGAATGTTGCAAAGTCTTCATCAGAATTACTACTATATGTACTGTGATTATTAGAATTTTCTGAAATCACTTCTGCATCTTTCTTAGGAGATGATGGAGACATTCTCCTATTCTTCCATGTGGCTTCTACCTTGAATGCCACTGACTTTTCTCTGTAGTCACCCTTTGTATTTTTCTCTTCCTCCTTTCTGGCTAACAGCTGCATCTCATAAGACAACAATTTTCCAAACAGTGTTGGAGGTGAAATCTCTGCCAGTCGGGCCACTTCCCTTATGGCACAGATCTTTGTATCCCAATCCTTAGTCAAAGACCTAAGGAATTTGTCATTCAGTTCATATGTACTGAATATTCTTCCATAAGACATTAATTCATTTACAATCCTTTAGAACTTCTTATAACATTCAGTTATGCTTTCAGACTTGGCCTGTCTGAAACTCTCATATTCTTAATTAAGCATAGACTTTCTATCTTGTCTAACCTCTTTAGAACCCTCCATGTAGACAATCAATGTGTCCCATATCTCCTTGGAGGTTTTGTAGTGAAATAGATTCTGGAATGTTGAATCATCAATGTCACTCACTATAATATTCTGTGCTCTTTTATCCATTGTAGCCAAGATGATCTCATCCTTAGTCATCTCTGAAAAATTCTTTGGAATTCTTTGATTGGCATCAAGAACAGAAACCTTCATTGGAACATATGGTCCTTCCTGAACTGTTATATAAATTCTAGGATCAGATGCCTCCATAAAAAATCAGACCCTTTCCTTCCAAATACCAAAGATTTCCTTCCTGCAAATAGGCAATTTCATTGCACCAAGTTCTTTATGGTTTTCTCCTGAACTCATTTTCTTGAACTTATTATGCCTCACAGATCTCACTATGACTGTTAAGTCTATCTTTGAGGAACCTGGCTCTGATACCACTTGAAAGAATCGGTTCCTAAACACCTAGAGGGGGGGGTGAATAGGTGCAATTCCTTTTTATACTAAGGCAGAATATTTATTCAGATAATCAAATTAATCTACTAGTTCTACAACTACCACAATCACAGAATTCATAGAAATAGACACAGTCACAAATTGCACACAGTTTTATAGTGGTTCCCCAAGGTCTGGGTATGTAAACTTTCCCCCTTCGCCAATCTAGTAGTGTGCTAGATTCGGAATAACTTCTTCTCTTCACCTCAGATCCGCAGATCTTACAGCTCAGAACCCAATTAAGGCTCCTACAACTCAGAGTGAGTCCACACTCCTACAGCTCAGGAAATCTGCCCTACCTCAGCCTTCTACAAGGCCTACAACTCAGAGATAACAATCTCCTACAACTCAGGCTCACAACCCTACCTCAGCCTTCAACAAGGCCTACCACTTAGAGAAAATAATCTCCTACAACTCAGCCTTTATAAAAACAGGCTTACAACTCAGATCTTATAAAGATCCTACAGAAAATAGATTTAAGTTTGTAATTTACCACCACCCTAGTAGAGAGAGAAAGGAAGGATGGTTTCTTGATCAGTTCTTGGAAGAATCTGATGGCAGAGAACAACCACTCTTAGCTTTCTTCAAAACTTCTTGAATCTGAACTCAGTAGGGTTGAACTCTTTTGAAGTTGATCTTCAATCAGCTTCTCTCTTGAAATTTAGATCTCAATCTGAATCCTTCTTGGCAGACTGGTTCAGAATCTGCACTTAAGAGACTTGTTGATATAAGTCCCTTTTTTCACTTCAATAGATGGAGCTCTCTCTCTCCAACTTCTTCTTAGATCTTCTGAAAAAAATTTCTTCTGTTTTTATGTAACTGTATTTGTATATTATTTCCTCTATCCGTGTCTTCTGTTGATGGAGAATGTCATTATATAGACTTCCTCCATGGTAACCGGCTGATCCAGTTTCTAACAAACTTCTGACAGCTCTGACAGTTGTAGTAGACCGGTTGGTAATGGCAGCTGTCAAGTCATCCAGTCACTTCTTGAAACTCAGTCACTGTCAGCAAAGTGTCGAGACTGAACTTCATCATGTGTCGACACAAGTAGACTAAGTGTCGACACAAGCCTTGATGGTGTCGACACAGCTCCTTTGGAGTTGACACTACTTCTCGACACAGCTTCTATACAATGTGTCGACACTAATTCTGTGTGTCGACACAATCACTTCTTCTCTTTAACTTTGTTGAAACTCTGCTGTGTGTCGACACAAGTCCTGTGTCTCGACACAGTTGATGTCGACAAAGTCTTCTGTGTGTCGACACTGCCTCTGTGTGTTGATATAGTTGATGTCGACTAAGCTTTTCTGTATGTGGACACTTCCTCTGTTATGTCGAAACAGTTTCTTCAGGTGTCGACACAGCCTTTCCAAGTGTCGACACAATTGTCTCCAAGTGTCGACACAGCTTTTCTCAAGTGTCGACACAAGCCTTCATAAGTGTCGACACAGCTTCTTCTGGTGTCGACTCATGGACTTAGAAACTTTTTCCTGCATTCCTGCATTTACTTAACCTGCGCATATAAACTCAAAACAACATCAAATACACCTTGATGTATATCATTGAGTAAGGTGAGGCTTCTTCAAATCTGGTACAAATTTTCCAATGCACCCAACAATGTGTTTTGACCCTCTGTCTCTCCCTCCAAAGGAAAGACGATCTTTCATCGATCCCAAACACCACCTAATCTTAGACAACTCTACAACCTACTCATCCCAGCTTCCAATGGTATACTCCAATCCACTTTACTAAAATCAGTAAACCACAATCCCACCACCCTACGACCATTCCCCATGTTAACATGATTTCCTCTGTTTTGATAAATGCAGACCAACCTATGCTATATAATGTACATGAGATGAGGTACTCTAAATTTTCGTCCAAATGCCCTAAGATATTTATTGAGGGTCTATCCTTATATATTCAGTGCAAATCCAGAAATTTATAATTTTCCAATTAAATTTGATATTTAATTAATTTTTTCCAAAATTAATCCATGGGTGATTTGAACATGAAGCACTAGATTTACTTAGGGTATTACCATAAAAAAATTATGAATATTGTAGAATAACAAGATATCAGTGAATACTAAATATCATAAACTTTCACAAAATATTTAACCTCTAATTATTTAATCCAAAATAATTTATATAAATAGGGGTATTGAAGGAAGTACCAAAACTACAAGTCCAAAAATTCCTCAAAATTTAACAGAGCTACATTATGATCATAAAGCTTCACTGCCTATGTTTCATGAAATTCCGAAGCCAGCAAATCAGGTAAAAGATTATCCTAAGGAAAACGATCATAAGGCACTTTGTCAAGACACACCCTTGCAATCTCAATTAAACAACATTTAACAATTTTGCGTGGTTCTATATGCCCTAAAATGTTCTCTGGCTAAGTATCACAAAATTCCTGCAAGCCATTGTACTTATTTCCTATTTATCAAGGTAAGATGCACTAATTTTCTTTACAAATGAAGTACTACAAAACAAGCTTCAACCACCACAAATAAATTACTAGTGCAACTGCATGTGTCACAACCCGCATTTTCTCAACGATAAAATCGTATCAGAGCAAGAGAAAACACGTGCCGTGATGCCACGTCGTGCAGGGGATAACTGCACACGCTCAGGCAAAACTCCAGAGCTTTGATTTTAAGGAAAATCGTTGATTAATTATAAAAGGAAACCAGTTAGGTTGAAAGGCCGTATCCCTCGGCACGGTGGATCAGCTAGTCCACAAATAAAAAGTATATATATACGCAGCAGAAAATACTTTGGTTCAATTAAATTGACACTCTAAATGAGCATAAGTGTCCCCGAGGGACGACTCATGGTACGCTCGACTCTAAAGTGAATATAATATATATATAAAAGATAGTCTTTTATGCTAAGGAAATATAGTGTCTTTGTTTTATAAATATGTTATCCATGATGTACATATAATAATGCTTTTAGGGTTTAAAATATCTAACATGCAACCTAGCATAAATCCTTCCTAGAAGCAAGTAAACAACCACAAATAGGCAAAAATAGCAGTTTAAGTTCATACCCAGCATCGTAAGAAGCCACCAGTGGGCGCCAACAACCTGACACGAACCCACAGGTGAGAATGTATGTCTATACAGAAAGGTTAAGAACTATCTCACAAAATCGGGGATCGGCTATCTCAGCTACCAAAGAGGCCACCAATAAGCCCCTCCAAAAGAACTAGCCGCTGAACCGGCTACAACCTGGACCTGAGGCATTCAAGAAAAGAACACCTCAGCAAGAAGATAAACAAAAAGTAAATAGAGCATTAGATTAATGAACAAACAAAATAAAGGGTTTACCAACCCGGCAACAAACTGCTATAAGCAAAAGAAAGGGCATGATAGTAAGAAAAGAGTACTGTCTAAAGCACAGCAAAGCACACCAAGTGCGAGAAATAAAAGCAGCATGTCCTACAAAGAGTCTGCAACAGCAACAAGACATATACATATATGCCAAAAGAAAGAGAAAACATAAACAGGAAAGGGACTGACAGTCCTAGCACGTGGGTGAGTGGCAGTGGTCAAAACATGGATCTGAATACGTAACCAAAACTAGATCCAAAAAGGGCTAAGGGGTCAAACAGTGGCAGCACTAGGGTCCCACACACACAAACCCAAACCGGGTCAAAAGGAGGTGGCCACAGCTCTCCACATCAAAATCCGCCCCTCTAGAGGCCACCAAAACTCCACCTCCTGCCACAACCCAAGAGTTGGCAAGCAAAACTAGCCGAACACCTAATACCACCCCCTAGAGAAAGGGAAAAGTCTCACTAACAATCCTAAGGAAACACACGAACAAAAGATAGAAACGTCGAGCCCTCCCGACGCGGCGTTGAGTAAGCTCCACTTACTTGACGCCCAAATTACTTAGCCGCAAATCATACCCTGGATGACGGCGTTGAGTGAACTCGGCTCACTCGACGCTGTCAGCGCTTTCCACTTAGGGTAAACGTAAGTTTTAGTTAACACCGCAGCCTAAACTCTCTCAACGCGCGAAAACAGGGAGTTGGAAATTTAATCCCAACCCTCCGTTCCATCCTAACTACTCGGGGCTACCGCAACTAAACCTAACTGTAACTAACCGCAGCCTCACCCTAACTCTAGCTACCCACTGGACACCAAACCTCAAACAAACGAGATAACATTGGTTTAAATTCTAGAAAAAATAAAGGATCAACCACTTGATTTAAAGATTGATGTAATAACTCAACCTGCTGCTCTAGGGAGGAAAACAAAGAGAACAGAGCTATTGCACAAGGAATGAAAATAGAGCATGGGTTAGAAATAATATGGCAAGGGCAAGGGAGCCACTTGCCTCTACCTCTAGGAAAAACAACAACTACCACCCAAGCTTGGCACCGGCGGAAAGATCGGCCACCTAGAAGACCAAAACTGAAACTTTGAGGAAGAAGAAAAGAAATCAAAAATTCCTAACTCCTAGAATCAACCCTAAATCAAAAAAAACTTACATGAAAGGGAAGATCTAGACGAGAGTAAGCCAAATTAGCTATCGCATGAGAAAAAACACGCTTCCTCCCGCAAACACCGGCCAAAAGAAACCACCGCCTCCTCTCAAAACCCCTCCGCTGGAAGCTATCCAGACCCGGGAATGATGAAAATGAGAAGGAAAAAACGGTTCACGACAACAAAAGATGATCTCAGGAGAAAAAGTACGGAACACGCCCAAGACACGCCCGTGACACGGCCCGACACGCCCGTGTCACGGGGCGTGTACTTACTCGACGAACGTCGATCTCCACTCGACGAAAACACGGGACACGCCCCAGACACGCCCGTGACACGGCCCGACACGCCCGTGTTACGGGGCGTGTACTCACACACCTACACACTCGACGATCGTCGATCTCAACTCGACAAAACAGGTGACACGCCCTGTGACACACCCGTGTCACAGGGCGTGTACCAACTCAAACACCACTCGACGATCGTGGAGCGCCGATCGTCGAACGGAGAGACACGCCCCGTGTCATGCCCGTGTCCGACACGACACGCCCGTGACACGGCCGTGTTCTCACTAAAACTCCGCCTGACGACCATCGAGCGCAGATCGATGAAAGGGGGACACTCCCTGTGACACGCCCGTGTTCTTACAAAACCCCGTCAACCAAAAAATTCGTTGACCAGAGAAACGGGAGCTCTACCCGAGCACGACACACCCTGGGTCACGGGCGTGACCCAGGCCGTGTCACCTAAACTTACACAGAAAAAGAAACCTGCTAACACCTAGCAAACAAGAGACAAGGCACCAGCCTACTAGCTCGGCCACATCAGGTACGCACAGCACAACAAACATTACAAACATTACAGCTAACAGATCAAACGCCGAAACGACGCGAAAGCAAACGATCCCAGATTTCGACCATAACTCGCACCGTAGCTAAACTCCCAAGCTACGAAAACAACGGTGAGGTCGAAAACAACATCCGATGATCGCACACTCGGGCTAACACCTCCCGAAGCCAAAACACAAGCATTTCCCTAAGAGGCCCAACCGAGTCACCAAAAGAGACTCCGACTAGCTGGGGAAATTTGCCAACAGGCTACAACCAGGGTACACCAGGAACCTAAAGAGCTAAGACCACGCTTTACAACGGCAAAAGGCCGGAAAAAAAAGCGTCATCGTAACGCCAATCCAAGATCAAACAAAACCAAGAAAAATCGGGAGCGTTACAGCCACTCCCCCTAAAAGAAAGTTTCGCCTCGAAACTTTACTCACAACACTCCTATGAGGAAGGAGAGAGAAAGATCCAGGAAAGGGCTATATATAAATAAATAAAGCAGAACATACCAGGCCCAAGATCAGGGAAATAAATGAGGGTGAGCCTCCCTCATACCCGACTCCAATTCCTAAGTCGCACTTTCTACATCCTGATTCCTCCATAAAACTTTAACCATAGGAATAGTCTTCATCCGCAATGCACGAACCTGAGAATCCAGAATGCGGACAGACAACTTCACATAAGAAAGATTCGGCTCCAACTGCGGCACAGAATCCAAAACTTGTCTGCCATTCATCACACATTTCCGCAGCTGACTGACGTGGAAGACATCATGCACGCCAGTGAAAATTGCGGGCAACGCCAGCCTATAAGTTGATATCCCAATCCGCTCAACAATCGGAAACGGCCCCACGTACCTCGGGTCCAACTTCCTGTTCTTTCCAAACCACTTGACTCCGATCAATGGGGAGACCTTTAAGAACACTGAGTCCCCCACCACAAATTCCAAGTCCGATCTACGCCGATTGGCGTTTTTCTCATATCTCTCCTCGGCTATCCGAAGCTTTTCCCGTATAAGCTTCACAGCGGTTTCCATCTCCTCGAGTGCTTCTGGACCCAACAAAGGTCTCTCGCCAACCTCAGCCCAAAACAAGGGAGTCCTGCAGCGCCTCCCATACAAAGCTTCAAAAGGAGCCATTTGCAAGCTTTCTTGATAACTGTTGTTATACGCAAATTCCATAAGCCGCAAGCGCTCATCCCACGCTCCTCCGTGGTCGAGAATATAGCATCGGATCATATCTTACACAATCTGATTTACTCACTCCGTCTGACCATTGGTCTGCGGATGATAAGCCGTGGAATATCTCAAATCTGTACCCAACCCTTATTGAAGGATCTTCCAAAAACGAGACGTAAACCTGGGGTCTCGATCTGATATGATACTCACGGGTACACCATGCAATCTAATAACCTCATCAAGATACATCTCGGCTATCTTCCTCATCGGATAATCGATCTTAAATGGTATGAAGTGAGCACACTTCGTCAATCTGTCTACGATCACCCAAACTGAATCATGCCCTTTAGGAGATCTCGGTAAGCCTGTAATGAAATCCATCGAGATACTCTCCCACTTCCACATCGGAATCTCCAAGGGAGTCAGCTTGCCACCAGGCCTCCCATGGTCTGCTTTCACTCGCCTGCAGGTGAAATACTCTGAAACAAATCTGGCTATGTCCTTCTTCATCCCATACCACCAGGAAATCTGCTATAAATCATGATACATCTTGGTAGACCCTGGATGGTAGGCAACACTAGATCCGTGGGCTTCTCTTCACACCATATCCCGGATATCTCCAACTGCGGGGATGCAAAACCTGCCACGATACTTCAAGGTACCCGCATCATCTACAGAGAAATCTGGTAGTTCACCTTTTTCAGCTCGAAGATACAAATGCAGAAGATCGGGATCATCCTTCTGATGCAGTCTCGTAAGCGCAATCCACGAAGGTTCTGCCACTGCCAAGCTACTCTGCGAGTCGCAGCTTCCCACAAAAATGTCCATCAAAAGAAACTCTTCCACTAGACGGTCGGCGGAGAGATTGAAAATCTTACCTGACTTCCGACTCAGGGCATCGGCCACCACATTCGCTTTACCCGGATGGTACTGGATTTCAACATCATAGTCGGCCACATACTCCAAACACCGTCGCTGGCGCAGATTCAATTCTTTCTGTGTGAAGACATACTTCAAACTCTTATGATCCGTGAAAATATTGCACCGCGCCATATAGCAAATGCCTCCACAATTTCAACGCATCGATCACAGCTGCAAACTCCAGGTCATGCGTAGGGTAATTCCTCTCGTGAGTCTTTAGCTGCCTCGACCCGTACGCAATCACCTTCCCGCCCTGCATCAATACGCAGCCCAGTCCGACATGTGACGCATCCACATATATATCATACTCACTATCTTCGGTAGGCAAGGACAAAATTGGAGCTGAACATAGCCTTCTTTTTAGTTCCTCAAAAGCCTCCTCATATTTACCATCCCATATGAAGGCTATATTCTTCTGCGTCAACTTGGTCAACGACGCAGACAAGGTAGAGAAACCCTCTACAAATCTTCTATGATATCCAGCCAAGCCCAAGTAGCTTCTGATCTCTTTGGGAGCAACAGGCCTCGCCCATTCCATAACAGCAGCGATCTTTTCTGGGTCCACCGATATTCCTTCCTTATTAACCACGTGGCCGAGAAAAGAAACTTGAGGCAACCAAAATTCACATTTACTCAGCTTGGCGTATAGCTTATGGTCTCTCAGAGTCGCCAAGACCAGTCGCAAATGTCGATCATGCTCCTCCGCATCCCTAGAGTACACCAAAACATCGTCTATAAAGACAATCACAAACTTATCTAGGAAATCCTTAAAAATTCTGTTTATCAGATCCATAAAAGCTAAGGGCGCATTAGTCAAACCAAATGACATAACCAAAAACTCAAAATGTCCATGCGAGAGCGGAACGCCGTCCGCAGAACATCTGACTCCCGAATCTTCAACTGGTGATAGCCCGAACGAAGATCAATCTTGGAAAACACGGCACTACCACGCAGTTGGTCAAACAGATCGTCAATCCGAGGCAAAGGGTACCTGTTCTTATTAGTAACCTTGTTTAGCTCTCTATAGTCGACGCATATCCTCATCGACCCATCTTTCTTTTTAACGAACAGCATTGGTGCACCCTAAGGCGAAGAACTCGGCCTTATGAAACCTTTTGCCAACATCTCATCCAGCTGAATTCGCAACTCTTCCAGCTCTCGCGGGGCCATCCGATACGGCGCCTTTGCAATAGGACGCGTTCCTGGCTCCAAATCTATAACAACGTCGACATCTCGATCGGGTGGAAGACCGGGAAGATCATCAGGAAACACATCAGCGAAGTCACACACCACAAGAATCTCTTCCAACACGGCACTCTAACAACTGTCCCTACCAGAGAGACCACACAGGCAAAACAGCCAGAAGCAAGCAACTTCCGAGCACGCACCGCAGATATGACTGGAGACTCCTGGAGAGAATACCCATAAACGCTCCCTGGCTGACCGTTGTCTTTGACGAAGTCCAAGCGCTTACCCTTGCACTGGATCACAGCATCGTGCCTTGACAACCAGTCCATGCCCAAGATAACATCGAAGTCCTCCTGGTCAATCACCTTCAGATCTGCCTTGGATAGAAAATCCCCGAACAAAATCGGACAATCAACGACACCCAGGCCCGTAACCACAGAGTCACCGGAGGGGAACTTAACGTAAATGGCACCACCAACACGATCTAGGCCCAAACTGAACCGCTCCACGAAGGCTCTAGCCACAAACGAGTGGATAGCGCCAGAATCAAAGAGAACACGCGCCCAACGGTTCTTTACCTTAACTCGTCCTACTCATAGCGCACACATCTAAAGCAACAAACGCTAGAACAAAAACTACAACAAGTGATCATGACAAAACGGCTTGGGAGGAGTCGAACCTGAGATAACCTGGGTCGAAGTCTGCGCTTCGTCTGCCGAAAGCACATTCAGCTTCCCCTTTCCTCTATCCATTTGCTGAGGCGGTGAAAAAGCCTGGAGGGGAACTGGCTGCAGAATAGGGTGGGACTGTGGGCACTTTGTCTTGAGATGACCCTTCTGGCCGCACTGAAAACAGACCTTATATTTTAACCATCAACATGTAGCATCATGCCCCTTCCTAGCACACCAGGCACACACCAAGTCTCCTCTGGGAGCACCCTGTATCGCACGCACCTGTTCCTTCTTCTGCGCTCTCAACCTTTTGAAACACCTCTCCAAGGGGTGGCCTAGCTGACCATAGAAGCAACAAAGCTCTTTGTTCTTCTTCCTCGAGACAGCAACAGGCTCCTGAGGGCTTTTCCCTCCACCGGACTTCCGCTTATCCTTCCTCATCTGCTGTCCTTTATTCTTGGCACCCTCAATGGCCTCAACCTTCGGGGCAGCTTCCACCACGCTGGCAAAACTAACTGCTCCATAGGCATTCACTAACTGCTGAATGTCATTTCTTAGCCCACCCAGAAATCGCTTAACTCGGTCTGCTTCAACACTCACCAAACCTGGGGCAAACCGGCTCAACTTGTTGAACTCAATCTCATATGCACTAACCGTGAGTTCCCTTTGCTTCAAATGGAGAAAGTCATTCATTAGCCGGTCCCTCTCGACTGAAGGCAGAAACTTACTCAACAACATCACCTTAAACGACTCCCAAGTGCATCCTGCCACCACTGCTACAAGAGATTTAATCTGAGCCTGCATATCCACTACCTGTCTTGATAAGGCCTCATTACTCTGTCGTAGGCTTTCTATCAACGCCTCGCTCTGTGCTCCCGACTTCTCACCCTCCGATTGTGGGGGTGATCTCGTCGCAGGACGTCTCGCCATCCTAATATCGCACAAGCTTAGACAGAACCCAGCCCAAGAGCTAGAACAAAACTACCTGGTACAGACAAACACACTTAAATATGAACTTCAACTGCAAAACTTGCTCTGGGAGTTGTTTTTACCATGATGATGTTATGCTTAACCTAAGATGGTTCACCACCATCATACTAACTCATGTGCCTAAACCATGAATGCATGTATTTGTATTCTTTTTGACTCAAAACCATGTGTGTACATATGTCATCTTGCAAATCTTTAGCTTGGCACGTTGTGCTTATGACATGTTATGCTATGCATGATGTGCTATGCATTCTAAAAAGGCCTTAATGCATGTCATGGGCGGCGTACACATGAAAATGTTATGCATCCCATACTACATAACATTCCCATGCAACGAAAAAAGAAAACATGCTATCCGCATTCATGTGGTGAGGTTATGCATCCCATACTACATAACCCTCACATGTTGCCTCCTATGGTGGATCCATATACAAACACATATTATGCATCCAATACTACATAATATGCCCCGTATACTTCTTTATGCTCATGAGTGTACTGTTCGTGCTTCAGCCAAGACGTGATGATGACATATCGGTGTGTGTATGGTATGACGCTAACCACTAGTGCAAACAAGGAAAAGGTTGCCCGACCATCTGACAAGCAACCTCCCTCTGATACCAACTGTCACAACCCGCATTTTCTCAATGATAAAATCGTATCAGAGCAAGAGAAAATACGTGCCGTGATGCCACGTCGTGCAGGGGATAACTGCACACGCTCAGGCAAAACTCCAGACCTTTGATTTTAAGGAAAATCGTTGATCAATTATAAAAGGAAACCAGTTAGGTTGAAAGGTCGTATCCCTCGGCACGGTGGATCAGCTAGTACACAAATAAAAAGTATATATATACGCAGCAGAAAATACTTTGGTTCAATTAAATTGACACTCTAAATGAGCATAAGTGTCCCCGAGGGACGACTCATGGTACGCTTGACTCTAAAGTGAATATAATATATATATAAAAGATAGTCTTTTTACGCTAAGGAAATATAGTGTCTTTGTTTTATAAATATGTTATGCATGATGTACATATAATAATGCTTTTAGGGTTTAAAATATCTAACATGCAACCTATCATAAATTCTTCCCAGAAGCAAGTAAATAACCACAAATAGGCAAAAACAGCAGTTTAAGTTCATACCCAGCATCGCTAGAAGCCACGAGTGGGCGCCAATAACCTGACATGAACCCACTGGTGAGAATGTATGTCTATACAGAAAGGTAAAGAACTATCTCACAAAATCGGGGAACGGCTATCTCAGCTACCCAAGAGGCCACCAACAACCCCCTCCAAAAGAACTAGCGGCTGAACCGGCTACAACATGGACCTGAGGCATTCAAGAAAAGAACACCTCAGCAAGAAGATAAACAAAAAGTAAATAGAGCATTAGATTAATGAGCAAACAAAAGAAAGGGTTTACCAACCCGGCAACAAACTGCTATAAGCAAAAGAAAGGGCATGACAGTAAGAAAAGAGTACTGTCTAATGCACAGCAAAGCACACCAATTGCGAGCAATAAAAGCAGCATGCCCTACAAAGAGTCTGCAACAGCAACAAGACATATACATATATGCCAAAAGAAAGAGAAAACATAAACAGGAAAGGGACTGACAGTCCTAGAACGTGGGTGAGTGGCTGTGGTCAAAACATGGATCTGAATACGTAACCAAAACCAGATCCAAAAAGGGCTAAGGGGTCAAACAGTGGCAGCACTAGGGTCCCACACACACCAACCCAAAGCGGGCAAAAGGCGGTGGCCACAGCTCTCCACATCAAAATCCACCCCTCTAGAGGCCAACAAAACTCCACCACCTGCCACAACCCAAGAGTCGGCAAGCAAAACTAGTCGAACACCCAATACCACCCCCTAGAGAAAGGGAAAAGTCTCACTAACAATCCTAAGGAAACACACGAACCCAAGATAGAAACGTCGAGCCCTCCCGACGCGGCGTTGAGTAAGCTCCACTTACTTGACGCCCAAATTACTTAGCCGCAAATCCTACGCTGGATGACGGCGTTGAGTGAACTCGGCTCACTCGACGCTGTCAGCGCTTTCCACTTAGGGTAAACGTAAGTTTTAGTTAACACCGCAGCCTAAACTCTCTCAACGCGCGAAAACAGGGAGTTGGAAATTTAATCCCAACCCTCAGTTCCATCCTAACTACTCGGGGCTACCGCAACTAAACCTAACTGTAACTAACCGTAGCCTCACCCTAACTCTAGCTACCCACTGGACACCAAACCTCAGACAAATGAGAGAACATTGGTTTAAATTCTAGAAAAAATAAAGGATCAACCACTTGATTTAAAGCTTGACGTAATAACTCAACCTGCTACTCTAGGGAGGAAAACAAAGAGAACAGAGCTATTGCACAAGGAATGAAAACAGAGCATGGGTTAGAAATAATTTGGCAAGGGCAAGGGAGCCACTTGACTCTACCTCCAGGAAAAACAACAACTACCACCCAAGCTTGGCACCGGTGGTAAGATCGCCCACCTAGAAGACCAAAACTGAAACTTTGAGGACGAAGAAAAGAAATCAAAAATTCCTAACTCCTAGAATCAACCCTAAATCAAGAAAAACTTACATGAAAGGGAAGATCTAGACAAGAGCAAGCCAAATTCGCTATCGCACGAGAAAAAACACGCTTCCTCCCGCAAACACCGGCCAAAAGAAACCACCGCCTCCTCTCAAAACCCTTTCGCTGGAAGCTATCCAGACCCGGGAACGATGAAAATGAGAAGGAAAAACGGTTCACGGCAACAAAAGATGATCTCAGGAGAAAAAGTACGGAACACGCCCAAGAAAAGCCCATGACACGGCCCGACACGCCCATTTCACGGGGCGTGTACTTACTCGACGAACGTCGATCTCCAATCGACGAAAACACGGGACACGCCCCAGACACGCCCGTGACACAGCCCGACACGCCAGTGTCACGGGGCGTGTACTCACACACCTACACACTCGACGACCGTCGATCTCAGCTCGACGAAACAGGTGACCCGCCCTGTGACACGCCCGTGTCACAGGCCATGTACCAACTCAAACACCACTCGACGATCGTGGAGCGCCGATAGTCGAACGGAGAGACACGCCCCGTGTCACGCCCGTGTCCGACACGACACGGCCGTGTTCTCACTAAAACTCCGCCTAACTACCATCGAGCGCAGCTCGACGAAGGGGGACACGCCCTGTGACATGCCCGTGTCACAGGCCGTGTTCCTACAAAACCTCGTCGACCAAAAAATTCGTCGACCAGAGAAACGGGAGCTCTACCCGAGCACGACACGCCCTGGGTCACGGGCGTGACCCAGGCCGTGTCACCCAAACTTACACAGAAAAAGAAACCTGCTAACACCTAGCAAACAAGAGACAAGGCACCAGCCTACTAGCTCGGCCACATCTGGCATGCACAGTACAATAAACATTACAAACATTACAGCTAACAGAACAAACGCCGAAACGACGCGAAAGCAAACGATCCCGGATTTCGACCAAAACTCGCACCGTAGCTAAACTCCCAAACTACGAAAACAACGGTGAGGTCGAAAACAACATCCGACGATCGCACACTCGGGCTAACACCTCCCGAAGCCAAAACACAAGCATTTCCCTAAGAGGCCCAACCGAGTCACCAAAAGAGACTCCGGCTAGCTGGGGAAATTTGCCAACAGGCTACAACCAGGCTACACCAGGAACCAAAAGAGCTAAGACCACGCTCTACAACGGCGAAAGGCCGGAAAAAAAATGCGTCATCATAACGCCAATCCAAGATCAAATAAAACCAAGAAAAACCGAGGGCGTTACAACATGAGATCTTTGTTGAAACCAAAATGGACCTCAACGGGAGTTCAAAAATAGGGGTGCAACCAACACCTACTTCTCTCAAGCCCCGACCCCTGACTAGTTGCAAAGGACCTAAAACTGACCCAAAGCCCTAGTAGGTAGGTCCCATCTCACACCCGAAAGATCTCTGAGAGATTCCCCTCCATAGCCAAAAGCTGGGCTAGGAGCCCTTCAGAAAGCACTACAGATTTGGAGCATAATGAGAGCGTGCTTTCTAAGGAGCCCTTATGGGTCTATTAATAGTTTTCTGAGTTGGATCTGCAAATAACCATATTGGGTTGACCTGAAAATACCAGAATATCCTGATTGGGTCTGCCAACAGCCAAACTTCGTTGTTCTGAGGAGTTATACGCAGACCACCAAGGGCAAAAGGGTAAAATTACCCGGGATAGAAGAGTAAAAACACCCTTGGGCATAGAAATGTCAAAATGGTCTTTCTGTATGGCGAGTGGGGGAGAAACTATCGGCGAGACGAACCTTCTTCCCGTCTTGCCTACTTTAGACGTCGTGAGTCCTTCTCGCGACCAAAGGCCTTCTCGCGCCCTTAGGAGGGGTGTCTCGCCTACTCTAGGGACCTCTTATCTCGCCAACTGCGAGTGGACCACATGGTCCCACTCGCTCATCTATTCCACTCGCCTTGCCTCGTCTATCTCGTGATTTTGAGGTCCTTTTGTGAGCCCGAGGTTGTACACAATCCCCACTCTTTTCGAGATTAATCTAAGCTCGGAAAGAACATCCAACCAAGGCTCGCTATTAATATGTATTTATTGACATATTTATGAGAGAATCTTCTAAGTCCCCTCATCGAAACCTATAAATATGGGATTCCTATCTCGAATGGAGGTTGCCCCTTTGCATATGTCCTCCTTCCTTGCAGCACAATTCATCATGTCTCGTAGCCAAAGCTTTCGCGAGCGCCTTGCCAAAGTGCGCCGACAGAATAAGGCCTCCGTGGCTGCTTCAACCTCAACCCTAGTTCACCCCTTCCTTCTATACCATCCTCTCCCTCTCGCTTGAAGGGGGTAAAATCTGGTGGCCCCTCTTCCCTTATCGAGGGCCTTCTCGTGCGGTGCCGGAGATCTGCCCCACCCCTCCTCCCGCATCTCCCAAAGAGAAAGGGGTGAGTTCTCGCTTCTGTCTGTATTCCTATCTTTATTATTCCTTCAATATTTGCAGCCCTGCTAATTATTTGTCTCAGGGAGCCCCCTAGGGGTGTGCAGGGAAACCGAAAACCGCTCCAAACCGACAAACCTCCCCGCACCACACCGCATTTCAAACCGAACCGCTCGGTTGCGGTGCAGTTCAGTTTTGTATGTGTGAAAACCGACCCCCGATCAGCGGGGTGCGTTTTATAACTCCATAAAACCGAGAAAACCGCACCGTGACTTAGTTTTATCTTTTAAAATTTTATGTCAAGAAAGAAAAGCGCACGCACTGTAATTCGTGAATGAGTTTAACGACCTTGTTGGGCGAATCGTATATAATTATATAATATATAAAATATAAGTATTTCTTATAACATATATAATATAACTATATAATATAATTTAATACATCATTACATATTTAGGCGTCGTTTGGTACGGTGGTGGCGGTCGTAAATGCATGGGTTAAATCGTCATTAGTTAAGTATCATCTAACAAACATCATCTGTTTCAATATAAAATTGGATGAAGTTTCTTTGGTGGCGTTAACGAATGATAATTTAACCCTCATATTCATGACCGCCACCACCGTGCCAAACGGAACCTTAGTGAATGCATGACAAAGTGAGGATTTGCATATATATAAGAATTAAGAAGATCTGTTATTTAAAATTGTCATCGTAATCAAAGCAGTAGAGAAGAGGAAAGTACTTTAGAGAATTTCCTAACCTTTTAGTTGCATTATATTATCTTTATTGTAAAGTGAAACTCATCGTCCAAATAAGATTTAACAAAGAGCACTAGTATGAATGAAAAAAAGCATTCACAACTAATATAACAAATAATCTGAATGTACGATTGAATGACTGAACATTAGAAATTATAGTTGATGGTTAAACTCGATTGTTACTGGAAAAAGAATCAATTTTCAATTTTCATAGAAGAGCCTTGCCTAAATTAAAGAAGGAACAAAAAAACTGCTAAAAACCGAAACCGGACCGCAAAAACCGACCCAAAACCGCACCGAATTGAAACCGCACCGCACGGTTTCGGTGCGGTGCTGTTTTGGTAGGTAAGAAACCGCACCTCTGCGGCCCGGTTTTGGTTTGGGCCCAAACCGCACCGAACCAAACCGCTCGCAGGCCTAGAGCACCCGTGGCTTCGCAATGACCAGAAAGCCCGCGAGACGACTCTGCCGCCCATCATGAAGATTCTGACTCGCAACCTCTTTCCACTTATTTAACTACTCCTCTCAACGAGAGGAGGAACAAACCTTCCCAGGCTGCTGGGACCTCTCGTCCCCGTGGTAAGGAATCTTCCCTCTCGCTTCGCTGTCCCACTCGCTACTCCCACACCCTCTTATGGGAGCCACTCTCACCCTGCTCCTTTACTTCTTCCGCAGGTGCCCAGACCGACTCGCCTGCAGAGGAGCACCCTGGGCAACATGTCATCCCGCCTCTATTTCCTCTTGACGGGATTGAAGATTTTCTTGGCGACCCTGTGAACCCGGCAGAAATGAGGCACAAGACTGCCGAGTTGTTCCAAAAATACGCGCGCATCATCCACTCGCTAGCGCTGGATAAGCAGGCGGCGGATAGGCGCATTGAATGGCTGGAGAGCGAGTGCGCTCGCCTATCTTATGAGACTAGTGCTGAGTTAGATGTTGATGGAACCGACCCTGACTCCATCATCAACGAGACTTACATGTAGCTCCGCCTCGCGCGCCGTGGGCTTGTGTACGTTCGCGCCTTACACTCGCGTAGTAGACCTCCCTGCGCGGGAGCTCGTGGTGGCCGCTGGCAATGGCACCCGTACTGAAGGCCATCTCGCCCCTTCTCTTCTACTTTCTCTAAATGATGTAACAATAATAAAATAATGTTGTGTGTTGTCGTCTCGCCGGTGTTGTTACAATTTTGTTGAAGCTAAAATGCTGGATGGTGTTTTTGATTTATTCATTACCGTTGTTTTAACTTTATTTTTCTCTTAATTTCTTTATTTAACCACCTCGTGATTATGACAGGTCGCGCCGATCGAGGATTAGGAGAGAGAGAGAGCCTACCGCCGACTCTTCCCATTCCCCTGTACTTTTTCCCGCATACCAATCATTTTTCCATACTTGCTATAAATACACCCGGCCCTGGATCAAAAGCATACCCGCATTCTTCTCTCCTGTCGCACCCAAACTCTTGCCCCTCTATTTCTTTCGTCTCGCCGAATCTTCTCGCACTTCTCTCCCGACCCTCTCGCCGATCTTCGTTCTTATTACTCCTTTCTCTCCCCTTCTCGCCTAAAGCTGTCTCGACAACACCGTCTCGCCAAGGATGGGAAAGAAGAGAGTTGAGGAAGGCGAGGGGCGCAGCCGCTGTGGGAAGCGGTTCACTGACCACGACTTCCCGCTCGGCAGGCTCCTTGAAGAAGACTATCGCGGATTTGTCTGCGAGTACCTGGCAGAGGGGATTGACTCGCGGCCTCCAAAAGTTGGCGAGTCCATCAACACTTATTACCCGGGAGAGCTAGCTTTCCCTGTCTCGCACTTTGAGGTGGGGTTGAGGCTGCCTCTATGGCCTGAGGTAAAACAAGTTTTTAAATACTTCGGCGTTGTCCCGGCGCAGTTCAACACGAATGCTATTTCGATGTTGATCGCCTTCGCATGCTATATGCACCGGGAGCACATCGAGTTCAGCTTGACGGTCTTTCGCAAGCTCTATATCGACCACGCCAACTCTGATCGCGTCTCGTACTTCACCGGCTAAGGGCTCAAGGTGTGCGAGATGCCCAACAAAAATCACCACTGGCTCACGCGGTTCATCTTCATTCGCGGCGACCGTGGTTACTTCGGGGGCATCCCGCTCGCGCCGGTGTCTCCCCCAGAAAGCTTCTATGCCACCCCGCAGGTCAGCGGCCCAGAGAAGCTGCTATATGAATATTTCATCGGCAAGAATTTCGACGTCAACTACTTACGGCGAGGCCTCAACTCGCTTCCTCCAGTGCTCCCTAAAGAAGGTACTCTTGCTTTCTCGTCTCGCTGTGTCTGATTACTTCTCCGTCTCGCCTTATCATCACCTTGCTTCATTTTGTTTTTTAGGGGTGCGAGTCGCCCCAGCCCATCCTCTATATAAAAGCAACATCCACCCTTCCAAATGTCGTGATCTCGCCAACGCGGAAGCTGAAGCGGCGAGAGAGTCCCTGACTCCTGCCCCTCTCAAGAGGCCTCCGGGCGACACGGCGCCATCTCGCTCCAGCTCTCCAAAGAGAATGAAGAAGGCTGTGGTGGTCTCCAAGGGGAAGAAGGTGACCCCAAAGGAGAAGGAGACAGTGGGGTCTCTGAGCCCCATTTCTGTGGATGGGTCTCCGTCGCCCCGCTCACCTCGCCAACATGTCGTATTGCCTACTCGTGAGACAGTCACTTCCCAATCAACCTGCTGCCGCCTCCAATCAACCAGCTGCTACCGCCTCTCGCGAAGGCTCTTCCTTCAGCCATCTCTCCCCCTCTTCCCACATGAATTATAACTTGGGTTCCGCTATTTCCGATGCATCTGGGGACCCTGTTCTGCTATGGAGGCGGGATGCCAATAGCGTCTCCATCTCCACCCTCCTTCCCCCTTGGAAGGAGCAAGAGGAGCACACCAGTCATGCTTTTGCCGTAGGATACGGCCTCTACTGTGGTCTCGATGTAGTCTCCCCTGAGAGCGAGTCTACGCGAGACCTCATTATGAAGTCCTCCCATATCCAGATTCGGGCTTTAGAGTTCTCGCACCGCGCCGCGCACCGTCTGATATATATCAACAAAAAATGGTCAGAGAGCGAGGCGAGCCTGGCGGCGGAGCGGGAGCGGTTAGAAGATCTCGCCAAGAGGTTGTTTGATGCCGAGAGCCTCCTCGCCAAAGACCAAGGCGGAGTGGTAAAGCCCTATCCTTACTCTCACTCTTTTCCTTTAGACGCTGTCAACTAATGACCTGATGTCGCGCAAGATTCAGAGACGGTGGAGCGGCTGCGCTCGCGAGCAGCGGCCCTGGAGGAGGAGGTCAAGGACTTAAAAGCCCAGAATACTTGCCTCCATGCCGACACCACGTCATCTTCTCTCCACGATCCCTTCCGGACACCTCCGCCGCAATATTCTTTTGATGAGTTGGAGGAACAATGCCGAGATGCTGCCATTAGGGTGGCGGAGCTGGTCCTGAAGATGATGAAGGATCTGGTGGTCGTGAAGGATGACTTGGATACAGTAACCGTCCGCGACCTCGTACCCCAGCTCTATGGCGAGGAGAGCGAGGATTCTTCTTCCGGCAAGGAGAAATGAAGCGCCATCTCCCAAGATCCAGAATCCCTCTCTCCTCTTCCTTCTGCTGTTGCTTGTAAAACTAAGACAAATCTTTTTTGAGCCTTTTTTGTGATACATAATGATGATCAAAAGTACATGTTTGTTGTTTTGCTCTTTATTATTCGAAATGAATTTCTGGTTTGCCTCGGCCTACGGGACGGTGCTTGTAATACATCCTCTGTAATGACCATATAATATGGGTCCGGTCGGGGCCCCACAATATACAGACGCCACAACTTCAGTATTGTAAAATGATATAGCTACCCAAACTCAAAACTCAAAACAACACAGCGGAAACAACCAAAGAGAGTAGAAGTTATCCACGCCTAAAAGAGTAACAAAATGGCCTTAAGGCCTTACAACAAGAGTAAATCCAAACTCAAATAACACATCAGTCCTGAAAGTGTATAAGCACACCTAGTCTACCTCGGCATGCAAGCCGGTCAAAATGAGCATAAAACATACAATGCCATAAACGTAAAGCTACAACAAAAGGTAACACTTCATGAGGCTTAGGCCTTTCTGGCCGGCGAGCTAGCTCCTGCTTGCAATCCTTGCCCTGTAAAAATTCTTAGTAACGTGGGACAGCAAAGGCTGACCCCAAACTTTGTAACAAACACATCTCCTCCCGGCCGCCCCTAACGGACCCCGGGGTACTCCTCCAACCTGCAAGTTAGCACTTCGTATGAAATATTCATAAGCAAAAAAACAACCAAAGAAACAGGCTTGGATGTCTCAAACATCATACATGTTCTCTATTGTTGAGCATATAATATTAGGGCCTACTATGCAACATAAATGCAACACCCGGGTTTCACCCAAGGCACCCTATAGAGTATGCATCTAGTACAACATCAAATCAATTGGGTACTCATCATTTCCCCATTGACATAAAGCCGCAAACAAAAAGGGAAACTGAAAGATATTGTACCGAATCACCTAGAGGGGGGGGGGTGAATAGGTGACTTAAATCTTTTTAACTTTTTAGGCAAAATTCAGATAATATCACAGAGTTCTACTTACTTTATCACAGCACACAAGCAGTAATCACAGAATTACACAAGCAACCAGTAGACACACAGTTTTATAGTGGTTCCCCAAGGTTTGGGTACATCCACTTTCCCCCTTCGCCTATCTAGTAGTGTACTAGATTCGGCCAAACTTCTCCACTATCTCAGATGCTCAGATCTTACACTCAGAACCCCAAATCAGGTTCCTACAACTCAGGCCCAAGGCCCTACAACTCAGCTTCTTCACAAAGCCTACACTCAACCACCAAGGCCTACACTCAGCCACCAAGGCCTACACTCAGCCACAACAGGCCTACACTCAGAGATTCAAATCTCCTACACTCAGGCACTCAAGCACTACACACAGCCTTTATAATTACAGGCTTACAAAACTCAGATCCCTAAGGATCCTACAAGATAATATGAATACAAAATGTTAACTCTACAACTCAGAGAAAAGAGAGAAGAGTTGTGAGTTTCTTGATGAGTTCTTGGAAAAACTCAGCTGAAATCAATCTGACTTGGCTTTCTTCAAAGCTTCTTGAATGTAGAACACAATAAGATTGACCTCCTCTGCAGTTGATCCTTGATCTCTGCTACTTAAGATTCAGAACAAATCTGAACCCTTCTTCTCAGCCTGGTTCCAACGGCTGACTTCTTGGATGGAGCTCTCTCTCTCCAACTACTTAGATCTTCACTAGATTCTTCAAGGAATAGCTAGATCTTCTTCTTGTTAATGATCACTTGAACTTGTGTTCAATCATCTGTTTCTGTAGACAGTTTAAGCCTATTTATAGGCCTTCTTCATGGTAACCGGCTGGTCTGGTTCATAACTGATTTCTGACAACTTTGACAGGTACAGTAGACCGACTGGAATGGCAGCTGTCAAGTCATCCAGTCAGTTCTTGAAAATTCTGTAACTGTCTGCAAGTGTCGAGACTGTCTATCTTTAAGTGTCGACACTTATAGACCAAGTGTCGACACAAGTTGACTAAGTGTCGACACTAGCCTACAAGGTGTCGACACAACTCCTTGTGTTGTAGAATTCACTTCTCGACACAGCTTCTTCTTCATGTGTCGACACTGATATTGAGTGTCGACACAACACTTTGTTCTTCAGCACTTTGTTGACTTCTTGTAAGTGTCGACACAACTCCTTTGTGTCGACACATCTTCTTGAACTTGTCAGTGTCGACACTGCTTCTTGGTGTCGACACATGTCTTCAGTGTTGATACTTGTTGAGTGTCGACACAGCTCCTAGTGTCGACACATTCTTCTTTTGTTGAGACTTTTGTTGAGTGTCGACACATCTCCTTTGTGTCGACACTTGTACTTAGAATATTCTTGAACTTTGCTAAGTGTCGACACAGCTCCTTGTGTCGACACTTTCTTCAAGTGTTGAGTCTTCGGCTGAGTGTCGACACATTCTTTCTTGTGTCGACACTTTCTTCAAGTGTTGACTCTTCTGCTGAGTGTCGACAGATTGCTCTGGGTGTCGACACTTATACTTAGACTCTGCTGACTTTTGCTGAGTGTCGACACAGCCTCCAAGTGTCGACACTTTCTGATGTAGACACAGTTTCTCTGGGTGTCGACACAATTGCTAAGTGTCGACACAAATTCACTGGGCTTTTCTTCATTGAGTGTCGACACAGCTCCTTGTGTCGACACTTTTTGTCTGGTGTCGACTATGCATCCTTGGTGTCGACACAAATACTCCAAGTGTCGACACTGCTTGCCTGGGTGTCGACACAAGTCTTCTTAAGTGTCGACACTTTCCCTCTGGTTGTCGACACATGGACTTAGAAACTTTTCTTCTTTCCTGCAAATACTTAACCTGCACAAGTAAACTCAAAACACATCAAATACATTTTTGATGTATATCATTGAGTTGGGTGAGGCTTCTTCAAATTAGGTACATTTAAACTAATGTACCCAACAATCTCCCCCTATTTGGAGAAGTCATATCCCTTAGTCAATGATATACACCATACAGAATAAAATCAAGTATGATGTAAAACAGGATTATGTAATCAGGAAAGAAACATCACATGTATTAAACAAACATGCATACACAGATATCATCACAGAACAATTATGAAATAAATTTAGCATATAACACATTGTTCTAATATCTTGTTATATTCATTTTCCAAAAGTTTACAAAGTGTTTAACAATCAAAATATTACAACTGTAAACTGAAGAAAATTCTATTCTATTTTTGTTCAGCCTCTTTGATCACTATCCCTTTTCCAGATTGTACTTTGGCTTGAACAGAAGCTTCAGCATCTTCAGTTTCAGCAGGCTTTTTCCCTTTCAGCTCCTTCTTCTTTAGCTCTTCAGCTTTGATCTTTTGCCCCTCAAAATAATGATAAGGCTTGGGAAAGTACTTGCTAGGCTCCAGAACAGTAGGAGGTAGCTTTCCCATCTTGGCCTTTCTTCTATATTGGACTATGGCTTCTTGCCTTGTCTCATGCTTTCTCCATTCCAATTCAGAAAACCATTTATTTCTGTCTTGAATGTTATCTTTTGAAGCTTTCCATGCTGTTAAGATAATCTTCCTTGAAGTGGGGCTCCACTGCTCAAAGTCAGGTCTTTGTTCAGCTTGCTCCCTGAACCTCTTTTTAGACAGTCTGGCTTCTTCTTCTTTCTGCAGAGCTGCTTGCATAGCCTCTGATACTGGCTGAACAACCTTCTCTATGATGACATTTTGCTGACCCCCCAGGTGGGCTATACATTGATTGTATATCAGCTTGAACCATATCAAAATCTGTAGGAGGGTAGATGACTTGAGCCACTTCAGGTTGCTCCCCTCCTAGATATGCAAGATGTATCCCAGATTCTGCAACATTGTCATCATTACATAAAGGAGGATAACCAAGAGTTGCTCAGATAGAATTAGATATCCACTTGGCATGATCAGAGCTGGCTTTGACTAACACCCTCTCGACCTTTATGACTTCTCTTTCCATGTGATCCATGAGATCATTCTTTTGAAATCTTACTTGAGCATCCAAATAGTTGACTCCATCTTTAAAGAAAGGTTTTAACCTTTAGAGCTTTTCTTTAATCAGCTTCTGGGAGTCTTGAATTGCAGAAGTAACATCAGATAAACTCTTTTGCAATGCCTTATCAAACTCTACCTTAGTAGTAGCATTAGAAGTAGTTAGGCTAGCAGCTATGTTCTTCATCTCAGTGATAATGACATTGTGAGATTCTGTCAAATTATCATTCATCCTGATCTGATTCTCAAGAACATACCCTTGCTTCAGTGCAATGTCATCTACTTGAGCTTTTATTTTCTCTTGATGAGTTGCTAAATAGACTACTGTATTCCCTCCCTTGTGGAAGCAGTCAGTCATCTCCTTTTTATTAAGATTCATTTCAAATCTTATAGACTTTATATCCTGGGCCAGATCAAATTGTAGAGACTTGTGCCCCTCATCCACATACATCTCAATGGCTTGCATGTGCTCATCGAGCTTTATTTGTATAGCAACCATCAAAGCACTGTAATCTATACTTGGAGTTGGCTGTAGTGCTGCCTGTGGTGCTATGGTTTGCAATGCCTTCTTATAAGTCTGACTTCTTCTTTTGAAAACTTGAAACTTCCTTTTCTTTGCCCTTGTAGCTTTCTCATCTTCTGAAGCTGATGTGCTTGCTATATCTACCCTCTCCTTAGGTAGCTCCTCAACTTCTTTGTGCTTCTCAGGTTCTTGCCTTGCAGGCTCTTCCAGAATTTGCACTTGCTCCCCCTCAACTGGAGCAATCTCCCCCTCAGCAGCAGCACAATCCTTGTCAAAATCTGTTTGATCCAGATTTAGGAAAAGATCTTCCATTGTATATTCTTGTGGAGAATGAGCTGGAGAAATTCTTGGCTCATCTACCACTGGATCAGAAACTACTTGAACTGTAATAGATGTGTCCTCCATGACAACATCTGGGACTTGACTATCAATCTGAGTTTGCTGATTGACATAATTTAAGGAATCAGACAATACATTATCCTCTATAGGGAAATCTAAAGCATTAAGCTCAGTGATTACCTCAAGGAAGATGTTTGTTGCTTGTTCACTTTCCAGTGTAGTTGGCTCTTCTACACCTAGAGGCTACCCCTGGACTGAATCCTGGTATAAGGGGCTAGCTGGTGGTAGCTCCCCCTGTCTCACTGCAGTATCTTGTTGAGCTGGAGATTTCACAGCATTTCCTTCTACATCCTCTTCTGGAGTAAAGACAACATGCTCTTCACTACCAGAGCTGCTAGAGGAAACCTGAGCCACTAGGGCAGTTTTCTTCTTCTTCTTCAGTGGAGTATCCTTCTCAGAAGTTATTTTCTCAGGGGTTGGCATCTCCTTAGACAAAACCCTATCTCATCTGGAGAATATCCTTATGTCCATCTTTCTCATATGGTTGATCTTGGATCCATAAGCTTGACTCATGACCTCTGGTATACTACCAGCAAGGTACAAACTAATTATTCTACCCAAATTGGGTTTTCTTCAGACTCTCCTTAATCTTCTCAAAGACAACAACAGACCAATCTGTGTTCATTGTGAAGATTATCCTTGTCATAAGGTTGAACATATGGGCAAATACCCTGTCATGCCCTCCAGGCTTACTTAGGATTACTTTTCC
This sequence comes from Platanthera guangdongensis, assembly GCA_039583875.1. Classification (NCBI taxonomy): domain Eukaryota; kingdom Viridiplantae; phylum Streptophyta; class Magnoliopsida; order Asparagales; family Orchidaceae; genus Platanthera; species Platanthera guangdongensis. The sequence goes on along the minus strand of CM077147.1, from coordinate 129,089,030 downwards.
AACAATTTCAGATAGAAATTTTCCTTGGCTGTTCATGCCCTTTCTATTAAACACAGATCCAATTTTCATCTTTGAATCCAGACCACACCATGTCAATGCTTCTCTGGTCTTAGAAGCAGTTATTTCATCCTCTTCTTTTGTTCTTGGCAGGTTTAGAACCTTTCTCAAACTTTTGGGAGAGACTTTCACTTTTTCTCCATGGACCTTAGACTTGATCTTGAATCCAGATTCGTCTACTTTAGCTCCATTTAGGAATTCTAAGACTTCTTTCTTCCAGATTTTAGTCGGCTCAGAAACAAGGAATTCTAACCCTGAGTCTGCAACTAGGGTTATCACGTTCTTGATCTCTGGGTCTGCATCCTCAAATGCTTGTCGCACTAGTTCGTAGCCTTCATTGACGTTCTCCTCGAGCTTTGGCGCCATTAGGGTTTGAAGAATTTGACTAAAGAGAAGAGAGGTGTCGACACACAAGTTTGGTCTCGAAACTTTAGTGAGCGTGTCGACAGACAATGGAGAAATTCTATTTATACCTTTCAAGGTTTGAAGATGAAAAGGCGGGTTAACTAACTTAAATTGTGTCGACACTGTCGATAAGTGTCGACACTGACTTATAATGTCTCGACACCTATGTGTCGACACAAGTTTAGTCAACAGATCATATGTGTCGACACTTGTTTATGTGTCGACACCACTAAACTCGACACTTAGTCGGGACTTTACTTAGATAATTCTGAGTAAAACCTAAGTGTCGACACCACCTTGGATGTGTCGACACCTAATTATCATGCGTCGACACTAATATTCTGAAGTGTCGACACCAACTTCATAGATGTGTCGACACCTTTTCACTGAAGTGTCGACACCAATTTTCTGTGTCGACACAGATATCTCTGTGTGTCGACACCTTTTTACTTAGCCATTTCTATAAACTTATTCTAAGTTTATCATACCTAGTTCAATTTTAAACCTATTGAACTTAGTTTCTTCTAAGGGCTTAGTATACATATCAGCTAGTTGATTATCTGTTCTAACATATTCCAGTAAAATATCTTCTTTTTCTACATGTTCCCTAAGAAAATGATATTTTATTTCAATATATTTAGTTCTACTATGGGAAACAGGATTATGTGCAATTGATATAGCACTAGTAGAATCACAAAATAGTGGTGTTCTACTTACCTGAAATCCATAATCCTCAAGCTGATGTTGTATCCATAGAAGTTGAGCACATCAACTTCCAGCAGCCACATATTCTGACTCTGCAGTGGAGATAGCCACACTTGTTTGCTTCTTGCTACTCCATGAAATCAGTCTTCCACCTAGGAATTGACAGGTTCCAGTTGTGCTTTTTCTGTCTTCTTTGCATCCTGCAAAGTCTGCATCTGAATAACCTGTTACTTCAAAATCCCCATTCCTAGGGTACCAGAGGCCTAGATAAGGAGTGCCCTTTAGATATCTCAATATCCTTTTGACTGCTGTCAAATGAGACTCTTTAGGGCATGCTTGATACCTTGCACAGACACATGTAGCATACATGATATCTGGTCTACTTGCAGTCAAATATAATAGGGAGCTAACTATCCCTCTATGCAAAGTCTCATCTACAGGTTTCCCTGCATCATCCTTGTTAAGAGACATACTTGACCCCATAGGAGTGTTCATGGTACTGGATGAATCCATACCATACTTCCTTATGAGTTCTAGGGTGAACTTAGACTGGCATATGGATAAACCATTATCAGTCTGTCTAACTTGGAGACCCAAGAAGAACTTAAGTTCCCCCATACTACTCATCTCAAATTGCCCTTGCATTAGTTTTGCAAACTTTTTGCAAAGACTACTTTCAGTAGACCCAAATATTATGTCATCTACATATATTTGGACTAGTATTACTTTGCCTCTGGATTCCCTAAGAAATAGAGTCATGTCTATTTTCCCCCTTGTGAACTTAATCTCAATGAGGAAATTAGACAGGGTTTCATACCAAGCCCTAGGGGCTTGCTTTAACCCATACAATGCTTTCCTAAGTCTATAGACATGATTAGGTTGAGTTGAATCAACAAAACCTGATGGCTGTTCCACATAGACTTCCTCTTTTAGATTACCATTCAAAAATGCTGAATTAACATCCATTTGGTAAACTTTAAATCCTTGAAAGGTTGCATAGGCCAGGAACATCCTTATGGCTTCCAGTCTGGCTACTGGAGCAAAGGTTTGATCAAAATCAATACCTTCTTCCTGCCTATATCCTTTAGCAACCAATCTTGCTTTGTTCTTAATGATGAATCCATGTTCATCCATCTTGTTCCTAAAGATCCACTTGGTTCCAATTATGTTGTGGTCTTTTGGTTTAGGAATAAGCTCCCGGACCTTGCACCTTTTGTACTGATTCAGCTCTTCTTGCATTGCCTCAATCCAAGGAGGGTCTAGGATGGCTTCTTCAAACTTCTTTGGTTCAACTTGGGATAGAAAACTAGAGTAGAGTGCTGCATTCAGGTTTCTGCTCCTTGTTTATACCCATTGACTTGGATCACCAATGATTTGTTCTGCTGGATGATCTCTTAGATGCCTATTGGTTGGAGGCATCCTGGCTTCAGGTTAAACTTCTTCAACTTCTTCATCTTGTTGTACTCCTTGGACTTCTTCTGCATTAGGTACATATAGTACTCCCCCTGGACAGCAGCCACTATCTTCTACTTGCTGTCTTGCAGTAGGTTCTTCTTCTATAGTGAGCTTGTCCATCTTCTTTGTTATACCTGTGGGGCTACAAATACTACTAGACAACTCATTGTTAATAAGTCTAGTTTCATCAAATACTACATGTACAGACTCTTCTACAACTTGTGTAGACAGGTTGTAGACTATATAAGCCTTACTGTTGTTGCTGTACCCAACAAAAATTCCCTCTTGGGACTTGGCAGCAAATTTAGTCAAGTAAGACTTTCCATTGTTAAGTATAAATCACTTACCACCAAAGATCCTGAAGTAGGATAAGTTTGGTTTTCTGCCTTTCATAACCTCATAGGGGGTCTTGTTGCGGCTTTTAGTAATGGTAGACCTATTAATTACATGGCATGCAGTATTAACTGCTTCAGCCCAGAAATATTCTGGTAGTGATGTATCACTTAATAGGGTCCTACCAACCTCAATCAAGGTTCTATTTTTCCTCTCAGCAATGCCATTATGCTGAGGTGTCCTTGATGAAGAAAACTCTTGAAATATCCCAAATTCTTCACATAGTTTTGTCATGCTATCAGACTGAAATTCAGTACCATGGTCACTTCTTATCTTGACCACTGTACTGTCTAGCTCATTCTGAATTTGTTTGACAAAGCTATAGAAGACACTAGGTGTTTCAGATTTCTGTCTTAGGAAAAACACCCAGGAAAACCTTGAGTAGTCATCTACAACTATAAAGGTATAGACCTTCCTACCTAGGCTGTGAACTGGCATAGGACCAAAGAGATCCATATGCAAGAGGTATAAACACCTCACAATATCTTTGTTTTCAATGCTTCTAAAGGTGGATCTAGTCTGCTTGCCCTTTTGACAAGCTGAGCATATTCCATCTTTAATACACTTAACTTGAGGACCATTCCTCACTAACTCTTTACTAAAGAGTTGCCCAATTGTCTTGTAATTTAGATGGGCTAGCCTCTTGTGCCATTTGACAAAATGTGAGACTGTCTCATCAGCTACAAGACACACTAGAGAACCATTGTTCTCAACCATAATGTCTAAGCAATAGACATTCCTTTTTCTATAACCAGTCAAAATGATCTCTTGATCATTTGACCTCCTGATATGACAACCATCTTTGACAAATGAGATGTCATATCCTACATCACTCAATTGACTTATACTAATAAGGTTATGTTTCAAACCTTTAACATAGGCCACTTGAGTAATTGTAATATAGGAGTTAGATATGTTACCAAAACCCTTGATGATCCCTTTTTCAGAACCACCAAAGGTTACTTTTGGACCATCCTTAATAGGTGTGTAGTCCTTTAGTAAACCCCTTATTCCAGTCAAGTGTCTGGAACATCCAGTGTCCAAGTACCATATAGGGGCATGGCCACTTGGACTCACCTGCAAAACAGATTAGTGAACCTTAGAACCCAGAGAATTCTTGGGTCCTTGGTACTGGTTAGTTTGCTTCCTAACAAAGCTACCTGCAGGTTTTCCAACAGGCAGTTTGCTACTCACTTTGACACTAGCATTGTGCCTACAGTCCATTGCAAAGTGGCCTACCTTGCCACAGCACCAACACTCAAACTTATTGTACCTTTACTTAGGTACAGTCTTAGTTGTTTTATCTACAGCTGGCTTGTTGAGAGTTGGGGCTTTGCCCTTGGACTTGTACTTGACAATCCTTGCAGGTTTAGTAAACCCCAGTCCAGCTTTACCTTTGTGATGAACAAATTCATCAATTAAGGGCAGAACTGACTTTGGTTTAGAAAACCTAGCAACTTAATCTTTTTCCTTCTGAAGACTAATCTCCAGACTCTTGATTTGATCATTCTTAAATGATATAGTCCCCATCTGAATCACAGTAATGTGCTTCAGTCTGGCTATCTCATTTAGCTTTTGATCAAACATCTTCTCATAATCAGTTGCAGCCATTTTGAGACTTGCAATCTCCTTAGCTTGACTCTTGGCCAAGGATTTGCATTTCTTAAATGCTTGTAACAGAACTTTATATTCATCTATCAACTGATGAATATCCTCTTCAGACTCAGATGCACTCTCATCACTTGATGATGATGAATCTGATTCTGAACTATCACAAGAAATTGAACTTAAAGAACAATGTTGTACCTTACTAGGTCCTGGCTGCTCCAGAATTTTGTCACTTTCTGTCAATGCCATCAGTCCTTGGCACTGACTGTCCTCTTGTTCATATATAGAGTTCATGATCTGGATGAACTCTTCTTCTTCTTCCTCAGCAAATAGTCTTATGTATGCCTCAGCATCTGACTCAATTTCTGATGAAGAAATGTCTGACAGGCTCTTATCCTTTTTGGCAACAAAAGACTTTTCCTTCTTGCCCTTGTATTGAGTCTTTTTCTTGTCATTAGACTCCTTCCTTTTCTCTGGACAGTCTGCAACAACATGTCCTTGTCTATTACAGCAATAACATACAATTTTTGAAAGAGTTGCTTTGCTAGACTTGGTCTTTTTCCTGCCTTTCTTTGAAGACTTTTTATTCTGATAATAGTCTTCTTTACCCTGTGAAGTAGATGGTCTTGTCCTCCACTGTTTCTTCTTTAAGAACTTCTGAAAATGTCTTGTGAAGGCAGCAAAGTCCTCACCACTTTCACTGCTTTCAGACTTTCTGCTTGCTGACTCATCTGACTCAGTTTCAGCTACTTTTGGTGATGGAGTTGGTGACTTACTTCTGTACTTTCTGGGGGCTTCTGTTTTAAATGCTACTGTCCTTTCCTTATGTTCACTTCTTGTTGATTTCTCCTCTTCTTTCCTCACCATCAACTGCATTTCATAGGACAGCAGTTTGCCAAACAGTGTTGGTGGAGGAATTTCTGCTAACTTTGCCATTTCCCTAATGACACAGATCTTGGTGTCCCAATCTTTTGTTAGGGACCTTAGAAACTTATCATTGAGCTCATAGTTACTGAACTCTCTGCCATAGGACATTAGATCATTCACAATCATATAGAATTTCTTATAGCATTCAGTTATGCTATCAGCCCTACCTTGCCTAAAACTTTCATATTCTTGGTTTAGCAAAGATTTTCTGTCTTGCCTCACTTCTTCAGAACCCTCCATATACACTATCAAGGTATCCCACATCTCCTTAGATGTCTTGCAGTGTATCAAATTTTGAAAGGTAGCATCATCTATAGCACTCACAATGATATTCTGAGCCCTTTTATCCATTGTGGCTAGAACAATCTCATCCTTTGTCATTTCAGAGAAATCCTTAGGTGTTCTCTGATTTGCATCTAAGACTGAAACCTTCATGGGCACATATGGCCCTTCTTTCACTGTGATATAAATCCTAGGGTCTGAGGCTTCCATAAACAGTCTCACCCTTTCCTTCCAGATGCCAAAGATTTCTTTTCTACAAATGGGTAGCTTCATGGATCCCAATTCCTTATGATTCTCAGTGGAACCCATGGTTCTTGAGTTTCTTGATTATGTAATTTTACTTAGACTGAATCTGCCAACAGGATCTACTCAGACAGTTATGTCCCTTTTTGAGTAACCTCGCTCTGATACCACTTGAAAGATATTGTACCTAATCACCTAGAAGGGGGGGGGTGAATAGGTGACTTAAATCTTTTTAACTTTTTAGGCAGAATTCAGATAATATCACAGAGTTCTACTTACTTTATCACAGCACACAAGCAGCAATCACAGAATTACACAAGCAACCAGTAGACACACAGTTTTATAGTGGTTCCCCAAGTTTTGGGTACATCCACTTTCCCCCTTCGCCTATCTAGCAGTGTACTAGATTCGGCCAAACTTCTCCACTATCTCAGATCCTCAGATCTTACACTCAGAACCCCAAATCAGGTTCCTACAACTCAGGCCCAAGGCCCTACAACTCAGCTTCTTCACAAAGCCTACACTCAGCCACCAAGGCCTACACTCAGCCAAAACAGGCCTACACTCAGAGATTCAAATCTCCTACACTCAGGCACTCAAGCCCTACACTCAGCCTTTATAATTACAGGCTTACAAAACTCAGATCCCTAAGGATCCTACAAGATAATATGAATACAAAATGTTAACTCTACAACTCAGAGAAAAGAGAGAAGAGTTGTGAGTTTCTTGATGAGTTCTTGGAAGAACTCAGCTGAAATCAATCTGACTTGGCTTTCTTCAAAGCTTCTTGAATGTAGAACACAATAAAATTGACCTCCTCTGCAGTTGATCCTTGATCTCTACTACTTAAGATTCAGAACAAATCTGAACCCTTCTTCTCAGCCTGGTTCCAACGGCTGACTTATTGGATGGAGCTCTCTCTCTCCAACTACTTAGATCTTCATTAGATTCTTCAAGGAATAGCTATATCTTCTTCTTGTTAATGATCACTTGAACTTGTGTTCAATCATCTGTTTCTGTAGACATTTTAAGCCTATTTATAGGCTTCTTCATGGTAACCGGCTGGTCCGGTTCATAACTGATTTCTGACAACTCTGACAGATGCAGTAGACCGGCTGGAATGGCAGCTGTCAATGTTGGAACCGGCTTTCCGGTCCCTCCTAGAGTTCGAAACAGGATGCAGCCCACACGTACTGTCCTTGCGCTACCGCCCTAACGAGAGTCAACGACCTGAAAACAGACCGAGGGGACTCAGCTTGGAGGTCCCGCCTCTTACCCGGAAGAACTGTTAGTCTTCCCCTCCCTAGCCAGTGCTGAGCTAGGCACCTGAGAGGGAAAAAGTGGGAAGGTTCAACAACCTCATCCAGGCACCTTATCGATTTATTTATAGATCTCTGAATCTGATCTGCAAATATCACTCTTAAATCCACCTGAAAATACCAAAACACCCTGGGCTGGGTCTGCCAATAGCCAAACTCCGCTGTTCTGGAGAGCTATATGCAGGCCTCCAGGGGTAATAATGTAAAACTATCTGGGGCACGAAGGTAAAATCCCCCTTGTGGGTCAAAATAGGTAAAGATATCTTTTTCCCCTGCGGCGAGTGGGGAAGATACTGCCGGGCGAGACGGCCGCCATGCCCGTCTCGCCGCCTTTTCGGCATGTGAGCTCTTTCGCCTTCTAGGATGATTTCGCCCACTAGAAGGTCTCGCCCACTAGAAGGTCTCGCCCACTCCAGAGGATCCCCCATCTCGCCTCCTGTAGGTGGGCATCCTATACTCTCGCCAGTCATCCCTTCGCCCGCTGGACCGTCTCTCGCGAGCCCCAGGTTGTACACAATCCCCGCTCTTTTCGAGGTTGCCCTAACCTCGGAAAGATAAGTCCAACCGCGGCTCGCGATGCTAAGGTTCCTCTGTGGGAATCTTGGGTGGGCCCCTCCTCCCCGTACTGTCTATAAATATGAGGAGGAAGCCTTCATTTGGAACTCGTTTTGCCTTCATCCTTTCTTCCGGAATGTCTCATAGTCAAAGTTTCCGTGAGCGTCTTGCGATTGTGCGAAAGCAGAACAAAGCCGGCACAGCTGCCCTTTTCCCAGATCTGGGGCGTACTCCCCCCGCAGCCTCTCCGCCCTCTCGCACCAAGAAAGCGAAAGTCGTCTGCGCTCCTCTCTCGGCGGGCGCAACCTCTTCGGCCATTCCGATAGACACCCCATTCTCTTCCTCAGGGGGGGAGACAGGTGATCCCGTTATTTTTCCTTTCCCCTGTCTCGCCTGTCTGATTATGCTTTCACAGGGAAGTCCTGCTGATTCGCCGGTGCCTGCCGATCCCCATGACAATGTAAGTCAAGTCCCTCAGCGCACAGACTCGCCCAAGATGGCCTCCCCACCTCCCTCGCGGAGAGAAAACCTCTCGCGAGTGGTGGGGAATCCTCGAATCCCAAGTAAGATCTTTTTCCTTTTTCCTTCTCGCCTTTCGGTTGATTTGCCTTCTTCTACTCGGCTTGCGCGGGCTCATCCTTGTTTGTAACCTTTCACTATTTTCGCAGGCATCCACTTTGATTCTGATACTGAGGAAGCTCCCACATCTCCCCCCCTCTCGCCCCTTCCTCATCCGAGCGAGATCGAGGACTACCTAGGTGATCCCATGGACCCTCTGGAGTTGAAACGGAGGACTGCCCGGATGTTCCGCAAATATACACACATAATCCGCGAGATGGAGCTCGAGAAGCAAGCCTCCGACCGACGCATGGAGTGGATGGAAGCAGATCATCACCGTCTTTCCGCGATGGTGGAGGCGGATGGGGTGCTGGACGGGACTGACCCACAAGCTATACTGAACGAGACGGATGAACATCTCCGTCTCGCGTGCCGCGGCGTGATCGCCGCTCGCGCCTTTCATCTTCCTGGCCGCCCGCCATGCGCGGGAGGTAAGGATGGACGCTGGCGGTGGGTGCGGAACTAAGCAGTCTCAGCCCGTCTCGCCTTCTCCGGATCTCGCTTTTACTAATGTCGTTGTTTTATTACTGCTATGTTGTACAAACTTATTCGGACGAGACGCCCCCTTCTGCGGGACGGTTTCATTTTTTGGCTCCGGGTCACGCAATGGTCGTATCGTGCCGTCTTTTCATTATTGCAGTCCTTTCATTAGATATTATTTTATTTTATTTTATTAACCCTGTCATGATGGCTTGCCTCGAAAGGGTGTCAGCGGCGCCTCCGTCTCTTGAGTTCTAGAGAGAGAGTGAGAGAGGAAGTGAAATTAAGAGAGAGAGAGAGGGGGAGAGAACGAGGCACCGGGACGTCCCCTCATGTCCCTCCGCCTTACTTTCCCGCCCTTTTCTCTACCTCTTATAAATACCTTCAACCACCACCGCTGCCCCTCACTATTCTAAACTGTTCTTTTGACCCCGGCTCCCGTTTCTCCTTCATCGTCTCGCGCCTCTCTTTCTGGGCCATCCCTTTCTGCTTTTGCCACTTTCTCGCCAATCATGGGGAAAAAGAAGATCGAAGAGGGCGAGGGCCGCAGCCGTTGCGGGAAACGTTTCGTCGACCATGACTTCCCTCTCGGCCGACTGCCGGAGGAAGACCACGCCCGCTTCGCTCGCGAGTACCTCTCCGATTGCTACCCGTCTCGCCCGCCTAAGGTGGGCGAGTGCATCAACACCTTTTATTCCAATGAGCTGGCTTTCCCGGTCTCGCACTTTGAGGCGGGACTGAGGCTCCCCCTCTGGCCGAAGGTTAAATTAGTGCTGAAGTATTTTGGGGTCGTCCCGGCCCAGTTCAACCCCAATGCTATCTCTATGCTGGTCGCCTTCGCCTGCTACCTGAGGCGAGAGCGCATCGAGTTCAGTCTAACCGCCTTCCGCAAGCTGTTTGTCTACCACGCCAAGGACGACGACATTTCTTACTTCACCGGTCAAGGCCTCAAAGTATGCGAGACCCCGAACAAGAACCACCATTCGTCTTCATACGCGGGGATCTAGGAGGCATCCCCCTCGCCCCGGTATCCCCCGCCGAGTGCTATTATGATACCCACAAGGTGGGGGGCGCCGAAAAAGAACTCTGCGACTTCTTCGTGGGAAAGAATTTTGAAGTCCAATACCTGCGGCGAGACCTGGATTCGCTGCCCGCCGTTTTTCCGGGCGAAGGTAAGCCTCTATTCCCTTCTGTCCCTGTAAAAGTTTTTTCCTCCCGCTAATTGTTACCTTATCTAGGAGAAAGGACCGTCCCCGTCAATCCCCCCTACCAGAGCAATCGCGCTCTCGCTTTAGCGAATATGGCGGCGGAGGCTGCGAAAGATACGCTGACCCCTGTCGCCAAGAAGAGGCCTGCGGGCGAGGGCACCTCTCGCCTCAGCCCCAAGAAGAAGAAAAAGACTGTGTCCTTCGAGAAGGAAAAGCCGGCCAAGAGAAGAGAAGAGCTCGCGGGGTCTCTCTCCCCTATCACCCTATCGTCTCCCTCGCCTCCACGTCAGCCCGTCTCGCCAACCCGCGAGACGGTTTCTGCAGAACCAGCCGCCCACGGTCGTGCTCAGCCCCCTCAGCTTCCTCCTGGCGAAACTGGCTCGTCCAGCCGCCCGGCTCCTGCCTCGCACCCTAACTACAATATGGGGCCCGCGACGGAGGATGACGCCGGCGAGCCGGTTCTAATATGGGAGCAGGATTCCAATCGAGTGTCGGTGTCCACCCTTCTCCCTTCCTGGAAGGAACAGGACCACCCCACCAGCCACGCCTTTTCCCTAGGTTTTGGGCTTTATGGCGGTCTTGGCTCCGAACCTGCTGACAACGAGGCCTCGCGGGACCTTATTCTGAAAAGCGTCCACTCGCAGTTTCGCTCCCTGGAGCTCGCGCATCGTGTCTCGCGCCGTCTTGTCTTCAACAACAGGAAATGGAAAGAGGCGGAGACCGGTCTCGCCGCGGAGCGCGAGAAGTCTATTGACTTGGAGAAGCGGTTGAATGTCGCTGACAAGCTCCTTGCACAGAGCCAGGGTGGCGTGGTAAGTTTCCTTATCTTTGCTTTTCCTGCCTCGCCCTTGCCCCTTATAGCTTCTTACTTTCACCCCTCCCGCAGGATGCCGAGATGGCGAACAGGATGCGCTCGCGTATCGAGGAGCTGGAGGGGGAAAACAAGAAGCTGAAAGCCGAGAACCTTCGCCTTCAGAGCAGCGCGACGCCCCCCACGGATCAGTTTCCCGTTTCTTCCCGATATTCTGTGGATGAGGTGGAGGCCATCTGCCGGGACTCAAACATCAAGACAGCGGAGGTCGTCCTTAAGATGATGAAGGAGCTGGGAGTTGTGCGCGCTGATGTGGAGACGGTGACCGTCCGCGACCTAGTCCCGCGTTTGTTCGACGAATCGGACGGCAGCGCCTCCTCTGACAATGAGTAGTGCACCATCCCTCTCAATGTTTTCCTCTCGCCCTCATCTTTTTGTCTAACACTTATGATCCTGGTTCCCTTTCTTAAAGGGAGAGCGAGGTGTCTCTGCCTCATTAATTTTTTGTTTAAAACTCTTTATATGCTGACGACCGCTTCCCCTTTTGGGGTGCTGTGCAATAGTTATTTAGGAGTTACTTTATTTTAATTGCCAGTTTGATTTTCCACCCTCTCGCTTAACTACCAGTCCAAGGTGTATGGCTATTTTTTGGGACGCTGTTTAATCACTACTTTTATTGCCTTCCATTTCGCTGAAAACTGGCGCGGGGCCCCCCTTTATCACTTTTTACCCGTCTTGATTACCTCCGTCGGCGCTGCACTGCGAGATCATCTCGCCACAAAATTTTTGGGTCCAATCGTCTCGCCAGTCGGTTTCGGCCACTTCAGCCCACTTGATCCTGGGACGGGGAAAACCCTCCCGCGAGTGGCGAGACCCCCTATGGCGAGTGCCGGCCAGGGACCTTCTTCCCTGGCCCTATTCCTGGTCACTCTGTTTCAGGGACTATCCCCCTCTTGATGAGTCATGGATTTTTCTCCACGCGAATTCTTACCCTTAGACTTGTTTCCCCAAGTGAGTACCGTCCTCCCAAAACACCCTCAACCACCGAGTGAGCCTACAGCCCTGCCAGCTAGATGAGAGCCTGGTCAGCGGGTCTGCTCGGGGTCTCCTCTCCAAAACACCCTCAACCACCGAGTGAGCCTACAGCCCTGCCAGCTAGATGGGAGCCTGGTCAGCGGGTTTGCTCGGGGTCTCCTCTCCAAAACACCATCAACCACCGAGTGAGCCTACAGCCCTACCAGCTGGATGGGAGCCTGGTCAGCGGGTCTGCTCGGGGTCTCCTCTCCGAAACACCACCAACCACCGAGTGAGCCTACAGCCCTGCCAGCTAGATGGGAGCCTGGTCAGCGGGTCTGCTCGGGGTCTCCTCTCCAAAACACCTCCAACCACCGAGTGAGCCTACAGCCCTGCCAGCTAGATGGGAGCCTGGTCAGCGGGTCTGCTCGGGGTCTCCTCTCCAAAACACCACCAACCACCGAGTGAGCCTACAGCCCTGCCAGCTAGATGGGAGCCTGGTCAGCGGGTATGCTCGGGGTCTCCTCTCCAAAGCACCACCAACCACCGAGTGAGCCTACAGCCCTGCCAGCTAGATGGGAGCCTGGTCAGCGGGTCTGCTCGGGGTCTCCTCTCCAAAACACCTCCAACCACCGAGTGAGCCTACAGCCCTGCCAGCTAGATGGGAGCCTGGTCAGCGGGTCTGCTCGGGGTCTCCTCTCCAAAACACCACCAACCACCGAGTGAGCATACAACCCTGCCAGCTAGATGGGAGCCTGGTCAGCGGGTCTGCTCGGGGTCTCCTCTCCAAAGCACCACCAACCACCGAGTGAGCCTACAACCCTGCCAGCTAGATGGGAGCCTGGTCAGCGGGTCTGCTCGGGGTCTCCTCTCCAAAGCACCACCAACCACCGAGTGAGCCTACAGCCTTGCCAGCTAGATGGGAGCCTGGTCAGCGGGTCTGCTCGGGGTCTCCTCTCCAAAGCACCACCAACCACCGAGTGAGCCTACAGCCCTGCCAGCTAGATGGGAGCCTGGTCAGCGAGTCTGCTCGGGGTCTCCTCTCCAAAACACCACCAACCACCGAGTGAGCCTACAGCCCTGCCAGTTATATGGGAGCCTGGTCAGCGGGTCTGCTCGGGGTCTCCTCTCCAAAGCACCACCAACCACCGAGTGAGCCTACAGCCCTGCCAGCTAGATGGGAGCCTGGTCAGCGGGTCTGCTCGGGGTTGTTTCTACAAATCACCTCACCCCTGGTGCCTCACAGGGGTCACCCACACTTCCACCAAAAGATCACATCGGGATGATAAGCATTTCCAAATAACAATAGAAAGATACTGTGAAGTAGAGTGCTACGGGTAAAATCTCTTCAAATCATCCCCACTCCGGGCTCGCTCGAGAGATACCCCGTCCACATTCTGGAGGTGGTACCCTCCTGACTTTAAGACTTCTTTTATTACAAAAGGACCCTCCAAATTTGGGTTAAGTTTTCCTACAGAGGCTCCTCTACCCGCCGCGTCAACCTTTTTTAGGACCAAATCTCCTTTCGCAAACTGTTTAACCCTTACATGCTTGTCGAAGTACCTCGCCATCCGGCGCTTGACTTCCTCCTGCCGGACCACTGCTAAATCTCGGAGCTCCTCCACGAGATCCAACGAAAGTCTCTGCTCTTCTTCGTTCTCTGTCCTCCATCCTTCGGCTCCTTCCCTTGCAACCACTACTCTTGGCGATGCGACCTCGAACTCGACAGGTATGACGGCCTCTGAGCCGTGAGAGAGCTTAAACGGGGTTTCTCCCGTGGCAGTGTTTGGTGTAGTTCTCAAGGCCCACAGTACTGAAGGTAATTGCTCCACCCAGCTTCCTCTCAAATTCTCCACCTTTTTCTTCAACAGATTGACAATAACCTTATTGGCCGCTTCGACCTGTCCGTTACTCCGCGGATGATGAACAGAGGCAAAGCGGAGATCTATCCCCAAACGAATGCAGAAATCCACGAACTCCCTGCTTGCAAACTGGGGTCCATTATCCGTCACAATGGCTAGGGGCAACCCATGCCGGCAGACGATCTCCCCCCAAACGAAGTTCTTGACCACCTGCGAGGTTACCTTAGCCAACGCTTTCACCTCCAGCCATTTTGAAAAGTAGTCCACCATGACTATCAGGAACTTCCTTTGGCCACTTGCTTGGGGAAAGGGGCCCACCAGATCTAGCCCCCATATAGCGAACGGCCAGGGAGCTGTGATGGTCCGCAACCTCTGCGCTGGAAGGAGCTGAAGAGGGGCGAACTCCTGGCATTTTTGGCACTTTTTCGCAAACTCCTCTGCATCTCTCCTGAGGGTAGGCCAAAAGTACCCCTGCCTCAGTACCCTCCCTTCTAAAGTCCGGCTCCCCGAGTGACTTCCGCATTCTCCGGAATGGATCTCTTGCAGAACCCTGGGGACCTCTTCCTCCGACACACACCTGGCCAGCAAACCTGTCAAGGTCTTGCGATATAAAACTCCACCCTTCAATAGGTAGTATGCCGACTTGTATCTGGTACGCTTCTTGTCGAGTTCCGTCGCGGGTAACTGTCCCGATGCCAAAAAGATGATGAAGGGGTCCATCCACGACCTTTGTTGGCACACTTCCATAAGCTCTCCTTCCTCTATGGACGGTCTGAAGAGTTCCGTCACCGTTCCCCCGGCTCGAGGGCCGTGCTTGGCGAGTTGGTCAGCCTGAGTGCTCTCCTCTCTCGGGACGTGCTGGATTGAGAAACTTCGGAACTGCCCTATGATGTCCTTGACCTTTTCCAAATACAGCTGGAGGGTGGGCTCCCTTGCCTCGAACTCCCCTTTGATCTGACCTGCCACCACCATGGAGTCCGTCGGGGCCTCAATGTCTTGTATGCCCAGCTCCCGGGCTAACCTAAGCCCTGCTATGACCGCCTCATATTCTGCCTGGTTGTTGGTGACCGAAAAATGAACCTTCAAAGCTTGCTCAATCTGGGTCCCCTCCGGGCTGGTCAAAACCACTCCCCCCCCCCAAAAGAGTTTCTCCCTGACGCTCCATCCACTAACATTTTCCAAGCTGCTCGAGGGGACGCCTCCGCTTCTCGGACCTCAACCACATAGTCTGCCAAGAAATCGGCCACCGCCTGCGCCTTGATGGCGAGCTGTGAAACGAAGACGAGATCAAATTCGCTGAGTTCTATTGACCATTTTGCCAGCCTCCCCGAATGCTCCACCCCGCTCAAGATGTTACGGAGAGGGTGGTCGGTCACCACTCGGATGGAGTGTGCCTGAAAATATGGTCTGAGCTTTCGGGCCGAGATGATGAGCACAAATGCTAATTTTTCCAGGATGGGGTACCCGAGTTCCGCCTTCTTCAGGACCCTGCTTACGTAATAAATTGGGAATTGTTTCTTTCCTTCTTCACGCACAAGAACCGAGCTTACCGCCTCCATCCCTACCCCCAAATATAGGAACAGGTCTTCGGCTTCCCTTGGTCCCTGGAGTAAGGGCGCCTGGGAAAGCTACTGCTTTATAGCCTGAAAAGCCGTCTCGCACTCCGTGGTCCACTCGAAGCCATTACCCCCTCGCAGCATTCGAAAGAAGGGCGAACATCTCTCCCCCGCCCGGGAAAGGAACTTGCTCAGCCCGGCCAACTTTCCGGTGAGACGCTGGACTTCCTTCACATTCCGGGGAGACTCCAGTTCCAGGATTGCTCTCACTTTTTCGGGGTTGGGCTCCACTCCAGATGGAGTGAGTAGATGCCCCAGGAATTTTCCTCCGCTAGCGCCGAAAACGCATTTCAGGGGGTTGAGCCTCATTTTATACTCCCTCAGGGTCTTAAAGGTTTCCTCCAGATCTAGGACATGAGCCCCGAGGTCCTTACTTTTGATCATCAAGTCGTCTACGTAAACCTCGAGATTCCTTCCCCTCTGTTCTCGGAAAATCCGATCCATCATCCTTTGATAGGTTGCACCCATCCTCCGTGACGAAGGTGACGTCCTTAACGTCCGGAGGATGCATGCGTATTTGATGGTACCCAGAAAACGCATCCAAGAAACTCATAAAAGGGAAACCGACGGCTGAGTCAACCAGCGCGTCGATTCGGGGCAGCGGATAACAATCCTTGGGGCATGCTTTATTTAAAAGAGAAACATCTACGCACATCCTCCACTTACCCCCCCCCCCCTTTTTGACCATTACAACATTACTCACCCACCCCGGATACTTACAGGCGGACACAAACCCGCCTTAAGCAATTTTTCCACCTCCTCTCTAGTAGGTCCGGCCATCTTGGAGGCGATGGCCCTCTTCTTCTGTTGTATGGGGCGGGTATTGGGGTCTAGATTGAGGCGGTGACAGGCGACGTCTGCATCGACCCCCGGCATGTCCGCGGCGCTCCACGCGAAGACGTCGATATTGTTTTGCACGCAGGTTCTGACCTTCTCTCGGTCCTCCGGGTTGAGCTCGCCACTGATTTTTATCCTTTCTACTCGGCCTTCCTTGGTGCTTATTTCTACCTCCAGGACCTCCACCGCAGCTTTCAGCCTGGATGGCTCCTCCTCTTCTTCCTGTTCTGCCTGCTTACCCTGCTGCTGGGCTTTGTCTTCTACGTTGGCCACCATTCCCTCTTCCCCCGGCTGCTCCGCCTCCCACTTGCTCGCGCCCTCTTTTTCCTGCCAGGAGGCTCTTCTCTTTTCTGGACGGGTCCCCTCTCCGGGTGATCCGCCCACCTCTTCCGTCTTCCTCTTCTCCTTTCTCCCTTCCTCTTCTCTTTGCCCCACTTCCCCTGCCGTCCCGTCTCTCCTCCCTCTGCTCCAGCCATTTCTAGCTCCTTCCGCATACCCTTGTTCCTTGCCACTCCTCCCTCACCTCCAGCTCTTCCCCTCTCCCTTTCTTCTTCCATCTCCGTCTCCCCGAACTCCTCTCCCGCCATTCCTTGCTCCTCCGCAATGCCTCCAACCACTACTACTTCTCCCTCTCCTCCAGCACCTTCCTCCTCCCCTTCCTCTGTCATCCCCGTCTCCCCGAACTTCTCTCCCACCATCGCTGGCTCCCCCGCAATGCCTCCAACCGCTACTACTTCTCCCTCTCCTCCAGCACCTTCCTCTCCTCGCTCTTCTTCGCCTCCCTGCTCTTGTTGCAATCGCTCCATCCTCTTTTCCAACTCCTCTGCGTCCCCCTGCCAGGAGATTGTGTTTACCGCCGTCACGTAGCATTCCCTTGCTGCCTTCGGATCTCCTCGTACCCTGATTTGAGTACCTCCAGAATTCAGCTTCAAGCACTGGTGAAACGACGACGGAATGCATCTGAAAGCGCTGATCAAGGGGCGCCCAAAGATAGCGTTGTAGCTACTGGGGGCATCCACTATGCAAAACGGCAATTTCTGGATAGCCCTCCCAAAGTTACTTGGAGTCCCACACCCCCCTCGACCTCTTTTCTTTCTCCTGAGAATCCAAACAATGGTCCATCCGCTGCCAGTACCCTCCGTGCCTCCACCCTCATTGCATTGAATGCCTTCTTAAAAATCACGTTCACCGAGCTCCCATTGTCGACTAGGATCCGCGACACCGTGAAGTTCTCGATGGCGGTCCGTATCACCAGCGCGTCACAAAAGGGGTCCTCATGGTCGGGCATGTCTTTTCTTGAAAACGTAATCTTTTCATCTGGAGGAGGGGATTGTGACGTCGAGGCGACACTTCGGCGGTACATAGTGTGAAGGCTCGCCTTTCGGGCCGCCTCTATCCCCACCCCCCCATTGATCACCCCAACCAGCCCGCGATCCCCTTCATCCGCACGATCCACACACCAATCCTCTTCTCCTGTAATTGTTACTTCCTCTATCCGCACCGGCCTTGGCTGTTCCCCAGCTCCTCGAGTCCTCCTTAACTCCAAGAAATCCGGGCACGTAGCCGTTGCGTGACCTTCCTCCTCGTGGAAGTCACAGTATGGCAACGCCACCCCCCCCCCCTCCGGTCTCCCTTCCTGAGGGTTCCTCCTTCTCCCTGCTCCTGCTCCTCTTCCTCTTTCCCGGCCCCTTCCTCTACCTCGGCCGATGGCCATGGCCTGCTGCGGAGGAGGTAGGGGTGGTCTATGACCATACCCCCACCCCATCTGATTGAACCTTCCCGGTCCTCCCTGTTGATTCCTTCCCCTTGGGGAAATCCTCTACCTTGCCCGGGGGCAGTCCCCCGCTGCTGCCTCCACCCCAGCTCCGGATACGCCGGAGCCCTCGGCTCTTCCCTTCTCCTCGCTTCGTGTTGCCTCCCTCCTGTCTCCCTCGACTCTACCTCAGTGAGCCTTGCCAGCTTCTTTGCGAAGGCCGGGTTTGCTGCCTCCATTGCTATTTCCTTGGCTGCCTTCTCCATCAAGCCCTCAAAGGAAAGCGACGCCTTCCGGGTGAGGCTCATTTTGAAGAACCCTTCTCGCAGTCCCACTGTGAAAGCCATCTGGAGGGCAAAACCCGGCACCTCCTGTATATCCAGAATTTCCTCTTGGAACCTATCCACGTATTGAGCCAGTGATTCATCCGCCTTCTGCTTAATCAAGAAGATCGACTCTGGGTTCTTCTTCCTTTTCTTAGATGTGGAGAACCGGAGCTGGAAGCTCCTACTCAAGTCCTCGAAGCAATATATCGATCCTGCCGGGAGTTGGTGGAACCAGTCCCTAGCCTTGTCTTTCAGAGTGATCGCAAAGAGGCGGCACTTAAACGCGTCCGTCATGCGCCTGATCGAGACAGCGTCTTCGAACCACTGCAAGTGATGGAGGGGATCGTCCTTCCCCACATAGTAATTCATCTCGGGCTCTCGGAAGCCCTCCGGGACCGGAGCGGACAGGACTAGCTCGCAAAAAGGGGACCCCTGCGCCGCCGGTCTCGCCACCCCTACTCGCGCGACGACCTCCCCTGGCGCGATGGTACTCGCCGGACTTGGGAACAGCTCCCTTCCCACCATGTCCCTCCCGGTCCCTTCTAACATAACCTCCTTTCCCGGCCTTCTCCATGGGGCGTCTTCTCCGACTCGCGCCGAGACGAGTTCCTCCTGAGTCGCGAGAGCTGGCACTGTGGGCAGTGGAGTTGAACAGTCTCCCTGCCGCGAGATCCCTTGCAATAGATCCATGATCCCCTTGATCGAAGCCAGGAACTCCGTTCTTCCTACAAATCCCCCCTGATTATCTGACTCCCCTCCTTCTCCTTCTCCATGATCTCCCGCCATGTTGGTTGCTCAAGGTTCTTCTCTGAGGGCTGCGGTCCACGCTCACCGCACCAAAATGTTGGAACCGGCTTTCCGGTCCCTCCTAGAGTTCGAAACAGGATGCAGCCCACACGTACTCTCCTTGCGCTACCGCCCTGACGAGAGTCAGCGACCTGAAAACAGACCGAGGGGACTCAGCTTGGAGGTCCCGCCTCTTACCCGGAAGAACTGTTAGTCTTCCCCTCCCTAGCAAGTGCTGAGCTAGGCGCCTGAGAGGGAAAAGTGGGAAGGTTCAACAACCTCATCCAGGCACCTTATCGGTTTATTTATAGATCTCAGAATCTGATCTGCAAATATCACTCTTAAATCCACCTGAAAATACCAAAACACCCTGGGCTGGGTCTGCCTATAGCCAAACTCCGCTGTTCTGGAGAGCTATATGAAGGCCTACAGGGGTAATAATATAAAACTATCTGGGGCACGAAGGTAAAATCCCCCTTGTGGGTCAAAATAGGTAAAGATATCTTTTTCCCCTGCGGCGAGTGGGGAAGATACTGCCGGGCGAGACGGCCGCCATGCCCGTCTCGCCGCCTTTTCGGCATGTGAGCTCTTTCGCCTTCTAGGATGATTTCGCCCACTAGAAGGTCTCGCCCACTAGAAGGTCTCGCCCACTCCAGAGGATCCCCCATCTCGCCTCCTGTAGGTGGGCATCCTATACTCTCGCCAGTCATCCCTTCGCCCGCTGGACCGTCTCTCGCGAGCCCCAGGTTGTACAGTCAAGTCATCCAGTCAGTTCTTGAAAATTCTATAACTGTCTGCAAGTGTCGAGACTGTCTGTCTTTAAGTGTCGACACTTATAGACCAAGTGTCGACACAAGTTGACTAAGTGTCGACACTAGCCTACAAGGTGTCGACACAACTCCTTGTGTTGTAGAATTCACTTCTCGACACAGCTTCTTCTTCATATGTCGACACTGATATTGAGTGTCGACACAACACTTTGTTCTTCAGCACTTTGTTGACTTCTTGTAAGTGTCGACACAACTCCTTTGTGTCGACACATCTTCATGTGTTGAACTTGTCAGTGTCGACACTGCTTCTTGGTGTCGACACATGTCTTTAGTGTGGATACTTACTGAGTGTCGACACAGCTCCTAGTGTCGACACATTCTTCTTCTGTTGAGACTTTTGCTGAGTGTCGACACATCTCCTTTATGTCGACACTTGTACTTAGAATATTCTTGAACTTTGCTAAGTGTCGACACAGCTCCTTGTGGCGACACTTTTTTCAAGTGTTGAGTCTTCAGCTGAGTGTCGACACATTCTTTCTTGTGTCGACACTTTCTTCAAGTGTTGACTCTTCTGCTGAGTGTCGACACATTGCTCTGGGTGTCGACACTTATACTTAGACTCTGCTGACTTTTGCTGAGTGTCGACACAGCCTCCAAGTGTCGACACTTTCTGATGTAGACACAGTTTCTCTGGGTGTCGACACAACTGCTAAGTGTCGACACAGCTTCACTGGGCTTTTCTTCATTGATTGTCGACACAGCTCCTTGTGTCGACACTTTCTGTCTGGTGTTGACTCTGCATCCCTGGTGTCGACACAAATACTCCAAGTGTCGACACTGCTTGCCTGGGTGTCGACACAAGTCTTCTTAAGTGTCGACACTTTCCCTCTAGGTGTCGACACATGGACTTAGAAACTTTTTCTTCTTTCCTGCAAATACTTAACCTGCACAAGTAAACTCAAAACACATCAAATACATTTTTGATGTATATCATTGAGTTGGGTGAGTCTTCTTCAAATCAGTTACATTTAAACCAATGTACCCAACAGAAACACATTTCCCCCCAACGGCACACAAGCCGCCACATTGAACTCTTGCCAAGGCCCCACCCGCTCAAGGTCTTAGACCCGGGCTTGCCTGCAATCTCTGACATCTCATGTCAGGATTCCAACAAACACAACTGACCGATTCTAAGAAGCCTTGCTGGACCCCACCCGCTCATGGCCTCATTGCACGGGCTTGCCCCCAAGCTTGGCATTCTCGTCAGTCTCATAGAAGGGGACTAGTCTCACCGGGACACTCTCCACACATGACGTGTACATCATGGGATAGCCAGCCGACCACGAAGACATAGCCACGCCTTGGCACATCATAATCCCAGACAATTCCACCCTAGTCCCGCATTTGTACTACAGCGTTCGCGCGCACCAAGGAAACCATCTACCACTCATGCGGAGCTAACCTTATCCACCAAGGAAACCATCTACCGCTATGGAGTAGCTAACCTTGTCCGGTTCCGACTACACATACTCACTCGAGAAAAAGGTGAAAACATCACCACATCACAAACGGCATCTTGCCGCAACGGATCTCTATGAATCCTTAAAGTTCGTATGCAACATCTCTGAGTCGGACTAACGGTCGCGACTACGGCTTCACACAACTTGTCTAATCCACTAACGGAGCGGATGTCTAATGCAAAAACATGTCGGGGATGGATTCAATCGACCCGGAGGTTCCTCTTGAACCTTGGCGACCCAAACCCCTCTCAATTGAGTGTTTGGTGCCCAAAAACTAGAAAAGAAAAGATGCTAAAACATGCATCCTAAAACCGAGAGGAGAAGTGTCATTACCTTCTGACTCCTCTTCCTAGCCATGGAAAAATAGCTGGATGAAAACCTTCGCAATGATCTAGCCTCCACGGATCTGGACTCGGCTCGCGATTTGGAGCACCGAAACCTCTCCAACAGCCGGATCTCTACTTCACCTTCTTCCTTGCTCTCCCCTCTCTCTAGAACTTTAGAAAGAGAACCACTCAAAAGAAATGAGGGTTTCTAAGGGTCCAATCCCGTGTATATCCCATCAGGAACAACACCCAGCCATTGGATGCCAAATTAAAGAAACGAATAGCCTTGATTCGGGCCTGAAATGCTAAAACTGGGTCGAACACGGCCTGCGACACGCCCGTGTCCAGGGCTGTGTCCCCCATTCGCCGTCAACATCGACGTTCCTGGAACAACACACGGGCATCCGACACGCCCGTGTTCGACCCGACACGCCCGTGTTCCAACTGACACGGCCGTGTGGTCGGTCATGTGCCTCCATCGACACAGCATCGAAAATAACCTGAGACTCACACGGGTACTGGACACGCCCGTGTCCTTGCCCGTGTCTAACTCAACACGCCTAGGCTCCATGACGTGTTCACTGTCTCGACACTTCATCGAGCGAAGTTCGTCGACTACCTGACACGGCCTTGGACACGCCCGTGTCCTAGGCCGTGTGCCTTGTCTCGACACATCGTCGAGCGAAATTCGTCGCCTCCCCGGGCCGATAGTCGACACGGGCTCGACACGCCCTGAGACATGCCCGTGTCTCAGGCCGTGTTCTCTGCTCGACAATCGTCGACTCCAAAATCATCGACCTCGCGACTAAAACGTCGACTGGAGCCTGACATGCCCTGGGACACGCCCGTGTCACAGGTCGTGTGCCCACTGCCAGAAACCAATTTTCCCTCTACAAATTTTGGGGCGTTACAACTCTCTCCCCCTTAAAATAATTTCGTCCCGAAATTACAAAACAAAAGGGAACAAAACTTAAATGGTACCTGATTTGGAGAGCTCTGGATACTCTTCTAGCATGGCTTGTTCTCGCTCCCAAGAGTGCTCCTCACGACGGCAGTTGTCCCATCGTACTTTCACGAGTTTAACATCTTTATTCCGCAACTGCCGAGTCTCCGAATCCTCTATAGAAATTGGACGGACTCGCGTCATCAAGTCTTCCTCTATCGTCATCGATGCCGGCTCGATCACCACACTAGCCTCCACCAATGCATTCCTCAAGACGGAGACATGGAAGACGTCGTGCAATCCACTCAGCTCTGCGGACAATGCCAACCGATAGGCTGCTTCTCCCACCCGTTAAACAACTTCAAAAGGCCCCAAAAACCTTGGACTCAACTTCTTGAGTCGGCGAATCCGTGATACGCTTTTGAACGGCTTGATCTTCAAATAGACCCAATCACCTACCGCAAACTCCAACTTCCTATGACGAGCATTAAAGTATTTTGCTTGCCGGTCTTGCGCCACCTTCATACGCTCTTGAATGGTCCGTACCAACTCACAAGCATCAACTACCACCTCTTTTCCCAAAATTTTGGTGTCTCCCGCCTCTGTCCAAGACATCGGTGTTCGACACTGTCTCCCATACAAAGCTTCGTATGGTGCCATTTTTATAGTTGCTTGATAACTGTTATTGGACGCGAATTCCACCATGAAGAGGTTATCCTCCCACTTCTTGCCGAAGTCAAGAATGCACATTCTCAGCATATCTTCCATAGTACGGTTCGTTCTTTCGGTTTGCCCGTCAGTTTGAGGATGGAACGCCGTACTGAACTTTAGCTTCGTGCCCAAAGTCTTCCGAACCAATCTCCAGTCCTTGGACGTAAACCATCCATCTCGATCGCTAACTATGCTCTTAGGAATCCCATGCAGTCGCACAATGTTGCGAACATACAACTCCACCAGCTTCTCCATGCTGTCCTCCTTCTGATTTGGGATGAAGTGGGCCACCTTGTTTAAGCGATCCACGATCACCCAAATAGCATCATTACCCTGCTGCGATCTAGGCAAACCATGTACAAAATCCATGGAGATGTCATCAAATTTCCACTTAGGGATTGGAAGGGGCTTCAGGAACCCGCTCGGCTTCTGACACTCGGCCTTCACCAAGGCGCAAGTTTGGCAACGATTAACATACAAAGCTACGTCCCTCTTCAGCCCTGGCCACCGAAAGGCTTTCTTCATATCCAGGTACATCTTTGTACTTCCCGGGTGAATGGAGTACTTTGTGAAGTGAGCCTCAAACATCAACTCCTCACGGAGTTAGCCGAACTGCGGTATACAAACCCTTCCATCGTTCCTCAGAATCCCATCAATCATCTCCCAGGCGCTGCTCTCGCCCTTTTGAGCCTCCATCACATATGGTTGAAACTCCACATCCAACAGAGTCACTTCCCGAATGCGATCAGACAAGTCATTCTGCATTTCAATCCAGTTCAACCGAGCCACGCTGGACTCGCCTCTCGCCACACATTCCAAACCAAGGGACTCTCATTCCCGTACCAACCGCTCATCATGAGCTTCGATCCAATTCCCTTGCCCCGAGTACTTTCTACTCAAGGCATCCGCCACCACATTGGCTTTACCTGGCATATACTGAATCGCCACCTCGTAGTCTCCAAGAAACTCAACCCACCTACGTTACCGCATGTTCAAGTCCTTTTGATCCAAGAGATACTTCAGGCTTTTATGATCCGTGAAGATCTCGACCTTTGCACCATACACATAATGTCGCCATATTTTCAACGCAAAAATTACCGCCGCCAACTCCAAGTCATGGACGGGGTAATTCCTCTAAGGAGGTTTTAGCTGTCTAGACCCAAAAGCTATCACCTTGCCATGTTGCACCAAAACGCAACCCAAACTGCATCTCGATGCGTCACTGAAGATCTGAAATCCCTCGGTCCCTTGCGGTAGACTTAGGATTGGATCCATCATCAGTCTCTCCTTCAGTGCCTCAAATGCTTGACTGCACTCTTGAGTCCACACAAACTTATGATCTTTACGAGTGAGGTGAGGGGTAGAGCTATCCGCGAAAAATTCTCCACAAATCTCCTATAATACCCGGCTAGTCCAAGAAAACTTCGGACTTCCGCCACAGTCCTCAGAACTGGCCAATCTCTGATGGCTTCCACTTTTGTTGGATCCACTGCCACCACATCCCCACTAATCACGTGGCCCAAAAATGCCATCTTCACTAACCAGAACTCGCACTTTGAGAACTTTGCATACAACTGATTCTCCCTCAACACTTGCAAGACCACTCTCAAGTGGGTCTCATGCTACACTTCCGATTTGGAATACACCAAGATGTCATCAATGAAGACAACCACAAAAAATCCAAGTATTCCCGAAATACTCGATTCATAAGGTCCATGAACACATATGGCGCGTTCATCAGCCCGAACGGCATCACCATAAACTCAAAGTGTCCGTACCTCGTACCAAAGGCAGTCTTGGGGATGTCCTCGTCCCGAATTCGCAACTGATAATAGCATGACTTCAAGTCCAATTTTGAGTACACCACCGACCCCACCAACTGGTCGAACAAGTCGTCTATCCGAGGAATCAGATACTTATTCTTAACGGTCAGTTTATTCAGCTCTCGGTAGTCTATGCACAACCGCATACTACCGTCTTTCTTCTTTACAAGCAACACCGACGCGCTCCACGACGAAGAACTGGGTCTGATATACACTTGCTCCAACAGTTCCTGTAACTGTACTTTGAGTCCAACCAACTCCTTTGGTGCCATCCTAAACGGAGGACGTGACACCGGCCTAGCCTCCGGCACTAACTGAATCGAGAAGTCGATCTCCCGCCGAGGAGGCTCTCCAGGAAGTTCATCCGGAAACACATCCTTGAACTCTTCCACTACAGGCACTTCCTCAATAGACAACTGGGAGAGGTGAACCTCCAATAATGCTACCAGCGCTACACCACCCTGGTTAACCGCCCGCATTAATTGCATGGCCGAAATCAGGGAATAGGCCACTCCACAAAGGCCCTCAAATTTGACTTCCGCCTGCCCTTTTCTCGTTAGGGTCACTACCTTAGATAGGCAATCAATACGGGCGCGCTGCTCTGCCAGCCAGTCCATGCCCAAAATGACATCAAACTCAACCAATGGTAAAACCGCTGCTACCAAAATGAAGTCAACTCTGTCCAGCTCCCAACAGATGCGCCCTTTGGCCCCGGTGGTCATGGATGACCCATTGGGCATGCGCACTTTCAGCTCCGCGTCCGCCAAGAAAGACTCAACTCCTATTCTCCGGACGAAGCTCTCCGCAAGAAAGGAGTGCGATGCTCCCGTATCGAACAATACCCTAGCAGGGTATCCGGAAACTAATACGAAGCCTACAAGATAGACATCACACATAAAAGTCTAAAAGTGTGAAGCAGAAAATTAAACTCAAATTTCCACATACCTGTCACCACATCGGTTTGGCGGATTGCTTCCTACTGTAAAAGGTTGTAGGCCCTTGGTTGTACCGGTTGGAACCGAGAAGCGCTTGACTCCGCCATCTTCACTTTCTCTGCGGCACTGGGGCCAGAGCGCACAGTCTGCTCCTGCCTTGCCTCTTGCTCCGCTCCTCCTTGAGGACAAACACGAGCTATGTGCCCCACCTTACCGCAGTTGTAGCACGTCGGTGGTCCCCTAGAGTGAGAACCTACAGGTGTCCACTTGCTCTTCTCACCAGACCTGGAAGTGTGAGGATTTTTCCTCCACCTACTCCCTTCAGACTTTCCCTGGGATTGGGGAGACTTCCCTTCCCCTTGCTTGGGAGTGAAACCCTTACGACGTTGGGTTCGCTCTAGAGCACTTTCCAATATCCTGGCAGCCTCAACTAGCTCATTAAAACCAGCTCTCTTCATGGAAATGAGGGGTTGCCTCAGATTCTCCCTCAACCCCTGGTAGAAGAGGTTATCCCTCTCTATATCATCTGCCATCGTTGTTCCTGCGTAATGACCCAAATGGGTGAACTCCTGCACATACTCGTCCACCATCTTGTCTCGCTGCATTAAGTGCAGAAACTGCCTCTGAAGGGCCAACCGTGTAGAAACAGGAATGTACCTCTTTAGAAAAGCATCCCCAAATTCCTCCATCGACAGGGTGCGTCCAGGGAATTGGCGGCCACTATGGCTCACCCACCACAACTTGGCATCTCCTTCCAACATGAATGCCGCATAATCAGATTTCTTTTCTTCTGGCATCTCTGCCACCCTCAAAAGCTCTGGAATTTGAACCCACCAATCCTCCGCATCCGTTGGCGTACCAACTCCCTTGAATGACGGGGGATGGAAGCTCAGGAAATACTTCATGTGCCGGTCTCCATGTCCGACAACCACCCTTTCCGCCAAAGGCTCCACTCGCCCGGCTTCTCCACTTGGCACGGCCGTAGCCGTGTCCGGTGTAGCTGGGGTGGCTACCTGAGCTGCCGCTACAGCTTGGGCTGCCACCATCGCTTCTGCAAGCATGCGGCAGAAGTCGGTCGGGTTTACACCCGTGCCCAAAAGTCCTGGAGCAGTGGCACTGCTCGCCGAGAGTTCTTCTCTTGCTCTCGACGTACCCGCCTCGTTGCTTGCACTCTTCAAGAAAATAAGAAACAAGGGATCAGTCTATAATCTCAAGACTTAAATATAGGGACACTCATGGTACCACGTTACTCTTATGTGGATAACTTCCCTACGCACTGACCTTGAATCTAACCTCGCTTTGATAACAAATTGTACCACCTCCCCTGTAATAACCGTATAATATGGGTCCGGCCGGGGCCCCACAACATACAAATGCCACAACTTCAGCATTATAAAATGATATAGCTACCCAAACTCAAAACTCAACACAACACAGCGGAAACAACCAAAGAGACTAGAAGTTATCCACGCCTACAAGAGTAACAAAATGGCCTTAAGGCCTTACAACAAGAGTAAATCCAAACTCAAATAACACATCAGTCCTTAAAGTGCATAAGCACACCTAGTCTACCTCGGCATGCAAGCTGGTCAAAATGAGCATAAAACATACAATGCCATAAACGTAAAGCTACAACAAAAGGTAACACTTCATGAGGCTTAGGCCTTTCTGGCCGGCGAGCTAGCTCCTTCTTGCGATCCTTGCCCTGTATAAATTATTAGTAACGTGGGTCAGCAAAGGCTGACCTCAAACTGTGTAACAAACACATCTCCTCCCGGCCGCCCCTAATGGACCCCGGGGTACTCCTCCAACCTACAAGTTATCACTTCGTATGCAATATTCATAAGCAAGAAAAGCAACCAAAGAAATAGGCTTGGATGTCTCAAACAACATACATGTTCTCTACTGTTGAGCATATAATATTAGGGCCTACTATGCAACATGAATGCAACACCCGTGTTTCACCCAAGGCACCCTATAACGTATGCATCTAGCACAACATCACATCAATTGGGTACTCATAATTTCCCCATTGGCATAAAGCCGCAAACTAAAAGGGAAACACAATTCCCCCCAACGGCACACAAGCCGCCACATGGAACTCTTGCCAAGGCCCCACCCAATCAAGGTCTTAGACCCGGGCTTGCCTGCAAGCTCTAACATCTCATGTCAGGATTCCAACAAACACAACTGACCGATTCTAAGAAGCCTTGCAGGACCCCACCCGCTCATGGCCTCATTGCCCGGGCTTGCCCCCATGCTTGGCATTCTCGTCAGTCTCACATAAGGGGACTAGTCTCGCCGGGACACTCTCCACACATGACGTGTACATCACTGGATAGCCAGCCGACCACGGAGACACATCCATGTCTTGGCACATCACAATCCAAGACAATTCCACCCTAGTCCCGCATTTATACTGTAGCGTTCCCGCGCACCAAGGAAACCATCTACCACTTGTGCGGAGCTAACCTTGCCCACCAAGGAAACCATCTACCTCCATTGAGGAGCTAACCTTGTCCGGTTCCGACTACACGTACTCACTCGAGAAATACGGGAAAACATCACCACATCACAAACGACATCTTGCCGCAATGGATCTCTACGAATCCTTAAAGCTCGTATGCAACATCACCGAGTCGGACTAACGGTCGCGACTACGGCTTCACACACCATGCCTAATCCACTAACGGAGCGGATCTCTAATGCAAAAACATGCCAGGGACGGACTCAATCGACCCGGAGGTTCCTCTTGAACCTTGGCGACCCAAACTTCTCTCATTTGAGTGTTTGGTGCCCAAAAACTAGAAAAGAAAAGATGCTAAACCATGCATCCTAAAACCGAGAGGAGAAGTGTCGTTACGTTCCGACTCCTCTTCCTAGCCATGGAAAAATAGCCGGATGAAAACCTTCGCAACGATCTAGCCTCCACGGATCTGGAGTCGGCTCGCGATTTGGAGCACCTATGCCTCTCCGACAGCTGGATCTCTACTTCACCTTCTTCCTTGCTCTCCCCTCTCTCTAGAACTTTAGAAAGAGAACCGCTCAAAAGAAATGAGGGTTTCTAAGGGTCCAATCTCGTATATATGCCATCAGGAACAGCCCCCAGCCGTTGGATCTCAAATTAAAGAAATGAACGGCCTTGATTCGGGCCTGAAATGCTAAAACTGGGCCGAATACGGCCTGCGACAAGCCCGTGTCCAGGGCCATGTCCCCCATTCGTCGTCAACATCAATGCGCTTGGAACAACACACGGGCAACCGACACGCCCGTGTTCGACCCGACACGCCCGTGTTCCATCTGACACGGCCGTGTAGTCGGTCGTGTACCTCCATCGACACAGCCTCGAACATAACCCGAGACTCACACGGGTACTGGACACGCCCGTGTCCTTGCCCGTTTCTAACTCAACACGCCTGGGCTCTAGGCCGTGTTCACTGTCTCGACACTTCGTCGAGCAAAGTTCGTCGACTGCCTGACATGGCCTTGGACACGCTCGTGTCCTTGGCCGTGTGCCTTGTCTCGACACATCGTCGAGCGAAATTCATCGACTTCCTGGGCCGATCGTCGACAAGTGCTCGACAAGCCATGAGATATGCCCGTGTCTCAGGCCGTGTTCTGTGCTCGACGATCGTCGACTCCAAAATTATCGACCTCACGACCAAAACGTCGACTGGAGCCTGACACGCCCTGGGACACGCCCGTGTGCCAAGCCGTGTGCCCCCTGCCAGAAACCAATTTTCCCTCTACAAATTTTGGGGCGTTACAGTGCTACCCATCCGTCTCGCAGCCTTGCCCTTATTCTTTATTTTGTTTTACTTTGCCTATTGCGAGACGTTCCTCTGATGTGCTTACGCACGCGAGATGATGCTACTTCTTGTCTCGCTACTTTGTCGGAGAGTTAGCCCAAGTCGCGAGTCGTCACTTCATTTACCTTTGCGCGTGAGATTTGGCTGGTATAATCTTCTCGACTTGCCCTTAGGTAATCCCCACGCGAGTGACTCTTGGTGATGTAATTTTCCCTCTGATTATTAGAGCGAGCCTTTCGCCTCGTGCGAGTGCCCGCTCGCCAATCGAGACCATCCTTGAAAGTGCCAGCTGTGAGTGCCCCCACTCGTACTACTTCAAAATTTTGCCTTAGTTTACTTATTTTCTTCTAAGTTTAAGCTGGGATGTTGTTTTAAGAATCCTTTCCCAACCATTCCGTCATCGAGTGAGTTTACCGCATTATTAGCTTGGTGAGCTCGTGCAACAAGTCCACCGGCGACCGGGCCCAGCTCGAAGTGGTGTAGAATTTCCCATGTTTAGACCTGTTCCCAAGAACTTTGGACCCAACCTTCAAGAACTAGACCTCTCCCCCACAGGCAAGCCTTCAAACTTGTCAGCTAATGAGAGTCTGCGCAGTGGGTCTACCTGGGGCCGAGCCGCGCTCAGGGTAGTGCAGAACTAAGGAACAAGAACCAGACCTCTCCCCCACAGGCGAGCCTTCGAACCTACTAGCTAATGAAAGCCTGCGCAGCGGGTCTACCAAGGGCCGAGTCGCGCTCGGGGTAGTGTAGAACCAAGAACCTGACCTCTCCCCCACAGGCGAGCCTTCGGACCTGCCCGCTAGTAGGAGCCAAGCAGCGGCTCTACCTGGGGCAGAGCCGGGCTGGGGGTAGTGCAGAACCAAGAACCAGACCTCTCCCCCACAGGCGAGCCTTCGGACCTACCAGCTAATGAGAGCCTGCGCAGCGCGTCTACCTGGGGTCGAGCTGGGCTCGGGGTAGTGCAGAACCAGGAACCCGACCTCTCCCCCACAGGAAAGCCTTCGGACCTTCCAGCTAGTAGGAGCCAAGCAACGTGTCTACCTGGGGCCGAACCTAGCTCGGGGTGTCGATGAAGTTTCCACAAACAAGACCTATCCCCCACAGGCGAGCCTTCGTACATGCCAGCTAGATGAGAGCCTATGCAGCGGGCTACCTGGGGCCGATCCTAGCTCGGGGTGTTGATGAAGTTTCCACAAACAAGACCTATCCCCCACAGGCGAGCCTTCAGACCTGCCATATAGTAGGAGCCAGGCAGCGGGTCTACTTAGGGATGAGCCTAGCTCGGGTTGTCGTTGAAGTTTCCACAAACAAGACCTATCCCCCATAGGTGAGCCTTCGAACCTGCCAGCTAGATGAGAGCCTACGCAGCTGGTCTACCTGGGGCCGAGCCTCGCTCGGGGTGTCAATGAAGTTTCCAAAAACAAGACCTATCCCCCACAGGAGAGCCTTCTGACCTGCCTGCTAGATGAGAGCCTGCGCAGCGGGTCTACATGGGGTCGAGCCTAGCTCGGGGTGTTGATGAAGTTTCCACAAACAAGACATATCCCCCACAGGCGAGCCTTCAGACCTGCCAGCTAGATGAGAGCCTGTATAGCGGGTATACTTGGGGCCGAGCCTAGCTCGGGGTGTCGATGAAGTTTCCACAAACAAGACTTATCCCCCACAGGCGAGCCTCCGGACCTTCCAGCTAGATGAGAGCCTGTGCAACGTGTCTGCCTGGGGCCGAGCCTAGCTCGGGGTGTCAATTAAGTTTCCACAAACAAGACCTATGCTCCACAGGCGAGCCTTCGGACCTGCCAGCTAGATGAGAGCCTATGCAGCGGGTCTACCTGTGGCCAAGCCTAGCTCGGGGTGTCGATGAAGTTTCCGCAAACAAGACCTATCCCCCACAGGTGAGCCTTCGGACCTGCCAGCTAGATGAGAGCCTATGCAGCGGGTCTTCCTGGAGCCGAGCCTAGCTCGGGGTGTCGATGAAGTTTCCACATACAAGACCCATCCCCCACAGGTGAGCCTTCGGACCTGCCAGCTAGATGAGAGCCTGTGCAGCGGGTCTACCTGGGGCCGAGCCTAGCTCGGGATGTCGATGAAGTTTCCACAAAGAAGACCTATCCCCCACAGGCGAGCCTTTGGACCTACCAGCTAGATGAGAGCCTACGCAGCGGGTCTACCTAGGGCCGAGCCTAGCTCGGGGTGTCAATGAAGTTTCCACAAACATGACTTATCCCCCACAGGTGAGCATTCAGACCTGCCAGCTAGATGAGAGCCTGCACAGCGGGTCTACCTGTGGTCGAGCCTAGCTCAGGGTGTCGATGAAGTTTCCCCAAACAAGACCTATCCCCCACAGGCGATCCTTCGGACCTGCCATCTAGATGAGTGCCTGCGGAGCGGGTCTAGCTGCGGCCGATCCTAGCTCGGGGTGTCGATAAAGTTTCCACAAACAAGACCTATCCACCACATGCGAGCCTTCGGACCTGCCCGCTCGGTGACAGCCTGCGCAGTGGGTCTACTTGGGGCCGAGCCTATCTCGGGGTGTCGATGAAGTTTCCACAAACAAGACTTATCCCCCATAGGCGAGCCTTCAGACCTGCCAGGTAGATGAGAGCCTACGCAGCGGGTCTACCTGGGTCCGAGCCTAGATCGGGGTATCAATGAAGTTTCCACAAACAAGACCTATCCCCCACAGGCGAGCCTTCGGACCTGCCAGCTTGATGAGAGCCTGCGTAGTTGGTCTACCTATGGCCGAGGCTAGCTCGGGGTGTTGCAAAACACATAACTATATCCTATCATAAGAATTTCACAACAGGCAAGAGGAAAACAAGTTAATTTATGTAGTATAACAAGCTTGATTTTGTATACATAAGTACACCTTCCCCCTCTCACGGGTAGAAGCGTTTTAGGTCATCGCCGCTCCAGGTGCGGCTCAAGGTCCTCCCCTCCACGTCCTGGAGGTAGTAACATCATGTTCCAAGGACCTCCTTCACTATGTAAGGCCCTTCCCAGCTCAGGTTGAGCTTTCCCTCGGGGGCCGACCTTCCTGCCGCGTCAACCTTTTCCAGCACCAGATCTCCTTCGGCGAAGTGCTTGACCCTGATATGCTTATAGAAATACTTAGCCATCCACTGCTTGATCTCTTCTTGCCTGATGGCTGCCGAGTCCCGCAACTCTTCCACCATGTCTAGCGATAGGCGTAACCCCTCCTCGTTCTCCGACCTCCAAGTCTCATCTCGTTCGCCTGCGGCTGTGTCCCGTGGGGACCGAACCTCAAACTCCACTGGCAAGACCGCCTTACACCCGTGAGAAAGCTTGAAGGGGGTCTCACCGGTGGTCGTGTTCGGGGTCGTTCGCAAGGCCCACAGGATCGTGGGGAGCTGCTCCACCCAATTTCCTCTCAAGTTCTCCACTTTTTTCTTGAGTAAGTTCACAATAATTTTGTTTGCCGCTTCCACCTGGCCATTGATCCGGTGGTCGTGGATAGAGGCAAATATGATATCTATCCCCAGCTTGGCGCAGAAGCTGATGAACTCTTCACTGGCGAACTGGGGACCGTTATCTGTCACTATCGCTTGAGGCAGCCTGTGCCTGCATATGATCTCCCCCCAGACGAAGTTCCTTATGACTTGCGAGGTGACTTTGGCCAAGGCCTTAACCTCCAGCAACTTTGAGAAGTAATCAACCATGACCAGGAGGAACCTCCTCTGCCCAATAGCCGGAGGGAAAGGCCCGACCAAGTCCATCACCCAGATGGCGAAAGGCCATGGCGATGTTATGCTTCTAAGTCTTTGAGCAGGCAAGAGTTGGAGGGGGGCGTACAGCTGGCACTTGTGACACCTTTTTGCGAACTCTGCTGCATCCTTCCTCAGGGTCTGCCAGAAATACCCCTGTCTTATTACCCTTGCCTCCAATGTCCTTCCTCCTTATTGGTTGTCGCACTCACCCGAGTGTACCTCCCCCAGGATCCTTGGAAACTCTTCTTCGGTTACACATCTTGCCAGGAGCCCTGACAACATCCTACGATGCAACCCCCCTTCCATTATCAGGTAATGAGCTGCCTTGCGCCTGAAGCTCTTTGCATCCTTAACCTCCTCCGTCAGCCTTCCAGTGGTCAGGAAGGTTACCAACGGGTCCACCCACGAGGATTGTCGACCTATCTCCATTAACTCCCCTTCCTCAATTGCTGGCCGAAAAAGTTCAGTCAGGGTCCCTCCTCCCCGAGGTCCAAACTTTGCCAACCGATCGGCGGCCGCGCTATCCTCCCTGGGGACATGCTGCATTGAGAATGACCGAAACCCACCGATGATCGCCCTTAACTTGGATAGGTATTTTATGAGGGTAGGCTCCCGAGCTTCAAACTCACCTCAGATCTGTGAAGTTACTAACATCGAGTCAGTGAAGGCCTCCACGTCCTGGATCTCAAGCTACTTTGCCATGCGAAGGCCGATGATCACAGCCTCATATTCTGCTTGGTTGTTGGTCACCGGAAAGTGGTAAGCCACTGATGCTAAAGATCATGGCAGTGAACCGGTCGCACAAGTAATATAAAATGGGCGAGTTCTCCCAAGTATCGATCTCTCAAGGAACACAGTAAGGTGGAGTTAATTTTGAGGAGGACTTGAGATTGAAGTCCTCAAGGTCGGTGGTAACGATGGGGTTTTGATTATTGCGATGAAAATAAAGTAAAAATCTAACAACTACTCTTATGCAACGCCGCTATGCCATGCTTCTCCAGGCGGGATGGAAGACTAGTCGGGCCGCTATACACTGAATCACTAGGCGGATGGGCGAGTAGCCTTGCGGATGAGGTGGTGAATACAAATCACAAAGACATGATTTAATAAAAGCGTTTTACAAATAAGCACACATCATCTATAAATAAAGTTTACACCAACACATAAACAATAATAAAGGAATAACAACGCAAGAGATCGACCGAATCCGTAGTCTTGCTGAGGATTCACGGTTGGAATCGTCGGGTTGTCAATCCGCGTCCAAGCTCGGTCCTCAACTGCGTCCGGGATAGAGAAGGGCTGTCACCACCTTCCAATGGCCCGTCTTCTTCGTGTCACGATAGCGGACGAAAGTTGCAAACTTCCCTTTGCTTGATGGCTATGGAGTTGAAGCTTGAAATGAGCCCAAGAGATGATGGCGGAGGCCGAGAGGAAGCTCCGGCTTGGATTTGGCGGTGAAAGCTTGCCCGGAGCACCTCCCTACGATGGAAGATGAAGGGGAATGGCAGAACCCTTCCTCTGAGACGAAAATGGCGGAGAAATGTCGATCGATCCGGAATTAAGGCGAAACATGCATATTTATAGAAAGCATAAATGAAAAATGAGCACGATCACATGCGCACAATCACAGGCTCATGATCACGGGCGCACGATCACGGGCGCACGATCACAGGCGCACGATCACGGGCGCATGACCAGTGGTCATGCGCACTATGTCAGTGATCGTGCGCATTGGCATGGCAGATTAGGAAGAAGAACTGGGGTACTGCGCACGAGCAATGGCGCACGATCGGTGGTCATGCGCACTATGTCCAATGGTCGTGTGATTACCCAAGACGGAACTCCAGGAAAAGAGAAATCAATGCACACGATCAGTGGCGCACGAACGGTGGTCGTGCGCACTGTGTCCAGTGGTCGTGCGATTACCCCAGCAGATTCTAGAAATCAAGATACATTGCACACGATCATCGGAGCACAACCGGTGTTCATGCGCACTATATCTGATGATCGTGCACAGTATTCTTGCTTTCACATGTCCCCGGATCACGCACACAACCCCTAAACCCAGCACTGATATGTGCAGACATTCCAGACGATCACAAAAAGGGAGTACAAACATTAAAAGTACAAAAATATACAACCACGGGCCTAAGTGTGCACTTCCTATAGAAATAAAGATAAGATGAAATATATACGATAACGAACTAAAAGTGAAGTGCAAGCGAAGGAAAACAAGCCCAGTTGAGTCCGAAAATAGGTATAAAAAATGGTCTCATCACACCCCCAGACTTAACTGTTTGCGTATCCCGAGCAAACAAAATCTAAGCAGATAGGGAAAATTACTAGCTAACAATGAAATTGAAAAACAAAGTATCATGCGAAGTCGCATGCTCGCGTACGTAAAAATACAATAGAAAAAATTTCTAAGTATGTAGAATAGTTTATATTTTTCACAATGCGTATCAAAATTTTATTACTACTCAAAAATGGAATCACGGTGAATCATCCGGTCACGCGTAGGGAGAAAGTAGAATAATCGCTAGGCGAGCATTGCCAAAGATCGGGGCTCGGGATAACCTCCAAAGGATTCCACCAATGTCGGTGACCATATGCTTGCCCTTTCGCATTCTCTCCACGGCACTGGTTGGGTTCACACACAAATCAGTAGGACTTTAGGTGAAGAGATGGGGCTTGGGTTTCGGTGAGGTAAACAAAGATAAATAGGAAGGTTGTGCACCTAACCCAAATGAGCTATCAAAGAAAGAATCCATCAGCTAACCAAAATATATGTGGGTACACCACACCCCCAGACTTAACTTTTAACATATGGGTGTGTGCACCGCCTACTCCAAAAATACTCACATCTCAAATAGGATTTTCAATTTTACTTTTACTTTTCACTTTTTCACAATTAACATCATTTTTTAACTTTTCTTTTTCTTTTTCAAATTACTGCTCTTTTAACAATTCCAGCAAATATAAGCTTTGGAGCACATCCACATATTCACATGTAAAAGCACCACATCAACACCCCCACATGAAAAATGTAAAACTCTAAAGCTCGACTTGGGAGTGCGACTAGGATCGGCTTTGAAGCTTTGGTGAAATAAAGGTGTAGCTGAATCAAAAGAATGGGTATGCACAACGAGGCTAGTGAGGACAAGACGTTAGGAATGGTACAAAGCTCAACCGGTCCAAAATGATGGCATACATCACGCTCATTCGAGCCAACTAACCTATACCCATGCTTCAAGAATAGCTTGGGGAGAGTTCTTAGCCAATGAGAAAGACTATCCATCCTCCCAACTCGAGCAATACGAACCTAAAGGCCGTCTACACACATCCCTAAGATACTGTCGGATTCACACCGGATTCAACATTTTTTGAGTAGAATAACAAGATCTTTACGCAAACAAAAAAGTATAAAACCATAAGCATACAGAAAATTAAATCTACTCGAATTTCTACACGAGACGAGATCACTTGACTAGGAGCACATCAAGGTCAACATTTTACTCCGTCTCACAATCCTATGTCAACACCATAATATTCCCAAATCATACAAAAGAAACAAGTTGAACTCACACCATGCAAACAGCAAAGCACGCGCTCATGTGGGTGCAGCGGTGTGTGATGCAATGAACTAATTATAATAAATCTATAAAAGCTTCTAGTATGCACATGAAATGTGCACGTGCAAAAGGTAACAAAACCGGCCCTCCCCTAGACTTAAACTAAACTACACAGCATATGATAGAGAAATTAAAATCATAAAGAGCTAAGGGAAGAGGTTACCCAATGCTAAGCCAGTGAGCATACCATAAGACGCGTGGAAACCTGAAGCAGGCACTCCATATGAACAATCACAACCCCGCCAATGCGATTTACCATGAATACCTGCAGGGGTGAGCTCCGCAAAAACAAAACAAAAATATACAAACTATAAAGAAATATTAAAACTAAATAGACATGAAAAACTAAATGCAGAAAATAAAAGATAAGTACAGGGGTTATTGTCATCCCAGCACGACTTATTCGGCTACGAAAAAGTTCTAGCTAATGGGCCTATGAAAAGAAATATGCACAGGTAACTGTCCCAATATCTGTTTCGGTAACGGGTACTGATACGACGATAGAACAGTTACCCCTCTACCTAAATAGTAATACCCGCCCAACACAGGTAGAGGAAATAGGAAGTAAGAAGAGAAAGAGAGCTGGTCGTCACTCTTCTCACCATAAAATGAATCCTTGCCTAGCAAGGTTTCGTCCACCACAAGTTCGCTGGGGGCGAATGTGACGGCAGGGTCTTCCACTGTGAAGGAGGTAGGAACCTCCTCACACAAGTGGATGCACTCGTCGATAGCCTGAGCGCAAGGTTCAATGTCAACCCAACTTACATGTGGAGATTGAACCTACACAGGCTCAGATAAGGAAGGGGGGTCAAGAAATAAAAGAGATGAAGAACACAAAGAAATAATCCGGGGAGTGATCCCGGTTTCACTCCCCAAAGGCTGAGGTAGAAAAATATCGTCAGCAATGTTGATAATGCTACAAGGCTCGGTCGGATCCATAGAGGCCTCCAACAAGACTTGGACTTCCTCCTTTGGTATCGAGGGAGAAACCTCGACACCAGGAAGGTTGTCCTCCTCCATGGGAGTGAAAACAATCCATGTATCACAAGCCTCAACTTGTGTTGCATCGTCGAAAATTTCGTCAGAGACGACTGAAGTAGAATGGACAAAAGGCGGAAGAACTTTGCTTGGATAAACGTCAAGCGCAGGTTCCTTACAAAGAATCGGCTCCACGCTTGGAGATGTATGCACAGGAGAGATGGGCTCAGCCACGTCGAAGCCTAGATCAGCCACACATCTGGAAGTTGTATCCACATCATTCCCTTCAACAAATGAAGGTGACAAGGATACATAACCAGATGATGAAGGTGTTCCACCAAGGGTAGGAGTCGGGATGATCCAGATGTCCGGCTCATTATCCTCTTCCATAACACTGAGGTACTCGACACAATCCTACACGACATGATCTGTTCTACAACAATACAAACACTTTCTCCCATTACTCTGTGGTCCTTGTGGGGCCAGAGAGGAATAAGAGAACGGTGTAAGTGGCGAGGATGATTGACCATAAGCTCGGGGCATAATGTTTGAAGTGTTGTACGAATACATCATCTCATGCATTGTGCGCTGAGGCTTATGCTCAATATCTCTCGTAGGGCATTCATGTCTAGTGTGGGAAGGATTTCCACACCAATAACATTGGGCATACGAATATCCCCACATGGTGTGGAAATAGCAGATTCAATATAAATTGTGCAAATTACTAAATCCAACAATATATTACTACAATTGCCTGATGAAATAAGAAAAAAACAGGCAAAACAGAAATAGAACAAAACAAAACCGATTTATAAAGGAAAAAGGAAAGCAATCTCATGTCTCCCTCTCCAGAAACTCACAAGACTGTGTTCCTCGGTAATGGCGCCAAAAACTTGATGTTAAAGATCACGGCAGTGAACCGGTCGCACAAGTAATATAAAATGGGCGAGTTTTCCCAAGTGTCGATCTCTCAAGGAACACAGTAAGGTGGAGTTAATTTCGAGGAGGACTTGAGATTGAAGTCCTCAAGGTCGGCGGTAACGATGGGGGTTTTGATTGTTGCGATAAAAAGAAAGTAAAAATCTAACAACTACTCCTATGCAATGCCGCTATACGATGCTTCGCCAGGTGGGATGGAAGACTAGTCGGGCCGCTATGCACCGAATCAATAGGCGGATGGGCGAGTAGGCTTGTGGATAAGGTGGTGAGAACGGCGGAATGATGGTCATGAGCACCTCTTCGCTATGCACGCCACTAGAAATTGCTACTGCGGCAAGGGCGGATGGTGGTGGATGGAATATGGCACACCTCAAGCAAATATAACGAAAATACAAATCACAAAGACATGATTTAATAAAAGCGTTTTACAAATAAGCACACATCATCTATAAATAAAGTTTACAACAACACATAAACAACAATAAAGGAAGAACAAGGCAAGAGAACGACCGAATCCGAAGTCTTGCTGAGGATTCACGGTTGGAATCATCGGGTTGTTAATCCGCGTCCAAGCTCGGTCCTCAACTGCGTCCGGGGTAGAGAAGGGTTGTCCCCACCTTCCAATGGCCCGTCTTCTTCGTGTCACGATAGAGGATGAAAGTTTCAAGCACCCCTTTGCTTGATGGCTATGGCGTGGAAGCTTGAAATGAGCACAAGAGATGATGGAGGGGGCCGAGAGGAAGCTCCGTCTTGAATTTGGCGGTGAAAGCTTGCCCGAAGCACCTCCCTATGATGGAAGATGAAGGGGAACGACGGAACTCTTCCTCGGAGACGAAAACGGCGGAGAAATGTCGATCGATACGGAATTAGGGTGGAACCTGCATTTTTATAGAAAGCAGAAATGAACAATGCGCACGATCACGGGCGCACGACCAGTGGTCGTGCGCACTATGTCAGTGATCGTGCGCACTGGCATGGCAGATTAGGAAGAAGAACTGGGGTACTGCGCATGAGCAATGGCGCATGAGCGATGGTCGTGTGGACTTTGTCCAATGGTCGTGCGATTACCCCAAACGGAACTCCAGGAAAAGAGGATTCAATGCACACGAACAGTGGAGCACGACCGGTGGTCGTGCGCACTGTGTCCAGTGGTCATGCGATTACCCCAGGCAGATTCTGGAAATCAAGGTACATTGCGCACGATCATCGGCACACGACCGGTGGTCGTGCGCACTATATCCGATGATCATGCGCAGTATTCCTGCTTCCACATATCCCCGGAACACGCACACAACCCCTAAACCCAGCACTGGTATGTGCAGACATTCTAGACAATCACAAAAAGGGAGTACAAACATTAAAAGTACAAAAATACACAACTATGGGCCTAAATGTGCACTTCCTATGGAAATAAATATAAGATGAAATATATACGATAAAGAACTAAAAGTGAAGTGCAAGCGAAGGAAAACAAACCCAGATGAGTCCTAAAATAGTTATAAAAAATGGACTCATCAGCCACCGCCTGCTCTATCGCGACTCCCTGGGGGCTTATCAGCACCACTCCTCCCCCGAGGGAATGCTTTCCCGAGGCCCCATCAACCATCATCTTCCACGCTTCCTGTGGCTGCGGCTGCCCCTCCTCGACTTCAACAACATAGTCCTCCAGAAAGTCCGCCACCGCTTGCGCCTTAATTGATAGTCTCGGAACAAAAGAGATGTCGAACTGGCTTAGTTCGATGAACCACTTGGCAAGTCTTCCCGAGTGCTCTACTCTTTCAAAGATCTTGCAAAGAGGATGGTCGGTCACCACCCTAATCGAGTGCGCTTGAAAATACGGCCGGAGCTTCCTTGCCGAGAAGACCAAAGCGTAAGCCAACTTTTCGAGGATGGGGTAGCGGAGCTCTGCCTTCTTTAAGATCCGGCTGATGTAGTAGATTGGCAGTTGCTTCTTTCCTTCTTCCCTTACTAGAACGGATCTCACCACCTCAACTCCTACTCCAAGGTATAAGGTCAGGTCCTCCCCTTCTTTTGGGCTTTAAAGCAGACGAGCCTGAGAGAGCTATCTCTTCAGCCCCTAGAAGGCTTCTTCGCACTCGTCGGTCCACTCAAACCTTTGGTTCTCTCACAGCACCTTGAAGAATGAAGAACACTTGTCCCCTGACCTGGAGAGGAACCTGCTTAGCCCAACCAATTTGCCTGTCAAGCGCTAGAATTCCTTGGCATTGCGAGGTGATTCCAAATGTAGGATGGCCTTCACCTTGTTCGGGTTAGGCTCCACCCCTGCCGGAGTCAAGAGATGCCCGAGGAACTTCCCGCGGCAGGCCCCGAAGACACACTTCAAGGGGTTCAGTCTCATCTTGAACCTCTATAGGGTGGCAAACGTCTCTTCTAGATCCTGCAGGTGTGAATCCACACACTTGTTCTTAATCATCAAGTCATCGACATAGACCTCTAATTTTCTCCCCCTTTGATCTCGGATGACCTGATCGATCATGCGTTAGTATGTAGCCACTGAGTTCTTCAACCCAGAGAGCATCATTTTATAACTGAAGAATCCCTCCCTCGTGATGAAGGAAACATCCTTGACATCGGGAGGGTGCATCCGGATCTGGTGATAACCTGAAAAAACATCCAAAAAACTCATAATAGAAAAACCGACGTCTGAATCAACCAGCGCGTCAATCCGAGGCAGGGGGTAGCAATCCTTAGGGCATGATTTATTTAACAAATAGAAATCGATCCACATTCGCTATTTCCCACCCCCTTTCTTAACCATTACCACATTAGAGATCCAGCCTGGATACTGGATCTCCGAGATGAAGCCGGCCTCCAGGAGCTTTCTGACCTCCTCGCTTATGGGTTCCTCCAGCTTGGTGGCGATGGCCCTCATCTTTTGGCGTATGGGATGAGTGCGGTGGTCCAGGTTCAGGCTGTGTCAGGCCATGTCCGTATTGATGCCCGGCATGTCTACCGCGCTCCAATCGAAGATGTCGATGTTGCTTTGGATGCAGGCCCGCACTCGCTCCTGGTCCTTGGGACTCAAGCCCCTGCTGACCTGCACCCTCTACACCTGCCCTATGCTGGTGAAGACCTCCATCTCCACTACTTCCTCGACCGGCTCCAGCCGCGACTTCTCCCAGCCGACCATTGCTTCTTATTCTCGCTCCAACTCCTCCTCCCTTCCTACTTCCTCTTCAATCTCCATCGCCTCCTCCGGCCCCACCTGCTGCTGCTCAACTTCCATGCCCCTTCGGGCCTCTCTCTCCACTCCTCCTACTACTTTCTCTTCTACCTCCATTGCCTCCTCCAGGCTCTCCCGCTACTGCTCGACCTCCACGCCACTCTGGGCCTCCTTCTCAGCTTTTCCCTGCTCCTCCGCAGTATCCTTCCTCGCCTCCCCTAGGCTCATCTCCTCTTCTCTAACATCCTCCTCTTGCTCCTCCATCTCCATCTCCAGCTCTTCTGCCTCGTCCATCGAGGACACAGTGTTGACCGTCGTCACATTACATTGCATCGCCACCTTCGGATCCCCCCTGATCCTGACCTGCACCCCTCCGTTATTGAACTTAAGACATTGGTGGAATGAGGAGGGGATGCAGCAAAAGGCGTTGATGAGGGGATGACCAAAGATGGCGTTGTAACTGCTCGGAGCGTCCACTATCACGAACCTGCAGTTCCGTGACACGCCTCCAAACTTCACATGCAGCCATACCCCTCATTCTACTTCCTTCCACTCTCCAGAAAATCCGAACAGCGGTTCATCCGAAACTAAGATCCTTTTCCCCTCAACCCTCATCTCATCAAAGGCGTTCTTGAAGATAACGTTTACTGAGCTCCCGTTGTACACCAGTATCATCGAGACTGTGAAATTCTCCACTACTGTCTGGATCACAGGGCGTCACAAAATGGATCTTCACAGTCCGGCATGTCTACTGACGAGAAG
This sequence comes from Platanthera guangdongensis, assembly GCA_039583875.1. Lineage (NCBI taxonomy): Eukaryota > Viridiplantae > Streptophyta > Magnoliopsida > Asparagales > Orchidaceae > Platanthera > Platanthera guangdongensis. The sequence continues at coordinate 129,045,713 of CM077147.1, read as the reverse complement.
GTGATCTTTTCTTCCGGCAGGCGATCCTGGGAGGTAGAGGCGACCCCCTTCGGTACATGGTTTGAAGGATCCCCTTGCGGGTTGTCTCGATCCCCACTCCTACGTGGATCACCCCGATCCCTCCCCGGGTTCTCACGTCTACCTGGTCCTCACATCTATCTCCTTCGTAACCCTGTTGCACTTCTACGATCCTAACCGGCGGATCCTGCCTCCCTGCTCCTCTTGCTTCTCTCATCTCTAAGAACTCAGGGCAGGTGGTGGTCGCGTGACCGTCCTCTTGGTGGAAGTCACAAAAGAGCAACGCCGCCCAACCCCTTCTTCCTTCTCCTCCTCCTCTTCTCCTAGCTCCTCGAACTCCTCTCCTTGCTCCTCTTCCTCTGCCCACCTCCATGGCCGCTTGCAGCGGCGAGAGGTGGCCCCTTTTCCCCTGTCTTCATGCCGGTTGGTCAAATCTCCTGGGTTCTCGTAAGTTATCTCTTCCCTGGTAGCCTGCTACTTGGCCCTGGGGGCGACCCTCCTGGGGCCTCCAACCCAACCGATTGTTCGGCTCCTGGGCCCCCCATCCCTGCTACTACACCTGCTGTCAGGGTTCTTCCCTCCTTCTTTCCTATCTTTGCTCCCTCTGCTCTCTCGGCTACCTCTGCCTTCCCACTGCAGGCTCCTTCACATCATCTTCCGCCAGCCTGGCCAACTTCCTGGCAAACGCTGGATTTGCCCTCTCGAAGTCTATCTCTTTCGTTGCGCTCTCCATGTGCTCCTCAAAGGAGAGCGGGGGGGGGGGGGAATCTCTTCAACTCCATACTGAAGAATCCCGGCCACAGCCCCAGTGTGAAGGCGAGCATCAGTGTGTAGGCTGTGACCTCATGGACCAGGAGGATCTCTTCCTGAAACTGGTCAACCCAATGTCTCGTCCCGCTTCTGCATCACTACAAACAGGCACTCTGCCCCCTTCTTCCTCTTCTTAGACATTGAGAACCTCAACAGAAACCCTCGATGCAGATCTTCAAAGCTGTATATCGAGCTCACTGGCAACTGGTGGAACCAGTCCCGGGCCTTCTCCTTCAATGTGATGGTGAACAACCGACACTTGAAGGCATCTGTCATCTGCTTTATCGAAACCACATCTTCAAACCACTGCACATGTTGTACAGGGTCATCTTTCCCGGAGTAATAGGATATGCCTGGCTCCCGGAACCCCTCTAGCACTGGAGCTGAGATGATGAGCTCGCTGAAAGGGATCTTGCCTCCTGCCTAGAGAGAGGGCACGTCTCGCGGCCTCGGCTGGCTGGCCCGATCCGCGATACTGTGCCTAGGGAAGAGTTCTCACACAGCCGCCTCCCTCTCGCCCGAATTTACCAGTCTCCTTGCCTGGGCGCTGGCCTGGGAAGATCTCCTGCGCGGCCACGTCCCTCTCGCCGACTTCCACAGGGACCTCCGTCCCGGGGCGCTGCCCAGGGGCATTCTTGCCCAAGAGCGGGACCGCCTCCACTGGAACCTGAGGAGTCGCCCACTTACTCCTCGCCGAGAAGGCCCAGCTAATGGTCTACAGGACTTCTCGCCTGAAGTCCTCCAACATCTTCCTCGTCGTCTCCTCTCCCCGGGTGGGGGAGCCTCCAGAACCAGACCCATCACCTTCACCTCCAGCTATGGGACTAAACTCAAGGCTTTCTTGTATCAGATGCCTTCCACGCTCACCACAACAGAACTGTTGAAACCAAAATGGACCTCAACGGGAGTTCAAAAAAAGGGGTGCAGCCAACACCTACTTCTCTCGAGCCCCGACCCTCGACTAGTTGCAAAGGACCTAAGACTGCCCCAAAGCCTCAGCAGGGAGGTCCCACCACAAACCTAGAAGATCTCTGATATCTTCCCCTCCACAGCCAAAATTTGGGCTAGGAGCCCCTCAGAAAGCACTAGAGATTTGGAGGATAATGAGAGCGTGCTTTCTAAGGAGCCCTTATGGGTCTATTTATAGTTTTCTGAGTTGGATCTGCAAATAATCATACTAGGTTAGCCTAAAAATACCAGAATACCCCTGATTGGGTCTGCCAACAGCAAAACTCCGCTGTTCAGAGGAGTTATACGTCGACCACCAAGGGAAAAAGGGTAAAATTACTCGGGGTAGAAGAGTAAAAACACCCTTGGGCATAGAAATGTCAAAATGGCCTTTTTGTATGGCGAGTGGGGGAGAAACTATCGGCGAGACGAAGCTTCTTCCCGTCTCGCCTACTTTAGACGTCGTGAGTCCTTCTCGCGGCCAAAGGCCTTCTCGTGCCCTTAGGAGGGGCGTCTCGCCTACTGTAGGGACCTCTAATCTCGCCAACTACGAGTGGACCACATGGTCCCACTCGCCCATCAATTCCACTCGCCCTGCCTCGTCAATCTCACGCTTTTGAGGTCCGCTCACGAGCCCGAGGTTGTACAATCTTATTAGCTTTTCCATAGTTTCAAACCATTTTAAGACACATAAATCATAATTGCATCATTATCATCAAAAAGGGCATTATGGAAGCTATACCTACAATGGTGAGCTACTGATATCTAAGCAACCTATGATAAATCCCAGAGGCTAATAATACTATAAAATTGACCTTACCAAAGTACGACTAAGATTCAAGGTCATATGACCCATTAAATAATTTCTAGGGTTTAAGAACCTAAATACTTACTAAGGGGTTTAAGTGGGGTACATGTGTCCAATTACCACCATATCTCTCTCCTGGGAATTTCACAACTGATGAGTTGTAAATATATGTGTTTTATATACATTAAATAAGACGTATTAGTTTCTTTTTGTTATCTTTAGTTGTATTTCCTTAATAAATTGCTTCCTTTTTGTAAATATTTTCTAACTTAGAGTTATTTTTGTTTCCTGAATGTTTCAGGAAAAATTGTCAAAAAATCAAAGTACACGCCCGTGTACTGTTGGTCACGCCCGTAACCAGGGCGTGATACGTCAAAATCCTGAGAAATGAATAATTTTTGAAGAAATATCGTGACACGCCCATGTCACGCCCGTGTCACCCGAGTCATGCCCATGACCCATGCCCGTGACCATCCAGATCGACGAAATCGCGCTCAACAATTGTCAACCCAGCTGACACGCCCGGTCACATGCCCGTGTCAATCCGACACGGGGCGTGACCAAGCCCATGTCCATCCCGCTCGACGATCGTCGACTCTGCGCCACGCCTAGAGTTACGCCCGTGACCTAGGGCGTGACTCCTCCACCTGGCCCGACAAACCGCCGCCGGCAACCTCCCGAAGTCAACAATGCCATTAATCGCCGCACGACACGCCCACCGTCACGCCCGTGACCAGGGGGCTGACCGCCGCGTTTTCAGCCGCAAAGTCAAAATCTCCAGTCAGTTCACGACCGCCATATGTACATTGTCTACACGCCCCCAGACACGCCCGTGTCAGAGGGCGTGTTCGATGAAAAATTTTGTCTATAAATTTCCAGCTTCTGTTTAAGCTGTTGTTCCCTTTCCTTGAACCATTTTGTATAGGGTTATGCTGCCGAGATGATCCCAAATGTTATGTAAGGGATATTTTCCCCCCCACTCTTTAGCTTTTGTTTTCGTTCTTTTGTAACCCCTGTTTTTCCTTAATCAAATGCGTTTTTTTTTCATCTCTTTACATGATGTTGGAATGAATCTAAGCAACAAAACCTTATACAATCTTATTTCTTTTATTTTGTTTTAACTTTGATTTTGTTCTTTTAAAATGTGTGTGTGTGTATGAGAGTAGTTTTCATGCTTTTATGCTTAGTTAATTTTTACTTTGACCTGTTAGACTTAGGCTATTTCTAGTCTTTTATGCATTCCTATAAGCCCGTAAAAAGCGTTTTCAAAGTGGTTTTGATTTTTCACTAACTTAGATTATCCTTTTAGGTCGTAAAACTTTTCTTCCTTTTCACTTTATTTTCACTTTTTAATCACTTTTGCGGAGTTATAGGAACGTTTATATAGTCATTTTAATTTTTCAAACACTTCATTTTGTTTTTATTTTCAAAAACTTTTTGCCCGTTTAAATTTTATTTCATCATTTTATGCATTTCTACCTCATTCCATCGGTAGAAATGTATTCATTTCAATTTTTCAAGCACTTGAACTTTTCGTTTATTTGCAAACTTTTTTGCTCCTTTAAATTTTATTTTCACTTTTTATGCATTTCTACCGCATTTCAGCAGTATAAATGTAGTCGTTTTAATTTTTCAGTCACTTTGTTTTTCCTATTTTTTGTACGTGTGCGTGCGTTTATGAGTTAGTTTTTATAGCCTTATTTCAATTCATATAGAGTGTTTGCGTGTGTTGTTTTTAATTTTCCGCCTACTCACTTGAGTTAAATGGCTGGATTTTATTCAAGCAAGTGTGTGTATTTTTATTTTTCCGCCTACTCACTTGAGTTAAATGGCAGGATTTTATTCCAGTAGAGTGTGTTTACTTTCTGTAGAGTGGGTGTGTTTTAATTTTATGTCGAGTGCGTGAGTGTTAACTTTTATTTTCCGCCTACTCACTTGAGTTAAATGGCTGGATTTTATTTACCGCCCACTCACTTGAGTTAAAAGGTCGGTCTTTATTGGACTGTAATAATTTGGAATGGACTTGTAAATGAATTTTTTTTCTCCTACTCGTTTGAGTAGGACTTGCTTTCTTTTTCCCGCCCACGCATTTGCGCCGGGACTTGCACTTTTACATCTTTCATTTCAGTCCTACTCGTTTGAGTTGGACTTGCATTTACTGCTTTCCATTTACTGCTTTAATTTTCCTGCTTTATTTTACTGCTTTAATTTTATTGCTTTCAATCGCTGCCGTCCTCATTCCGATGAGTGGCTAACGATCTTAGTCCTCAGTATCGAAGAGCATTGGGACAGATAAAATAGCTTAAAATAATTAAAGGTCTCATTTTTCTAACTAATTAAAATCACTTAAGGTTTGCCCGGGGTTTACGACGCGTAGGACCACATAATCGATGTGTGGGCCCTATTTTCGTAGTCCATACGCTAGCTAGCCGAGAGGCCGTGCGTATGGACCGATCACCTCTTGGTAAATGGAGTTCCGCACTAACACTCCAGAGAGGGGACGCGCCAACTCTACCGGATTGGGTTCCCCACCCAATAGCGGGGTTCTTAGCGTAATGCGGGCATTAAGAGGAATCCTTCGTCAGACGAGAGCCCGGTCGAATAGACTTAATGTTCAGGTGAGCGATAGTCATAGAGATAGGTGAGCTTATTTTAGTGGAGCCTCCACGGCCAAGTCTCCGCCCTAATTAGTTAGAAATTTAGGATCTCGTTTTATTAATGGTCTATTTTAGTTCGAATTTCATTCGGTGCCATTGAGCTAAGCTCTTCATCGGCTCTCCCCTTTTTATGCTTTCATTTTTATTGCCTTTTTTATTATATATATGAATTACCCGACAAGTAATTATCGGTAAAATAATAGTCCCCTCCAGGGAAGAGTAGAAATAAACGAACCGTCCCCGAGAACAATACGACCTCGATATTCCACCCGGAATATCCTGTACTACTCACGATAGGTGCACTTGCCTCCTTTCGTTAAAACTCGATCACACCTTTTTATATCCAAATAAATAAATACGCGCGCTCCGTTTTCTAAATAAAATCGCATCCGCCGTTTTCTCAAATAAACCTGTCGGCGCGCCGCGCTTTGTAAATCTTTTTTGGAGTTTTAACTCAATCAAGTTTTTGGCGCCGTTACCGGGGAAATTTTTTGAGTCGTTATTTTGAATTCTGGAGATCTATTAATTTTACCAATATACATAAATCTCAAAAAATATTACAAATGGACAACAAAAAAACCTAATAATAATAATAATAAACTACTTTAAAAAAACTCAAAAAAAAACTTAACAAAATTATTATTATATTATTATTATCTATAAAAACACAAAAAATTGAAATGACGTCATTTCAAAAAACAAACTAACTAAAAAAAATCACAAAAAACTAAAAACTTGAAAACTATAAACCTTAAAAATCTAAAAATTCTAAAAAACTAAAAAATTAAAAATTATAAAACTTATAAAAAAATAATAAAAATCTAAAGAACACTAAAAACTCTAAAAACTAAAAATCTAAAAAATCTATAAACCTTAAAAAAACATCACAAAAAAATTCTCGTATATATTTTGTTCTTTTAAAAAAAACAATAATTTTTTTTTAAAATAATAATAATAATAATAAACACTCGAAATAAATAAAACTTTTTTTATCGCTTCGGCACTTTACACTCTTGTGCATGCTAGGGGTCTGCATTTCTGTAGCGCTCCTATAGCTAAGACGTTAGCTTCGAGTCACACTCACTTGCCCCCTACCGCCTGCAACCTTTTTACCGGGTTTATCGTTTTTGTTGTTCTCTTTTTCGCTATTTCTTTTTAATAATGCAGGGTTCCATATGCGCCTCCCCGAACTCATCTTAGGGAAGCTTCTACCTTCATTTTTCTTTTTGTCCATATTTCATTTTGTATATTACTGTTCCACATACTTAGATTGCAACATTGGGGACAATGTTGAATTTAAGTATGGGGGTGTTTTCTTATTTTTCTATTTCTGCATTTTTATATTCTGCAATTATAACAAAAAATCATCAAAAATACAAACAAATTGCAAAAATTAAAACCTCAAAAAAAAATTTTGTTTTTCTTTTTTGCTTTTATAATCAAAAATCTAAAAAATCCATAAAACAAAAAAAATTTCAAACAAAAAAATATAATTTTTTTACTATGTAATTATTTTTAAATCTTTCTCTTTCCTCCCCCACTATTCTTATTTTTTTAAAAAAATTATTTTTTAGCAAACCCGCGGCGTTCGACTCATCGAACCAACCACCTTAATAAGAGTCTGTGCGCGGGCCAATAACTAAAAAGTCAAAAAACATTTGTTTACTTTGTAAAATTTTTGTAAATAATTTGATAAAAAAAAACTAAAACATCAAAAAAAAAATTGATAATCCAAAAATCCTAAAAAGATGATCAACAAAAATTCAAAAAATTTGATAATCACAAATTCAAAAAAAAAGATAAAAACACTAAAAATCAAAAAAAAAATGTATTGTTAATTATGTAACGAATAATTCGAATATCTCAATTCTTAAACCTTTTCGCTCTCCAAAAAAATAGTTGCGAGTTAATTTATATGCGAATTTTAGTTATTCTTTGCTTACTATTCGTTTATTGATTGGAGATCGATAGATTTAGATATCTGGGGTTAAGTTTTAAAAATTTTCGTAAGCTTTTTTTTATTTATATAAGGTACCTGTTTTCAGCACCACTTCTACTTATCTAAATAGCTGCATATTTATTTTGTTAGAAATAACAATCTTAGATTTCAAGTTATGATAACTCCAAGCTTTTTTTTGAAATTTAGGAATGTTTAATTTATAAAAGTTGCTCTCAAAAGTTTTTTATTAAACCTAGTTTTATTTTTGAAAAAAACTCTATCACCTTTTTTTTCATGTCATACTTGACATGATTTCGATCCTTAAAAGATCATATGTCAATAGGAATAAGATTTCGTTCCGTAAACATAGGCATCTAATATTTGAAAAGATTATATGTTACAGAGTAAGAGGATAAAATTCATTACCCCTATACATATACATTGGATTATTATGAAAATTGTAAAAAAAAAAATTATGTTATGGAAAATAAGATTTCGTTTTCCTAACATCCATATTCGAAAAAAAAAACGATCATTAGAGGTTCGAGCGAAAAAATATACCCTCGCCTTTAAAATTTCTAAGCCTTCTTCATATACCACGATATCTCCCTCCGTCAAATTCAAAAAAAATTCTAGATTTATTTTTAAAATCTGTTTGAGAGCATAATTTATAAATTAAATTATTTCCTTTAATTTTTTTCCAAGCTACAGTTTTATAAATCCAATCTATTTTTGTTAACCTCACAAATAAAAGTTTTGCTATCTATTTGCTTATAACAAGAAGTTTTTTGCTGAAACTCTTTCTTTATTTAAATTTTTGGCATAATTTAGGATTTAACTCGTATACCCCGGGTATTCAATTTGATCTTTCTTTTAATTAAGTCAAGCGGTAGATAAACTTAGGATTTCCTTAATTCATTATAAGTTCATCTCCAACTTTTGCTTTGGAATAGCAAAAACTTAAGTATGGGGGTTTTATATGAGTTGTAAATATACTTGTTTTTATATACATTAAATAAGACGTATTAGTTTCTTTTTGTTATCTTTAGTTGTATTTCCTTAATAAATTGCTTCTTTTTTGTAAATATTTTCTAACTTAGAGTTATTTTTGTTTCCTGAATTTTTCAGGAAAAATTGTAAAAAATCAAAGTACACGCCCGTGTACTGTTGGTCACGCCCGTGACCAGGGCGTGATACGTCAAAATCTCGAGAAATGAACAATTTTTGAAGAAAGATCGTGACACGCCCATGTCACGCCCGTGCCACCCGAGTCACGCACGTGACCCATGCCCGTGACAATCCAGATCGACGAAATCGTGCTCAACGATCATCGACCCAGCTAACACGCCCGGTCACACGCCCATGTCAATCCGACACGGGGCGTGACCAAGCCCGTGTCCATCCCGCTCGACGATTTCAACTCGACGATCGTAGACTCTGCGCTACGCCTAGAGTCATGCCCGTGACCTAGGGCGTGACTCCTCCACCTGGCCCGACAAACCGCCGTCGGCAACCTCCCGAAGTCAACAACGCCATTAATCGCCGCACGACACGCCCACCGTCACGCCCGTGACTAGGGGCTTGACCGCCGCGTTTTCAGCCGCAAAGTCAAAATCTCCAGTCAGTTCACGACCGCCATATGTACAGTGTCGACACGCCCCCAGACACGCCCGTGTCAGAGGGCGTGTCCGATGAAAAATTTTCTCTATAAATTTCCAGCTTCTGTTTGAGCTGATGTTCCCTTTCCTTCAACCATTTTGTATAGGGTTATGTTGCCGAGATGATCCCAAATGTTATATAAGGGATATTTTCCCCCCACTCTTTAGCTTTTGTTTTCGTTCTTTTGTAACCCCTGTTTTTACTTAATCAAATGCGTTTTTTTTTCATCTTTTTACATGATGTTGGAATGAATCTAAGCAACAAAACCTTATACAATCTTATTTCTTTTATTTTGTTTTAACTTTGATTTTGTTCTTTTAAAATGTGTGTGTGTTTATGAGAGTAGTTTTCATGCTTTTATGCTTAGTTAATTTTTACTTTGACCTGTTAAACTTACGCTATTTCTAGTCTTTTATGCATTCCTATAAGCCCGTAAAAAGCGTTTTCAAAGTGGTTTTGATTTTTCACTAACTTATATTATCCTTTTAGGTCGTAAAACTTTTCTTCCTTTTCACTTTATTTTCACTTTTTAATCACTTTTGCGGAGTTATAGGAACGTTTATATAGTCATTTTAATTTTTCAAACACTTCATTTTACTTTTATTTTCAAAAACGTTTTGAGCATTTAAATTTTATTTCTTCATTTTATGCATTTATACCGCATTCCATCGGTAGAAATGTATTCATTTCAATTTTTCGAGCACTTGAACTTTTCATTTATTTGCAAGCTTTTTTGCTCCTTTAAATTTTATTTTCACTTTTTATGCATTTCTAGCGTATTCCAGCGGTATAAATGTAGTCGTTTTAATTTTTCAGTCACTTTGTTTTTCCTATTTTTTGTACGTGTGCGTGCGTTTATGAGTTAGTTTTTATAGCCTTATTTCAATTCATGGAGAGTGTATGCGTGTGTTGTTTTTAATTTTCCGCCTACTCACTTGAGTTAAATGGATGGATTTTATTCAAGCAAGTGTGTGTATTTTTATTTTTCCGCCTACTCACTTGAGTTAAATGGCAGGATTTTATTCCAGTAGAGCGTGTTTACTTTCTGTAGAGTGGGTGTGTTTTAATTTTATGTCGAGTGCGTGAGTGTTAGCTTTTATTTTCTGCCAACTCACTTGAGTTAAATGGCTGGATTTTATTTACCGCCTACTCACTTGAGTTAAATGGTCGGTCTTTATTGGACTTTAATAATTTGGAATGGACTTGTAAATGCATTTATTTTCTCCTACTCGTTTGAGTAGGACTTGCTTTCTTTTTCCCGCCCAAGCTGTTAAATTTTCTCAACGTGGTCAGCAAGATAGCCCAAATGCCAAATTAATATCTTCGGAACTACCCAGTTCTCACGTTGAACCAGCGGAAACCAAGGACTAGAGGTACAAAGGTAAATCCCAACAAACAATGGAAGCACAAGCAGGTCTATTATTCATTCACTTCATTACAATGCAAGGCATACATAGCGAGACATGATTTCGCTAGTATCACAGCTGAAAATAGAAAGCACCAAAAAACAAGCCGGGCGGACAGCACCGGAGTCCGCCGAGACCGCGAGGTCGCCGAGGTCGCCGAGTCCGCTGAACTCGCCCAAGCTAAGCTGCAATCCGCCGAATAGACACGGAGTCCGCCGAAGCCGCTAGGCCGCGCGGACACACCGTTATTCGCCTCCTGCTGAACCTGAACTGAGGAACACCCCTACCCGCCTGAAGCCGGCGGACAGGTTATTGAAGCTGGCAAAGATGAAACAGAGCTGACAAGCCGCAGAGCGACCTCCTGCTGAGTCCACAGAGACCGCACACTTCCAAGTACTTGACCGAAGTCACAGCCAAACTCCTGGCTACTTGAAGCTATCCGCGCAACCTGCACACAGCAAACCGTCAGCCTGAAACAATCCGCGCGGACTGATAAACACAGACCGCAGCTCCTTGCACACACCAACTTACTGTTCACTCTAGTTATTTAGGTTATGCCAGGGGGGTCCTATTTATAGGCAAGGTGAGGAGTGTGGTTACCGCCCAGGAGATAGCGACACCACCCCAGCCCGCGCGATTGCAAAAACACCGTCTGCTGAGTCCGCAAGGACTTGGCCGGATACCAAGACAAACCGCCAGGAGCAAGGCAAACATTGGCGAACCCTCTCCAGTCCGCCCAAGCTATGCGAACAAGGCATCAGTCCGCAAAGCTCCAACCACTGCAAGACAGCAACCCCCTTCAATGGTAGTCCGCACCAACCCGAGGCAGTCCGCAAGACTCACACCTCAATCCGCCATAAGTCCATGACCAAAGGAAGACAGCAACAGTCCGCCAAGTCACAGCGGACTTGGCGGATACCGCGGACACCATGGCCTTGGCACAAAGTGTGACCAAGTCCAAAACCATCAAGGGCCAATGCGAGCATGGCGGACACAAACTCCCGTCCGCCAAACACCCTAGCACAGACCGCCATAAGTCCGCGAGCTCCTCGCACTTCTGTCCAACGCAGCAGCCAACCCCGGACTCCAAACCCAGTCCGCCAATCGATCTCCACAGCAAATCGCCTGCTGTGCCACTAGAGCTCGACAAGGCCTCAGCCAAGCTCTAAGCCCAGTTCGCAACAGCCCACACCGCGGACACTTCAGTCCGCAAGCTACCCGCGGACACGAGCTAAACCGCCTATCAGCACAAGCTTGCACCCGCGGCCATTGAGCAATGCACCAGTCCGCAAGCCTTTATCCGCTCAGGCCGCTCCTTGGCAAAGCCAATCAGCAAACACCCTATCCGCAGAAACCAGGCCGCATAGTACGCGGACTCAACCCGTGCAAACCGCCCAGAAGAACAACTGGCTTCTCACTAGACCTTCCACCAGGCCGCAAATCTCAGTCCGCCCAGTCCGCCTAGTCCGCCAAAGCTGTCCGCCCGAGGCTGCCCGGCCTGTCCCGTCACCCACTTCCACTTCACAAATTTCAACACTCCCCCTTGAAGTGGAAAGTGGTGACCAAGCCCAGCAAGCTGCGCAAGCGTTCAAAGGGCCCCTTCGACAGTGGCTTTGTGAAGATGTCAGCAAGATTATCTTCACTCCGAACATGCCCGACCAGCAGAGACCCCTCCAACACCTTTTCCCTGATGAAGTGGTGATCAATCTCTATGTGCTTGGTCCTGGTGTGACACACTGGATTGTTTACCAGTTTGAGAGCACTCTCATTGTCACCCCGGAGAAAAGTAGGCCCTTGCATTTCTTCATGAACATCCTCTATAAGCCTCCTCAACCAAACGGCTTCCCGAGCAGCCAAGGCCGAAGCCTTATACTCCGCCTCCGTGGTTGAAACCGACACCGAGTCCTGCTTCTTGTTACACCACGAGTTGCTAGCTGAACCGCAAGTGAACACATAACCTGAAGTAGACCTTCGATCATCCGAATCACCGCCATAGTCAGCATCTGTGTACCTGAGCAACGCAACCTCCGCGTACCTTCTATAGAGGAGTCCCATGTCAGAAGAAGCCTTGACATACTTCAGAATTTCCTTCGCCGCCACTAGATGAGATTGCCTTGGTTCAGCCATATACCGACTTACTTGGCCAACAGCATAAGCGATATCCGGCCTTGTAATCGTTAGATAAATCAAGCTCCCAACAAAAGCCCTGAACACCAAGGGATCAAGAAGAACCCTTCCCTCATCTCTTCGAAGCTTTAGCCCAGATTCCAGTGGAGTAGAGCACTTCTTACCTTCGCCCATGCCAAACCGCTTCACAATGCGATCAGCATATCCTTTATGGCTAATGAGAACCCCGCACTCCTTCCTCTCCACTTCCAGACCAAGAAAGTGATGCAACTCTCCCAAGTCTTTCATCTCGAAGCGTATAGCAAGCTCTGCCCTGAGCCTTGCTACTTCCCCCTCCGAGTTCCCTGTGATGATCATGTCATCCACATACAACAGGACCAAGACTCGTAGCTCCCCCTTCTTCTTGACAAACAAGCTTGAATCCGAGTTGGAAGCAAGGTATCAACAGAATTGCAAGTACTCTGCAATCTTCCCATACCACGCTCTAGGAGCTTGCTTCAACCCATAGAGAGCCTTCCTGAGTTTGCAGACATAGTCCGGATGCTTCTCAGAGACAAAACCAAGCGGCTGATCCATGAAGGTTTCCTTGTCAATCTCTCCGTAAAGAAAGGCATTCTTCACATCGTGTTGCCACAAACTCCATCCCTTGCTAGCAGCCAAGGCGATCACCACTCTTACAGAAGTCATCTTCGCAACTGGACTGAATGTCTCCTCATAGTCTTCTCCATACTACTGTGAGAATCCTCTAGCGACCAGGAGAGCCTTGAACCAATCAATGCTCCCATCAGCCTTCTTCTTCAACTTATACACCCACTTGCAAGTAACCGGAGTGACGCCATCAACCTTGGGCACAAGGTCCCAGGTTTCATTCTTCTTCAGAGCATCAATATCTTCCATCATGGCATCATCCCACTCCTTTACTCCATTGGCCTCGTTGAATTTTGCAGGCTCTCGATCAGCCAGAGGACCTGCAAAGAAGCAGGAGAGAAAGCTCACTGCATTCCCATCACAGTACCGAGCCGGTGGCTTAACCACCCTCTTCGATCTCCGAAGAACCGGCTCCTTGATCACGGCTTCCGTTACTTCTTCGGGCTCTACTCCTACCTAGGGCAAGCATTGAGCAGTGCTCCCCCTGCTTCCTGAGCCAGAAGGCTCAGCCTCGGAGTTAGAAGCAACAGGAGCTGCTAGTGAAACAGCAATCTCCTCTTCCAAGCCTTCAGCAGCCTCCACCGGTGCTTCATCACCCTTGCTACTTCCGGTTAGCTCCACCGAGCCACCTCCATATGACGTCAGCTCGTCAAAGACAACATCTCTTGACACCACGAACTTCTTCGTCACAGGGTCCATGCATTTCCATCCCTTCTTCCGCTCATCATAGCCAACAAAGACAAGTTTCCTTGCCTTCGCATCCAGCTTTGTCCGTGAAGCATCCGGGACATGCACGTAGCAAGTTGAACCGAACACCCTAAGGTGTCCAACACTCGGCTTCTCCTTCAGCAACAGCTCAATAGGAGTCTTCATGTTGATAGGGCAGAGTGGCATCTGGTTGATAACATTAGCAGCACAAGACATTCCCTCCGCCCAAAAGGACCTTGGGATATCTTTCGCATGAAGCCAGCATTTGCAGGTCTCCGTCAAATGACGGATCTTCCGCTCCGCTACCACATTTTATTGTGGAGTGTGAGCACAAGTAAGCTCTCATTGGATCCCGTGCTTCCTGCAGAAGTTAGAAAACTCGGAGGAGACAAACTCCCCCCCGTTATCAGTTCTAAGCTTCTTAAACCGCAAGCCAAGCCGGCCTTCTACCAACTCCTTAAACTCCACAAACAAACAGAAGGCTTCCGACTTCTCCTTTAAGAAGTACACCCAAGTATACCTTGAGTAGTCATCAACCAAGACAAGCATGAATCTGCTTCCGCCAAGGCTGGCAGTAACCGTTGGTCCCATCAGGTCGCCATGAACACACTCCAGTGGTTTCTTACTCCTTGTTTCTGATTTATCAAACGGAAGGCGATGTGCCTTACCATATTGACAGCTCACACAAACATGCCCATCACCAAAGGAGGACAACTTCGGCAACCCCTCACCAAACTTCTACTCGCCATTGCCTTCAGCTTGTCCATGCCAACATGCCCCAGCCTCTCATGCCAGATAGCAGCGCTATCATTGGCCCTCATCTTATCAACATAAGCATTGGTGGAAAGAACAAATAAGTTCTTCACCCTCCTCCCAACATGAGCAACATCAGCCTTTACCGCTGATACGTTGTGAAGGAACCTCACGTCTGTTGGCCCAAACAGAACGTGATACGCAGCGTCCACCGCATTGGTCACCGAGAAGAGGTTTTTCTTCATGCCCGACACGTGATACACACTCCTTAATGTGAGTGGCCCCTGATCACTACCCAATGACACGACCCCCTCTTTCTCTACTGCATAAACAGTATTATCAGCAGTGATAATAGCTTCATTACCTGAGTAATCCTCCATGGAGGTGAACTTCGATTTGTCTCCGGTGAGGTGATGACCACACCCGAAGTCCACGATCCACTCGCTGTTGAAGTCCTCAGCAGACAAGGCCCGGACACAAGTGCCCGTCATGAAAGCTCCGCCCCATTCTGCTACTTCACTTCTTGAGCAAGCTTCCTCCTTTCCCGCAACATGCCCAGGGTGCAGTTTGACCTTGCAGTCCCGCTTGAAGTGCCCTCGCTGATGACACCGGTAGCACTTCAGATTCTTCTTCCAGTCCTTAGGAGCATTGCTCCTCTCCGATGGATATGAAGATGAAGTCTCCTTCTCACCAGCGGCCTGCACCTTCTTCTTCTTCTTCCCTTCCCATCCTTTCTTCTTGCCTGAGAAGAGAGCTTCGCTGCCTTCCTGATTCAGGTTCACTCCAGCCATCTGCCTTGCTAAGCTCTCCTGCGAGGCAAGCAGATTCTCCAGCTCCAGCAACGACGGCTGAGTAGCCCACCCTTGAACAAATGTAACAAAGGCCACATACTCCTTCCGCAAGCCGCGGATAATGTGCCTTTTCATCTTTTCCTCAGAGATAGGCTCATTAGGATCCAGTGCCGACAGCTCAGCACACAAGCTCTTCATCTTTAAGAAGTACTTGGAGATGGAAAGGTCTCCCTGAGTTGCCCTGGCCAACTCATTCTCCAGGAACTGAAGCCGCGCCATATTCTTCCTATTGAACAACTCATCAATGGTTGTCCAAATATCAGCAGCCGACTCACATCCAACGATGTGATCAAATAGTTCCGGAGACACGGCTCTCTTCAGAATGAACTCCGCCTTAGCATTTGTTCTTCTCCAGAGCCTCACCTGCTCAGCAGTACCGAACGCAGCAGTGACTTCCTCTCTGTCGTCTCAACCGACGACTTCCCACAGCTCCTCGCCAAGAAGATAACTCTTCATGCACGACTTCCACTTCTTGAAGTTAGTCGGCGTTAAGAGTTTAATGCCAAGACCTCTTGCAAAGCTCCCTTCCATTGCAACACCTGTTGGCAACCTTTCAGCAGCTCCGAGCAACAACACAGGTTGATCACCACTCAATCACTGAGTAACAACACTGGCTGACTTCCGCTCATGCAACTGAACCTCAGAAACCTGGCTCTGATACCATGTTAAATTTTCTCAACGTGGTCAGCAAGATAGCCCAAACGCCAAATTAATATCTTCGGAACTACCCAGTTCTCACGTTGAACCAGCGGAAACCAAGGACTAGAGGTACAAAGGTAAATCCCAACAAACAATGGAAGCACAAGCAGGTCTATTATTCATTCACTTCTTTACAATACGAGGCATACATAGCGAGACATGATTTCGCTAGTATCACAGCTGAAAACAGAAAGCACCAAAAAACAAGCCGGGCGGACAACACCGGAGTCCGCCGAGACCGCGAGGTCGCCGAGGTCGCCGAGTCCGCTGAACTCGCCCAAGCTAAGCTGCAATCCGACGAATAGACACGGAGTCCGCCGAAGCCGCGAGGCCGTGCGGACACACCGTTATTTGCCTCCTGCTGAACCTGAACTGAGGAACACCCCTACCCGCCTGAAGCCGGCGGACAGGTTTTTGAAGCTGACAAAGATGAAACAGAGCTCACAAGCCGCAGAGCGACCTCCTGCTGAGTCCGCAGAGACCGCACACTTCCAAGTACTTGACCGAAGTCACAGCCAAACTCCTGGCTCCTTAAAGCTATCTGCGCGACCTGCACACAGCAAACCGTCAGACTGAAACAATCCGCGCGGACTGACAAACACAGACCGCAGCTCCTTGCACACCCCAACTTACTGTTCACTCTAGTTATTTAGGTTATGCTAGGGGGTCCTATTTATAGGCAAGGTGAGGAGTGTGGTCACCGCCCAGGAGATAGCGACACCACCCCAGCCCGCGCGATAGCAAAAACAACGTCCGCTGAGTCCGCAAGGACTTGGCTGGATACCAAGACAAACCGCCAGGAGCAAGGCAAACATTGGCGAACCCTCTCCAGTCCGCCCAAGCTATGCAGACAAGGCATCAGCCCGCAAATCTCCAACCACTGCAAGACAGCAACCCCCTTCAATGGCAGTCCGCACCACCCCGAGGCAGTCCGCAAGACTCACACCTCAATCCGCCACAAGTCCACGACCAAAGGAAGACAACAACAGTTCGCCCGGTCACAGCGGACTTGGCGGATACCGCGGACACCATGGCCTTGGCACAAAGTGTGACCAAGTCCAAAACCATCAAGGGCCAATGCGAGCATGGTGGACACAAACTCCCGTCCGCCAAACACCCTAGCACAGATCGCCATGAGTCCGCGAGCTCCTCGCACTTCTATCCAACGCAGCAGCCAACCCCGGACTCCAAACCCAGTCCGCCAATCGATCTCCACAGCAAATCGCCTGCTGTGCCACCAGAGCTCGACAAGGCCTCATCCAAGCTCTAAGCCCAGTCCGCAACACCGCGGACACTTCAGTCCGCAAGCTACCCGCGGACACGAGCCAAACTGCCTATCAGCACAAGCTTGCACCCGCGGCCACTGAGCAATGCACCAGTCCGCAAGCCTTTATACGCTCAGGCCGCTCCTTGGCAAAGCCAATCAGCAAACACCCTATCCGCAGAAACCAGGCCGCATAGTCCGCGGACTCAACCCGTGCAAACCGCCCAGAAGAACAACTGGCTTCTCACTAGAACTTCCACCAGCCCGCAAATCTCAGTCCGCCAGTCCGCCTAGTCCGCCAAAGCTGTCCGCCCGAGGCCGCCCGGCCTGTCCCGTCACCCACTTCCACTTCACAAATTTCAACACAAGCATTTGCGCCGGGACTTGCACTTTTACAGCTTTCATTTCAGTCCTCCTCGTTTGAGTAGGACTTGCATTTACTGCTTTCCATTTACTGCTTTAATTTTCCTGCTTTATTTTACAGCTTTAATTTTATTGCTTTCAATCGCTGCCGTACTCATTCCGATGAGTGGCTAACGTTCTTAGCCCTCAGTATCGAAGAGCATTGGGACAGATAAAATAGCTTAAAATAATTAAAGGTCTCATTTTTCTAACTAATTAAAATCACTTAAGGTTTGCGCGGGGTTTACGACGCGTAGGACTACATAATCGATGTGTGGGCCCTATTTCCGTAGTCCATACGCTAGCTAGCCGAGAGGCCGTGCGTATGGACCGATCACCCCTTAGTAAATGGAGTTCCGCACTAACCCTCGAGAGAGCAGACGCGCCAACTCTACCGGATTGGGTTCCCCACACAATAGCGGGGTTCTTAGCGTAATACGGGCATTAAGAGGAATCCTTCGTCGTACGAGAGCCCGGTCGAATAGTCTTAATGTTCAGATGAGCGATAGTCCTAGAGATAGGTGAGCTCATTTTAGTGGAGCCTCCACGGCCAAGTCTCCGCCCTAATTAGTTAGAAATTTAGGATCTCTTTTTATTAAAGGTCTATTTTAGTTCGAATTTCATTCAGTGCCATCGAGCTAATCTATTCATCGGCTCTCCCATTTTTATGCTTTCATTTTTATTGCCTTTTTTATTATATATATAAATTACCCGACAAGTAATTATCGGTAATATAATAGTCCCCTCCAGGGAAGACTAGAAATAAACGAACCGTCCCCGAGAACAATACGACCTTGATATTCCATCCGGAATGTCCTGTACTACTCACGATAGGTGCACTTGCCTCCTTTCGTTAAAACTCGATCACACCTTTTTATATCCAAATAAATAAATACGCGCGCTCCGTTTTCTAAATAAAATCACATCCGCCTTTTTCTCAAATAAAACTGTCGGGGCGCCGCGCTTCGTAAATCTTTTTTGGAGTTTTAACTCAATCAACAACCCTAGGATCACAAGGACTAAATCCCAAGTCCATCTAAGGATATAACACCCTATGTCGCTCACAAGCCCCCAAAGTTCAACCTTAAGGTTTGAACTTGGGTCATAGGGCAAATCCACCCTAATCCACCCTATAATCCATTTGAGGGAGCTTACTGACATAACAAATTTGTGGCCCAATATTCAACCTCTGTTGAGTTGATTTGGCCACTTAAACCCACAAGGGACACTTTGACCTAAATACCCCTTTTTGGTCCAACATAGGGTTTGCTAATTTCCAAACTAAATCATCTCCAAATGGGATGAAAATTTATACAGTGACTATATTGACCCCACTAACCTTTCACCAAAATTTGGGAGAATTTGGAAGAAATTAGGCCCCATAATTAAATTATTCTATGATTATTAAATAATTACAAAAACTATAGAAAAGTATCCCCACAAATTCCCATTTTTGTATATTTTCTATGTATAGGTAAGAGTGACCCTCATACAACAGTTCAAGTCATTTGGATGGCTGGATTGATGGGGGAACTCAAAATAATGTCTGATCTAGCCTAGGTATAGATCTCACCAAAATGAGTGTTGTGGTCTAACCACATACCCAAATTGGTTACAATTAATTTTAAATTAAAGTAAACTTCAAGGGCTATTATTTTTATGTTGGTAACTTTTTCTATAGGGGAATCTAGGTATTTTTAATATTTAATTTAAAACAAACCATTAAACAGGACAGAAATTGAAAAAATATGATTTAATAAAATCAAATCCAACATGGATCTTAAAACAAAATCGTGCGGCTCCTGGACATCTTCTTCCTCCAGCCAAGGGCTGGGATCAACCCGACCTGGAGCTTACTCCAAGTCATTTTCCCGGCCACCTGGCCACCTCCCTGGTCGGCCACCATCGCCACCACCTTCGTTAAGGTGGGGGCTATTGCCGGGCGGCAGTTTCCGACGAACTCACAAGATGTAAAATCAATGAAATTTCAGAAACTTTGCTCACCCAATCGGGCTCATTTGAGCCCGATTTCTCTCCTAAACGATCTAAAGATCTAGACCATGAAGAGAGGAGTAGAGGAGGACCTTTAAGCAAGCTTGTCGATGAGTGTGGTGGTGGTGCGCCATGGCCGGTAGTTGAGCTTTTCGGTGCTCTACAACTAGACAGCCAACTTGCTCGGTTTCTTCTGGTAAAGGGTGGAAACGTCTCCTCTAACCTTGGGGAAGCTTTTAAAAGAGCCAAACTGGGGGAGGGGAAGGGTCTAGCATGCAATGGTCATTAATGGCCACCAAACTCTCACTATGGCCAAGGTGGTTCTCTGAATTCGGCAACCTAAAGGCTGAGGAAAACCTTTGGTATCCTCTAAATAATGAGGGGAAGATGAATCTAGACTTTGGAATCAATTGAAGAGGGACTCTTGCTCTCCCATGGCCATTAATGGCTTTCTCTCTATTCTTTCTCTCTCTTCCTTATTGGAGAAATTAAATTCAGCCACTTTGGTGGCTGGTTATGGTTATTCAACTCCTCAAAACTGATGAGGGAGAATGTATCTACCAATTGGAGAGGCCCTTGGTCTCCCTTGGCCATGAATGACCTTTTTTTCTCACTTTCTCTCTGCTCCATTAAAGGGAAAAATTGAGCTTTCTCTCTCGTACTCACCATGGCCAAATTTTGATCTCTCCTCCAGCCTATTGGCACCCCACTGACATATATGAATAATAAAAATGAGGTTAGCCCAAGTGGGTTAAATGGGTTTGAGCTTGGGTTAGCCCATTTGGGCTAATTTGACCTATTTCAAGGATTGAGTTGACCTTTGTCAAATTGACCATTTGGCTTGACCCCAATGGTTCCTTGGTGACCCATTGGCCTCCCCTAAAGTCTAGAAAGGCTTGGGTAGGGTTGGTTGGGCATCTTGGTGTCACATGACCTTTAGTTAGGGCACTTTGACTAAGTTAGTGCTAGAGTTGACTTTGGTCAACATTACCATTTGGGTTGACCCCAAGGGGTCCTTGGTGACCACTTGGCTTCCCCTAAGGTCTAGGAAGACTTGTGTAGGGTTAACGTTGCACTCTGAAGGTCACTTGCCCCTTAGTTAGGGCACTTTGACCACTTTAGGGTCAGGGTTGACTTGGGTCATCTCAGGCTCTAGGGCTGACCCCAATGAATCTTTAGTGACCCATTGACCCAATTTAGGTCTAGGAAGACCTTGGTAAGGTTGGTTGGGCTTATTAGGGGCTCATTGCCCTTAGTTAGGGCACCATGCCCAATTTAGGCCTAGAATGGTCCTATGTCAACTTGGCCACCCTGGGTTGACTCCAATGGATCCTTAAGGCCTTTCAATAGATTGGTGAGGTCATGGTGGGGTCTTGGACTCATGGTGAAGCCCCATGATCATCCTAAACTAGGCTTTGGGAATCTACTATTTACAGACCAATGTGATCTCACCTACCTTCCTAGGTCCACTTGGTCTTCTTAGGCTTCCTAGGGTTTTGTCATGACCTAGTCATGACAAAACCACTCCTAGGGGGACTAGTTGTCTGAGTAATGTTACATAGCAAATCTAGCCAGATGCTGAAACTCTCGCTGGTACTCTATCACTGACTTGGATCCCTGCTTCAGATGGAGGAATATTTCTTCAAGTTCATCTCAAGCTGTCGAAGAGACAAAGTGCTCTAATAAAGCTTCAGAGAACTCGCTCCAACTAATATCCGTGTAGACTCTTCCTTGGAAGGTGGAGCCCATGAGAGACTTCTGTTGAATTTTCTCAAAGTGGTCAACAAGATAGCCTAAAGCCAAATTAATATCCTCAGGACTATCATGATCACACCTGAATTCTGCGGAAACCAGGAAAGCAAGCTTAACAACTCTCTTGCAATCACAGGGGCAAGCGGATCATCAACTCTTTTTATTTCTTCTTTACAATGGGAGGTATACATGGCGAGACATGATTTCGCCAGTACATAGGAAAGCAGGAAAGATTACAAGAAAAGTGTTCGCGCGGACTAACTGGAGACCGCCGAGACCGCCCAGTCCATCAAGTCGTCGAGGCCGCCCGAACTGCTGCTGCTGCTAGAAGACAAATAGAACACGGAGTCCGCCGAGACCGCGAGGTCATGCGAACAAACCGTTATTCGCTGACTGGAACAAGTCTCTGCCGAACTGAGGAACAGACCTCCTAGACCGCCAAGTTCGGCGGACAGGTTATTGAACTTGGAAAAGCTGAAGCAGAGAAAACTGACAAGCCACCCACATGACCTGCTGAAACCGCTGATTGAAACCGCAAACTTCACTGATGCTGATCGCAGTCAAAGCCAAACTCCTGGCTTTCTCCCAAGGCAGATCTCCAACGCTCCACCAGAGCAAGGCAAAGCCTGCAAGCTTCTACTCGCACAGCTGCCAGGACAACGACCAACTGCCAGACTCGACACCAGTCCGCGCAGTCCTCCACAAAGAGCACCAATGCCCATTGCAACACCGGAGAGCTCTGCAAGGACCACAACCGATCTCCAAGGTCAGTCCGCAATAGCGGACACCACAGACTCATCCAAGTCCGCAACATACACTGCGGATACAACTTCCAATCCGTCTGGTAACATAAGAGCTTGCTAATATACAAGGCCGCAGATCAAGCTGAGCATCGCCAATAGTCCGCGAACTGCAGTCCGCTCAGGCTGCTTCGCTAGAAGCCCGTCTTCCTTGGCCAGACCAAACAGACCGCACACTAGCCCGCCTAGGTCGCACACGAGGCCGCACATGCTGCTTCTCAAGAATAGCCAAGCCACCAAGTCCAAGACATGGTCTCCCAGGTCGCAACCAGTAGTCCGCCCAGGCTGCAGACTCAGACTGCTCAGACCGCTCAGACTGCCCGACCTACACCATCACCCACTTTCACTTCACAAATTTCAACACTCCCCCTTGAAATGAGAAGTGGTGATCAAACCTAGCAAGCTTCATAACCGTTGAAATGGCCCCTTTGACAGTGGCTTCGTGAAGATGTCAGCATGATTATCTTCACTCCGAACATGGCCAAGCACAAGAGATCCTTCCAACACCTTCTCCCTTATGAAGTGGTGATCAATCTCAATATGCTTGGTCCTTGCGTGACACACTCGATTGTTTACCACTTTGAGGGCACTATCATTGTCATATCGGAGCAAAGTATGTCCTTGCACTTCTTCATGAACATCCTCTACAAGTCTCCTCAGCCAGATGGCTTCCCGAGCAGCCAAGGCCGAAGCCTTATACTCTGCTTCTGTAGATACAAACACTGAGTCATGTTTCTTGCAACACCACGAGATGCAAGCTGATCCATAAGTGAACACATAACCCGATGTTGACCTTCGATCATCTGAGTCACCACCATAATCAGAATTCATGCAACCAAGCAAAGAAAACACAGTGTCCCTTCTATAGAGGAGTCCCATATCAGAAGTCGCCTTGACATACTTCAAGATGTTCTTCGCCGCTACCAGATGAGTCTTCCTTGGTTCACACATAAACCAACTTACTCAGCCAATAGTGTAAGTAATGTCTGGCCTTATAATCGTTAAGTAGATCGGGCTCCCCACTAGAGCTCAGAACACCAAGGGATCAGGAAGAATCCTTCCTTCATCTCGTCGAGGCTTCAGACCAAGATCCAGAGGAATAAAGCAACTCTTCCCTTCACCCATGCTAAATCAACTCACAATGCGATCTGCATACCCTTTCTGTCAAATGATTATCCCACTCTTCTTCCTCTCTACTTCAAGACCATGGAAGTGATGAAGCTCCCCCAAGTCCTTCATTTCGAAACGAATAGTAAGCTCAGCCCTGAGCCTAGGTACCTCCTCTTCCGAATTTCATGTGATGATCATGTCATCAACATACAGTAGGACCAAGACTTGTAGATCCCCCCTACTTCTTGATGAATAAGCTAGAATCCGAGTTGTGTTAACCACAAAATCGGTGTTCCTTCCCAAGGCAGCCAGCTCACCGGTAGCAGCCTGCTCCAGGTTCCTCATGGAGGTCAATTCTTAGGTTGGGCGGACAGGATTCCCTGTACGCTCTGTCCACACGACTTGGGCGGTCTCAGTGGTCTGACTGCCCAGGTCGCGCGACTTCCTTTGGTTGGCAGGGGCCATGGACTGCTCCTGCAGTCCGCATCTGCAGGCCGCCCCCTTTTTCAGCTTAGCATCATCTTTTTCTCAATAGGTGTCCCTTTGCCGGACTCCTATCCCTGGCTGCCTAGGCCGGTAATAGGTCGCATCCCGTGCAGGTATTAAACTCCCTTAGCCCACTCCTACTGGTCGCTCTTCAAGGAAACCAGATCGCTCCAACCGCTAAAATAACAATGGAGACCTGCCCGCAGGCCGCCAGCCAGCTTGCCAACACGCGCGGCATGCCTCGTCTGTCCGGCAGGTCGCTCAGCCCTTCGCCACTAACATCATGAGCAGCCAACTCCTTCAGTCTGCCTGAAGAGCGCGGACACTCGCTCTCCGGATACCCGTGAAGATTAACAGCAATACCCAGTTCCTCGCGAGCTCGTCGGACTCGAAGTGCGATCGAGACTTCCAGTCTGCCTTCATTGTTGAACCCCAACAGCTTCAACAGCCAGGCTCTCCACTCCAACATAAGTGGACTCAGCTTAGCAGCAGGCACGGACTCAGCGGACTCCGTGGACTCGCTATGCAGTCTGCCTTTCCGTGGCCTCCACCCGCTCTTCTCCAGCGGTAGGGTCAACCTCCTTCAGTCCGCAGTTTAGGTTCGGACTCGGTCGGTAGTGGCGAACTCCTTCCAGCCCGCCACGAAGTAGAACCTCCTCCCGGCGGTCCCAGATCGCATCACCTCGTTGTGGACTCAGCTGACTCAGCGGGCACTCCTCAACTCGCATCCTTAATGCAAGCCCAGTTCAGCAGCAGCGGACTCTGCGGATTTCATTCGCAGTCCGCCACTTAGCCTTCAGCATCTGCCACTCCAACAGTAGGTGGACAATCTCAGCCTAGCAGCAGCGTACTCCGCGGTCTCGCCTTGCAGTAGAACACTAAGTCTCCCAGTTCGCCATCAGCAGCACCAGCCCCAGAAGCAAGCCCCAGTTCGCACGGCCTGTGGCGGACTCGGCGAACTCCATATTCTTCTCGCTCAAGTTACCGTCTCACCGGGGGTAACATCACTGCAAGTCGTTACCTCCTCGGGCCTATAAATAGACCCCCGTATCTCTCATGGGGAGGAGCATTGACGGTCAGCTTCAGCTCCAGCTTCGGATCATCGCCAAGGTGCTCACGCTCAAAGTCATCCCACGACAAGCTCATTTCTTGCGGACTGCATTTTCTAGTCTGTGCTCTTCCCTCTGCCTTTAGTAGCGCGGCATGCCGGCCTCTGCTCCCAGTCCACGCGGTCTCCATTTTTCCCGTAATCACGTGGCCTGCTAACCTGACTCTTTATTCCGCGAGGTCTCTTCTGGCACCTCTTCCTTAGCCGCCAGCATCCTCCTTGTACCCCTTTATTGCTTTCTTGTAAAGGTGTATTGCCAAGCTGTAATAACTCACTCTCAACATTAATCAAAGGAAAGCCCGTCGCAAGAGTGGCATTTAAGCCGCGGCGGGCGATGTCTGTTGTTGCCGCTGCTAGCAGCCCGCTCTCTCTCCTTCTCAGCTCAACTCAGCTCCCTCTCGGCATCAACCTGTAAGCACAACCGTCCAAGCAACCGTCTGCTCGACAGCTCCTAATCAACCTCCTCTGCTGCTCTCAGCAAACCTCTCCTCTATCCTCGCAACTCGTTTGACAAGCGCTTGCTCCAATATCGAGAACTCAGAAGCTTCCTCTTTCCCCGCAAATTTCATCCTCTTCCTCTCCTAGACTGTGAGATCGAACGCACCCTCCGTGTTAACTAGGCGGTGTCATTTTCGCACATCAACAGTTAACATACGACCTTCAGATCCGAACAGACGGTGAACAGCGATAGTTAGCCATGTCAGACCATCAACCAGCCGAGAACTTTGCTCCAAGTCCCAGAGATGATCCTCTCTGGGAGGCCTTTGAGAAATCATGCCATGAGAATGATCAGCAGTTCCAAACCATCAACAAAATCCTTGCCGCAATCACCCAGCAGTTGCAGTCTCAACCTGTAGCAGCTCTCGTTTCTCCCGCTGCTCCTATCAATCCAACACCAACATTGGAGAATCAACAAGCTTGTCCTTCAGCTTGCCCGCCAGTCTATCTTCCTCATACAACAACATTCCAAAAAGGGCCTGCAACCCCTTTGTGACCTCAAGATGAAGAATTTGCTGCTCACTAAAACTACTTCCAGGAAGCAGCCCGGGGAAGTCCTGCTAGATTTCTCAACTTTCAGGGAAGTCATACTTACCCTGAAGCTCCTACTTTTGCTCCTCCTACAACAGCTTTTCCCTTTTATCCTACTAGTTTTGCAGCTGTAGCTTTTGCTCCTTTTCATCCTTATGTTGTAGGAGAACAGGAAGAGCCTTCGCCCTTTATAGAGAACGTTCTTCATGAACCTACTCCAGCAAACTTCAGAGAGCCACGACTACCAATCTACACCGGAGAGACTGATCCGGTGAAGCATCTCCAAGCCTTCGAATCAGTCATTGCTCTCAAAACTCTCTCAGATGCAACCTAGTGCAAGCTCCTTGTCACAACCTTTGATGGACAAGTGAGGGACTGGTTCTACGGCCTTTGCCCTCACTCCATCGATTCCTTTGCTGATCTGAGAAGGGAGTTCTTGCTCAGATTCTCTACTTCTACCAAGAGAAAGGGCGGTCCTGAAGCCCTCTTTGAGATCAAGCAGCGTGGCAATATAACTTGGTCTCAGTTCGTTGATCGATTCCAAAGAGAAATTTTGGACATCGATATTGTTAGCCAAGAAATGTACCGAGTGGATCTTATCCACGATCTCCATGAAGGGCCTCTCAAGTTTGAAGCCAATGTCCGAGCACCAAAAACATATCAAGTGTTGATTGCCTTACCCAACTCATACATCCGAGGCGAAAAGAGCAACGCATGCTTTGTCTCCAAGCTCATTCAAGGAAGGGAAGAAGGTTTCTTCTTCCCATAAGCAGCCTCCGAGGTATCCTCGCAACGATTTTCCAACTCACTCAAGGAAGGGAAGAAGGTTTCAGCGCCATCGATATCCCTTCCAAGACCATGACCGTACTCGGGATCCATTGCTACCACCAGCTCCATCTTCTCAAACAGCTGTAGTCTATCAGCAGCCAAATGATGACTTGCATGAGTCTGAACACGACGAGGCCATACAAAAAGTAAGCCAAATCATGAGAGATAAGGCTAACTAAAAGAAGCCTTACCGGCCATCTGATCAAATATCAAGGGACTCAGAACCATACTATGAATTCCATAAAGAGTCAGGCCACATAACTGAGAATTCCATAAAGAGTCAGGCCACATAATTGAGAAATGACGAGCACTCTGTCGACTAGTGCAAAAAATGCTCCAGCAGGGTAGGATGCGTGATCTGCTTACTAAAGGTGATCGCCCTGATCTAGAAACCTCAAAGGGCAAGGAAGTTGCAGACATTCCTTGCATCTCAAGAGGGGTTAGCCTAGTCGAAGAACCTCCTCTCCTTGTTGTTAAAACTGTCGAATGTTTCGATGCCGATGACGAGGGTGTGCTTTGATGGTTATTCTAAGCCAGCAAAGGACTTCATAGTCCAAATTTTTTCACAACCGTGATGGGTTATCTCTACCCTTACTCTACTTTTTATGCTTTCAAACATTCTCATTACAAAACACTTATAAGTGTTCATTCTTGCTTATCAATAAAGATTTTATCAGGGATCTCATACTGACATAGTTCCCTTCTTGTGATGCTTCCTCCTCTCTTCTCTCTTTTCCAAGAGATCGCTACACCAATGTGATATCGCCGAGTCTGGAATGCTAGCTCCGTAGATTGTTCTCTGGCACGACCGCTACGACCACATACAGTGAGGAGTCCGCGTATGTGCAGTGGGAGCCATTCATTCTATGATGTTGGGCTTCAGACTTTGGATCCTAGCTGGCATCTGACACAGAGTGTGTGTTAGGGGAGCCCCATGTGTTAGGTCTACTATGCTCTGTAATGATACATTATAGTTTCCGTGATCTTTGCTTGAAAAGCAATGGAGACCAAGCGTAGCCTTGTTTCTTCGATCATCCCATTACTGTGATGGCCGAACACTCTCTGGTACTCTCGATTCATGCTTTTGCGGGGTCCTCAACTCCACTGATCAATCTACAGACAAGCTATAGGCCTCTTGGTGCAACTAGTCTCATTGATTAGTGATGATTGTGCCCGAGGCAAGAGAGCAGTGTATCTAGCAATCCTTCTCAGGATTTCCCGTGCTTTTCTCTTTTGTGCCCTCCTATAGGATGCGCGACCTGCCCGCTTTGAGTAGGACTATACTCGGGATGACCTTTATCTGGCAAGCGATGTATAAGGCCCACGGGTGATCTACTGTGGCAGCATCCAGTCTTTCTTGGTCATCTCTGAGTATAGACCTCTTTTTTGTCAACTACCTTCTTTCAAAGGTGAACAGGTTAATCCGACCTACCAAAAAGATTTGCAACAATCATTCTTGCTTATGCTCATCTTATGTGCATTGCTTGCATAAGCTCTATTAGATGATGAATTACAAGCTCTCTACTTGTATAAGCCTTATTACTCTCATCTTTTATTCAATGCTTGCTTAAGTGCTATCAAATGAAGGTTCACAGAGCTATTCATTACTCTTATCAAATGCTAATGGCGCCAAACACTGATCAAAGCATCTAACTCTCTTTTATCATCAAGTCATGCTAGCGAAGTCTAACTAAGATAATCTCTTCTTATCAATCTGGACTTCATAGCAAGGATGTCTCTAATCTAGAAGATAATTGTTTTGGTTTGATCTTCAGTCAATTATCAGCAGAATGTATCAGGCATTTCCTCTGCTATGTGACCATATCGATCTTATCTCATCAACAGTTAGCATCTGCAAGCCCTATCTCAGGTACTTGCAGCTTAGCTCATTATTTTATGTCTGCTGCTCACTCTTATTTTTTTAGTGGCTAGCAGGCACCTGCAAGTCATATCAAGGTACTTGCAACTTATTCTTTATATACCATATCTGCGCCTAACTCTCATTTTGTAGAGAACTGCCGATGCTTGCGAGTTTCTTCACAGGTACTTGTAAGCTATTTTCACAAACTTTTTCTGCTCTTAACTCTTTCCTTGTAGAGATCAGCAAACCCTTGCAAGTTTCTTCACAGATACTTGCAAGTTACTTTCATATACTGCACCTACTTCTAACTCCTCTTTTGCAGAGACCAGCAGATAACTGCAAGTCGCCTTCAGGTATTTGCGGCATTCTTTACTCCCGAATTTGTTTCTAACTTCACTTTTGCAGTAACCAGTATAGACTTGCAAGTTCCTTTTAGGTACTTGTGGCTCGTTTTTTCTTTCTTGTATATACCTCACTCTTCCTTTTGCAGAGGATAACAGGTACTTGCTAACCTCCTTCAGGTACTTGCACGTT
Organism: Platanthera guangdongensis; assembly: GCA_039583875.1. Taxonomy (NCBI): domain Eukaryota; kingdom Viridiplantae; phylum Streptophyta; class Magnoliopsida; order Asparagales; family Orchidaceae; genus Platanthera; species Platanthera guangdongensis. The sequence goes on along the minus strand of CM077147.1, from coordinate 129,016,516 downwards.
ATTATGTTTCTATGTCCTCCTCTCACCTCCATCTTGCAGGACTTAGTAGAAGACAGATCTTTTTCGTTTTGCAAGGGCAAACCCAGGTACACACAAGATGTACCTCCCATACATGCATATACTAACTTTCCTCTTGCAGGAAAAAGACAGGAAGCACCAAAGTCCTAAGGAGAGGCCTCGTGTTCTATCTCTCCTCGCCCTCTTTTCTCTCCATTGTGGTGGATCGCGATTTTTGTGGGTCTCCAACTTTTTCGAAGTTCTATTCGGAACTTAAAAAAGTGCGGGGATTATGTTAACCCCGAAATCGGCGATCCTTCCCAAGGCAGCCAGCTCGTCGTTAGCGCCCTGCTCCAAGTTCCTCTTGGAGGTCGCTTCTTAGGTTGGGCGGACAGGCTTCCCTTTCTGCTCAGTCCGCACGACTTGGGCAGTCTCAGCGGTCTAACCGATAAAGCCGCGCGCCTTCCTTTGGTCGGCTGGGGCCGCGGACTGCTCCTGTAGTCCGCCTCTACAGGACGCCCCCTTTTTCAGCTTACCCGCATTTTTTTATCAATAGGTGTCCCTTTGCCAGACTCATAACCCTGTTCGCCCAGGCCGGTAATAGGTCGCGTCCCGTGCAGGTATTGGACTCCCTTAGCCCGCTCTTGCAGGTCTCTCTTCAAGGAAACTAGACCGCTCCAACTGCAAAACAACAATGGCGACCTGCCCGCAGGCCGCCAGCCAGCTCACCAACACGCGCGGCCTGCCTCGTCAGTCCGGCAGGTCGCTCAGCCCTTGGCCACTAACAGCATGAGCAGCCAACTCCTTCAATCCTCCTGAAGAGCACAGACACTCGCTCTCCGGCAAACCGTGAAGATCAGCAGCCATACCCAGTTCCTCGTGAGATCGGCGGACGTGAAGTGCGATCTAGACTTCCAGTCCGCCTTCATTGGTGAACCCCAACAGCTTCAACAGCAAGGCTCAACACTGCAACATAAGTGGACTCAGCTTAGCAGCAAGCGCAGACTCAGCGGACTCCGCAGACTCGCTATGCAGTCCACCTTTCCTTAGCATCCACCCACTCTTCTCTAGCGGCAGGGTCAACCTCCTTCAGTCTGCAGTCTAGGTGCGGACTCGGTCCGTAGTAGCAAACTCCTTCAAGCCCGACATGCAGTAGAACCTCCTACAGACAGTCCCAGATTGCATCACCTCGTTACGGGCTCAGCGGACTCAGCGGGCACTCCTCAGCTCGCATCCTTAACGCAAGCCTAGTTCAGTAGAGGCGGACTCCGCGGATTCCCTTTGCAGTCTACCACTTAGCAACCAACATTCGCCACTCCAGCAGCAGGCGGACAATCTCAGCCCAGCAACGGCAGACTCCGTGGACTCGCCTCGTAGTCCGCCACTAAGTATACCAGTTTGCCATGAGCAACACCAACCCCAGAAGCAAGCCCCAGTCCGCGCAGCCTGTGGTGGACTCGGTGGACTCCGTCTTCTTCTCGCTCAAGTTACCGTTTCTCTGGGGGTAACGTAACCGCAAGACGTTACCTCCTCGGGCCTATAAATAGACCCCCGTACCTCTCATGGGGAGGAGCGTTGACGGTCAGCCTCAGCTCTAGCTTCGGATCATCGCCAAGGTGTTCACTCTCAAAGTCAGCCCACTGCAAGCTCATTTCATGTAGACTCCATTTTCCAGTCTACACTCTACTTTATGCCTTTAGTTGCCCGGCCTGTCGGCCTATGCTCACAGTCCGCGCAGTCTCCATTTTTCCCTTAACCTCGCTGCCTGCCGACCTAGCTCTTCAGTCCGCACGGTCTCTTTTTGCACCGCTTCCTTAGCCGCCATCTTCCTCCTTGTACCCCTTTATTGCTTTCTTGTAAAGGTGTATTGCCAAGCTGTAATAACTCACTCTCAACATTAATAACAGGAAAGCCCGTCGCAAGAGTGGCATTTAAGCCGCGACGGACGAAGTCTACTATTGTTGCTGCTAGCGGCCCTCTCTCTCCTTCTCAACTCAGCTCAGTTCCCTCTCAGCATCAACCTGCAAGCACAACCGTCCAAGCAACCATCCGCTCGATAGTTCCTGATCAACCTCCTCCGCTGCTCTCAGCAAACCTCTCCTCTATCCCTGCAACCCCTTTGACAAGCGCTTGCTCCACTCTCAAGCACCCAGAAGCTTCCTCTTTCCCCGCAACCTTCATCCTCTTCCTCTCCTAGCCTGTGAGATCGAACACACCCTCTGTGTTAACTAGGCGGTGCCGTTTTCGAGCATCAACAAGTTGGAAGCAAGATAATCATAGAATTGAAGATACTCTGCTATCTATCCATACCAAGCTCTAGGAGCTTGCTTCAACCCGTAGAGAGCCTTCCTGAGTTTGCAGACATAGTCTGGATGAACTTCAGAAACAAATCCAAGTGGTTGATACATGAAGATGTCTTTATCAATTTCTCCGTAAAGAAAAGCGTTCCTAACATCAAGATGCCACATCCTCCATCCCTTGCAAGCAGCCAAGGAGATCACCACCCGAATCGAAGTCATCTTTGCATCTGGACTAAATGTCTCCTTATAGTCTTCTCCAAACTGTTGTGAGAATCTTCGAGCAACCAAACGAACCTTGTGTCTATCAATGCTCCCATCAGCCTTCTTCTTCAACTTGTACACCCACTTACAAGTCACTGGAGTAATGCCATAAACCTTGGGCACAAGATCCCGGGTTTCATTCTTCTTGAGAGTAGAGATCTCCTCCTTCATGGCATCTTCCCACTCCTTGACTCCAGTGGCCTCATTGAAGTTTGCAGGCTCTCGCTCATACAGAGGACATGAAAAGAAGCAGGAGACAAAACTCACTGCATTCTCATCACAGTATCGAGCTGGTGGCTTAACAACTCTCTTTGATCTCCGAAGTGGTTGCTCCTTGCTCACCACCTCCGTTCAACAGGAGCAGCTAGTGAAACAGCAAGCTCCTCTTCCAAAATTTCAGCAGCTACCTTCTACTTTTCATCAACCTTGCTCTCTGGTAGATCAACCGACCCACCTCCATACGACATCAGTTCATAAAAGACCACGTCTCTTGATACAACAAACTTTTTCGTCGTAGGATCCATGCATTTCCATCCCTTCTTCCGCACATCATAGCCAACAAAGACAAGCTTCCTTGCCTTTGCATCAAGCTTAGTCCTTGAAGCATCCGGGACATGCACATAGCAAGTTGATCCAAACACCCAAAGGTGTTCCATGCTTGGCTTCACCTTCAGAAACATCTCAAAAGGAGACTTCATGTTGATCGGGCTGAGCGACATCCGATTGATGACATAAGAAGCACAAGACATCCCTCTGCCCAGAAGGACCTAGGAATGTCTTTCGCATGAAGCCAACAATTGCAGGTTTCTGTTAGATAACGGATCTTCCACTCCGCTACTCCATTTTTATTGTAGAGTGTGAGCACAAGTAAGCTCCCTATGGATCCCGTGTTTAATGCAGAAGTTAGAAAACTTGGAGGAGACAAACTCACCACCGTTGTCTGTTCTAAACTTCTTGATTCGCAAGCCAAGCCGACCCTCCACTAGCTCCTTGAAATCCACGAACACCTGCAAAGCTTCTGACTTCTCCTTCAAGAAATAAATATAAGTATATCTTGAGTAGTCATCAATCAACATAAGCATATATCTGCTTCCACCAAGGCTAGCAGTGGAGGTTAGTCCCATCAAGTAACCATGGATACACTCCAATGGTCTCTTGCTCCTCGTTTGTGACTTATCAAATGGGAGGCAATGAGCCTTGGCGTACTGACATCTCGCGCAAACGTGACAATCGCCAAAGGAAGATAGCTTAGGCAAGCCTCTTACAAGGCTCCTGTCTTACAAGGCTCCTGTTTCAACTTATCCTTTGCTACATGCCCCAACCTCTCATGCCATATAATAGAGCTATCATTTGCTCTCATTCGATCAACATAAGAGTTTGTTGCAAGAACAAATAAGTTCTTAACTCTCCTCCAAACATGAGCAACATCAGCCTTTACCGCTGATACTTTGTGAAAGACCATCACTTCTCTTGGCCTAAACAGAACGTGATAACCCGCGTCTACCGCATTGGTCACAGAGAAGAGGTTCTTCTTCATGCCTGATACGTGATACACACTCCTTAATGTGAGTGGCCCCTTATCACTACCTAGAGACACAACCACCTCCTTCTCTACTACATAAACAGTATTATGAGCATGATGATAGCTTTGTTACCCGAGTAAGCTTGCAGAGAAGAGAACTTCGACTTGTCTCCAGTGAGGTGATGACCACACCTGGAGTCCACGATACAGTCATCGTTGAAGTCCACAGCGGACAAATCACGGACACAAGTGCCCGTCATGAAAGCTCCGCCCCATCCAGCTTCTTCGGTGCTCAAGCAAGCTTTCTCCTTTCCTGCAGTATGCCCAGGCTGCAGTTTGGCCTTGCAGTCTTGCTTGAAGTGTCCTCGCTGATGACACCTATAGCACTTCAAGTTCTTCTTCCAACCCTTCTTAGGAGCAGCGCTCCTCTCTGGCTGATAACAAGTTGAAGGCTCATTTTTAGTAGCAAGATTCGTCTTCTTCCCTTCCCATCTCTTCTTCTTCTTCTTGCATGTGAACAACGCTTCACTAGCTCCTTCAGAGATAATCACTCCTACCATCTGTCTAGCCAAACTTTCCTGCGAAGCAAGCGGGTTCTCAAGCTCCAGCAGAGATGGCTGAGTTTCCCAGCCTTGCACCGAGGTTACAAAGGCAACATACTCCTTCCGCAAGCCGCGGATAATGTGCCTCTTCAAATTGGCCTCAGAGATCGGCTCATCAAGATCAAGCGCTGATATCTCTGCACATAGACTCTTCATCTTCAAGAAGAACTTAGAGATAGTCTGGTCTCCTTGAGTTTTCCTAGATAACTCATTCTCTAAGAACTGTAGCCTTGCTACATTCTTCCTGATTAACAACCCATCAATAGTTGTCCATATATCAGCAGCCGACTCACATCCAATGATGTGATCAAACAACTCCGGTGAAATAGCCCTCTTCAGAGTAAACTCCGCCTTTGCATTAGTTTTCCTCCATACCCTCACCTACTCTGCAGTCCCAAAAGCAGCAGTAACCTACTGCCTGTCTTCACCACCGACGACCTCCCATAGCTCCTCGACAAGAAAAAACCTCTTCATACACGACTTCCACTTCTTGAAGTTAGTCGTGGTCAAAAGTTCAATACCCAGACCTCTTGCATAGTTCCCTTCCATTGCAGCAAACTTTGGATAATCCTTCAGAAGCATAGAGCAGCAACACCAGTTGATCACCGCTCAAGCAACAGAACCTTGCTCTGATACCATGTTGATTTTCCCAAAGTGGTCAACAAAATAGCCTAAAGCCAAATTAATATCCTCAGGACTATCAGGATCACACCAGAATCGTGCGAAAACCAGGAAAGCAAGCTTAACAACTCTCTTGTAACCACAGGGGCAAGCAGATCATCAACTCTTTTTATTTCTTCTTTATAATGCGAGGTATACACGGCGAGACATGATTTCGCCAGTACACAGAAAAACAGGAAAGATTACAAGAAAATAGTTCGTGCGGACTGAACTGGAGACCGCCGAGGCTGCCCAGTCCGTCAAGTCACAGAGGCTGCCCAAACTACTTCTTCTGCTAGAAGACGAATAGAACACAGAGTCAACCGAGGCCGCGCGGTCGCACGGACACACCGTTATTCACTGACTGGAACAATTCGTTGCCGAACCGAGGAACAGACCGCCTAGACCGCCAAGTTCGGCGGACATGTTATTGAACTTGGAAAAGCTGAAGCAGCGAAAACTAACAAGCCACCCACGCAACCTGCTGAAACTGCTGATTAAAACCGCAAATTTCACTGATGCTGACCGCAGTCAAAGCCAAACTCTTGGCTCCTCAGTGTTAGCCGCGCAACCTGCAAACAGTAGACAATTATCTCTGCTTAGTTCGTGCGGACTGCAAAAAACAGACCAGAACAATTAACCAAGCCCTCACTTACTGTTCACTCTGTTACTATAGATGTGTCGGGGGGTCTATTTATAGGTGAGGTGAGGAGTATGGTCACCACCCTATTGAATAGAGTCACCGCCCCAGCCCGCGTGCTAACACAACCTTGAAATTGCATGATATTTAGCTAGATATGATGTAAGACCATAACCAAGCTCTAGAAATTTTAGATGAACGTTTTTGATCAATACTTCGAGTACTTCATTCACAACCCATCAAATTGCTCTTTCTATTTAGAAATATCTTATGAATTAACCTCTTACTGGAAACTCATGAAATGTAGTTTGAGGACCTTTTATGACATTGTAAAGATCTGTAAATTTTTCTAGAATTTTTGGAAGACTGTTTACAGGTGTTGCTTCACAACGTGCATATTTCAACGTAAAATTAATTGATTTTATTTTGGTAAATAATTAGCTTGGTAAATTATGATCTTTGGTCAGAGGTCCTTTCTAGTCACCCTTAAGATTTAATACTTTTTCCATAATTTTCTGATGATGTATTATAGTACTTCCTTCTATACCCATAATTATTAGATTTATTGTGGATTAATTAATTCGAGGCCAAATATTTTATGAATAATTGTGAAACTTGGTATTCTTTTATTTATTGGCATCATATGGAGTTCATAATTATTGGGTGGTCATAACTTATTTAAATCTAGTACTTCATGTTCACATTCACATATGGCTTTAATTTGGGAAAAAATAAATAAATGCCAATTATATTAGGAAATTTACAAGTTTCTGGACTTAGTCTAATATTGTCACTATAGACCCCCAATAATTATCTTAGGGCATTCTGATGAATATTTAAGGGAGTCACCCTTCCTGCATGTCATTTAGCTCACTAGGTCTCCACTTAACAAACAACAATATCAGGGAATCTTGAGAACCTTGGTTATGGGGTAAAGGGTTATGTGGTATACTTAACCTGTAGAGTATGACTGAGGTCATCAACGTGGGTCAGGTTGTGAGAGCCTGGTGGGCTAGGTTAAGGCCGTACATGGGAGCGACGACTGATTGCCTTTCCCTAGTGAGAGAGTCCAACTACACCTAGGAATAGTTCAAGAGTCAAAGGCACTAGAGTGAGATTAAGTAAACTTACGATGGGGTTTAATTTGGGTAGATACCAATAGTAATGAGAACCTTGAGACAGGGACCTTTGGTCCTCGGGAGCCCCGTACAGGGAATATCATGGGCAGTTCAAGGTTAACATAAACTGTAAGTGTAAAATTGATTACAAGAGTAATTAGTTTTTATTGAGACTCCACTTACACTCACCTGTAGTTACAGGGTTGATAATTAAACTTGGTCAATCGAGAGGTATGCTCGGTGGTTTTGGTTGTGGGTAGGTTAGCCCGGCGAGCTGATAGCTCGGTAGGTGGTTTGACGGAAGGGTTAGTCTGGGGAGCCTATGGCTCAAAAGTTCTGGATTGCATGTGCATAACATAAGGTGGTGGGTATCTGTTACATGATGGCCATTCAGGCCGACGTCGGTACGATGACTTGGCAAGTGTGGTTCATACATAACCAGGGAAAGACTGGTGGATTTGCCAGCATGGTATGCAGAGGCTCTGTGGTGTGTTCTTAACGTAGAGGCATACAAGGATCTGAGTTGGGTGGCGTGAATGCCAGCCTAGTGGTGGGGTGGCCCGACCCACTGTCTTTGTTTGCCACAGCGTGAGGTACCTGAGAGTTTAGTTAACTCCAAAATGGGTTAACTAAATGTTTGTGCGCATAGAGTCGTGTGTGTGAATTGCACTTGCGTGAACATAGCATTTCATCCACATAACATTTCACCACACTCATATTTGCATAAAACCTGACACCCCAACGTAAAACCTAGTATGGGATAGCTTATATGATGGGAGCCTTGCAAAAGACCCCTTAATTTATAATTTTGTATGGCATTTATATAAGTTAAGGTTATTTTTCATTATACTTTGATCTCTTACTTTCTTTCTTTACTGCCTTACTTTAGTATTATCATATTACTTTTATTCACCTTTATAGTTGTCACAACCCGCATTTTCTCAACGGTAAACATCGTATCAAAGTAGGAGAAAACACGCGCCGTGATGCCACGTCGTGCAGGGGATAACTGCACACGCTCAGGCAAAACATCAAACGTTAAATTTTAAGGAAAAATTGTTGATTAAATATGAAGGAAAAATCAGCTATGTTGAATGGCCGTATCCCTCGGCTCGGTGGATCAGCTAGTCCACTGTTAAAACTATATTTATACGCAGTAGAAAATACTTTGGTTCAATTGAATTGACGCCCTAAAAGAGCATAAGTGTCCCCGGGGGACGACTTATGCGGGCATGACCGTAAGGTGAATATAGTAGGTATAAAAAGATAGTGTTTTACGCTGAGGAAAAATAGTGTCTTGGATTTAGAAACATGCTATGCATTGGGTACATATAACATTACCTTTAGGTTTTAAAATATCTAACATGCAACCTAGCATAAATCCTTCCCAGAAGCAGGTAACCAACCTCAATTAGGCAAAAACAGCAGTTTAAATTCATATTCAGCATCACAAGAAGCCACCACTGGGCGCCAACAACCTGACACGAACCCACTGGTGAGTATGTATGTCAATAAAGAAGAGTAAAGAACTACCTCACAATAAACGGGGATCAGCAATCTCAGCTACCCCAGAGGCCACCAACAAGCCCCTCCAAAAGAAGTAGCCGCTGAACTGGCTACAACCTGGACCTGAGGCATTCAAGAAAAGAACACCTCAGCAAGGAAACAATCAAAAGTAAATAGAGCAATAGGTTAATGATCAATTAAGATGAAGGGTTACCAACCCGGCAACAAACTGCTATAAGTAAAAGAAAAAGAGAATGGTAGTAGGAAAAGAGAACTGTCTAAAACACTGCAGAGCACACCAAGAGCGAGCAATAAACCAACATGCCCTACCAAAAGAGCCTGCAATAGCATCAGGACATATACATGTGCCAAAGAGAAGGGTAAACATAAACAGGAAAGGGACTAACAGCCCCAACACGTGGGTAAGCGGCAGTGGTCAAAACATGGGTCTGAATGCATAACCAGAATCAGACCCAAAAAGGGCTAAGGGGTCAAAGAGTGGCAGCTTTAGGGTCCCACACACACACCAACCCAAACCGGGGCAAAAGGCGGTGGCCACAGCTCTCCACATAAAACCACCCCTCCAGAGGCCACCAAAACTCCACCACCTGCCACAACCCAAGAGTCGGCATGCAGAAAAATTAGCCGAACACCCAATCCCCCCCCCTCCTAGGGAAAAGTCCCACTAACAGTCCTAAGAAACACACGAACCCAAGGCAAAAATGTCGGATCCAACCGACGCGGCCTTGCACGCCTAACCAAAACCAACCCCGAGTCTCCCTGACCCCAAAACAAGGACAGCACCCAGTGTCGACACGATGTGTTGACACCTCTGCGGCCGGTGTCGACACAAGGTGTCGACACTACCGCTGCGGGTGTCGACACCAAGTGTCGACACCACTACGGCCGGCGTCGACACAAGGTGTCGACACTGCCGCTGCGGGTGTCGACACCACTGCGGCCGGTGTCGACACATGGTGTCGATACCCCGACTGGCCAGTGTCGACACCAAGTGTCGACACCCTGACTGGCTGGTGTCGACACCAAGGTGTCGACACCCTGACTGGCTGGTGTCGACACCAAGGTGTCGACACCCTGACTGGCTGGTGTCGACACCAAGGTGTCGACACCCTGACTGGCTGGTGTCGACACCAAGGTGTCGACACCCTGACTGGCTGGTGTCGACACCAAGGTGTCGACACCCTGACTGGCTTCAGGCGCCAGATCCAGCACACGACCAGGAATGAAAACGAGGATTCTCTCTCTCCCTAGAGTACAACATCCACCGGCAATGGCAGCTACTCGACCTAAAACGAACCAAAACTGTCCCTAAAAGACACAATCCCTCGGAAAACTGAGATTTAACTGGAACTTTCTACACTAACCACAGTATGATCGGTCACAAACCCTAGCTTACACCTAAGATCTAAACAAGAAAGAGATAAAAATTAGCTCAAAAGAAAGACAAAGATCAGCTTTGGCAAGGATGAGGGGACATCACTTGCCTCAATACCAGAAAAGCTTGGCCGGCGGCATCCCCCACTCTCGGATATAGCCGCAGAGCACCAGCTGAGGAGCAGAAAGAGTGCAGATCCAGGCTAGGGCAGTCCAGATCCACTCTCGAAACCAAAATCCGACCGCAAAAACTCCAGGAAAACGGCATCCGAAGGCTAGGGTAGTCCGGCGATGCTCTTCCTCTCGTACAGGCGACGGGCGACGGCTTCTTCCAAGCAGAGAAACAGGAAAAGAACAAGAAGGAACCCAGCCCTAAAACTGACCCAAGACTATATATATCAGTTTTAATAATAAACAAACCACATATCAATAATTATTTACACTTAATAGCAAAACATCCCGAAACCCGAAACTTCTCGGAAAAAGACGAAATTCATGCCGAAGCTAAAAACCCACGCTACGAACGCAACTACGAAGTCGAAATTAGCATCCGACGAACAAAACCCGGGATAACACCTCCCGAAGCCAAAACACAAGCATTCCCTAAGAGGCCCAGCCGAGTCATCAAACAGACTCCGGCTAGCTGGGGAATCTTGCTAACAGGCTACAAACAGGCTACACAGGAAACCCTAAGAGCTAAGACCACGCTCTACAACGGCAAAAAGCCGGAAATACGCCATCGTAACGCCAGCCAAAGATCAAACAAAACACAGAAAAACCGGGGGCGTTACAGCCACTCCCCTAAAAGAAAGTTTCGCCTCGAAACTTTACTCACAACACCCCTATAAAGAAGGAGAGAGAAAAAGCCTGGAAAGGGCTAAATAAATAATAAAATAGGACATACCAAGCACAAGATCAGGGAAACAGATGAGGGTGAGCCTCCCTCATAGCCGACTCCAACTCCCAAGTCGCGCTTTCCACATCTTGATTCCTCCACAAAACCTTAACCATCGGAATAGTCTTATTCCGCAACGCCCGAACTTGAGATTCTAAAATGCGAACAGGCCACCACATTTGCCTTGCCTGGATGATACTGAATTTCAACATCATAGTCGGCCACGTACTCCAACCACCGCCGCTGGCGCAGATTCAATTCTTTCTGAGTGAAGACATACTTCAAACTCTTATGATCCGTGAAAATCTTGCACTGCGCGCCATAAAGCAAATGCCTCCACAATTTCAACGCATTGATCACAGCTGCAAACTCCAGGTCATGCGTAGGGTAGTTCCTCTCGTGAGTCTTTAGCTGCCTAGACCCATACGCAATCACCTTTCCGCCCTGCATCAAAACGCAGCCCAGACCGACATGCGACGCATCCACATAAATATCATACTCACTGCCCTCCGTAGGCAAAGACAAAATTGGAGCCGAACATAGCCTTCTTTTTAGTTCCTCAAAAGCCTTCTCACACTTGTCATCCCATATAAAGGCTACATTCTTCTGCGTCAACTTGGTCAACAGCGCGGACAAGATATAGAAACCTTCTACAAACCTTCTATAATAACCAGCCAAACCCAAGAAGCTTCTGATCTCTTTGGGGGTAACTGGTCTCGCCCATTCCATAACAGCAGCTATCTTCTCTGGGTCCACCGATATTCCCTCCTTATTGATCACGTGGCCTAGAAAAGAAACTTGAGACAACCAAAATTCACATTTGCTCAGCTTGGCGTATAGCTTATGGTCTCTCAGAGTCGCCAAGACCAGCCGCAAATGTCGATCATGCTCCTCTGCATCCTTAGAATACACCAAAACATCATCTATAAAGACAATCACGAACATATCTAGAAAATCCTTGAAAACTTTGTTCATCAAATCCATAAAAGCTGAGGGCGCATTAGTCAAACCGAATGACATAACCAAAAACTCAAAATGCCCATGACGAGAGCGGAACGACGTCCGCGGAACATCTGACTCCCGAATCCTCAACTGGTGATAGCCCGAACGAAGATCTATCTTGGAAAACACGGCACTACCAAGCAGTTGGTCAAACAAATCGTCGATTCGCGGCAAAGGGTACCTGTTCTTAATAGTAACCTTGTTCAGCTCTCTATAGTCAATGCATAACCTCATCGACCCATCCTTCTTTTTAACGAACAGCACTGGCGCACCCCAAGGCGAAGAACTCGGCCTTATAAAGCCTTTTGCCAACAACTCATCCACCTGAATTCGCAACTCTTCCAGCTCTCGCGGGGCCATCCGGTACGGCGCCTTTACGATAGGACGCGTGCCTGGCTCCAAATCTATTGCAAACTCGATATCTCGATCGGGTGGAAGACCGGGAAGGTCATCTGGAAACAGATCAGAAAAGTCACACACCACAGGAATTTCTTCCAAACGGGGCTCACTAACAATCGACCCTACCAGGGAAACCACACAGGCAAAACAGCCAGAAACAAGCAACTTCCGAGCACGCACCGTAGAAATGATTGGAGACTCCTGGAGAGAATACCCATAAACGTTCCCTGGCTGACCGTTGTCTTTGATGAAGTCCAAGCGCTTACCCTTGCACTGGATCACAGCATCGTACCTTGACAACCAGTCCATACCTAAAATAACGTCGAAGTCCTCCAGGTCAATCACCTTCAAATCTGCCTTGGCTAGAAAATCTCCCAACAAAATTGGACAATCGAGAACACCCAGGTCCGTAACCACAGAGTCACCGGAGGGGAACTTAACGCAGAAGGCACCACCAACACGATCTAGGCCCAGACTGAACCGCTCCACAAAGGCTCTAGCCACAAACGAGTGGGTAGCGCCGGAATCGAAGAGAACGCGCGCCCAGCGGTTCTTTACCTTAAATCGCCCTACAAATTGTATACGCATCTAAGGCAACAAGCGCTAAAACGAAAACTACAACCGAAAAGGGAACGTAACGAAACGACTGGGGAGGAGCCGAACCTGAGATAACCTGGGTCGAGGTCTGTGCTTCGTCTGCCGAGAGCACATTCAGCTTTCCTTTTCCTTTATCCACTTGCTGAGGCAGTGGCAGAGCCTGGAGGGGAACTGGCTGTAGAATAGACTGGGTCTGAGGGCACCTTGTCTTGAGATGACCCTTCTGGCCGCACTGAAAACAGACCTTATCTTTTAACCAACAACGGGCAGCCTCATGCCCCTTCCTTCACACAAGGCACACACCACGTCTCCCCTGGAAACACCCTGAATCGCGTGCACCTGTTCCTTCTTCTGCGCTCCCAACCTTTTGAAACACTTCTCAAAGGGGTGGCCTGGACGGCCACAAAGGCTACAAATCTCTTTGACCTTCTTTCTCGAGACAGCATCAGGTTCCTGAGGGCTCTTCCCTCCACCGGACTTCCGCTTATCCTTCCTTAACTGCTGGCCTCTATTCTTGGCATTCTCAATGGCCTCAACTCTCAAAGCGGCTTCAACCGCGCTGGCATAACTGACTGCTCCATAGGCATTCGCTAACTGCTGAATGTCGCTTCTTAGTCCACACAGAAATCGCTTAACTCGGTCTGCCTCAACACTCACCAGACCCAGAGCAAACCGACTCAACTTACTAAACTCAATCTCATACTCACTAACCGTGAGTTTCCTCTGCTTTAAATGAAGAAAGTCATTCATTAGCCGGTCCTGTTCGACTGAAGGCAGAAACTTACTTAACAACATCACCTTAAATGACTCCTAAGTGCAACCAGCTACTAAGCTCTCTTTCTCCCTCAGCCACCAGTTCTTTGCCAAGCCCTTGAGCTGGTAAGCCGCGAGCATCACTCTCTGATCGTCCGTAATCCCTGAGTACGAGAACATCTCCTCAATGGTAATCGGCCAATCATCCAGGATCATGAAATCTGCCTGCCCATCATAGGTAGGGGGTCTCAGCCGCTGAAACTGGGATATGAACTCCATCTCCGGAGGCACCACAACCAAAGGCACGGGAGGAGCAGGAGGGGCAGGGACAGCTACCCCCTCTGCGGGGTTCTGAGCTCTCGGGGGCTGTCCCGCCACCACTGCTACAAGGGACTGAATCTGAGCCTGCATAGCCACAACCTGCCTCAATAACTCCTCATTACTCTGCCGCAAGCTTTCTACCAACGCATCGCTCTGCGCTCCTGACGTCTCACCCTCGGATTGGGGGGTCGATCTCGTCGCAGGACGTCTCGCCATCCTAAAATCGCACAAGCTTTAGACAAATCCTAGCCCATCAACTAGAACGAAACTACCCGGTACGGACAAACACACTTAAATATGAACTTCAACTACAAAACTTGCTCTGGGAGTTGTTTTTACCATGATGATGTTATGCTTATCCTAAGATGGTTCACCACCATCATAATAACTCATGTGCTTAAACCATGAATGCATGCATTTGTATTCTTTTTGACTCAAAACCATGTGTGTACATATGTCATCTTGCAAATCTTTAGCTTGGCACGTTGTTCTTATGAAATGTTATGCTAGGCATGATGTGCTATGCATTCTAAAAAGGCCTTAGTGCATGTCATGGGCGGCGTACACATGAAAATGTTATGCATCCCATACTACATAACATTCCCATGTAACGAGAAAAGAAAACGTTCTAGCCGCATTCATGTGGTGAGGTTATGCATCCCATACTACATAACCCTCACATGTTGCCTCCTATGGTGGATCCATATACAAACACAAATTATGCATCCCATACTACATAATATGCCCTGTATACTTCTTTATACTCATGAGTGTAGTGTTCGTGCTTCGGCCAAGACGTGCTGATGACATATCGGTGTGTGGATGGTATGATGCTAAACACTAAAGCAGACAAGGGAAAGGTTGCCCAACCATTTGTCAAGCAACCTCCCTCTGATACCAACTGTCACAACCCGCATTTTCTCAACGGTAAACATCGTATCAGAGTAGGAGAAAACACGCGCCGTGATGCCACGTCGTGCAGGGGATAACTGCACACGCTCAGGCAAAACTTCAGACGTTAAATTTTAAGGAAAAATTGTTGATTAAATATGAAGGAAAAATCAGTTATGTTGAATGGTCGTATCCCTCGGCTCGGTGGATCAGCTAGTCCACTGTTAAAACTATACTTATACGCAGCAGAAAATACTTTGATTCAATTGAATTGACGCCCTAAAAGAGCATAAGTGTCCCCGGGGGACGACTTATGCGGGCATGACCGTAAGGTGAATATAGTAGGTATAAAAAGATAGTGTTTTACGCTGAGGAAAAATAGTGTCTTGGATTTAGAAACATGCTATGCATTGGGTACATATAACATTACCTTTAGGTTTTAAAATATCTAACATGCAACCTAGCATAAATCCTTCCCAGAAGCAGGTAACCAACCTCAATTAGGCAAAAACAGCAGTTTAAATTCATATTCAGCATCACAAGAAGCCACCACTGAGCTCCAACAACCTGACACGAACCCACTAGCGAGTATGTATGTCTATACAGAAGAGTAAAGAACTACCTCACAACAAACGGGGATCAGCAATCTCAGCTACCCCAGAGGCCACCAACAAACCCCTCCAAAAGAACTAGCCGTTGAACTGGCTACAACCAGGACCTGAGGCATTCAAGAAAAGAACACCTCAGCAAGGAAACAATCAAAAGTAAATAGAGCAATAGGTTAATGATCAATTAAGATGAAGGGTTACCAACCCGGCAACAAACTGCTATAAGTAAAAGAAAAAGAGAATGGTAGTAGGAAAAGAGTACTGTCTAAAACACTGCAGAGCACACCAAGAGCGAGCAATAAACCAACATGCCCTACCAAAAGAGCCTGCAATAGCATCAGGACATATACATGTGCCGAAGAGAAGGGTAAACATAAACAGGAAAGGGACTAACATCCCTAACACGTGGGTAAGCGGCAGTGGTCAAAACATGGGTCTGAATGCATAACCAGAATCAGACCCAAAAAGGGCTAAGGGGTCAAAGAGTGGCAGCTTTAGGGTCCCACACACACACCAACCCAAACCGGGGCAAAAGGCAGTGGCCACAGCTCTCCACATAAAACCACCCCTCCAGAGGCCACCAAAACTCCACCACCTGCCACAACCCAAGAGTCGGCATGCAGAAAAATTAGTCGAACACCCAATGCCCCCCCTCCTAGGGAAAAGTCCCACTAACAGTCCTAAGAAACACACGAACCCAAGGCAAAAACATCGGGTCCAACCGACGCGGCCTTGCACGCCTAACCAAAACCAACCCCGAGTCTCCCTGACCCCAAAACAAGGACAGCACCCAGTGTCGACACGATGTGTTGACACCTCTGCGGCCGGTGTCGACACAAGGTGTCGACACTACCACAGCGGGTGTCGACACCAAGTGTCGACACCAGTGCGGCCGGCGTCGACACAAGGTGTCGACACTGCCGCTGCGGGTGTCGACACCAAGTGTCGACACCACTGCGGCCGGTGTCGACACAAGGTGTCGACACCCCGACTGGCCGGTGTCGACACCAAGTGTCGACACCCTGACTGGCTGGTGTCGACACCAAGGTGTCGACACCCTGACTGGCTGGTGTGGACACCAAGGTGTCGACACCCTGACTGGCTGGTGTCGACACCAAGGTGTCGACACCCTGACTGGCTGGTGTCGACACCAAGGTGTCGACACCCTGACTGGCTGGTGTCGACACCAAGGTGTCGACACCCTAACTGGCTGGTGTCGACACTAAGTTGTCGACACCCTGACTGGCTTCAGGCGCCAGATCCATCACACGACCAAGAACGAAAACGAGGATTCTCTCTCTCCCTAGAGTACAACATCCACCGACAATGGCAGCTACTCGACCTAAACCGAACCAAAACTGTACCTAAAATACACAATCCCTCGGAAAACTGAGATTTAACTGGAACTTTCTACACTAACCACAGTATGATCGGGCACAAACCCTAGCTTACACCTAAGATCTAAACAAGAAAGAGATAAAAATTAGCTCAAAAGAAAGACAAAGATCAGCTTTGGCAAGGATCAGGGGACATCACTTGCCTCAATACCAGAAAAGCTTGGCCGGCGGCATCCCCCACTCTCGGATCTAGCCACAGAGCACCAGCTGAGGAGCAGAAAGAGTGCAGATCCAGGCGAGGGCAGTCCAGATCCACTCTCGAAACCAAAATCCGACCGCAAAAACTCCAGGAAAACGGCGTCCGAAGGCTAGGGTAGGCCGGCGATGCTCTTCCTCTCGTACATGCGACGGGTGACGGCTTCTTCCAAGCAGAGAAACAGGAAAAGAAAAAGAAGGAACCCAGCCCTAAAACTGACCCAAGACTATATATATCAGTTTTAATAATAAACAAACCACATATCAATAATTATTTACACTTAATAGCAAAACATCCCGAAACCCGAAACTTCTCGGAAAAAGACGAAATTCACGCCGCAGCTAAAAACCCACGCTACGAAAGCAACTACGAAGTCAAAATTAGCATCCGACGAACAAAACCCGGGATAACACCTCCCGAAGCCAAAACACAAGCATTCCCTAAGAGGCCCAGCCGAGTCATCAAACAGACTCCGACTAGCAGGGAAATCTTGCTAATAGGCTACAAACAGGCTACACAGGAAACCCTAAGAGCTAAGACCATGCTCTACAATGGCAAAAAGCCGGAAATACGCCATCGTAACGCCAGCCAAAGATCAAACAAAACATAGAAAAACGGGGGCATTACAATAGTTCTGTTATTTCACTGCTAATTTTTGTTCGCTGCCATCTGCTTTGACACTTCTCCACCTCAATATCTTCCCTATCATCCTTCCCGCACGGTGCCTATGAGTCGTGGGGGAGGAGGGGATGATAGATGGCTTAGTCTTTTGACTAACAGTCGGTGGAACATTATTTTTCAAGGGCTCCGGATGGGAGAAAGGCAGCAGCCGAAGAGGCAGCACCAGTAGGACACATTGCACATGGAGGTGGGCCAGTCTAACTCGGGAGCACCCGCTTCTGACTCCGTGAGTGATTAGTTTTGTTAGCTTCTGCGAGAGACCTTGTAGTGATAATTCTGATGTACTGGGTATAAGCCCATTTACCATTCTGTTCGTCTTTTCAATAATCTTTCATTATGGGACATGTTGTGATTCATGATATATATTTATATGTGATGTGCTTTGTGGACTTGACATTTACTATCTTATTTTATCCGTTTCTGCATCGTTGGTGATTTTATGTGCCGGAACGGTTGGCATTTCGTAGTGTTGACCTTCCAAGTGAAGGTGTCACCCTGAAATGACAATTCTGGGCGTATGACCCGGTTTCGTAGCTAAGAAAAAGGGGGTCTTACAAACTGGTATCAGAGACAACCTCGATCCGAAGAAAAAGAAGTCCACAAACCCTGTGACACCCCGTACGAGCTTAGTTTGGCGACAAACTAGCAGCAGAAGCAATGGTGTGCCCATAGAGGGAAACCATATACAAAAGTCTCAACTCCTTTCTTCCTTTCCCCTATCGTCTAATAATTGGTATTCTCTTTTATAGCCTGTGACGAACACTACTCCCCAGCAGGGGGCATTTCAGGCTCAAAACGTGATTCCACCCCCGCTAGCTCCGACTCTATTCGAGTAGACAAAGATAGGCTAGACTTTGACTATTATTCTAGAGGCCTTCAGGGCTCAGCCGTCCCCGCTCCTCAGCCAAATCCCGGGGCAAACTGGCTGGGCGTCTTCCGAGGGCTTTCTTCACCATCCTATCTCGGGACGGAGACTGCAGTTCGTACAGAGGAGTGGCAGGACATCATTTACGAGATGCTGGTCGGTATTAGATGCTTGATAGAGGAGCTTGTGACTTTGGAAGTGTCATGTTTGGAGTCGCATGAAAAGATGATGGAGACGTCGTCCCCCAACTTGCTAATGATGATGGCATGCTAGCAGAAGATACTCCTTTGTCGCCTTCAAAAGACTTGCGTCGTCATGGTGATCGTGTGAAGCGACGCTACAACCTCCACCCTCGGTGCAAGACCACTTCATAATAATTAGTTGATGACTATCAATTTTATTTGGATGAACTTATTTTGTTATTTGCCTAAGCTTTCTTATTTATTTCCTTATGGTTTAAACTTTATAGTGCATGTTTATTTAATTGGGCTGCATGTAGCCTAGCGAATGTTGTAAGACTATATAAGACCTAGGCTATTTCATTGTGAAGGTGATTTTGGAATGAGATATTGAAACCCTAAAAGCTTTCCCCCCTTGACCCCTCCTCTCTCTTTCTCTAGGGTTCGGCCGACCAAGCCCTCCTCCCTCTTCAAGCCGCCAACATCTCCACATCTCCCCCCTCACCACTCGGCCACCAACCCTCCACTACTCCAAACCACCGCCAACACAAGCCCCTCTCTCATCCACTACCTCAAACCGCAAAACCGATCCCCCTCCCCTTCCCTTTCAAGTCTACATCCGGCCACCACGAGCGTGACGCGACGATGGCGGAAGAACTTTTCCATCCGGCATAACTCCGACAGAGCCGTGGACGAGCGTTCCAAGTGAGATAGTCGGAATCATCCATTCCGACTTGGGTAACGAAACTACTACTCCCGTGTGTTTCCCTCTTGATATTTTTTATGTCGGCCAATTGTTGCATTGGATTTCGAAGCTTGAAAATAAATCGTGGTTTTTTTCAATTGAATTGTGTTCATCTTAATTGATTTATTTTTTGAAAAGTTTGGCGAACCTCGTAGCTTTTGTTGGGAGAGATATACCGTTTTCTGGATCGCAATTTTGGTAGATCTCTTTTGGTACAACCCGCTCGGTCGGATCTAATATTGATCCTTTTAGCAGGAACGGATATTGGCCCATAGCCTCTATTCAGTACCAAACGGTTTGGCTACCAGTGAGTTAGCATAATCATGATAAAATTTCTTGGAGTGTGCGCTGCGGGAACTTCTGTGCGAGTGTCGATTTCAAATCATCGAGGGGTGAACGTAATAATCCGTAGGTCTCCCAGCAACAACGCTTAGCTCTGCATCAATTTGGTACCAGAGGGAGGTTCCAATCAATTCCCTAATTGGAACTCTCCCCCTGTTGTTTGCACGCACTTATCTTGCACGTTTAGTTACCAAAATTACAAAAAATAAAATTTTTCCTGGTCTGCCAATAGCGGCTTGATTTTTGTATTTCTGCAAAAAAAATTTCAAATCTTTTTTTTAATAATCTACGCATTATTTTCTTCGAGAAAATAAAAAAATATTTTCGACCTTAGTTATTTTAGCGGGAACAATTCCTTCTGTGTGTCATCTTCGCTGGACAAAACTTCTTTTATTTCCATACGCACTAGATTAGGCACCGAGTATTCCCCGTCTTCTTCCAATATGGAGGACGAACTGGATGCGGGTCACGGTCTCACAACACTTGAGGAACTCCGCCAGGATTTCACAGAGCAAATGACGGCTATTAGGGAGACACTGCACGAGATGAGATTCCACCTTGGGAATCCCCGTAATCAACCCGCAAACCAACGGGCAGAAGGAAATAATAACCATAATAATAACCATAATAATGAACACGCTCCGAGGGCACCATAAGAGTTTGATCTTACTAGGGCCGTCCGTGTCAAACCCCCATCATACGATTGGTTGGGAGAACCCCAAGTTTTCCAAGACTGGGTTATGGAGATAGAGTGCTACTTCGAGTGGTACAATCTGAATGATGCGGATAAGGCGCGTGTGGCGAGGATGAAATTATTAGGTAGAGCGAAGATATTTTGGTTGAATGAGGAGCGTCGTCTGAGAGTCGAGAATGGAGAGTTTCCCATTGTTTGGGCAGACATAAAGGTTCTGCTGACAGAGCAGTACGTCCGCACATATTATCGAACACATATTTTTGATGATTTGGCTACCCTCAAGCAAGGGAATAGGTCGGTTTCGGAGTATATGAGTCTGCTTAAGGACATGATGGTTAGGTGTGGAGTGAAATAGATGCACGAGATCACCCTCTCTAGGTTTCGTAAGGGCTTAAACCCCAACATCCAGTGAAAATTGCTGCGATATGGCCACACTGACTTGCAAGTCATGTTTAACGCTGCATTAGATATTGAGAAACAAAACGCGCATAAAAATAAGTCTCGCCCGTTTCAGAAGGGAAAGTCCATCTTAGGACCACCACCCACTTCCACCTATAAGGACACGGGGAAGATCCGGTCCACCGACTCGACCTCCATAGTCGTGACTGCCAGGAATAGTAGGAACCCGATGGGTGAGAGAGTCCCAGTAGGACGGGTCAACAAAACGAACGCTACTTGTTTTGCTAGCGGGATTCAAGGTCACTACACTAGTGAGTGTCCTACTAAACCCAAGCTTTTAGCCCTATTAGATTCCACATGTGAGTCAGACGATCTTATTTACGAGGCAGTAGAGGATAGCGAGTCGGAATGAGTGCCTAGTGACTTGGAGGATGACTCTCATATGATGGTCATGAGGTGTATTCTGGCGATTCCGCGGGTGTTAGATGACTGGAATAGGACGAACATATTTTCATTGCATTTTAAGAGTGGGGAAAAGTGGTGTAGGTTGATCATAGATAGTGGAAGTTGTATGAACGTCATTTCTGAAGCTGCGGTGACCCGAATGTCTTTGGTTACTGAGCTGCACCCTCACCCTTATAAGGTGGCATGGGTAGAAAAGTCATCCCTCCCAGTGTCAAAGCGTTGTTTGGTACCCCTTACCATCAAAACTTATTCTGAAAAGATTTGGTGCGACGTCATCCCGATGGATGCTTGTAATGTTCTATTAGGTTGCCCATGGCTTTATGATCATGATGTTACCCACTTTGGTCGGGCTAACACTTACGAATTTAAACTTAATGGCAAGACCATAACTCTAAAACCCACTCCGCCTAAGGACCCTTCGATCCCCTCTAAGGATACGATTGTCCCGGTCAAAAAGTAGGTGTTAAGTTTGATAGGCAAGAAGGAATTGGCTCGTAACACCTTTATGGATGGCGTCATATATGCTTTAGTTTGTTTGCAGGCTAAGGAAGATGCGGCGTCTTTTGAGAATTTACTACCGGCGTTGAGAAAGCTCCTAGATGACTTTAAGGATGTGTACCTGGACGAGCTACCGTCCGAGTTACCCCTCATACGGGACATCCAACACGCGATAAATTTCATCCTGGGTTCCTCTTTACCCTACCTTCCTCACTATAGGTTAAACCCCTCCGCACACTTAGAATTGCAAACCCAAATTTTCGATTTATTGCAAAGGGGATTCATTCGTCATAGCAAGAGTCCATGTGTCGTACCCACCTTGCTTGCTCCCAAGAAAGAAGGCTCTTGGAGGATGTGTGTGGATAGTAGAGCCATTAATAAAATTACTGTTAAGTATCGCTTTCCCATCCCTCGCTTGGATGATTTATTGCACATGTTAGCGGGTGCCACGATATTCTCGAAATTGGATCGTAGAAGTGGCTACCATCAGATCCGAATTAGGGAAGGTGATGAGTGGAAGATGGCTTTTAAGTCAAAGGAAGGTCTCTACGTGTTGTTAGTTATGCCGTTTGGGCTTTCCAATGCCCCGAGCACATTTTCTAGGATGATGACTCACGTCTTCCCACCGTATATGGGAAAATTCATAGTGGTGTGTTTTGATGATATTTTAGTTTTTAGCACATCTACGCTCGATCATGAGGCCCATCTGAAGATTATCCTTACCACTTTGAGGTCCGAGAAATTATTCGTCAATATTAAGAAGTGTAATTTTCATGTGTCGTTTGTTGAGATTCTTGGATATATAGTGAGTTCGGAGGGCATACATGTTGACCCCAAGAAGGTCCAAGCTATTAAGGAGTGGCCAGAACCCGCCAATATTCGAGATGTTAGGAGTTTCCATGGCCTAGCTATGCTTTATCGCTGATTCATTCGAGATTTTAGCAGCATCATGGCCCCCATTACTGAGTGCATGAAAAGGGGTGAATTTTGATGGACGACTTCAGCCGCTAAAGCGTTTAACACCATTAAATCACGTATGTCGGAAGCTCCCCTACTACGATTGCCGGATTTTAATAAAGTCTTCGATTTATCATGTGATGCGTCCAGTGTGGGAATTGGAGGTGTATTGAGTCAGGAAGGCCACCCTATTGGGTATTTCAGTGAGAAACTCACCGGGCCTAAATTGAATTATTCTAATTATGATCGAGAGTTTTAAGCAATCATTCGGTGCCTCCAATATTGGCGACACTACTTACTCCCTCAGGAATTTGTCATTTTATCCGATCATGAAGCGTTGAGATTTATTAACTCTCAAACTAAGGTTATTCCTAAACATGCAAGATGGGTCTCCTATCTTCAGGAGTACACATTCATCATCAAACACCTAATGGGTAATCTCAACCGCGTAGCCGACGCTCTTAGTCGTGTTTCTTTATTATTGTCTACGCTAGAAGTTAAGGTGATCGGCTTCGATAGAATTAAAGATGAATATGTCCACTGTCCGGATTTTCAGGATATTTATTTAGCCACTCAAGACAACTCGCCTACGACCATTACGTCTTATTATATTCGTGATGTCTATTTATTCAACCATTCGAAGCTATGTATCCCACGTTCCTCCCTACGTCACTTCTTTGTTTGGGAGTTGCATAGTGGTGGGTTAGGTGGACATTTTGGCCATGACAAAACGATTGCCTTAGTCGAAGACAAGTTTTATTGGCCCGGTCTTAAGACAATGGTTAACAAGATCGTGGGTAGTTATCGAGTGTGCCAATTGTCCAAGGGTAACAAAACCAATGCGGGACTTTATACCCCCCTCCCGATTCCATCCATACCTTGGGAAGACGTTAGTATGGATTTTAATCATGGCCTACCTGTCACGTTTAGACGTCATGACTCAATCTTAGTCGTCGTAGATCGCTTCTCCAAAATGGCCTACTTTATCGCGTGTAATAAAGCCAACGATGCGTCACACGTTGCACAATTATATTTTAAGGAAGTAGTTGGCCATCGAGGCATCCCAAAATCTATAGTTACCGATAGAGATGTGAAGTTTACTAGTTATTTTTGGAAGACCTTGTGGAGGATTATGGGCACCAAACTTCTGTTCTCTTCAGCCTACCATCCGCAAACGGATGGGCAAACAGAAGTGGTAAACATAAGTTTAGGTAGTTTATTACGATGCCTTTTGGAAGACCACAAGGGTACATGGGACCTTCTCCTTCCTCATGCCCAGTTAGCGTATAATAATTCCAAAAATAGGTCCACTGGCTTATCTCCGAATGAGATCGTTCACGGATATAAAGCACCAGTGCCACTCGACTTGATTCCTTTACCGCCATCTTTTAAATCAAGTCAATTTGCACTAGATTTTGCCTCCCATATTCATAATCAGCATAAGCACATAAAGGAAACGCTAACCACACAATACGCGTCTTATCAAGTTCATGCTAATGTAAATAAGAGAGCATCTCACTTAAAAGTTGGTGATCTAGTCATGGTGCGTCTCATCCCTAAATGGTTGCCTACGGGCACCTTAAAAAAGTTAGCGGATCGGCGAGCGGGACCTTTTCGGATTTTAAAGAAATTAGGAGACAATGTATTTCTTTTGGAAATACCAACTGATTGGGGTATTTCCCCTATTTTTAATGTTTCGGATTTAATGTCATATGTTGCTCCACCTCAAAAACTATCTTCCTGTCTGTTTAGCTCCACTACAGGTTCTAATGGGTTTGGGGTTGAGGGTGTTACTGGAACGCTCCCTCCATCGGTCTCCAATGGAGGTACGTTGAATGTTGAAGAAAAAGACTTTCCTCCCTTGTTCCCTAACGCTTTTCCCAGGTTTCCCCGGACACACTTTTTGCCAGACAGGATGTAACAGCCCAAAGTTCAAAATGGGAAAATTTTGGGTGACACGGCCTGGGACACCAGCGTGTCCCTGGGTGTGTCCTGCTCGGGTGCGGAGACATCAAGAGTTCGACGAAAATGCGTTCGACGAAGAGTTCGGGAGGAACACGCCGCATGTCGCGGGCGTGTCATGGGGCATGTCACGGGCGTGTCCGACCCAAACGACTATTCGAGTGATTATCTTGAGTAGGTCTCGAGTAGGACTCAAGTAGTGGTGACACGGGGGTGTCATCCTTCAGACACGGGCGTATCCCGTTTTATGTTGATGACTCGAGTACATCTCGAGGAAATGTCTCGAGTGGGAGGAACTGTCTCGAGTGGGTAGAAATGTCTCGAGTACCTAAGGAACATGGGTGTGTCGGTCATGTTACACGGGCGTGTCAGGACTAACAACTCGAGTAGTCCTCTCGAGTAGGTCGCGAGTATGACTCGAGTGAGGTACACGCCCTATGCAACGGGCATGTCTGGGCTGACACGGTCGTGTACCATGGGCGTGACCTGTGTCGGGATAAGGCGGTTTGAGCACCACTTAGAGAACACGACCTATGACACGGGCGTGTCACAGGGCGTGTCAGACCCGAAAAGTGATTTTTCAGCTTTTTCGTGGCCATTCATTTTCTTCAGCTGGGATCTAAGGGCTGGGAGACCTTCCTGCTTCCTTAAGGCCGAAAACTTAGAAGGAAAGTTTTATTTTATGTTGGAATTTATCTTTCTACAATTTTAGAGAGAGAAAGGGAAAGGAAGAAGGAGGTAGAAGAAGTGGGGCAGATCTCTGGTGGAGCTTGAGAGTGTCAAGCTGAGATTCGAGGCTATCTTTGCGAAGGAAAAGCTGTTGTGGTTCTTTCTAGCCAGCTAGGAGTTCATGGCACCGAAGCTGTCTTCAAGGGTAACGACCTTTCTTCCTAGCCATGTGAAGGCTTCCATTTTGACATATGCATGTGATTCCCCCACTAGAGGGTGGCGTATTGTGGGAGTCTTTGGGTAGATTCATGGAATCCCCTCTTGTTTGGCATATAGATCTGGAAATTGAGTACGGAATAGGCATGCTGTGTGAAGCCCATCTGGACAAGTTGGTCTACATTGGTGATGTTGCATACGAGCCGGAGAAGACTACGTGATAAACGTGTAGTTTAGGAGTCGACGGATTGGACCTGTTAAAGAAAGTAGCTGGAAGTACTGGAGTGGTAGTGCAGGAAAATTTCCATGTTATGCTTGTGCTATTGGGTTATACCTGTGAAGCGAGTAGCAGGAAATACTAGACTGGACGTCCAGGAAATACCCCTTTGATGCTTGACGTTCTTTGGTGGTACCTGTGAAGAGATTTGATGGCCCGACCAACGCTTACAAAAAGCAAATAGCCAAACTAGCAATTCGGCTAGGCAAGTATACCTATCGAACTGTAGTAAGGGGACACAAGTGTCGTATTTAAATCCGGGAACTGTTGAGTAAGCTTACTCACACGAAATCTATTATTCTATTGACGGAAATCTTAGGGTTTAAAAGAAAGCTAAGCGTACTAAAGGAAGAGAACTACTTGCAATGAAAGAGAGCTACTTGCAATGAAATAAAATAGAGCATAAAAGAAATGATTACACAAAGGGGTTGGAACGATGGGACGAAATGCACTCGATCAGGAATCACCTCGGCAAGACTTGGTTAAAAAAATACGATAAATAAACCTAAGCTTAATAGGGTAATGGACCTTGACCATGGAGGTTCCATAAACATGAACACGCTTCTCTCGAAGGCCGTGCCCAACTGAGTTTAGGAAGGTCCGACCGACTTTCGCCTAAATCGGAGGCCTAAAACTCGCTTTACCGGGTGAACCCCACTATTGGATTTTACTCCAATCCGGGAGATTTGGACGTCTGCCTCTCTCGAGGGGTGCGTACAACTCCCTTTACTCTTGAGTGCTCACTTCAAACCATCGGCCTCTCGGCTAGCCAGGAATGAAAGCAAAGGTGGAGAGTATATATCGATGATACACCTCCAACCTGTGATAAATCAAGAGTAATTCAAGGCTAAACACTAAAAAGAAAAGGTAAGATTCAAAACATCATAACCTAACCACTCGAACCTCGGATCATCATGATCGAGTACAAGGAGGATTAGTTAATCATGGTGAGGTGGAGGAGTGGGGATGAGTAGTAAAGCATAAAGACACACAGTAGTAAAGAGAAGAATACAAGAGCACTTTTATTAAAATTAAAGCGAGCTTACAACATGAAAATGAACGAGATTACAAGTGCATGGAATTGAAAATCCTATTCTGGCCCTATCATTAGAAACTAAAGCAAAGTAAATCCTATTCTAGCCATACAATTAGCAACTAAAGCATTAACAAAAGCTATTACCAAAGCTTAACTAATATTGGATTAAGAAAAATACAAAGTAAGAGAGAGATAAAGAGGGGAAAAAGCATAAAAAGGAACACTAAACAAAGGAGCAGCACCTCCCCCTCTCAGCCAAAAGATGATCCTGAACCCTAGGAGAAGGGCTCAATTTATAGATTTTTTTTCGAGATGGGTCACGCCACCTGACACACCATGGTCGGGCGTGTACCTGGGGCGTGACACAGTCGGTGCGACTTTTCGAGCTGAAGTTAACTGCTGGAGTTGACGGGCGTGGTTGTTGAAGTACACGCGCATATATCACGCCCGGGTCGGGCGTGTACCGGGGGCGTGACACATTCAGTACGACTTTTCGGGCTGAAGTAAACTACTAGAGTTGACGGGCACGGTTATTGAAGTACACGCCCATATGTCACGCCCGGTTCGGCCGTGTACCGGGGGCGTGACACATTTGATGTGACGGTGGAGCGGGAAAAAGAGCGCGTTGCGGCGATTCCTCGGAACTTGGGGACACGCCTATTGCACACACCCGTGTCGGATGTGACACGGGCGTGACAGAGGGTGTGTACACTAAGTTTCCACGGAATGCAGTTTCTTGCCGGTTGCTTCATTCCTCTAGGTTACACGCCTTAGGTACACGCCCGGGTAGGGCGTGACCGTGGGGCGTGTCACAGCAAAATTCGGCTGAAAGCCATGAAAACCTGCAAAAAGCAGAAAAACGGATTACCGACAAAAATATATACAAAAGGGAATCAAAATAAGCACTTTACAAGACATGATTTGTGCTTTAAAACTCTAAAAATATCCTAATAAAATTGACTGCAAACCGTACAATCAAATTCCCCCAAGCTTAAGTTTTGCTTGTCCCCAAGCAAAGATATAAAAACTAGCTAGTCATAAAAAGTGACTAATTCAAAAAGTTTTAATCATGCTTACACAAGTACTATGCGAAATTCCAGGTTGAGAGAATGTAAAACGTAAATCTAAAACAATTATTTTGGTATGATTTAACTTTTATAAACTTTACTTAATGAAAATAGGTCATCCGGAATTTTGATGAAATTCTTTAAATAGATTTAAGCAAGACAACAAAAATGAAAAGAACGCATTGAGTTGTTAATAGATCCACGCAACGCATTATAATTATATCAATTAAATAACAAAAATCTAAGTTTAAATCCAAAACTAAAACCGATTTACTTTTCTTCTTTTCTTAGTTGTTAAATAAGATTTAAAAAGGCGAGAATCAAAAGTACTTAATAGGACCGAAATGTTTGGTTTAGGATCATGAATAGGAGTGAAATTCAAAGATAAATATGGATGCTTAAAATCACACTAAACCAAAATAAAGAGTTTCAAAAATTTTCATTTTAAACAAAATATATATATATATATATATATATATATATATATATATATATATATATATATATATATATATATATATATTTCTTTCTTTCTTTTTCTTCTTTATTATTATTTATTTTTTTTATTCATTTTTTTCTTTTTACAAAACAGAATCCATAAATATTTTTATTTTTTTCATTTTGAATTGGCCAAATAAAATCAAATATTTCTTTTGAGTACACATTTTTCAACAATTTCTCCAAAGATAACACAAAATTTCGTATCATGATTATGAAAATATTTGAATGAAACTCAAAAAAAGGTTAGCGTGATTAGATAGGTTGGAATTTTGGCTTTGGTGAAAATGAAATGTTATGTGGAGTTATCAAACGAAATTGTGAAAAAAGGTTCAAAAGCGGCTAACTAGTGGTAAAAGATTTTAGGTTGGCAGGAAAACTCAAACGTAAACAAAAACGGCCTAAATCATTTTCACGCTTTTTAAATTTATTTAAAACATAGATTTGAAAATTTTCAAAAAAAACAAGTCCTAGATAATAAAAGAAGATTGATGAAATTATCTTGAAAATAGAAATAATAGGTGACTTGGATCGTTCATATCTACTACGCTATTCAAAAGTTGACCTTAAAAATATTATCTAAAAACGAAAAGGAAAATAGAGGATTATGAATTTTAGAGAAAGTAAAGAAAATAAAGAACAAAAAACCATTATGGAAATGCGCATTTTAGAAAAATATTTCACATTAACATGTTACCGTGGATTAGAAACATAGTATGACCAACATTTTACTTGTGAAATATAATTAAAAAAATGATTAGAAAAATTAAAATTAACTACGTTGTTTATAAAGAATTTTGAGAAAAACAAAACACAAACATGGGGTACTATTGAAATACCAAAATGCATATATATATATATATATATATATATATATATATATATATATATATATATATTTGATATTTTGAAATATGTTATATATATTTTTTTTTTGGATTTTTGAACAATATTCACAAAAAGTAAAAGATATTTACAAAAAGCAAAAAGAAGGAGGAAGTCCTCCCCCGAGCTTAAAATCTACATTGTCCTCAATGGAGAAGGAGGTTAGAGATCAAGAGAAAATTAAAGTATAGAAATGAAAGACAGAATGGAAAAACAGGTACTTCCCCGGTTGTATTTTGCAGCGAAAGCTGAGTGATGCCGCTCCCCCATACTTGTGCTTTTGATCTTCATGAAACATCTTCTGTTAGACTTTGTCATTGAATCAGAACCGTTGGAGCAGGCGATCGCAGACGTTTCAGCTTGTCAGAGCCGTCCGGGGCAAAAATTGTGAAATAAAGAAAATAGAAAAAGATAACTTGGGTTGCCTCTCAAGAGCGCCCTTTGTTTAAAGCGTCGTTTGAGCTCGACGCATCAAAATAAGATTGTCCAAAATATTGTTTAAAAATAAAGTTCAAATAACGTTCAAAGTTTTTAAGAAAAATAAAGTTTAGATTAATCAAATGTTAGATCAAGAAAGATAGAGTTAACAGAGTTAGGACTGACATCATCACAGAAATACAGTTTAAGACGCTGACCATTCACTTTGAAATTACCCTTATCATGGTGGGAAATTAAAACAGTACCATAAGACAAAACTTCTAAAACAGTAAAAGGCCCAGACCAACGTGATTTTAATTTGCCATGAAATAAACGTAAACGAGAATTATAAAGAAGAACTTGGTCGCCCGGCTTAAACGTTTTTGGGTGCCTAAGATGTTTATCATACAAGCGCTTCGTCTGCTCTTTATAAAATCTGTTATTTTCATATGCGTAAGAGTTCCACTCATCGAGTTTGTTAAGTTCAAATTTTCTAAAATCACCGAAAGAGTGGGGATCGAAGTTTAAAAATCATAAGGCCCAAAAAGCGTGGTGTTCTAACTCTACGGGTAAATGGCACGATTTTCGATAAAACAACTGATATGGCGTACATCCGAGGGCGGTTTTGTATGCTGTTCGGTAGACACATAGAGCATCGTCTAATTTGGCTGACCAGTCTTTTATAGATGTGGAAACAGTCTTTTCTAAAATTCTTTTTATTTCTCTATTCACTACTTTGACTTGTCTGTTAGTTTGGGGGTGGTAGGTAGTGGAAAGCTTATGAGTAACACCATATTTAGAAAGGATTTTAGAAAACGGCGCGTTACAGAAATGGGAACCCCGATCACTAACGATGACGCGCGGCATATCGAATCGAGAAAATTTTTTTTTTAAAAAAACGTAACTACGACTCGGGCGTCGTTCGTAGGAAGAGCTTGGGCTTCGGCCCATCGCGAAACATAATCAACGACAACTAAAATATACTTATTTCTGAAGCTAGAAGGAATAGGGCCAACAAAATCAATTCCCCAGAGGTCGAAAACTTCGCACTCTAGGAAATAATTCTGCGGCATTTCATTTTTATTAGATATATTACTTGACTGTTGGCAACTATCACCCCTACTCACAAAGGCTTGCGCGTCTTTAAATAGGCTAAGCCAGTAAAAACCCGCGCTTAGTACTTTATGAGCGGTGCGAGCAGCTTGATAGTGCCCACCTGTCGGTCCTTCATGCAAATGTTTAATAATGTCTAAACCTTCATCAAAAGAAACAAACCTCCTGATCACTTGGTCTCCACAAACTTTAAAAAGATGTGGTTCCTCCCAAAAGTAGTTCTTCAATTCAGAAAAGAATTTCTTCTTTTGCTGAGACGAGAACTCCTTTGGGAGCACCCGAGCCACTAAATAGTTGGCGATGTGTGCAAACCAAGGAGAA
This sequence comes from Platanthera guangdongensis, assembly GCA_039583875.1. NCBI lineage: Eukaryota > Viridiplantae > Streptophyta > Magnoliopsida > Asparagales > Orchidaceae > Platanthera > Platanthera guangdongensis. Next base: position 128,985,170 of record CM077147.1, on the reverse strand, counting down.
GTAGATGTGATAATTGAAAATAGCTTCTCATCGAGAAAATAATTGTTAAAACATTTTTCATCTAATTATTCTATAAAAGGATTATCTAGGCGCGAAAGGTGGTCAGTGGCCAAGTTCTCGGCTCCTCGCTTATCACGGATCTCAAATTCAAACTCGTGGAGGAGTAAGACCCAGCGAATCATGCGAGGCTTGGCATCCTTTTAGAAAGAAGATATTTGAGGGCCAAATGGTCCGTAAAAACAATAATTTTCGAAAGAGTGATATAAGGGCAGAATTTGTCAAAAGCGAATACTACAACTAAGAGCTCCTTCTCAGTTGTGGTGTAATTTTCATGTGTAGATGTGAGTGTTTTACTAGCATAATAGATACGATGGAAGTTTTTAGATATATGTTTCCCTAATACGGCTCCCACCGCAAAACTACTCGCATCATACATTATCGCAAATGGAAGATCCCACACCGGAGCTATCATGATTGGGGCATCAATTAATTTTTCTTTTATTAAATTAAAGGCAGCTAGGCAAAGGTCATCAAAGATGAATGGGGCATCTTTTTATAAGAGATGGGTAAGGGGCTTGGTAATCTTGGAAAAGTCCTTTATGAAGCGGCGGTAGAAACCCGCGTGACCTAGGAAACTTCTTATAGCATTTATGTTCGTAGGCAGCGGCAGTTTCTCGATAACTTATATCGTAGCAACGTCTACTTCAATACCTCTTGAATAAATTTTATGACCCAAAACTAACTCTTCCCTCACCATAAAATGGCATTTTTCCCAATTTAGGGCTAGGTTAGTCTCTTCGCATCATTCTAAGACTTTCTCGAGGTTTTCTAAACAACTATCGAAGGAATTCCCGAACACGGAGAAATCATCCATGAAAACTTCCCTAATGCTTTCTACGTACTTGTCAAAGATATCGAGCATACATCGTTGGAATGTAGCTAGCGCATTGTACAATCCAAACGGCATTCTTCGGTAGGCGAAGGTGCCGATGGGACAAGTAAACGTAGTTTTCTCCTTGTCCTCGGGGGAGATGGGGATTTGAAAATACCCCGAGAGGTCATCGAGAAAACAATAAAAGCTATGTCTCGAAATTCGTTCTAAAATCTGGTCGATGAACGGCAAGGGAAAATGATCCTTGCGGGTGGCGTCATTTAACTTACGGTAATCTATACACATTCGCCAACCGGTCACTGCCCGAGTCGGGATTAATTCTGAAAGTGCAGCTAGATCTGATATACTCTAGAGGGGGGGGGTGAATAGAGTATATGGTGATTTTAAAACTTTTACAACTGCTGTTGTATTTTAGGTGTGTGTGTGCAGGGAAGCAAATACAATAACCAAGATGCAGCAATTATCTAATCACAGCACATTCACAGAGCAAGGCCAGAAAACAAAAAGGAAATAAAGCAACCAGACGACACAAGAATTTTATAGTGGTTCCCCAAATCTGGGTAGTCCACTCTTCTACCACCCTGGTAGGAATCCATTGCAGGAAGGGGTTGATCAGGTGTCCTGGCACCAATGGGGTTTTGATCAGGTTCCCAAAAACCAAACCCTCAAGTCTTTTGGTGGGAGACTTGCAACCAGAATAATTTTGAAGGGAATTAAAACCCTGTACAGAGGTGGAGTGAAAAGGTGATGAGGTCTTCTCTTTCTCAAGTCAATGAGAAGACTTGTGGATTGTTGTGTAGCAGCTTTGCTCCCCCTGAGATGTAGAATGAATCAGGAAGAATGTTGGATCATTGCTTCAGGGTGATAGGTCTTCAAAGACCTAGAATTCCAGGTCCAGAGAAAGTCTCCAGGAACTTCTTGTGACTGATATGAATGTATTGTCTTTGAAGTTATCCTTAGTAAAAGCAAATGAAGAAGACTCTTGATATTGATGTAGTGTTCTTCTTCTTCTTCTTCTTGATCAGTTTTTCTCTGGGCTAAGAATGTAATCCTTTTTCTTGTATTGTCTGAATCACTGTCTGTCTTCTTGTTTTGTTGTATGCTATTGTATGATGTATGCTGTTGTGTGTCTGTATTACTGACCATTTCTGTATATATCTCTGTCTCATAAGAAACATTCGAATTTTGAATATTGAGCAGTAATGGCAGACGGCCTGGAAAGGAAGCAGCAATTAATTATTTCCCCAACTGTTTCCATGGGAACATGACATGTAATAATCCAGGATTAACTGCGCATTCTAACGGTAGTAAACTATGAAGAACTGCCATTAAATGTTCAGGATTCAGCGTCATGGAATGAGACGGGAACGGAAGAAGACCTAGTATTGAATCGTCGATCGAAGAACATAATTCGTCGAGCTGAGTTTTGAGTTCGTCGAGCTAAGCTGAGTTCGTCGAGCTGAGCTGAGTTTGTCGAGCTGAGCTGAGTTCGTCGAGCTGAGCCTGAGTTCGTCGAGCTGATAGTCTTCATTCGTTTAACAAACAATCTTCAATATCAGACAAACATTATTCGTTGAGCAGAGAACCAAATTCGTCGAGCTGAGAATAAAATTCGTTGAACTGAGAAAAGTTCTGGACTTGGACGAAATACTCTGCATCTGCTGAAATGCTGTGTCGACACAACTTGTTGTCGACAGATTGATCTTGGTGTCGACACAAATCCTCTGGTGTCGACATAAGCTGGTGTCGATTGAAATCCCGGTGTCGACACAAATCGTCTGGTGTCGACACAAACCCTAAGTATCGACACAGATTCTCTGAGTACAAAGATCGTCGAGTAGAGATTAGCATTCGTAGACCTGAGAAGCTGTGACCTTGAGGTCCAAGTTCGTCGAGCTCAAAACTGTGAATTGTCTCACGATCGTTGAGCGCAGAACTCCCTTCGTCGATCTGAGTTCGACGAACGTCGAACTCATTTCACTTAGTCTGAAAAACTGATAGATCTGGAGTTCCTGATGGTCTTGAAGAAGGCTGGTCCATCTGAAGTTGAGAAGGAGGACTGTCCTAGACTCTAAGACAAAAACTTTACCCAGACTATACATGATGGGTCACATCCTAAGTCAGTGAACCTAGCTCTAATCAACTAGGGATCCAACAATCTCCCCCTATTTGGGTGAGGTCACTAACAGAGACTCCAAGCAAAGAATAAACATAAAAACAAAGCAAAATTAAGAGATATATCTGGCAGAGAATTTACAACACATGCATCAGATATATATATATATACATACAAGTTTTGTTTTAATGCAAGAAACAGTCTGAAATAGAAGCAAAAAAAGAAATAACCACAAAATTACTTCTCTGTCTTCTTCTGTTTTGGCTTGACTTCTGGTGCTTTATCTCCTGGCTTCTTGAAAATGATTTCCCTATTGGGATCTGAAGCTTGAGCCTTGGTCATAGTCATGTCAGCTTCCCCTATGATGTTCAGTGAAGTGGCTCTGGGGACAACTGCTTCTGGGTGAAGATGCATGTACTCATCAACATTGAGTAGCTTGTTTGCTTTCCCAAATCTCTTTAGCTCATCTCTCATGTACTGAGACATAGTAGTTAAGCCTGTTGTGTCCTTGCCTTCATCTTTAGCTTTGTTGATTAGAGATAAGCTAATGATCTCTTGGAACCTTGCCATTCTGGCTGTGTTGGCTGTTTCTGGATCTTCATGTATACAACATCAAAGATATGAAGTATCTCAGATAAATTAACTGTGGGATTTATAAGGAAATCACCAGCAGTTGTTATTGAATCTACTGACTCATCAAAGCTACTGTTAGTGTCCATGAATTGAATAAAATCAATTGTTGTATCTGTAACTGCAACTGCATTATCAAACACTGAATCAACTATATCTATATTATCAAAAACTGTATCTGTAGTATCTATATCAACTGTATCAACTTCATCAAAAACTGTATCTGCAGTATCTGTATCAACTGTATCAACTTCTGCAGCTACTGTACCAGCTTCATCATTGAGCATCTCCCCCTGCCTGGGTTCAGGAGAACCTGGAGCCAGGCCCCTGAATGAAGAGGGGCAGCAGAAAGGGCTGTGATTTGTGCAGATAAAGAATTAATGGAATTTACCAGAGGTGTAATGGACTCTATGATGAGTGCTTGAAGGAGAGGAGTTAGAAGAGAGATGATGGAGGGAATGGTGGAGGAGTCCAGAAGTGGAGAAGGAGTGGTGGAGGGGATAGAAGCAGAGGAGGATTGAAGAATATGTGGAGGGGATAATGGAGGGAGAACAAGTTGTGGTTCAGTGGGTATTGTGTAGGATGGAATAGTGGATAAGTGTGGGGGAAGAGTGGATTGAGGAGGTGAGGGAATATGTGTGTCAGTGGAGGAAACTGGAGGTGTAGGGATATGTGCAAGATCAAGCAGTGGAGATTGATGTTGGGGTGGAGCCAATTTAGGTGCAGGAGGAGTGGGAAGAGATTTGGTAGGTGGAATGGCCTCTTCAGTGTCAGGGTGGGGAGTGACCTTAACGGTCCTGGTGCTCTCAGAAGCATTGATGGAGGAGGAGGAACCCTTTGAGGGTTTGGTGATGGTCCTCTCCCATTGGCCAAACAAGGCGCAGGTGAGGCGCTTGCTGGCATTGATGATTGTGGTCGGGGAGACCAAACATTCACTGGCCTTTTCCTTGAGGAAAATCCCCAGGATTCTACCGTAGCAGACTTCCTTCTTGCTTGTTTTCTTCTTGATTAGGTCAAAGAAGACCATGCCCCAGTCGACCTGACGTTTGTTGAGCACTGCGCACATAATCAGGAATTGATGGCGAGTGATATAGTCATGTGCCGAGTGATTGCCCATCAGAATTTTCTCTACAATTTCGGCCAAGAATTGATAGGCGGCTGACAGTTGCTTCTTCAGAAGCTTATTAGGGTTGCTGCTGGAGAAACCCATTACTTTCAACATATCAGCATATTCCTCAGCGTCCATTTCTAAGTTGTCCTCACCATTGATCAGTCCAAAAATTTCAGAGAGTACTGCTGGAGACAGGGAAACGGCAGTGTTTCCAATATGTCCTGTCAGATTTCCATCTTCAGAAACTGTGGCAATGTACACCCATTCTCTTATCTCGGTTGAGTGTAGCTTGATGTTGCGTGTCATGAAATCCTTGAGATGCAATTCTTCAAGTAATTCTAGGATATAAAGAAAAATTGGATCTGAATGTTGGAAGGACTCAAAGTCCATGGAGAATGCTGCATCAAACTTCATCGCCGCAAGTGCTCCTGGAGGAATCGCTATTGATGACCTGCAAAGAAAATCACAGAGAAAATGGCAATCAAGAGCAAAGGAACTGAAAGCGCGGGACGGAGGTCGAAGAAAACCTAGATATAAGATTTTCAGAATATGAATCGACAAGCTCCGTTCCACGAAAAGAGACAGATCTTCGAACTGAGATCGACAAAATAAGTTGGAGGTGAGTAGTTCGTCGAACTCATTTAGAAGAATTGAAAACAGTTCATCGAACGCCGTTCGACGAAATGGTTTCTGAAGCAAGGTTGGTCGATCTCCAGTCGACGAAAATTGTTTCCACACACAGAATTCGTCGATCTCCGTTCGACGAGAATCTCTCAAACCTTCGCTATTTCGTCGAACTCCGTTCGACGAACTCTGGAAAATTCGTCAAATGCAGACAGAAATTAATTTAACTCTTCTCCATCAATCATTCCCAGTTGATTAATAAAGAACAGATGGGTTTTCTCATCCAAAGGCTTGGTGAAGATATCTGCTCTCTGTAGATCAATAGGAATGTGGATCAAGTTAATTTTCTTTTTGTCCACATTATCTCTAATGAAATGATGTCTTATTTCAATATGTTTAGTCCTAGAATGATGAACTGGATTCTGAGCTATAGCAATAGCACTTGTATTATCACAAAATAAGGTTGAATTATTTAAGTTGATACCATAATCTAGGAGTTGGTTTTGTATCCATAGCATCTGTGAACAGCAGCTGCCAGCAGCCATATACTCTGCCTCAGCAGTTGATGTAGACACAGATGTCTTCTTTTTGCAAAACCAAGAGACAAGTCTCATACCCAGCAATTGGCAAGTTCCAGAGGTACTTTTCCTGTCCACTCTACATCCAGAATAGTCAGCATCTGAGTATCCAGTTAACTCAAATTCTGACTCTGCAGGATACCAGAGTCCTAAACTAGGACAACTCTTTATATATCTCAAAATCCTTTTTAGAAAAATTAGATGAGATTCTTTAGGATTCACTTGGAATCTAGCACAAAGGCATGTGGCAAACATTATGTCAGGCCTGCTAGCTGTTAAGTATAATAGGGATCCAACAATTGCCCTATAATGTTTCTGATCTACAGGTTTTCCTGCTGTATTAGAATCCACAACAGCATTGGTAGCCATAGGTGTTTTCATTCCTGAGGCATCACCCATTCCAAACTTTTTAATAAGCTCTTTAGCATACTTATATTGGGAGAGGAAGATACCATCAGGGAGCTGCTTCACTTGGAGACCAAGGAAGTAGGAAAACTCACCCATGCTACTCATCTCAAATTTGGAATGCATGAGGTCAGCAAACCTCTTGCACAATTTGGGATCAGTAGACCCAAAAATAATGTCATCCACATATATTTGTACCAATAAGATTTGGTCCTTATGATGTCTAGTGAAAAGGGTTTTATCTATGGTTGCTCTTGTAAATTTATGCTCTAAAAGAAAGCTAGCTAGGGTCTCATACCAAGCTCTTGGAGCGTGCTTTAAACCATAGAGAGCTTTATGCAATTTGTAAACATAAGAGGGTTGAGTTAGAGAGATAAAACCTGGAGGTTGTTCTACATAAACCTCTTCTTGAAGTACACCATTCAGAAAGTCACTCTTAACATCCATCTGGAATACTTTGAAATTTTTGTATGTTGCATAGGCTAGGAATATTCTAATGGCCTCCAACCTTGCAACTGGGGCAAAGGTTTGGTAATAGTCTATTCCTTCCTCTTGTCTATAGCCTTGGGCAACCAGTCTAGCCTTGTTCCTTACTATGTTCCCTTGTGCATCCAATTTGTTCCTATATGCCCATTTGGTTCCAATAACTGGGTAGTTATGGGGTCTTGGAACCAAATCCCAAACTCTACATCTCTCAAATTGATTTAGTTCCTCTTGCATTGCAAGAATCCAGTGGGGATCTTGCTCAGCTTCATGGGTGGTGAGAGGTTCAATTTGAGAGAGAAAACAGGCATGCATCAAGTCTTGATTGAGCTGATGTCTTGTCTGTACACCAACTGAAATGTCTCCAATCACTTGAGATCTGGGGTGATCTCTAAGTGTGACAAGATCAGTTTGTGGAGTTGGTTGAGCAACAGCTTCTGTAAATAATTCCTCTTGAGGAATGGTACTGGCTGTTGATGGAAGTTCAGTTACTTCCTCTTGGACTTCTTCTTCACTATCTTCAGCAGCCTGTGGAGTGGGATGAGTTGGAACCTCTTGGTAAGGTTTAGTACATCCATTGACTCACACATTGGTGAAACCTGCAAGAAACTATTGGTAGAAATGTCTTTCTCCATATAAGACATGTTAGCTTCATCAAAAGACACATGGACAGATTCTTCAATTTTAAGGGATGATTTGTTGAAAACCCTATAGGCCTTGCTTACTTGGGAATATCCTAGAAAAATCCCTTCTTCAGCCTTGGCCTCAAATTTCCTAATGTATCTTTTATTATTAGTGTGAATGTAACATATGCAACCAAAAACTATAAAGTAAGTGATTTTAGGTTTCTTTTCTTTAAGTAATTCATAGGGGGTCTTAGGTTTTATTTTATGTATAAGACATCTGTTCAGGACATAGTTAGCTGTGTTTACAGCTTCTGCCCAAAAGGATAGAGGCATGTAAGCATCTGCTAACAATGTACCTGCAGCTTCAATGAGTGTCCTATTTTTTCTTTCAGCAACCCCATTTTGTTGGGGAGTTCTAGGAGATGAGAAGCACTGTCTGATACCTTCCTTCTCACAGAACTCATGCATAAGAAGAGACTCAAACTCTGTGCCATGATCACTTCTGATCAATGCAACATGAGTAGAGAACTCAATCTGTATGGTCCTGAGAAAATCTGTAAGAACTTTGAATGTATCTGACTTAGCTCTCAGGAAGGCTACACAACTGAATCTGGAGAAGTCATCAACAATGACTAAGGTGTAAGACTTCCCTCCTAGGCTTTGTATTGTAATGGGTCCAAAAAGATTCACATGAAGCAGATACAATATCCTAGGTGAATCACTTTTATTAATGGATTCGAAACTAGTTTTAGTTTGTTTGCCTAGTTGACAAGCCCTGCATAGGCTTTCCTTCTTGTAGGGACCAGAAGGTAAACCTCTAACAAGGTTGTCTTTAGATAACCTAGATATGTTCTTAAGGTTTACATGTCCTAGCCTTTTGTGCCATAACTCATTTTGGTTACTACTGATATTGAGTAAACAAATATCAGTTGTGGCAGAAATGAAATCTACTAAATATATGTTTCCTTGTCTAAGTCCAATTAAAATACTTTGGTTTTTATCATTTATAATAGAGCAAGAGGTAGAGTTGAAATGTACCTGATAACCTTCATCACATAATTGACTTATGGATATAAGGTTATGTTTAAGTCCTCTTACATATGTTACCTTTTTGAAGGTCACTGCTCTAATGCTTACTCTTCCATACCCTTCTGACTGACCACTCTTTGAGTCTCCAAATATGACCTTTGGTCCTAGCTTGGACTTATAGCTGGAGAGATTTGCTTTGCTGCAAGTCATGTGATTGGAGCAGCCACTGTCCAGGTCCAAGGTCTGACTTAGCCTTAGGCAGCTCTTCACCTGTACCTGCATCAAAAATAAGGCTCAATTGTTCTTGACCCAGGTTACCTTGGGTCCTTGGTTTGGCTGAAAAGTAAAACTAGAAATGACTGATAAGGCAGGTTGAGACTTATACCCTAGAGGGTGATATCTCCTAGGTGGGATTATCCAATCAGCTACTGGATTAAATGTCTTGTTAGCTGTTTTAAAATTTTTATAGGAGAAATGATTTATATTTGGTCATTCTGAGATCGACGAATTATTATAAGTTTGTCGACCAGAGTTCGATGAATGGGGATGAGATCGTCGACCTCCACTTAGAGAATGACCATGGTCATTTTCTGCATCCCACGTTCGTCGACCTCTGCTCGATGAACCATACACAGTTCGTCGATCGCAGTAGGACGAATAATTTTTTCTGAAGTTTGCGTTCAGCGTTCGTCGATTGGGGTTCGACGATCTTGCAGGATTTCGTCGATCTAAGTTCGACGAATTCTGCTGAACTTGATTTTTAACAGCTTTCTTCTGTTTTCTGTTTCTATTGTCTAGGGGATTTCACTTGTTTTCTGACCTGGGTTTTTCTGTTAGTTTCTCTTTACCCTTAGCAGTGATAAACTTTATGGGAGTAGAAAGTATGTTCTTCTTTACTATGGGGGGTAAACCTGATGATGCACCCAAGCCCAGCCTGCCATTTAATCTGGCATTTACTGTGCTTGTGATATCCATCAGCTTGAGGCTTCTCCCATTGGGAGATTGCTCAAGTTGTTTTGCCTCACATAATTCAGATTTTAACTTGATTATTTGTTCATTAGCTAGTGTCAATTGGTCAGTTAGTTTTCTATTTTCTGTGCTGACAGATTCAAGGTTTTCTAGTCTAGTCCTCAAGGTTTTTATTTCTTTCTCTGAGTTTATTAGATCCATGCACATAGTTTTAAATTCTACTTTAAATAAATCAGAATTGAAATCAAAACTAGAAATCACCTGATCAGCCTCTGAGTTTGAGGCACCTTCATCTTCAGAATCCTCTTCTGATCCACAGTTGCTTCTGGAGGCATCTATTGTCATTAGGCACACCTCCTTGGATCTGGCTTCTTCCTCTTCTTCACTGGAGCTGGAGGAGGATGTTTCCTCTTCTGTGTCACTCCAGGACTCAGCAACAAATCCTTTGTCTTTCCTTTTATACTTGTTGGAGGAGGGTCTGCTGCTTTGTTTTCTTCTAGAATCCTTGTCCCTGCCCTTGTCCTTTTTCTGAATCTCTGGGCATTTTGAGATATAGTGCCCAGGCTTTCTGCATCCAAAACACACAACCTGCTTAGTTGGTGTCTTGTCATATTTGGGCTTATCATCCTGCCAGGATGATTTTCTTCTAAAGTCCTTTCTTGTCATTTTGTAGAATCTTTTGGCAAAAAGACTCATTAACTCCTCATTGGATGTAGATGTTTCATTGTCTTCGGAAGCTTTGAGGGCCAAGCTGTGCTCCTTCCTAACTGGGGTAGTTGCCTTCTGTTCTGCTGCCTCTCTTGATTTGACAAGCTGCTCATATGACTTCAGCTTGCCTAACAGAGATTCTGTTGAAATCTCATTGAGGCTTCTGGCTTCTTTGATTGGCCAGATTCTGGAGTCCCATGAACTGGGGAAACACATCAGTATTTTGTCATTTACCTCAGTTAAGGTGATGTCCTTGCCAAGAGTCTTGAGTTCACTGATGATTGAACTTAATCTATTGTACATCTCAGCCACAGATTCTGTCTCATCCTTTTTGAAATTCTCATAAAGAGAAATGAGACTGGATCTTCTATCCTTTCTTTCATCAGCTGAGCCTGCTACCATTTGGTTGAGAGAGTCCCAAATGGCCTTGGCTGAGGTGCACTCAGCCACCTTCTGAAATATATCATCTGACATTATTTGGGCCAGAATATTCATAGCCTTTGCATCAGCCATCTTGGCTTTCTTGTAGGCTTCAGTATTGTCTGGAGGTGGTACTGCACTCAGATTAGTTGATGTGCTGGCAAAAGTTGCAGGAGCTGGAGGAACACCTGTTGAAATGACAGAAAAAATGTCCTCATCAATGGAGTTCATATATAATCTAATTCTTTCCTTCCAGATGGCAAACTTATTATGATTGCACACTGGAGGTCTGATGTTTGTATAATCCTTGTTTTGGGCCATGTCTGTGAGAAGGATACGTCCAATAACAGAATAAAAACAAACAGATCTAACTAAGGGATCTTTGGGTTCAGGTGTTAGCCTGTACAACCAATCAGGTATGGTAATTTAACCAACCTGGAAGATGTGGTATTATAAACCAACCTCACTTTGATACCAATTGAAAGTGCAGCTAGATCTGATATACTCTAGAGGGGGGGGGGTGAATAGAGTATATGGTGATTTTAAAACTTTTACAACTGCTGTTGTATTTTAGGTGTGTGTGTGCAGGGAAGCAAATACAATAACCAAGATGCAGCAATTATCTAATCACAGCACATTCACAGAGCAAGGCCAGAAAACAAAAAGGAAAGAAAGCAACCAGACGACACAAGAACTTTATAGTGGTTCCCCAAATCTGGGTAGTTCACTCTTCTACCACCCTGGTATCAATCCACTGCAGGAAGGGGTTGATCAGGTGTCCTGGCACCAATGGGGTTTTGATCAGGTTCCCAAAAACCAAACCCTCAAGTCTTTTGGTGGGAGACTTGCAACTAGAATAATTTTGAAGGGAATTAAAACCCTGTACAGAGGTGGAGTGAAAAGGTGATGAGGTCTTCTCTTTCTCAAGTCAATGAGAAGACTTGTGGATTGTTGTGTAGCAGCTTTGCTCCCCTTGAGATGTAGAATGAATCAGGAAGAATGCTGGAGCACTGCTTCATGGTGATAGGTCTTCAAAGACCTAGAATTCCAGGTCCAGAGAAAGTCTCCAGGAACTTCTTGTGACTGATATGAATGTATTGTCTTTGAAGTTATCCTGAGTAAAACAGATGAAGAAGACTCTTGATATTGATGTAGTGTTCTTCTTCTTCTTCTTCTTGATCAGTTTTTCTCTGGGCCAAGAATGAAATCCTTTTTCTTGTATTGTCTGAATCACTGTCTGTCTTCTTGTTTTGTTGTATGATATTGTATGATGTATGCTGTTGTGTGTCTGTATTACTGACCATTTCTGTATATATCTCTGTCTCATAAGAAACATTCGAATTTGGAATATCGAGCAGTAATGGCAGACGGCCTGGAAAGGAAGCAGCAATTAATTATTTCCCCAACTGTTTCCATGAGAAAATGGCATGTAATAATCCAGGATTAATTGCGCATTCTAACGGTAGTAAACTGTGAAGAACTGCCATTAAATGTTCAGGAATCAGCGCCATGGAATGAGATGGGAACGGAAGAAGACCTAGTGTTGAATCGTCGACCGAAGAACATAATTCGTCGAGCTGAGTTTTGAGTTCGTCGAGCTAAGATGAGTTCTTCAAGCTGAGATGAGTTCGTCGAGCTGAGCTGAGTTCGTCGAGCTGAGCCTGAGTTCGTCGAGCTGACAGTCTTCATTCGTTGAACAAACAATCTTCAATATCAGACAAACATTATTCGTTGAGCAGGGAACCAAATTCGTCGAGCTGAGAATAAAATTCATTGAACTGAGAAAAGTTCTGGACTTGGACGAAATACTCTGCATCTGCTAAAATGCTGTGTCGACAAAACTTGTTGTCAACAGATTGATCTTGGTGTCGACACAAATCCTCTGGTGTCGACATAAGCTGGTGTCGACTGAAATCCTGGTGTCGACACAAATCATCTTGTGTCGAAACAAACCCTAAGTGTCGACACAGATTCTCAGAGTACAAAGATCGTCGAGTAGAGATTAGCATTTGTAGACCTGAGAAGCTGTGACCTTGAGGTCCAAGTTCGTCGAGCTCAGAACTGTGAATTGTCTCACGATCGTTGAGCGCAGAACTCTCTTCATCGATCTGAGTTCGACGAACGTCGAACTCATTTCACTTAGTCTGAAAAACTGATAGATCTGGAGTTCCTGATGGTCTTGAAGAAGGCTGGTCCATCTGAAGTTGAGAAGGAGGACTATCCTAGACTCTAAGACAAAAACTTGACCCAGACTATACATGATGGGTCACATCCTAAGTCAGTGAACCTAGCCCAAATAAACTAGGGATCCAACAAATTCATTATTCTCATTACTTACTACCGTTATCCCTCCCTTCTTTGGTACTACCTGAACTGGGCTAACCCACTTACTGTCTGATATAGGATAGATAATTCATGCATCTAACAATTTCATAACCTCTCCCTTAACTACATCTTTCATGTTTGGGTTTATACAGCGCTGAGGTTGTATAGAGTTACGGGAATTATCTTCAATTAAGATTTTATGAGTGCAGAAAGATGGGCTTATGCCCTTGATATCAGATATCTGCCAAGCAATAGCTCGGCGATGCTTTCGTAAAATTGTAAGAAGTTTATCATTTTGTGCATTCGTGAGGTAGGCCGAAACTATGACAGGCAGCTTGGAGTCCTTTTCTAAGAAAGCGTATCTAAGGTGCTCAGGTAGTTCTTTCAGTTCCAGGGTAGGAGGGTCATCATACGATGTTTTAGAAATCCGTTTTTTTCAAAAACTATGTCCTCTTAGACTTTTTTATATGTAAAATTAAAAGGGGTGGGACAAGCGGCCATGGCGGCTTCTTGCATCGATTCAGTTGGAAGAGTAGAAGAGGAACAAAAATCAAAAAATTCTTTTTCAAAATCAGAAAGGCGGGTGGAGGATTCTTCACTTAGGTGTAGAGATTCAGTTGAAGGAGTAGGAGAGGAACAAAAATCAGAAAATTCTTTTTCAAAATCAGAGGTGTGAGAGGAGGATTCTTCACTTACGGTATCTATGAAAAAGAAGGAGTCATCATTGGCTAGTGTGTTCTTCATCGAGGGGGTGATAGAGAAAGTTACTTCATCGTCCCCTACTCGAAGGAAGAGCTTACCATTGCTTACATCAATGATAGCTCGGGAGGTGGCAAGGAAGGGTCGACCAAGGATCAGCGGAACCTCGATGTCTTCTTCGATGTCCAAAATGACAAAGTCCACCGGGAAGATGAACTTGTCGACTTTGACTAGGACGTCCTCCACTATACCTAATGGGTATTTGACTAATCTGTCGGCGAGCTGGATACTCATGCGTGTGGGGTTGAGACTACCAATTCCTAACTTTTTAAACAATGAGAGGGGTATAAGATTAATACTCGCACCTAGGTCAGCTAAAGCGTGCTTGACAAAGAGATCACCAAAGACACACGGGATAGAGAAACTACCCGGGTCACTGATTTTCTTCGGTAATCCATTTGTCAAAACCGTCGAGCACTCGACATTTAACGTGACATGCAAAAGGTTCTCTAACTTCTTCTTGTTGGTCATGAGGTCCTTAAGGTACTTAGCGTACTTCGACATCTGGGATATGGCTTCGTGGAAAGGCAGATTTATCTGGATTTATTTAAACATCTCTGAAAAATGGGTGTATTGATCATCCTGACGTTGTTTATTAAGTTTGTAAGGGTATGACGGGGATGGATTATTTTAAAGGTGGGTGGTGGAGTGAGTTCTTTTTCCAAAACAGGGGTAAAAACTTCTTCGGCAGAGGGTTGAATTTTTAAAACGGGAGCGGAGCTTTGATTTTTTAAAGCGGGAGCGGAGGTGTCCTCGGGCTCTTCACTTACCATACCAGGAACTTTCTTCCCACTCCGAAGAGTTATATCTTTCGCTTGCTCCCTCGAGTTGGGCTCGGTATTGGAAGGAAGAGACCCTACGGGTCGCTCAGAAATTATTTTAGCGAGCTGTCCTACATGATTTTCTAAATTTTTAATGCTTCCAGTTAAGGTTCTAATCGTAGCGTCATTAGCATTCATGTATTTTGAAAACATTTCCTCCAAACTTGGAGGTCTTGGAAAACTTTGAGGAGGTGGTGGTGGTGCAGAAAAATCAATTTTTGGTGGCGGGCGCACAACATTCGATGGATTACTCCACGAAAAATTCGGATGATTTCTTAACGCAGGATTATAACTATTCAAAAAATTAAAACCAAAAGGATGAAAATTTGCAGCAGAAAAATTATTGAAAGCAGTTCTAGGCATATTATTTACATAATCCAAATGATCAGGTGGAGGAGTTGTAGATTCCCATACCTGAGGGGCGGAGGCAGCAGTCATCTCCGTAATTTTTTTGCTTAATATTTCAACTTGCAGCGCAAGCTGGGAGACGTTGTCCACTTCAAAGATACCTGCAGGATTGCTCGGGCGGGACCTAGGCACATTCCACTGGTAAGTGTTCATGGTCATGTCCTCAAACAGCTCAAGAGCTGCTTCTGGGGTCTTATTATTTAAAGTACCGCCAGAAGCTACATCTATCATTTGCTTCGTGCTTTGATTTAGCCCGTTATAAAACTTCTGCACCTGCAACCATACAAGCAGAGCGCGATGTGGGCATTATCTTAATAATTCTTTAAATCTTTCCCAGGTTTCGTAAAGGGTCTCGGAGTCTATTTGTCCAAAGGCAGAAATGTAATTCCTAAGTTTTGCAGTTTTAGCAGGCGGAAAATATTTCGCCAAAAATTTTTCAGTTAATTGCATCCAAGAAGTTATGCTATTTTTAGGAAGGGTGTTCAGCCACTGCTTAGCCTTAGTTCTAAGAGAGAAGGGAAATAATGTTAGCCTAATCGCATCATTTTTGACACCATTAATCTTAAACGTGTCACAAACCTCAAGAAAGCATGCAATATGTGCGTTCGGATCTTCATCTTGAACACCATCAAATTGAACATATTGCAGCACCATTTGAATAATGCTAGACTTCAGTTCGAAGTTGTTATTTGCTATCGCAGGGTGAAATATACTAGATTCAGTACCCTCGAGATTCGGCCGTGCATAATAAGACATAGGCCTTTGCACGGCTTCCTCCACATTGGGTTCTTCCATTCTTAAAGTGGAGAATGACTCAAAATCCTCAACCGGTATTTGGAGAGTAGGACCTTGAAATCGCGATCTTCTCTGAAGAGTACGCTCAATTTTGTGATCCAGGTCCAAAATAGCCGACGGACTCCCCCGTGTCATGCACTAAAAGAAGAGAAGAGAAGAAAGAGAAATAAAATAAACTAGAAAACGATAGTTACTAATTTTTTTTTTGAAAGAATTTTTTTTAAAAGTTTAACTCCCGAACTTCCCAAGGGCTACCCGGTGAAGGGTTCTCAAGGTACTAGACAAGATATCGGCGTTTAAAACTGCTTTGCCTTTATCGAGAGATTTAGGTGGCGTAGAAAAATTGTGGAGTGGGTTTCTATTAATAGCGATAATTAAAAAAAATTGATTTTTTTTAAAAAAATTTAAAGAAGGAGGATGAGAAAAAGAAATGATAAAACTAATAGATTCGTGTTTTCAATTTATCAACGAGCGTTGCTCCCCAGCAACGGCGCCAAAAACTTGATGGCCCGGCCAACGCTTACGAAAAGCGAACAACAGAACTAGTAATCCGGCTAGGCAAGTATACCTATCGAACTGTAGTAAGAGGACACAAGCGTTGTATTTAAATCCGGGAACTGTTGAGTAAGCTTACTCACACGAAATCTATTATTCTATCGACGGAAATCTTAGGGTTTAAAAGAAAGCTAAGCGTACTAAAGGAAGAGAACTACTTGCAATGAAAGAGAGCTACTTGTAATAAAATAAAATAGAGCATAAAAGAAATGATTACGCAAAGGGGTTGGAACGATGAGACGAAATGTACTCGATCAGGATTCTCCTCGGCAAGAGTTGGTTAGAAAAATACGATAAATAAACCTATGCTTAATAGGGTAAGGGACCTTGACCGTGGAAGTTCCATAAATATGAACACGCTTCTCTCGAAGGTCGTGCCCAATTGAGTTTAGCAAGGTCCGCCCGACTTTCTCCTAAATCGGAGGCCTAAAACTCGCTTTACACGGTGAACCCCACTATTGGATTTTACTCTAATCCGGGAGATTTGGACGTCTTCCTCTCTCGAGGGGTGCGTAAAACTCCCTTTACTCTTGAGTGCTCACTTCAAACCATCGGCCTCTCAGCTAGCCAGGAATGAAAGCAAAGGTGGAGAGTATATATTGATGATATACCTCCAACCCATGATAAATCAAGAGTAATTCAAGGCTAAACCCTAAAAAGAAAAGGTAAGGTTCAAAACATCATAACCGAACCACTCGTACCTCATATCTTCATGATCGAGTACAAGGAGGATTAGTTAATCATAGTGAGGTGGAGGAGGGGTGGATGAGTAGTAAAGCATAAAGACACAAAGTAGTAAAGAGAAGAAAACAAGAGCACTTCTATTAAAATTAAAGCGAGCTTACAACATGAAAATGAACGAGATTACAAGTGCATGGAATTGAAAATCCTATTTTGGCCCTATCATTAGCAACTAAAGCAAAGTAAATCCTATTCTAGCCCTACAATTAGCAACTAAAGCATTAACAAAAGCTATTACCAAAGCTTAACTAAAATAGGATTAAGAAAAATACAAAGTAAGAGAGAGAGAAAGAGGTGAAAAAACATAAAATGGAACACTAAACAAGGGGGCAGCACCTCCCCCTCTCAGCCAAAAGATGATCCTGAACCCTAGGAGTAGGTCTCAATTTATAGATTTTTTTTCGGGATGGGTCACGCCCCCTGACACGCCCTGGTCGGGCGTGTACCTGGGGCGTGACACAGTCGGTGCGACTTTTCGCGCTGAAATTAACTGCTGGAGTTGACGGGCGTGGTTGTTGAAGTACACACCCATATGTCACGCCCGGGTCGGGCGTGTACCGGGGGCGTGACACATTCGGTGCGACTTTTTGGGCTGAAGTAAACTGCTGGAGTTGACGGGCACGGTTGTTGAAGTACACGCCCATATGTCACGCCTAGGTCGGGCGTGTACCGGGGGCGTGACACATTCGGTATGACGGTGGAGCGGGAAAAAGAGCGTGTTGCGGTGATTCCTCGAAACTTGGGGACACGCCTCTTGCACACGCCCGTGTCGGATGTAACACGTGCATGACAGAGGGTGTGTACACTAAGTTTCCACGGAATGCAGTTTCAGACCAGTTGCTTCATCCCTCTGGGTTGCACGCCCTAGGTACACGCCCGGGCAGGGAATGACCGTGGGGCATGTCACAACAAAATTCGGCTGAAAGTCGTGAAAACCTGCAAAAAGCAGAAAAATGCATTAGCGACAAAAATATATACAAAAGGGAATCAAAATAAGCACTTTACAAGACATAATTTGTGCTTTAAAACCCTGAAAATACCCTAATAAAATTGACTGCAAACCATACTATCAAGAGTAATAGGAAGTACTGACATGGTGAGCCAGGAATGGCCCTTGACATTACAGAGTCATACCTGCGAAGAGAGTAGCAGGAAGTACTAGTGCGCCCAGGAAAGATCCGCTAATGAGGTGTGAGATCAGTGGGTGTAATAGTAAGTACTAGTGCGCCCAGGAAAACAACCAGGCTTGAATGCCAGAACAGGATCAGTGAGACCAACCCGCGCCTTTGATTTAGCCGGGAGTACGTTATGCTCGTTTATGGCAAGGTGATTTGAGCAACGGGGGGTGGAGGATCTGACCTGCGCTATGTCCGTCCGACGTGAGACCTGAAAGTACGGTCTGTTGTGAAAGTGAGGGTTAGATGTATAATACTCTAGAGGGGGGGGGTGAATAGAGTATATTAAAAATTTGTTAGGTCCCAAAACAAAAAGTGTTGTTACAGCTTTTGTTGTAAACTGAAAGGTGCAGTGATAGAAAATTGTAAATCAGATAAAAATCTACCGAATCACAGCCACACAGCAAGAAACAAAAAAAAAGATAAGCAACCAGACGACACAAGAAATTTATAGTGGTTCCCCCTCAACTGGGTACATCCACTCTTCTCCCACCCTTGGTAGGAATCCACTCAGGTTTTTGATCAGGTGTCTGACACCAATGGGTTTTGAACAGGTCCCCAAAAACCAACTCAAGTCTTTTGGTAAGGAGACTTGCAACCAGAAATCACTTTTGAAGGGAGATGACAACCCTTTGTACAGGAGGGGGTGAGAGAGTGATTTTGTCTTCTCTGTCAACAATCAGAGAGAAGACTTATGTGGAATGATGTTAGCAAACAGCTCCCCCTGAGATGTAGAAAGATTCAGGAAAGATCTGGAGCTTTGCTGTAGGGTGATAGGTCTTCAATCAGAGTTCCGGACAAGCAGTGATGCAGGATCTTCTTGACTGATTTGATATTTGTTATCCTTGGAGAAGTCCTGGAGAGAATGTTGAAGAAGAAGACTCTTGATATAGTATAGTTGTTCTTCTTCTGAATGAATGAACATCACTACTTATCACTATAAGCTTCAGTATATGAGTTTTGTGAAAAGCTTTTTTGGTGCTGTATGAATTCTTTCAGTCAGTCTGTATATGTATGTGTTTTTCTGACTGAGTATGTTCTTGTTCTCTCTTTCTTGCTACTCATTGTTGATGTTCTTTTCATCTGTCTCTATTCAAAAATTTTAATCCTCTGTAATAAATGCTGACGCCTTAAGAATAATCGGCATTTACTTATTTCCTCACCTGTCCCGTGGAAAATCAGCAAGTAATATTCCTAAAGAAGACTGTAATTAATGCTTCCTCTAACGGCTACATTCAGAGAATGTTTGAGCATTTAATCTATCAGGAATTATTGCATTTGAGGATTGAATGCCGGAAATGGCTAAGTCTGGAATCGTCGAATGAATAACAACATTCGTCGAGCTGAGTTACTAGTTCGTCGAACTGAGATTTTATATTCGTCGACCAGACAGCTTCTGTTCGTCGAGCTGAGTTCCAAGATCGTCGAGCTGATAACAGAACTTGCATGCTTCAAAACTTTGCCTTTTCTGTCTGAAGTTCGTTGAGCTGACAATTGCATTCATCGACTGGAGATCAACAACAATTCTGGACTTAATCAAATAGTTTGTGATGACTGATATTCTGTGTGTCGACATGAAAACTTCTGGTGTCGACACAGGTGGGTGTCGACTGATTAATCTTGGTGTCGATACAAATCTTCTGGTGTCAACATAAGTTTTCCGGTGTCGATATAAGGTGGCGCCGACACATGCCCTAAGTGTCGACACAAATCTTCTGGTTCTAGAATTCGTCGACCAAGGAATACAGTTCGTCGACCTGAGGATTCGTCGGCCTGACAAGTTGACTTCATCGACCTGAGATCTTATAATAGAAGGTTGTTGTGAACTCGAGGTCCAAATTGGTCGAGCTCAGAATCTTGTTCGTCGACCAAAGCCTGAAGTTAGACTTAGAATAATCTTGAGTTTATCCTGACTTTAGTCTCTTGAAGTATCCCAACTTTCGTCGAGCAGAGAATAAAGATCATCGAGCTCAACTCAGAGAAATATCTCAAGGTCGTCGAGCTGAGAATGCCTTTCATCGACCTGAGTTCGACGAACGTTGAACTCATTTTACTTGGTCTTGAAATCATCTAAGTCTTGAGTCTCTGATGGTCTTGTTGATAGCTAGTCCATCTGATATTGACTCTAAGGACTTGGCCTAGACTCTAGGACACAAATTTGACCCTGGTTATACATGTTGGGTCACAGCCTAAGTTTAGTGAACCTAGCCCAAATCAACTAGGGATCCAACAATCTCCCACTATTTGGGTGAGGTCACTAATAGACTCAAAACATAAACATAAAGATAAACAAAGGAAGAATAAGATATATCTGGCAGAGAATTACTAACACATGCAGCAGATATATATATACATAGGCTTTGTTTAAACAAATAACATAGTTTGAAAGTAAGTGCAAGAAGAAGAGCAAAGAAATTAAAATAAAGTGAGGATTACTTCTTCTGCTTCCTCTCTATGGTCTTGTCCTCTTTAGGCTTTTCTCCTGGCTTGGTAAAGATAATTTCTCTCTTTGGATCCAAAGCCTGTGCCTTTGTCATTTTCATATCAGCTGCCCCAATAATCTTCAGAGATGTAGTTCTAGGGACAACTGCTTCAGGATGGAGTTTCATGTAATCATCAACATTAAGCAGTTTGTTTGCTTTATCAAATCTTTTTAGTTCTTCATTCCTGTATTTTGACATAGTTGTATATTCTGATATATCCTTGCCTTCAGCTTTTGCTTTATTAATCAAGGACAGACCAACAAGTTCCTAAAATCTAGCCATTTTAGCAGTGTTTGCTGTCTCAGGATCCTCAAAAGGAATAGGAGGTGAATCTGGCTTGTTGGGACTTTCAGTTTTCTGTTCTGCAGAGAGAGTTGGTTGTTCCTACTAATGCTGTTAATGTTGTTGATTGTACTGTTGTTGATTTCCTGAAGAATGATGTCTTTGCTGACTGCTTCCAAAGGATCTCCCTTGATGACTCTGATAAGTTTGCATAGGGGCAGATCTCTGAGAGATAGATCCAGTGGCACCAGCTGCTGGAGGAGGTGGAGGAGGTGGATCTCTTCTATATCTCTGAACTGGTGTAGGAGAATATTTCCTACTTCTTTTCCTCTCCTTTTGTTGATTCTTAGACAACCACATCCATGCTGGCATTCTTTTATAAGGGGTAATATTTTGAAGGATATAGAATGGGGTGTCATTCTTTGAGCTTCGCTTAGCAGCAGCAGGAGGAGGGGCTTTCCTTTTCTTTGACAACATTTTCTTCTTCTTCTTGGCAGTTTCTTCATCTGAATCTTCTTCATCATCATCATCATCATCTTTACTGCCAGAACCCTGAGGGTTATCATATAGAGCATCCAATGCCTTCAAGGCTTTATCATAAGTGGTAGTCTTTTTTGGAGCAGGAGCAGAAGTTTTAAGAGCTGGAGTTTCAGTAGAAGTTGAAGAAGAGACTGTACAAGCATCAGAAGTAATTGGGACACAGCTTTTAGCTGCTGCCTTATTTTCTTCTTCAATGTCAGCCAAGATCAGCTCATCTAGATTTGGCATAGGGGAGTCATCCATCACAAAGATTGGTGCTAAGTTAGCTTCTGGAGAGGATGGAATAACTGTATTGGTTGGTGCAGAAACTGGAATTTCAAAACTGTCACAGAGTTGCTTAGCAACTGCTAGACTGATAGGAGGAGTATAAGGTACAATAACCAACTGTGACTTAGTAAATTCTGCTAGAAGATACTGCATATATACTGTGTCAAAACTTTTCAGCAATGCTTGTAAATTAACTGTGGGATTGAGGATAAAATCACCAACAGTTTCAACAATATCATATCAGTGTCAATAAAATCAATTAAATCAATTAAATATGTATCTATACAATCTGTATATGCTGCTGGGGTTGAAGTCTCTGTTGCTTCTGGGGCTGAAGTCTCTACTGGTGCTGGTGCTGAAGTATCTGAAGCTGTTGCAGCTGCTTCATCATCAGGCATCTCCCCCTGCCTGGTTTTAGTGGGGACTGAGGCCAGGCCCCTGACTGAGGAGGGGGCAGCAGTAAGAGCAGAGATTTGGGCAGATAAAGATGTAATGAGAGTAGAAAGAGGTGTAATGGCCTCTACTATGAAGGATTTAAGAATGGGAGTGATGATGGTGATGATAGAGGATATAGTAGAGGGGTCCAGAGAGAAAGTGGTAGATTGTGTGGCAGTGGGTGTAGAAGAGGTGGCAACCAGTGATGGAATGGAGGGTGGAACAGCAGAGATGTGAAGATTTGATGGTGATGAGTATGGAGGGGGCATCTTACATCATAGTGTCTGTGGGTAGGATGTAAGATGCTATGGAAGATAAATGTGGGGGAAGTAGAGACTGTGGTGGTGTAGGAATGGAGGTGTCTTGAGGTGATTCCGGAGGTGTTGGTTGTGGATTTTCTTGAAGAGGGGTAGATGGAATGTCAGTGATGTCAAGTGGTGGAGATGGAGGTGGAGTTGGAACATGAGTATGCTGTGGTAATTGGGGTGTTGAAGAAATAATGGGAGAGGAAGGGAGTTGTTTTGCTAGAAGGTGTGCTGGAAGAGATGGTGGAGTGGGATGAATCTGTTTATCAGGTGTGGGAGTGGCTTTAACAGCCCTGGTGCCTTCAAAAGCTGGGGTGGAAGAGGTAGAAGCCTTAGTGGGCTTTGTGATTGTCCTCTCCCACCTACCAAATAAGGCACATGTGAGCCTTTTACTGGCATTGATGAATATGGTCTGGGAGACCAGTGATTCAGCAGCCTTTTCCTTGAGGAAGATCCCTAGGATCCTTCCAAAACATACTTCCTTCTTGATATTCTTCTTCTTGATCAAGTCAAACAGAAGTTGTGCCCAGTCTATTTGATTCTTGTTTATTACTGCACACATGACCAAGAACTGATATCTTGTGATGTTGTCATGGGCAGTATGCTTGCCAAGCAAGACCTTCCCAACAATGTCTGCCAGGAACTTGTATGTTGTAGACAAATACATTTTCAATAATTTATGTGGGTTGTCACCAGCATAACCCATCAGATTGAGCAACATATTAAACTCTTCTGAATCAATTTCTAAATCCTCTTCTCCATTTGTCAGACCAAATATTTCAGTTAAAACAGCGTGGGTTAAGGAGATAGTGTTACCGGCGATTGATCCTGTCATAGTATTGTCTTCAGAAGTTGATGACGTATAGACCCATTCGCGGATTTCTGTTCCTGCCAACTTTATCCTGGTGGTCATCAAGTTCTTCAGATTCTGTTCTTCTAGAAGTTCAAGAATATATAGAAAGATTGGATCCGAGTGCTGGAATGATTTGAAGTCGACATCAAATCCAGTGTCAAACTTCATAGCGGCTAGAGCTCCTGCTAGAATCGCTATGGAAATCACCTGTAAGAAAGACAGAAAATGGAGATCAAGTGCAAGGGAATAGAAAGCGCGGAATGGAGGTCGAAGAAAACCTAGATATAAGATTTTCCAGAATATGAATCGACAATCTCCGTTCCACGAAAATGAAATTAATTCTTCGAACTGAGGTCGACAAAATGAGTTAATAATAAATAATTCGTCGATCTCATTCAGAAGACTTGAAGATCATTTGTCGAACTCCGGTCGAAGAATATCTTCTGAAGCAAAGTTCGTTGAGCTCCGGTCGACGAAAATTATTTCACACAGAGAATTCGGCGAACTCCGTTCGAAGAATATCTCTCAAACCTTCCCCGGTTTGTCGAACTCCGTTTGACAAACTTTGGAAAATTCGTCGAATGCTGACAGAACTTAAGCTAAGTCTTCTCCATTGATCATTCCCAGTTGATTTAGAAAGAAGGCATGATTTTTCTCATCCAGAGGTTTGGTGAATATATCATCTTTCTATAAGTCAGTGTAGATATAGAAAAGCTTAATCTTATTTTTGTCTACACACTCTCTAATGAAATGATGTCTTATATTAATATGCTTTATCCTACTATGGTGAACTGGATTTTGTGCTATGGCTATAACACTATTATTATCACAGAATAGGGTTGAATTATTTAAGTTGAACCCATAATGTAGAAGTTGATTTTGTATCCACATCATCTGTGAACAACAGCTGCCTGCTACAATATATTCTGCTTCAGCAGTGGATGTTGACACTGATGTTTGCTTCTTACAAAACCAAGATACTAGTCTCATACCCTGGAACTACAAAGTTCCTGAAGTACTTTTTCTATCTACCCTGCATCCAGCAAAATCAACATCAGAGTATCCAGTTAACTCAAATTCTGATTCTGCAGGATACCATAGGACTAGATCAGGACAACTCTTTATATATCTTAAAATCCTTTTTAAGAAAATTAGATGAGATTCTTTAGGGTTCACTTGGAACCTAACATTAAGGCATGTAGCAAACATAATATCTAGCCTATAGGGCTGAGGATTATTGAGTTGTACAGGGAGTACCTCACATCGATGAGTACCACAAACGACATTCGGGATCGCACCATGGACGTGTAGAGGCTGGATGTGAGGATGAAGCCCATTTTCAGAGCCTTGGAGGAAGGCACGGCTGGGGATTATTCACTGAGAGATGGACTGCTTTGTTTTATGGCCAGAGTTTATATACTGGCTGGAGGCCGGATTCGGGAAGACATCATGGCAGAGGCTCACTGCAGATACTCCGTGCTCCTGGGTATCACGAAGATGGAAACAGATCTGAAGAAGTCCATGTTTTGGTCGGGCATGAAGAAGGACATCACATTTTTTGTGACGCATTGTGAGGCTTGACAGCTAGTGAAGGCGGAGTGCAGGAGTCCGGCCGGGTTACTGCAGCCACTTCCAGTGCCGGAGTGGAAGTTTGAGGATATAGCCATGGACTTCATACATGTGCTACCTCGGTCACATGCAGGGAAGGATTCGATTTGGTTCATCATTGACAGGCTGACAAAGGTGGCCAGGTTTATCCCAGTCAGGAAGGACTCTCCGGTAGTTGATCTGGAGTGGAAGTTTATGGAGTAGTTTTTGTGCTATCATGGAGTGCCCAAGAAGATCGTGTCGGATCGGGATGGGTGTTTCACGTCCAAGGAGTGGAGGTCAGTTTAGGCTTACCTGGGCTCTCGATTGACGTTTAGCACAACCTTCCACCCTCAGACAGATGGACAAACAGAGCACACCAACCGAACTTTGGTGGACCTTCTGCGCTTATGCATTATGGATCGCAGGGAGCCATGGAAGAGACTATTGCCACTGATCGAGTTCTTCTACAACAACAGTCATCAGGCCAGTATACACATGGCCCCTTATGAGGCTATGTATGGA
The DNA here is from genome assembly GCA_039583875.1 of Platanthera guangdongensis. Classification (NCBI taxonomy): domain Eukaryota; kingdom Viridiplantae; phylum Streptophyta; class Magnoliopsida; order Asparagales; family Orchidaceae; genus Platanthera; species Platanthera guangdongensis. The sequence continues at coordinate 128,959,723 of CM077147.1, read as the reverse complement.
TGGAGGTGTCAGACCCCTCTATCTTGGGTCCAGGAAGAGGACCCCAAGGCTCTTATCTAAGAGTTTATGGAGGACACTAATGCTCAGGTGAGGATGATTCGAGAGAGAATGTTGGAGGCTCAGTTCATGCTTGCCAAGTACTATAATGCACGACATCGACATGTGAGTTCCAGGTAAGATAGCAGGTGTTCTTGAAGATTCGACTGATTCATGGAGTTTCTCGAGTTCGAAGGCAGAAGAAGCTCAGTCCTAGATACATGGGGCCCTACAGGATCATAGAGAGGATCGGCTCCTTGGCTTACAGGCTGGAGCTTCCGCCGGAGTTTTCAGGACTACATGACATCTTCCATGTCTCTTCCCTTCGGAGAGCTTTGCTACGGCCTGAACAGCTGATTTTTGCTATGGATGGCCCTGTGGCATCGGATTGGTCAGTCAACATGGAGCCGGTCAGGATTGACGATACAATGGTACGGACCCTGCGACATAAGAAGGTTCCACTGGTCAAGGTCTTGTGGAGGAATCATGAACAAGAGGAGCACACGTGGGATCCTCAGGACTTGATGCAGCAAAGGTACACAGAGCTTTTCACGTCAGGTAATCTCGTTAACCTCTCGGGATGTTACATTCTTGTTCTTATATATACTTGAAACCTCGTAGGCCTAACTTGAATTTCGAGATGAAATTTTTATTTTTATGTATTGGGATTTGTAACATCCCTTAGACTTCTAGACCCCTAGGATTGTTTTGTCATGACTTTGCCATGACAAAACACTGGGAAGTGCTAAAGGTTCTAGTGACACCCAATATAACACCCCAAAAGTACAGGCAAAGAGTTGACCTGAGCTGGACGGAAATCATCGAGCTGAGCTGGACGGAAATCATCGAGCAGAGCTCGACGAAATTATCGAGCAGAGCTCGACGAAATCTTCGAGCAGAGCTCGACGAAAGCCTCGAGGCAGAGCTCGACGAAAGCCTCGAGCAGAGCTCGATGAAAGACTCGAGCAGAGCTTGATGAAAGCCTCTGGCAAAGCTCGACGAAAGACTCGAGCAGAGCTCGACAAAAGCCTCGAGCAATGTTGAGCAGAGTTCGACGAATAAAGTGGATTCGTCGGGCAGAGTTCGACGAAGGAGATAAATTTGTCAGACTAAACTTCTGGTATTAGCGTTTTAGAGGAGAGAGAAAATCTCCTCTTACCCTTTAAAGGAGGAGAGAGAAATTGGGAGGAGAGCATTCACGGCCTAGGGAGACCAAGGGTCTCTCTCTCCATTTCCAAAGCTTTGATCCTATTCCCCATTCAGTGTGGATAAGGCTGCGGGTCGTTTTGGTGGTTGTTCAATGGCTGGAATAGTGAAACCACCCATGGTCGAAACCTCTTAATTGTCCATTAATGGTGCCATGAAGATAGACCCTCCCCTCCTCATTCTGACTCTTTATAAAGACTCCCTATAGAAAAAGGAATCATTTACACTCTTCCATCAACGAAATAGAGTCCTTCCATAGTGCTGTTGCAGTACACCGACAACTCCTCCACCACAAATGCTGACACGGAAATCAGCATGGCTGCGCTCTACCCAGAATGTCGATTTCTCCCCCCTCACCCTCAGTTCGAGGATCCTAGATCAATTAGGAGAGACATTGGGCTCAATCGATCCCGATCCAGCGAGACGTTTTTTGGATTTTCTGAGGTTTTTGCACTCCTCGAGTTCGCTAAAAAGGCCACTCCGGCGGCCGTACCACCGCCTGGCGATAACCACCACCTCAACGGAGGTGGTGATGGCGGTGGCCGGCCAGGGAGATGGTCGGTTGGCCGGCGATAGCGTTAGGAAGTGGCTGAATGAAGAATAAATCCTGGCCATTTGCGAGCTGGAGAAGACAACCAGATGTCGTCCTTTATGCACCAAGATTTGTGCCGCACAGATTTAATCTTAGGATTAGTTATTTTATTTCATTTGATTTTCTATCACATTGTTTACAGTTAGGGTTTGTATTTTTTAAAAAAATATCTATAGCCTCCTAATGAAAAAGTGAAATAACAAAGTTGTAGCCCTTGAGGTCTACTTTAATTTAAAATTTGTTTCAACTGATTTGGCTCAGTGGTCTGACCTCAGCACTCAATTTGGTGCAGTCTATACCTAACGCTAGTCAGAGATTAAAATGGGAGCCCCACCTAACCATATGTCCAAATGACTTGAAATTTGGAAAAGGGGTCATTCTTATCCAAGTCTAGTAGATATCCAAAAATGAGACTTTTTGGAGAAAAAATTTCTATAGTTTTGGGTAAAAATTTTATAATCCTATTGTAGCTTAATTAAGGGGTCTATTGACCTCACAACCAACAAAACTTTGATGGATTGTCATAGTGGTCACCATGAGTCACTGGATAAAATCTCAACCTATCTAGACATATTTTGATTGGGTTTTGAAGTGACTAAAGTTTGGGACCTAAAGGGTGAGTTTAGAGTTTAGGATTCTTGGGGCATGGAGGGGCCATACCTCACCCAAATGGTTTGGGGCTCTGGCTAGAGTCCCAAGGTAGGACTGGTCACCCTCTCTTAGAGTTTGGGATGGGTTAGAGTGGTTGAGACCTAGTGCCCTAGCTCAAGCCTTGGTTTGAGCTTGTTAGGGTTTTTGAAGGACTTAGGATGTTTAGTCTTTGTTTGGGCTTGGGGTTTACCCCATAGGTTTCTAGGGTGGAGTAATGCCCTAGGGTTGTTGTACGATGTAGTTGGACCCTTGCACATCACTTAAATAACTTTATGCCTAATTAGGCCCTTGCACCTTAAATAATAATTTGGGGGTCCTACGTGTAATACCCCCCCCCCCCTTCCGGATCGCAAAACACGGCACGAAGGGGGAGTCTTATGCCCGGAACAACCGCCTTGTGGTAGCATTAGCACACGGGCTAACCTGTACCACAAGATGCCTATTCCGTCGTCTGCAACAATAGCAATATAACATGCCAACCGAACCAAAATATAATAAGCAGAGAAGTCAAATCCACATTAAGCATATAGTCCGAATACATCAATAAAGGAGAAGCTAATACATACTTCTACAATATATCAGAGTACAACTAAACATTGCCCTAACGGGCTACATCAGAGTATCAAGATACTAACATCCGTAACCGACGGTGGCGACGGTACCGTCCCCTCAGGCCCTGTCGTCCTGGTCTGGCTGTCCTGCTACAATGCCTGCTGCTACTCTACCTGCGGGGTGGCCTCCTAAAAAGGGAGACGTAGCAACCGCTAGTCCAAACGACTAAGTGGTTTCACATCCGCTGCCCCGGCGACTCCTCGGCACCGGGCGGGGAAAAAGGAACAATAGTACAATATATAATAAGTATAAAAGATACAACCAGGTGGCAAGGTACATGAGTATCAATGTATAAACTAGCAGTTCTACAAGAGCTATCAATTAATAAACTAACAATTCTACAAGAGCTAGTATAACATCAAGTGTAAGAAAACTACATCAGGTAAGTAACTTAATTTATAAGGATGTCCATACAAGCTTATAAGTTAAGGGTCGATTTGCATAAAGTAACTCATCGTATAAGAGTGCCCATACAAACTTATACGATGAGGATCTTATTATGCAATGATATGAAATGATATGTATGTTATGCAATGACTCACCCATGCACACCCATGCAACTGCTATGTTGACAAAGACCATTAGTTCCCACTCTTCGAGCAGGTAGCTAACCTCTCAGGCATCAGCCACCGTGGACAGGCGGTGACAGTAGAGCGGGCGTCTCTACTAGTAGGCGGGTATCCACACTACTTCACCTAGGCCTCCGTACGACTCAACGCTAAGAACACAATAGCGGATCTCATGCATACTATGGCCCAGCGGGAGCCTCAGGTAGATGTGCACCGAGGACCAAGCCCCGAACTGACCTTGTGTGACCCAGAAGGAGCCTCAGAGTGAGCACAAGGACCAAGCCCAACCGTTCACCTGGCACGGAAGGAGCCCTGGGACGTGAACACTGAGGACCAAGCCCAACAGCCCAAAGTCTAACTGTCGACTCCCGCCGGTGTGACGAATGGCGAGCCCGTAGACCTGCCACACTATCCTTAACCCAAGATTACGACATCGCGTGTCCACTCACACCACATGCAAATTCCACATCATCGTGGCATGGAAGGAGCCTCTGATGAAGGCACGAGGACCAAGCCAAACCATCCACCTGGCACGGAAGGAGCCCCGGGACGTGAACACCGAGGACCAAGCCCAACCGTCTGTTTGTCTCATCTCAAGCTACCCAAGCTTGCGACGGTCATCACCGCACTTACATCCCTTCCCAATACTACCCATAGGGAGCCGATGTTATAAGTATTGGACTACTAAATTTCATTCATCAATCGAACATACACAGGGCCATAACTTATCATCCCATAAGACATCCCAAATGATCCCAACATAATACATATATGATGCGCATGTAATAATCTACAAATTTCTATCAATTCATTCCATTCAAGTAATCTTGCATCGCAATTCGATTGTAAGAAATCTGCTTCCAACATGATATAACAAGATATGCATCTATAACAACTTACCAAATTCTATCAAGTCAATGCATTCAATAAGGCTTGCTTCACAATTAGTTGTATGAAATCTAATTAACAAGATTCATCATTCATAGCATTACAGTGGTTAATTATGAAATATTTCATCAAAAACCTCAAGCTAATTTGCAACATCGATTTCACCGAACCCAAATCCATATTATATAAAAACCCAGAATTTTAAGTGCAGATTGAATCTGAATCGAAGCGGAGATTCCTGAGGCTACAAGAATTCGGTGAAGACGTGTAACACCTCGATGAAAAGGTCATTTCGTGGGTTACAACTTTCATATTCAGCCCTCAACCAAAATTTGAATGTATCCTATTTTAATTTGCCTTCAAAGTCCGCTGCGCACATAACACAATTCTGCATGCAGGATTTATCGGATTTCATTTTCGTCCAGGCTTTCCCACGGCTACAAACTTCTCCTGAAGTCGTGCAACTATTCGTTGGAAAGGTATTTTAAAGGGCTTAAACTTTCATGTTTAGCTGAAAACCCAAATCTGGCCATATCACACCTAAAAATGGCCACGATATTCGCTGCGCGCAGAATACAGATTCTGCACGCATCTTAAGGCGGAATGAACGGCATCGGTTCATCTTCCTCCTCAAAGAGATCTTCCCAAGTCATTCCAGAAACCCCCTCCCTTATTCAACCTCAAAAGGCCAATACCCTTCACGAAACCATCCCCTATCATCACATAGAAGAAGGTTGTGGTTGAAGAGATCTAAAACCTAGGACATAAGTCCTAGCATGGCCTTTCCTAGAAAACTCCTCCTCTCCATCAAGACTCTCTTGAGTCGATATCTCGCCTAGGAAAATAACTATATATCCAGCACCAAGGGAGAGGGTAGGAAACTCACTTCATTTCCAGCGGTTCCATTTCCGGCCATAGATCTTGTGATTCTTCGCGGCGGCATCCTCTCCTTTACGGCCATGGTGGATCTCCTTCCCTAGATCTTCCTCCAGCAAACTCTCCTTTTGCACAGGACTTCTCTCAGAAAAATACGGCTGGGAAGAAGAGTGAAATCGCTAGGGTTTTCCACTATTCCTTATATATGTATAATGTGACACGGGTAGAGACACGCCCGTTTCCTTACCCGTGTCTCACTCAAGCAAAGCGTTACAGGAGGTTACAATGCCGATTCAATACTCGACACGACGAAACACGCCCTGGTCACGCCCATGGTCACACCTGTGATACCGGGCATGATGCCTATCGTCGAACGGCATTCGTCGAAGTCAACTAAAATCGTCGAACGGAGAACACGCCCAGGTCACGCCCATAGTCACGCCCGTGACCTGGGGTGTGTAACCCTCTCACTCGAGAACCAACCACCTACATGAGTACCTTAAGCACCTACTCGAGTATCTTAAGTAACGCCCCTAGGTCACGCCCATGACCCAGGGCGTGTAACATAATTTACTCAAGTGATTTGAAAACTACTCGAGTAACCGTGGCGGCTACTCGATTACCTTCAGTCATGCCCCTGGGTCACGCCCGGGACCTAGGGCGTGTAACCTAATTTACTCGAGTACTTTGAAAACCACTCGAGTAACCTCGGCAGCTACTCGAGTTCCTTCAGTCACGCCCCTGGGTCACGCCCGTGACCCAGTGCGTGTAACCCAATTTACTCGAGTGTTTTGAAAACTACTCGAGTAGCCTCGGTAGCTACTCGAGTAGTTGCAGTCATGCCCCTGGGTTACGCCTGTGACCCAGGCCGTGAAACCTGCTCTGGACTAACTTCGCCAGTTCATAAGTGCCGCCCATTTTCCTCCACTTTCCTGAACTCAAGCCTGCCCTCCTGACTCAAAACTCGCACGGGGGCCTAGCACGAATCGGGACCTTACAAATCCTATAAACAAAATAAAAGATTTCGTCCCCGAAATCTGGCTAGGGCTATGGGGAAGACAAGCATACAGAAAATAAATATGCCTTTAATAAAAATTACCTGGAGCAAATAATCCCAGGTAGCGTTTTTGCATCAAGTCCACCGGCTCCCATGTAAACTCTTCCTTCCCATGATTGGACCATTGTACCTTCACCAAGGGAACACTTTTGCAGCGCAATGTTCTGTTGGAGTTACCATGATGATCTGGAAGTGATCAAACATGTAATCTCACTGCCAACGCGATATGAGCCTGCAGGGTCGCACATAAGAGATGTGGATAAGTTGGATAATTGACTGTATTGGAAAAGGTTGCCAATCACCGACCTGAATGGGGTTGTGGGCAAAGTGTTGCCTTGAAGGATCGTCGGGTTGGGTAAATGTTGCCTTGGAGGGCTGGTAAGATTATCGTCTGAGGGTCGATAGCATTCGTCGAGAATCGTCTTTCTGATTTCCGCCAATCGACGAGAATCATCTCTTTGATTCTCACCGATCGACGAGAATCGTCGAGAATCAATATCTTGATTCTCGACGATCGACGACTTCGACATGTATCGTCGACCGCGGCTCGACGGTCTACAAGATTCGACGTGTATCGTCAAGTGGAGCTCGACGATCGGCGAGAATCATCGAGTATTGTACTCTGATTCTCGCCGATCCATGGTGATGCTCGCCGATCGAATCTCGCCGATTCTCGCCGATTCCCACCGATTGTTTCTCACCGATTCTGGAACCCCATTTCTGGGTGGTCTGCGGATAGCGAAGTTTCTAAGTCTTTTATGCTTTTGGTATAAAAGGGATACTTAGGGTTTTATCGGAACTTAAGCTTTTCTCTGCTGTGCGAATCGAACCCGATGGAAGAGTTCCGCTCGTTCGCTCCGCCGATCCCGATTCCCGCCGCCGGAAGAGTTCCGCCGCCGTGTTCGCTCCGTCGACCTCCTCTTCTCCGGCGACTGTCGCTGGTGCTGCTCTTCCTGGCGCGGACCTAGCAGTCCGTGGATTAGCAGAGGTGCGGTCTTCTCCTTCCCGATAATCCGTGCGACGGATAGATCGGCGTTCTCCCGCTCGTGTGGACTTCTGCAGAAACATGGACATTATTCCACGTAGAACTCGCCGCTAGCAGGAAGAAGAAATTTGGAGCATCTCCGTTGAGTTGTGACACAACGCCACCGAGGTAATTTTTGCCTAGTTTTGCTAACTTCTTGATTCAACGTTCATAGCCCGATCCACATCTCTTTGGGTTTTTCTTGATGTTTATTTTTCCGCTGCGTGCACAAGCGTTGTGCCATCCTCATAGAGAAACCCAACAGTGGTATCAGAGGGAGGTTTCGGCCATGATCGTTGTATTGGAAGTTTGTTATTCCAGTGCGTGTAAACCTAGGGATTAAAATTGTTCTAAATGTCTAGATTTAGTCTTGATTCCCCGCCAAGAATGTCTGGAATTGCGTGGGAATTTCTAAGTGTTAGAAATTGTTGTCTCCTTAGCAGTAACCATCCCTCGAGTATGTTTTGGATTGTGAATCCAACAAAGAGAGATGAGCTTGTCTACTGCTTTAAGTTGAGCTGTCTTTGCCTTTGTCCAATGCATGTAAATATGAGGATTTGGAAATTTCCGGATGTTCAGATTTAGCCCTTCCTTCTATCAAATGTTGATGGTGTTAGGATGTGCACATAAGGGATGCATGTGGTTTTAGTAGAATTGTTTTTCTTTTGATGTGCACATTGATCAAATGTTGATCATGGTTAATTGTTAACCTATAATTGAAAAATCCCTTCATCTAATATTAAGTGTTCGGATGCCTTCCGATGGATGACACTCTTCCTGCCTCGATCGATGAAGTGTGGGCTTGCCAAAGTAAGGTGCATTAATGTATCTTGGTAAGGGTGCGAGCGGATAATTGTGATATCCCACTGTCGACATCGGGTCATACTTAACTAGGTGACCTCAAAGGTTGAGTGCCTAGAGGCATAGGGTTGGCATGCACCATATGATGTATGCGAATAAGGAGTTATTCACCAACCATACAAGAATTGCATGAGGATGCAATTGGCAAGCGTTGCCTACCTAAATAACCGCATCGTGAGAGGAACGCCAAAGCGGACTCATAGTGTTGGTGAAATACGGATCTTGTCCACTAAGAGAGTAGCTCGCATGAACTCTCTGAATTGTTAGTGAGGGCTATCATTTCTAATAAAATAGTGGGAGTATTTTAATTGAAGTCCAAATTAAAATAAATTGTATTTGAAATTTTGGTACTGATTTTATTCTGCATAAATTCTTGTAGAATTCCATGGCAAGTGTTTCACACTCCACGTTGTCTCTGAGAGCCATCCTTGAGAAGGATAAGCTCAGTGGGACAAATTACATGGACTGGTACAGGAATCTAAGAATTGTTCTCAGGCAAGAGCGAAAGCTCTATGTCTTGGAAGAAGAAGCCCCCGAGGTGCCGACCGGGAACTCTTCCCGTGCTGAGAAGGATACTTATAAGAAGTATACTGACGATGCTTTGGATGTCGAATGCCTTATGCTTGCCACCATGAACTCTGAGCTTCAGAAGCAATATGAGAACATGGGGTGCAAGGAGATTGACGAGCATCCCAAGAAAATGTTTCAAGGGCAGGCTCGTCAAGAGAGGTTCGACATCACTAAAGCGTTGTTTCAGTGCAAGATGGGAGTTCGAGACTCAGTAGGGACTCACGTACTCAAGATGATTGGGTATATAGAGAACCTTGAAAGGCTGTGTTTTCCTCTTGGTCAAGAGTTGGCCACGGATCTGATCCTGCAATCGTTGCCGGACAGTTATGAGCAGTTTGTCTTGAACTACAACATGAATGAAATAGACAAGACACTGCCCGAACTCCTAGGCATGTTGAGAACTGCCGAAATCAACATGAAGAAGGCCAAGCCTGCCAGCCCCATACTGATGGTGCATAAGGGCAAGGGCAAGGCCAAGGGTTCTAAGAAGACGAAGGTAGGACCTAAGTCATTTCTTGAGCCCAAGTCTTCTGCACTGATGAAGAGGAAAAGCACGGTGAAGGAAGGGAATTGCCACCACTGTGGCAAGGCTGGTCATTGGAGGAGGAACTGTACTTCGTACATTGAGGGTCTGTAGAAATTGAGGGGAGGTATGACTTCCGCTTCAAATGTTTACGTTATAGAGATAAACCTTTCTGCTCCTTCATCTTGGGTATTGGATACCGGATGTGGTTCTCACATTTGTACAAATGTGCAGGAACTGGGAAGGAGAAGATTGCTGAGTAAAGGGGAGGTGGACCTCCGCGTCGGCAATGGAGCAAGAGTTGCTGCTGTAGCCGTAGGGGTTTATCGTCTTTCTTTGCCCAGTGGGCTTGTAATAGAACTTGATAATTGTTATTTCGTTCCGGCCATAACAAGAAACATTATATCAATTTCATGTTTGGACATGATTGGATTTTCTTTTATAATTAAGAACAATTGTTGTTCTATATTTAAGAATGATGTTTGTTATGCTGTAGCCCAATTGTTTAATGGTCTTTATGTTTTGAACTTGAACCATCTGATCTGTAATGTAGAAAACAATAAAAGACTAAGAACAAATGACTCAAACCCTACGTATCTCTGGCATTGTCGTTTGGGCCATATCAACGAGAAGCGTATATCCAAGCTCCATAGAGATGGACTTTTGGACTCATTTGATTATGAATCATTTGAGGGATGCGAGTCTTGTTTGTTAGGCAAGATGACTAAAGCTCCTTTCACTGGTTATACTGAGAGGGCTGAGGATCTCTTGGGTGTTGTATATAGTGATGTATGCGGACCCATGAGTTTCCATGGCTAGAGGTGGGTATTTCTATTTTGTTACATTTACTGATGATTTCAGTAGATACGGATATGTGTATCTTATGAAGTGCAAATCCGAGACCTTTGAAAAGTTCAAAGAGTTCAAGAATGAAGTAGAAAACCAGTTGGGTAAAAGGGTTAAAGCACTCCGATCTGATCGAGGTGGCGAATACCTGAGTCATGAGTTCCGTGATCATCTGAAAGAGTGTGGTATTGTATCACAGCTCACTCCACCTAGAACACCACAACATAATGGTGTGTCTGAGAGTAGAAATCGTACTCTGTTAGATATGGTACGTTCGATGATGAGTCATGCAGACTTGCCTGTTTCCTTTTGGGGTTTTGCTTTAGAGACTGCTGCAATGACATTGAATCGCGCTCCAACTAAAACTGTTCTGAAGACACCATATGAGATATGGACTGGGAAGCGTCCTAGTATGTCGTTCATTAAAATTTGGGGTTGTGAGGCATACGTGAGACGTCAAATGCCTGACAAGCTGGAACCCAAATCAGATAAATGTTATCTGGCGGGATATCCTAAGGAAACGAAAGGGTATTACTTTTACCTACCGTCTGAGGGCAAAGTGTTTGTCGCAAGGACTGGTGTCTTCTTGGAGAAAGAGTTATTATCAAGAAAGACTGAAAAGGTAGAGCTTGAAGAAGTTCAAGAACCACATGTAGTGAATGAACCGGAATTGGATTCTGAGACAGGACTACAAGATGTTGTAGCTAGAGAACCTGCTCAGGGAACACAAGTCCTACGTAGATCTGGTAGACCGAGGTTTGAGCCTGAGAGATATGGATTTCTCGTGTCTCAAATAGGTAATGTGTTGCTTATGGATCATGATGATGAGCCAGTAACCTACCAAGAGGCTATGAATGGACCGGACTCCGACAAATGGCTTGAGGCTATGAAATCCGAAATGGACTCCATGTATGCAAACCAAGTCTGGAACTTGGTGGAACCACCTGAAGGGGTACGACCCATAGGGTGCAAGTGGGTCTTCAAGAAGAAGACCGACATGGATGGGAATGTACAGACATTCAAAGGGTGACTGGTGGCTAAGGGTTTCAAGCAAATTCATGGTATTGACTATGATGAGACTTTTTCCCCTGTTGCCATGGTAAAGTCCATAAGGATATTGTTTGCTGTTGCTGCGTATTATGACTACGAGATCTGGCAGATGGATGTCAAAATGGCTTTCCTTAATGGAAACCTCCTTGAGGAAGTGTATATGACACAACCCGAGGGTTTTGTATCCCCAGATGAAGCCACTATAAAAAGCAAGCTGAATAAGTCCATCTATGGACTGAAACAGGCCTCTCGAAGTTGGAATCTTCATTTTGATGAGAAAATCAAAGAGTTTGGTTTCATCAAGAATGAAGATGAGCCTTGTGTTTACAAGCGAATCAGTCGGAGCATTGTTATCTTCCTGATATTGTATGTAGATGACATACTATTGATTGGGAACGACATTCCTACCCTGAAAGTTGTTAAGAACAACCTAGGGAACTGCTTTTCAATGAAGGATTTGGGTGAAGCGACTTATATACTCGGTATTAAGATTTATAGAGATAGATCGAAGAAGTTGCTGGGTTTGACCCAGAGTACGTACATCGAAAAGGTGTTGAAGCGGTTCAACATGCTAGAGTCCAAGAAAGGATTTTTGCCCATGTCTCATGGTGTGAATCTCTCTAAGGACCATTGTCCAAAGTCTTGTGAAGATAAGGACCGCATGAAGTTGATTTCATATGCTTCGGCAATTGGATCAATCATGTAAGCGATGTTATGTACTCGACCCGATGTCTCCTTTGCTTTGAGCATGACTAGCAGGTATCAGTCAGACCCCGATGAGTGTCACTGGATTGCAGTCAAGAATATCCTGAAGTACTTAAGAAGGACTAAGGATGTGTTCTTGGTGTATGGTGGAGAGGAAGAGCTCGTTGTAAGTGGTTACACAGATGCTAGCTTCCAAACTGATCGAGACGACTCCAAGTCTCAGTCAGGTTTTGTGTTTTGCCTGAATTGAGGAGCTGTGAGCTGGAAGATTTCCAAGCAAGAGACAGTTGCTGATTCTACAACAGAGGCTGAGTATATCGCAGCAGCTAATGCGGCGAAGGAGGCTGTATGGATTAGGAAATTCATCGGCGAGCTTGATGTAGTTCCTAGCATTGTTGGTCCCGTAGTTCTCTACTGTGATAACAATGGTGCAATTGCACAATCTAAGGAACCTAGATCTCATCAGCGCTCCAAGCACATACTTCGGCGGTTTCATCTTATTCGTGAGATTGTCGAACGAGGAGATGTAAACATTTGCAGAGTGCCGACTGAGGAGAATATTGCGGATCCACTGACAAAGCCTCTCGCGCAGAGAAAGCATGATGGTCATACTAGATCGATGGGTATACGATACCTAAATGATCAACTCTAGCGAGAATCTTGTGGAATGCATGTATATCTTGTATTTTGTTGGTTGTTCGTTCATATGATGAACTGTGTACCTAATTTTTCTCTTATAATTAATGGCAAGTTCTTTTATTATGTCTTTTTCTATATGATAGTTAAATGTTAACATAATAGATACCCTTAGAATGTTCGCTTCCATGGGACATCAAGTACGTGACTTGAATGTGAGAGCCCATGATTTATTTGAAGCTTCATTCGTAAAGGTCCCTGGTCGAGTATCATCATAGAAGCTAAGGGTGATGATGATACATGAAGAATAGCACGTGTGTTGACTGATGACCGGTTCTCACAGGTCATGATATTGTGATATCAAGTCATCACGTGGGTACTTGTTAGTGAACAAGTTGTACTGGACAGACCCAACCTGAGACTACTCTGTGGATTGTCATCCAATCGTGTCACGAGTAGGTCTCAATTGACAATGGTGTTGTGATCCTTTGACCTGAAGTCACAGCATTCATCAAGTGAGGAAGAGCGTGCTTTGATGCCATCTAAAGTCTTCCTTGAGAAAGGTTGATGATAAGGTTGGTTGTTGGGCATGTTACGAATCATTTGGGTGTTTGTGTGTGAGCAGATATGGGATTTGTCCTCCTGTATGACATGAGTTGCATCCATGGGCCCCTTGATGGAACTGGACTGAGAAATGCATGGCCATGCTTGGTTGAGTCAATATGTGATATTGGACTCACCATTCTCTGGAAGTCCGTCCTGGATCAAGAAACTTGGATTGAGCTATTACGAGGGTGACACGGTCCATGCCTCTAGTTCTTTCCGGATGTAAGGGACAAAGGGACAAAGACAACGCTGATACATTGGTCATAAAGGCTTATGAGTTATAAACTCTTATTGCTTGGGCAGCAATGATGCATTGCTAGATGCCGCTCATTGTTTGTGAGGTTTTTGCTTTGATACTTTCGAGATCAAGTGGGAGTCTGTTGGAGTTACCATGATGATCTGGAAGTGATCAAACATGTAATCTCACTGCCAACGCGATATGAGCCTGCAGGGTCGCACATAAGAGATGTGGAGAAGTTGGATAATTGACTGTGTTGGTAAAGGTTGCCAATCACCGACCTGAATGGGGTTGTGGGCAAAGTGTTGCCTTGAAGGATCGTCGGGTTGGGTAAATGTTGCCTTGGAGGGCTGGTAAGATTATCGTCCGAGGGTCGATAGCATTCGTCGAGAATCGTCTTTCTGATTCCCGCCGATCGACGAGAATCATCTCTTTGATTCTCGCCGATCGACGAGAATCGTCGAGAATCAATATCTTGATTCTCTACGATCGATGACTTCGACATGTATCGTCGACCACGGCTCGACGGTCTACAAGATTCGACGTGTATCGTCAAGTGGAGCTCGACGATCGGCGAGAATCGTCGAGTATTGTACTCTGATTCTCGCCGATCCATGGTGATGCTCGCCGATCGATTCTCGCCGATTCTCACCGATTCCCACCGATTGTTTCTCGCCGATTCTGGAACCCCATTTCTGGGTGGTCTGCGGATAGCGAAGTTTCTAAGTCTTTTATGCTTTTGGTATAAAAGGGACACTTAGGGTTTTATCGGAACTTAAGTTTTTCTCTGCTGTGCGAATCGAACCCGACGAAAGAGTTCCGCTCGTTCGCTCCGCCGATCCCGATTCCCGCCGCCGGAAGAGTTCCGCCGCCGTGTTCGCTCCGTCGACCTCCTCTTCTCCGGCGACTGTCGCTGGTGCTGCTCTTCCTGGTGCGGACCTAGCAGTCCGTGGATTAGCAGAGGTGCGGTCTTCTCCTTCCCGATAATCCGTGCGACGGATAGATCGGCGTTCTCCCGCTCGTGTGGACTTCTGCAGAAACGTGGACATTATTCCACGTAGAACTCGCCGCTAGCAGGAAGAAGAAATTTGGAGCATCTCCGTTGAGTTGTGACTCAATGCCACCGAGGTAATTTTTGTCTAGTTTTGCTAACTTCTTGATTCAACGTTCATAGCCCAATCCACATCTCTTTGGGTTTTTCTTGATGTTTATTTTTCCGCTGCGTGCACAAGCGTTGTGCCATCCTCATAGAGAAACCCAACATGTTCTTATCTCGTTGTCAACAATCTGCACCGGCTCTAGTCGCACAGACCTATCCGACGCCACTGCACCATCAGTAGTGGGGGTATATTGATCGGGCCGTAACAGCGCCTTTCGAAGTGACGACACATGGAACACATCGTGGAGGTTCTCTAGTTCTGGTGGTAACTCCAACCAATAGTCCAACGGGCCAATCCTTTCCTGTATGGTATAAGGCCCAAATATCTTGGGCTGAGCTTTTTCACACCACAAACCCGTGACACTCCATGCATCGGCCGGATCTTCAAAAACACCTTATCTCCCACTTGAAACTCCACCACTCGGCGCTTTGCATTATAATACTTCGCTTGTCGACTTTGAGCCTCCAATATACGATCTCGTATCAGCGTAACCACTGCATCGGTATCATCAATATACTCAATACCCAAGGTCTTCGGGTCTTCATCTTGCACCCAAGACAAGGGGGTTCTACACCTTCTACCATAAAGCACTTCATGAGGTGCCATACCGATGCTCGCCTGATGACTGTTGTTGTAGGAGAATTCCACCAGTGGTATGAGTCTTTCCCATGGCTCACCCTTATCCAACACACATAATCACAGCAGATCCTCCAATGTCCTAATAGTCCTTTCAGACTGCCCGTCCGTCTGAGGATGAAATGCGGTGCTGAAGGTAAGGCATGAGCCCAAATATGCCTGTACCGCCTTCCACTCCTTGGAAGTAAAGCGACCATCACGGTCAGAAATGATCGCCTTAGGCACGCCGTGATATCGTACAAACTGCTTCACGAAGTGGCGTACAAAGACGTCCACATGAGCCTCTTTCTTCATGGGAATGAATCGGGCTACTTTTGTCAGCCGATCAACAATAACCCACACCGAATCATTCCCAGAGCGTGAGCGAGGTAGCCCATGGACAAAGTCCATGGAGATGTCCTCGAACTTCCATTCGGGGATGGGCAACGACTGCAACAAACCACCGGGACTCCTGCATTCAGACTTCACTCTTTGACAGGCTTCACAATGAGTAACATAATATCGGACATCCTTCTTCATTCCCGGCCAACACATGGTCTTCCGCAAACCGGCGTACATCTTAGCAATACCCGGGTGCACTGAATATTGAGAGCTATATGCCTCTCTCAAGATATCCTCCCGGATTTTACCGCCCTTGGGAATGTAGAGCCGGTCGCGAAAGTAAACGAGGCCGTCTTTGATTGTATACTCGTCGGTAGTTCCTTCTTCAATTTATTTAATAGTCGGGGCCAAAGCCGCATCCATTCCTTGCTCCACCCGAATCCGGTCCCGAATATCACAAATTATGCTCATGCTTGCCAAACATTCTGTATACTCTGCCGAAGGAGCCTTGAATATCAAGGTAATATCCATCTCTTCGATCATCCGAGCCAACTCCATGCTCATCAACAGAGACTCTGGTCTAGAGCCTGACACTTTTCTACTCAACGCATCATCCACCGAGTTCACCTTTCTGTGGTGGTAGTTCATGGTAAACTCATAGTCGCATAGAAATTCTAACCACTGTCGTTGCCTCAAGTTCAACTCCTTTTGTGTATGAACATACTTCAAGTTTTTGTGATCCGAAAAGATCTCGCAGTGGACAGCGTATAAATAGTGCCTCCAAACCTTCAAGGCGAACACCACTGCTCCCAACTCCAAATCGTAAACCGGGTAATTGATTTCATGCGTCTTCAGTTGCCTTGAAGCATAGTAATCGCATGCCCGTGCTGCATCAATACCGCTCCCATCCCTTGATATGACGCGTCCGTGTAAACTTGAAATCTTTCCTTCCCAGATGGAAGTGCAAGGATGGGGGTGGAGGTAAGTCTATCCTTCAACTCTTGAAATGTCGCTTCGCATTGAGGTGTCCACTCAAATGCCACACCCTTCTTCGTCAAGGAGGTAAGAGGAAGGGCAATCTTGGAGAACCCTTTTACGAACTTGCGGTAGTACCCGGCAAGTCCAAGAAAACTCCGTACATCGAACGCCAATTTCAAGGGCGACCATTCCTTCACAACACGCACCTTGGCCGGATCCACCGCCAGTCCAGCTCCACTGATTACATGGCCTAAGAAGGCAACCTCTTTGAGCCAAAATTCGCATTTGCTGAACTTGGAGAACAATGCGTGCTCTTTTAATTTCTTCAGAACCAAGTCCAGGTGCTCGGTATGCTCCTCCTCCGTCTTTGAGTAGACCAGTATATCGTCGATGAAGATGATGACAAAGACATCCAAATAGGGTTCGAATACCTTGTTCATCAGGCTCATGAAAGCCGAAGGGGCATTTGTGAGTCCAAATGGATTACCGTGAACTCATACAACCCATATCTTGAACTGAAGGCCGTCTTCTGGATGTCCTCCTCCTGTATCCTCAACTTATAGTAATCCGTGCGCAAGTCCAGCTTAGAAAACCAATGTGCTCCCACTAGTTGATCGAACAACTCGTCGATCCAAGGTAGCGGATAAGTGTTCCGCACAGTCAGCCGGTTGAGTTCCCGATAGTCTATACACAGGCGCAGGGTTCCATCCTCCTTCTTTACAAACAATACAGGGGCTCCCCACCAATTCTTGCAATTTAACTCTAAACTCCGCGAGTTCCTTTGGGGCCATTCGGTAAGGGGCCTTGGATACAGGCTTGGCACCCGGTACTAGATTAATCCGGAAATAGACTTCTCTATGAGGGGGTAACCCTGGTAGTTTCTTTGGGAACACCTCGGGGAAGTCCCGCACTACCCGAATATCTTTTACCTCCAATGTTACCTCCTTCAACTCAAACCAGATCATGAAGACCTCATCCCCATTCATATGGGCCTTTACAGCCCGAACTGAAGATAAGAGCATACGGGGTGTGAAATTAATACATTGGAAGATAACCTCGGTGTCCCTATGCCTCAAATAGATCTTCTTCTCCGCGTAGTCAATCCTCGCGGAGTTCCAATTCAACCACTCCATGCCCAAAATGATGTCGAACTCCGCCATCTTCAGGACCGTGGTCGGCGTATCGAAAGCCCTTCCCTCAATAAATATCTCAAACTCGCACTTGGCGGTAGCGATCATCTCCGAGCTGTCTGGGAGGCGCACTCGTCGGGCTATTCCAGAAAAATATTTTATGCCCTCCATAACTTTAATGAAATCTTCGGACACAAAAGAGTGTGAGGCACCAGTATCGAACAACGCATAGGCCGTCTTCCCACTTATTACCACGGTGCCTAAGTACCAATAACCAAACTCAACCACTAGGTATCTAGTATGTCTTAAACATTTTAAATTAAATGACAAAATTTAAGAAGGTTAACTGCACGTACCAGCTATAACATCCTTGGGATTCCGCTCTTGCGACATGTCCAGCGCATACACCAGATCCCGGACCGGGCCGGGGTTTCCTCTTGGCAGTCCTCGTCCTCCACCACACATATATCCCCATCCTCGTGGGGCTACTGGAGGGAGAGCGGGAGGGAGAGCAGGAGGGACGTTCCCATACAGCTGTGGGCAGTAGCGTCTAATGTGGCCCGGTTGATTGCACTAGAAACACACCAACCCACGACACCCCTCTAGTTGCCGAAATTGCTGAGCCTGTGGTGGTGGAGGCAGCGCGGCCGGCTGCTGGGCTGTGTTCTCCACTTTATAGTTTCGGTGGAAACGCCCTCCACCACTCTGATATCGCCCTCCTCCTCTACGATTCTGTCTCGCACTATTTCTCAGACCGGCCTCTATAACGCCTTTTACAGGCCTCTTGCCACTACTCAAGTGATCCGCCTCCAACCTCTTCGCCATGTCAATAATCTCCGCAAAACTTCCATCCACTATAAACAAAAGGGACTGCCTTAGGGGATCTTGCAGCCCTTTGTAGAAACGTTTGGCATAACCTTTATCGTCCAACTCGTAAGAGTTCGCATACCTTGCGAGATGCTGGAATTACCGCTGGTATTCCGTAACTGAGTTTGATCCCTGCTTCAATAGTAGAAACCTCTGCTCAAGCTCATCTCGAGCCGAAGTAGGAATGAAGTGCTCCAAGAAAACACCCGAAAATTAGCTCCAACTTATCTCTGTATAGACTCGGCCATTGAAGGTAGAGCCCATAAGGGACTTCGACCACCTCTTAGCATGTAACTCCAAGACGGACACTGCCAATGACACGGCCATGTTGGATGGGCAACGGATACTAGCCAGTAGCTCTTCTACTTTGTCGAGCCATTCCTCCGTACCTACGGCTGACTCCGTCCCACGATAGACGGGAGGGGAGAGAGCCTGGAAGGTGCTCAGCCAGTTAGAACCCGGGGCCTGTTGTTGCACCGGAGGATGTTGCGCCTTAAAAGCATCAAGAATGGCGGTGAGCGTTTGCCCCAACTCAGACTGTTGGAACGGAGTGGGTATGGGAGGGGTAGGAGTACCCCCCATCGGCTCAACATGCAGTGGAACATACACGTACACGACAAATTTGTGGTCAGGTTGGCTAAACTTAAGGTCAACGTTGGACAACTTAATGTGAATTACATATGGGCACACCACTGCTTCCGCTAAGTCAGTTTGTCCCCAAGCTGACTAATCGAACGTGGGTGGCACCATTGTTGAATGACTTCTTAGTTGAGGATCGTGGCCCTCTGATACCATTTGTATGACTCCCACCTCCCGGATCCCAAAACAAGGCACGAAGGGGGAGTCTTATGCCCGAAACAACCGCCTTGCGGTAGCATTAGCACACGGGCTAACCTGTACCACAAGACGCCTATTCTGCCGGCTACAACAATATCAATATAACGTGCCAACCCAACCAAAATATAATAAGTAGAGAAGTCAAATCCACATTAAGCATATAGTCTGAATACATTAATAAAGGAGAAGCTAATACATGCTTCTACAATATATCAGAGTACAGCTAAACATTGCCCTATCGGGATACATCAGAGTATCAAGATACTAATATCCGTAACCGGCGGTAGCGATGGTACCGTCCCCTCAGGCCCTGTCGTCCTGGCCTGGCTGTCCTGCTGCAACGCCCGTTGCTGCTCTACCTGCGGTGTGGCCTCCTGAAAAGGGAGACGTAGCAACTGTTATTCGAAATGACTAATTGGTTTCATATCCGCTCCCCCGACGACTCCTCGGCATCGGGCGGGGAAAAAGGAACAATATTACAATATATAATAAGTATAAAAGATACAAGCAGGTGGCAAGGTACATGAGTATCAATGTATAAACTAGCAGTTCTACAAGAGCTATCAATGTATAAACTAACAATTCTACAAGAGCTAGTATAACATCAAGTGTAAGAAAACTACAGCAGGCAAGTAACTTAACTTATAAGGATGCCCATACAAGCTTATAAGTTAAGGGTCGATTTGCATAAAGTAACTCATCATATAAGAGTGCCCGTACAAACTTATACGATGAGGATCTTGTTGTGCAATGATATGAAATGATATGTATGCTATGTAATGACTCACCCATGCACACCCATGCAACTGTTATGTCGACATAGACCATTAGTTCCCACTTTTCGAGCAGGTAGCTAACTTCTCAGGCATCAGCCGCCGTGGCCAGGCGGTGATAGTAGAGCGGGCGTCTCTACTACTAGGCGGGTATCCACATTACTTCACCTAGGCCTCCGTATGCCTCAATGCTAAGAACACAACAGCGGAGCCTATGCGTACTATGGCCCAGCGGGAGCCTCGAGTAGATGCACACCGAGGAATAAGCCCCGAACTGACCTTGTGTGCCCCGGAAGGAGCCTCGGATTGAGCACGAGGACAAAGCCCAACCGTTCACCTGGCACGGAAGGAGCCCCGGGATGTGAACACCGAGGACCAAGCCCAACCGCCCAAAGTCTAACTGTCGACTCCCGTCGGTGTGACGACTGGCGAGCCCGTAGACCTGTCACACTATCCTTAACACAGGATTACGACATCGCGTGTCGACTCACACCACATGCAAATTCCACATCATCGTGGCATGGAAGGAGCCTCGCTCGGATGAAGGCACGAGGACCAAGCCCAACCAACCACCTGGCACGGAAGGAGCCCCGAGACGTGAACACAGAGGACCAAGCCCAACCGTCCGTTTGTCTCATCTCAAGCTATCCAAGCTTGCGACGGTCATCACCGCACTTATATCACTTCTGAATACTACCCATAGGGAGCCGACACTCTAAGTATTGGACTACTAAATTTCATTCATCAATCGAACATACACATGGCCATAACTTATCATCTCATAAGACATCCCAAATGATTCCAACATAATACATATATGATGCACATGTAATAATCTGCAAATTTCTATCAAGTCATTCCATTCAAGTAATCTTGCATCGCAATTCGATTGTAAGAAATCTGCTTCCAACATGATATAACAAGATATGCATCTATAACAACTTACCAAATTCTATCAAGTTAATGCATTCAATAAGGCTTGCTTCATAATTAGTTGTATGAAATCTAATTAAAACGATTCATCATTCATAGCATTACGATGGTTAATTATGAAATATTTCATCAAAAACCTCAAGCTAATTTGCAACATCGATTTCACCGAACCCAAATCCTTATTATATAAAAACCTAGAATTTTAAGTGCAGATTGAATCTGGACAGCAACTTCAACTGGAGATTGCCGAGGCTACAAGAATCCGGCAAAGACGTGTAACCCCTCGATGGAAAGGTCTTTTCGTGGGTTACAACTTTTATATTCAGCCCTTAACCCAGATTTGAATGTGTCCTATTTGAATTTGGCTTCAAAGTCCGCTGCGCACAGAACACAATTCTGCATGCAGGATTTATCGGATGTCACTTTCATGCAGGCTTTTCTGTGGCGACAGACTTCGCCTGAAGTTGTTTAAAAATTCGTTGGAAAGGTATTTTCAATGGCTTTAACTTTCGTGTTTAGCCGAAAACCCATATCTGGCCATATCACACCTAAAAATTGCCACGAAGTTCGTTGCGCGTAGAAAACAGATTCTGCACGCATCTTAAGGCGGAATGAACGGCATCGGTTCATCTTCCTCCTCAAAGCGATCTTCCCAAGTCATTCCAGAAAGCTTCTCCCTTATTCAACCTCAAGAGGCCAATACCCTTCACGAAACCATCCCCTATCATCACATAGAAGAAGGGAGTGGTTGAAGAGATCTAAAACATAGGACACAAGTCCTAGCATGGCCTTTCCTAGAAAGCTCCTCCTCTCCATCAAGACTCTCTTGAGTCGATATCTCGCCTAGGAAAATAACAATAGATCTAGCACCAAGGGAGAGAGTAAAAACTCACTTCATTTCCAGCGGTTCCATTTCCGGCCATAGACCTTGTGATTCTTCGCGGTGGCATCCTCTCCTTTACGGTGATGGCGGATCTCCTTCCCTAGATCTTCCTCCAGCAAACTCTCCTTCTCCACAGGACTTCTCTCAGAAAAATACTGCTGGGAAGAAGAGTGAAATCGCTAGGATTTTCCTCTGTTCCTTATATATGTATAATGTGACCCGGTTAGGGACACGCCCGTGTCCTTACCCGTGTCCCGCTCAAGCGAAGCGTTACAGGCGGTTACAATGTTGATTCAATACTCGACACGACAGAACACGCCCTGGTCATGCCTATGGTCACGCCTATGACACCGGGCGTGAAGCTTATCGTCGAACGACATTCGTCGAAGTCAACTAAAATCGTCGAACGGAGTACACGCCCAGGTCACGCCCATTGTCTCGCCCATAGTCATGCCCGTGACCTGGGGCTTGTAACCCTCTCACTCGAGAACCAACCACCTACTCGAGTACCTTAAGAACCTACTCGAGTATCTTAAGTCACGCCCCTGGGTTACGCCCGTGACCCAGGGCGTGTAACACAATTTACTCGAGTGATTTGAAAACTACTCGAGTAACCGTGGCGGCTCCTCGAGTACCTTCAGTCACGCCCCTGGGTCACGCCCGTGACCCAGGGCGTGTCACCTAATTTACTCGAGTACTTTGAAAACTACTCGAGTAACCTCGGCAGCTAATCGAGTTCCTTCAGTCACGCCCCTAGGTCACGCCCGTGACCCAGTGCGTGTAACCACATTTACTCGAGTGTTTTGAACACTACTCGAGTAGCCTCAGCAGCTATTCCAGTACCTGCAGTCACACCCCTGGGTCACGCCAGTGACCCAGGGCATGAAACCTGCTCTGGACTAACTTCTCCAGTTCACAAGTGCCGCCCATTCCCTCCACTTTCCTGAACTCAAGCCTGCCCTCCTGACTCAAAACTCGCATGGGGGCTTAGCGCGAATCAGAACGTTACACTAAGACCTTGGATTTCCATGGGACGATGGTAGTTGTCATTCTTATAGTCATATTAATCTCTGAAATATTTTACATGATGTTGGGATGAGTTTACAAGTAGGTTCCTTCGTAAAGTGCACTATCATGAGTTTTCTTGTATAATTTTTAAATATGATTTGCTAACCTTGAAATTGCATGATATTAGCCAAATATGATGTAAGACCATAACCAAGCTCTAGCAATTTTATTATGAATTGTTAGTTCAATATTTGGAGTACTTCATTCAGAACCCATCAAATAACTCTATCTATTTCAAAATTTCTTATGAATTAACCTCTTAATCGAAACTCAAGAAATTTAGTTTGAGAACCTTTTATGACATTCTAAAGCTCTGTAAATTTTTGTGGAATTTCTAGAAGTATGTTTACAGGGGTTGCTTCACAAGTACTTGTTTCTAAGTAAAATTAATTGATTTTATTATGGTACATAATCAGCTTGGAAAATTATGACCTTTGGTTAGAGGTTCTTTCTGGTCACCCTTAAGATTCAGTATTTTTTTCATAATTGTCTGATGATGTATTATAGTACTTCCTTCTTTACCCATAATTATTAGATTTATTGTGGATTAATTAATTCGAGGCCAAATCTTTAATGAATAATTATGAAACTTGGTATTCTCTGATTTATCGGCATCATATGGAGTTCAATATTTTTGGGTGGTCATAACGTATGTAAATCTAGTACCTCATGTTCAAAATCACCTATGGCCTTAATTTGGGAAAAATTAAATAAATGCCAATTAAATTAGAAAAATTACAAATTTTTGGACATAGACTAATATTGTCACTATAGACCCCGAATAATAATCTTAGGACATTCAGATGAATATTAAAGGGGTTCACCATTCCTGCATGTCATTTAGCTCACTAGGTCTGCACTTAGCAAACAACAATATCTGGGAATCTTGAGAAGCTTGGGTATGGGGTAAAGGGGTATGTGGTATACTTAACTTGTCAAGTATGACTGAGGTCATCAACGTGGGTCATGTTGTGAGAGCCTGGTGGGCTAGGTTAAGGTTGTACCTCGGAGCGACGAGTGATCGCCTTTCCCTAGTGAGACAGTCCAACTACACCTAGGAATAGTTCAAGAGTCAAAGGCACTAGGGTTAGATTAAGTAAACTTACGATGGGGTTTAGTTTGGGTAGATACCAATAGTAATGAGTACCTTGCGAAAGGGAGCTTTGGGCCTCAGCCGTCGTAGTTCCTTGTGTCCTCGGGAGCCCCTCACAGGGAATACCATGGGCAGTCTAAGGGTAACATAAACTGTAAGAGTAAAATTGATTACAAGAGTAATTAGTCTTTATTGAAACTCGACTTACACTCACCTCTAGTTACATGTTTGATAATTCAACTTGTTCAATCGAGAGATATGCACGGTGGTTTTGGTTGTGGGAAGGTTAGCTCGGCGAGCTGATGGCTCGGTAGGTGGTTTGAGGGACGGGTTGGTTGTAACACCCCGAAAATTGTAATCAAACCGGTCACGTCCTAAGGAATTTTTTGGTGGCTTAATAGGGGTACACAGCCTGGGACACGGGGGTGTCTAAGGCCGTGTCTTTCTTTGTATTGGCCGGCTGTGTCCAGAAAAGGACACGGCAGGAAACACGGCAGTGTGACACCGGCGTGTCAAGCGGGACACGGGCGTGTATATACCCGTGTCACCACCTATATTCCCAAGAGACGCGTCGGTTTGCGTGGCAATTATCTGTGACACGCCCTAGGACGCGGGCGTGTCAGGACACGACACGGGCCTGTCAGGTTGAGACACGAGCGTGTCTTCACCCGTGTCCTCTGTGCTCGACGATCGTGCCTGGATTGGGGCACACGGCCTGGGACACGGCCGTGTGCAAGGCTATGTTCGGCCCAAGATTGAGAAATTTTTTGCGGATCTGAGCCGTTCGTTTTCTTTAAATATGATCTGACGGCCCAGGTGTGTTCCTACTTTGTTAAGGCCCGGAATTGAGGATTAATTCCTCATTTTCTTTTAAGCTTTCTCTTTCTAAGGAGTTTGTGAGAGGAGAGAGCAAGGAGGAAGGAAGAGGAGGATTCCGGCCGCCGGCGTAGCATCAGAGCTCCGAATCGAGAACCGAGACTGGATCTGCGAAGGAAATTCCCTTGCGAAGCTTTCCATCCGGATAGATTCCCATGGCGCAAAAGCAAACTTCTTTGGTAACGATTCCCTACTAGAGCATGTGAAGCTCTCCTTCTTTTGCGTAAGGAAACCTGCTCCTGCGAGTGTGCGGTGTTCCTTGGGGTGATGTGAATAGTCCCCCATGTGTTGCATATAGAGTCCGAAATCGAAGTACGGACATAGGCATTGTATGTGAAGCCTACCCAGACGTGTTGGTCTGGATAGGTGATGTTGCATGTTGTGTGGTTTGCCGGAGAAGACTCAATGTTTTGTGTTTATGGGTTTCTACACGGTAGATTGCAGCAGGGATCCTTAGGGATTAACTCCAAGGCGCACCCGGAAAATTGAGCGGAAACGTAGTTCTGCTAACTTGGCGGTCGGGGAGCCTGCCTTGAACATAACTGGGTTATGTGATGTTTGGGATGTTTTGGGATCGGAGAGAAGCATGGCCCGTGTGTACGTATTAAGGTGACTACGCGAAGTGAGCAACGAGCAAGTGGAATCGGACCTGGGCTATATGGTTCGGTGCTAGAGACCCAAAGAGGGACTGGCCGTTGGCATAGTCGGGAGTCTTAGACAGTGGTCAGAAAGACTAAAAATGCTCACAATGTTGCCATCCCAGGGATGGTGGTGAAGCCACGAAATTGACCGGATTCACCGATAATGTGCCCTGAGTGCACGGGGTGTTTGGCCGTGCGAGCCTACACCTGTGGTGAAGTATGTATGTACTTCATTGCTTAGCTGGGCTAATGAAATGCAGGGAAGGAGCACCGTCATCCCGAGTAAGGGGCGGGGTCGTTATAATTTGGTTGGTTTGGCTGACCATTACTTTGTTTGCCACCGTGCTATGGAATGTTGCCTGCAGGTGGTGCGGAGCCATGTACCAAATAGCGGGCTAAAGTCCATGTTACTGAGCTGGCCCTTGAAGGCCAAACCGAATTGTTGTTTTTATTTCTGTCATGTGTGTGCGGCTTGCGAGCCGATGTATGTAAATCATTAATTTGTTAAGTAAACTCTTGTAAGGCCACAAGGCCAAGTACATTCAGTGTATTTGTTATTTCATTCCTATGGTAGTAGGTGGACATTCATGATAGTTGTTATTCAATTATGGGTTCTTTCCAACTGTTTGAAAGATTCCGCTAGAATGCTCTGTGTTAGGGCGAGTAGTTATAGTTGGATTTTTGATATTCTTATATAACCCTTCTGACTGTCCGTGGTATATGGCGTCGGGTTCCAGCTGGACCTTCTGTTATATGTCATTCGACAGATGGGGGTGTTACAATTTGGTATCAGAGCCCAGGTGTCGGTCTTCTTTATTTGAGTTCGTGGGCGAATTCTTTTAAGTGGTGGTGAGCACATGTATGTGTGTCATCGTTATAACATAAAAGAACCCATGAATGTCCACTTAGGAATGAAAAATACACTTGTTTTGAGGAACTTAAGTGTTCCAATGATTGCTTTTAGCAATCTGTTTGTTACCTAATCAAGGGTTTATGCTATTATAGGCAGCTAGAAGCGGTGCTGGGCAATCAAAACGTCCGTGATCGGCGGAAAGTATTGCACCGAATGACGTGCCTACAACACCTCCTTCAGCAGAAACCATCAGATTGGTGGCTGAAGCAGTCTTTGTTATGATAAATGCCCAAGCTGCAGGGCAAATGCACCACACACCACCTATTAATGAGCAAGAATCGATTAGGGTGGCAGAGCCGGGAGTGGTAGAACGTGTGGTAGTTGATCAAGATGCACCTAAGAGGGCTACGGAGAAGTAGCTTAAGCATGTAATGAGCTTTAATCCTCCGATGTTCGACAGGATTGGAACGCCAACTCAAGCTGAGGATTGGCTCTCTACGATAAAGAGAGACTTGATGGCCACGTTAACTGAGGAGTTGCAGAAGACCATCATAGTGACCTTCCTATTGGCTGGTGAGGCGAGGCTGTGGTGGGACGAGTTGTAGGTTCACCTATTATTGGGAGGCAACTTGCAGATGTGCCTATGGAGGAATTCTCAAGGTTGTTCTTTGACAAATATCTATCCTCTGCTCAGAAGCTTAAGGTGGAGAATTAGTACCTTGGTTTGACTCAGGGAGACAGGAGCGTGGATGAGTATCTCCACGAGATTACACGGTTGGGTCATTATGCCGGTGCTATGTTTACTGAGGAGGAGCGAAAGACCAACCGATTTTATGAGGGTCTACATGGAGACCGACAGCTACTCCTTGCTGGGCCTAAGGCGCAGGGCTTCCTAGCCTTGGTCAATTCGGCCCGGTCATTGGAAAAGGTCGGGAAGAACGTGCAAGAGAAGAAGGACCCAGGGGAAAAGAAGTCAGAGTTCAAAGTGCGGAATACAAAGTCAGGTTTCCGCAGATGGAGCAAGAAGCCGAAGGCTTCGAGCTCAGTCCCTTCGTCTGGTATGATGGGGGAAACCACAAGTCGAGTTCCAGGAGCTTGCTACAACTGTGAAAAGATGGGGCATTTTGCTCGTGAATGTTGGAGCAGACGTGCAAAGTCATAGAGGAAGCTTGGAGCATCATATGAAGAAAAAGGGAAGGCGGTGGAGTCAACCGCGTCCCACCATGCTCCAGCCCAGCCTAGAGTATATAATGTTGGTCTACAAGAGGCAATAAAACAAGCTGACGTGGTGACAGGTATGAGTTAAGTTATAGCAGTTTAACTTTATGTGTTGTTACCTTTTTATATGTTAGCATATAAGTGTTGGTGCTAGGCTTTGTGTTGATTTTTGATTGTTCGGCGAAAGCCTTATTTGATACGGGAGCTTCGCATTCCTTCTTGTTCGAAAGATTCGTATCGTGCATCGAAGTCCCTTCCTCGATGGCAAAAGAAAAGTTGGATGTGTTGTTGCCCAATGGGTGCTCAATGCTCGCCGATAGAATCTGTGTGGTAAAGATACGGATTGGGGACCAGGAGTTTGGTTTGAGAGTGTCGGTACTGCCGGTAGTGGAGTTCGACGTAATCTTTGGTATGGACTGGCCCTCGAAGCAGCGAGCATGCATTGATTGCAACCGAAAGGAGGCTAAGTTGGGACTGAATACTAATCGGGAGACTACGTTTGCGGGCATGAATAGGTCGAGTAAGATTTTGATGTTGGCCCTTCAGGTGATCAAGCCAGTTCGGTCTGGGGCAGAGCTATTTGTCACATTAGTGCAGACTTCAATGCCTAAGCCAAGTCTGGGCAGTATTCCAGTTGTGTCCGAGTATCCTGATGTGTTCCCAGATGATCTCCCAGGAGGCCCTCCTCGGCGGGAGATTGATTTTACTATTGTGCCGGTACCAGGTGCCAAACCGGTGACACGCTCTCTGTATCGGATAGCGCCGTGAGAGATGGCGGAGTTGAAGGTGCAACTGCAGGAGTTGTTGGAGCAAGGGTATTTGCGTCCATGTTCGTCGCGTTGGAGCATACCAATCCTCTTCGTTAAGAAGAAGGATGGGAGCTTGCGACTCTGTATCAACTATCAGGAGTTGAACAAGCTTACAGAAAAGAATAAGTATCTGATCCCAAGGATTGATGATCTATTTGATCAGTTGGTCGGGTCAATAGTATATTCGAAGTTAAATTTGAAATTCGGCTACTACCAATTAAGGATAAGGGAAATCGACATCC
This sequence comes from Platanthera guangdongensis, assembly GCA_039583875.1. NCBI lineage: Eukaryota > Viridiplantae > Streptophyta > Magnoliopsida > Asparagales > Orchidaceae > Platanthera > Platanthera guangdongensis. The sequence continues at coordinate 128,930,859 of CM077147.1, read as the reverse complement.
CAAAGACATCGTTCAGCACGCGGTTTGTGCATTACGAGTTCACGGTCATGCCGTTTGGGTTGACCAATACGCCATTCGTGTTTATGGATCTGATGAATAGGACGTTTAGAGAGTACCTAGACCGTTTCGTGATAGTATTTATCGACGATATCTTAGTGTACTTGCAGTGTGAGGATGATCACTACAAGCATCTTCATATGGTGTTGGAGACGTTGAGAAGGAATCAGTTGTATGCTAAGTTCTCCAAGTGTGAGTTCTGGTTATCCTCGGTTTCATTTCTTGGTCATATTGTTAGTGGAGAAGGGATATCGGTGCATCCGGCGAAGATAATGGCGATACGGGAGTAGCCTGTGTTGTCTACAGTGGCAGAAGTCTGGAGATTTCTGGGATAGTGCTACTACAGGCGCTTCGTAGAGAACCCCTCGCGGATAGTGCTACCACTCACGACGTTGACAAGGAAGGATCAAAAGTTTGTGTGGTCGCTAGAGTGCAAGCAAGCTTTTGAAGAATTGAAGAGGCAGTTGACCACGACGCCTATTTTATGTTCGCTGAGTGCGACGGAAGGGTTTGAAATCTATAGTGATGCTTCGAGAAGTGGTTTGGGCTGTGTTCTGCTACAGCATGGGAGCATGATAGCTTATTGTTCACGATAATTGAAGGTTCATGAGAGGAATTATCCGGTTCACGACTTAAAGTTATCGGCCATGATATTTGCTCTAAAGCTGTAGAGCCACGACTTATACGGTGTGAAGGTCGATATCTATACCGATCATAAGAGCCTGAAGTACTTGTTAGATCAGAAGGTCCTGAACATGAGGAAGCGGAGGTGGATGGAGTTCCTGGGGGACTACACCATCGAGATACATTATGTTCCTGGGAAAGGAAATGCAGTGGCAGATGCGTTGAGTCACAGGGTTCCTGCGCGGGCCAACTGGTTGTCGGTATATGATGAGAGTTTGGTCCATGCTTTGGAGGCATTAAAGATCTCCTGCGTCGACAAGCAGATTAGTGTTAAGGCGAAATTGTATTGGATAGAGGTGAAGTATGACCTAGTTGATAGGGTTCGACGGGCTTTGGTTCAGGATAGCAGCATGAAGCAGATCTTAGATGAATCTTTTGATGGGTCAAATTCCCAATTTGCTGTTGAGGATGGACTGCTATGGTGGAATGGTCGCCTATGCGTCCCTAGTGCGAATAATCTTCGGGAGGAGTTGATGTACGAGGCTCATCATACCAAGTACTCAATCCACCCGGGGAGCGGGAAGATGTATAAAGACATGAAGAAGTTGTTCTGGTGGCCAGGATTAAAGAAAGATGTAGCACTTTATGTGGCCATATGCCAAACATGTGCCTTTTTGAAGGCGGAGTGCCAGAAGCCCGGAGGATTCTTGAAATCCTTGCCTATCCCGGAGTGGAAGTTCGACGACATTTCTATGGATTTTGTGCATGGTTGGCCAAAGTCTCAGTGGGGAAACGACGCCATCTGGGTGGTCATAGATAGAATGATAAAAGTGTTGCACTTCATCCCGAACAGGAAGGAAGATCCGGTGGAAAAGTTAGACAAACTCTATGTGGATAATATTGTTCGATTGTATGGTGTTCCCCGTAGTATTGTTAGTGACCGAGATGGACGCTTCACGTCGAGTGACTAGAGGCTGGTGCATAGTCCATTCGAAACTAGGTTGAGTTTCAGCACAGCCTTTCATCCACAGACGGATGGTCAGACCGAGAGGGTCAACAGGATGATGGAGGACATGCTTCGCATGTGTGTCTTGGATTTCGGAAAGCAGTGTGAAGATCACCTGTACATGGTGGAGTTTGTGTATAACAACAGCTATCAAGCGAGTATTGGAATGGCGCCTTTCGAGGCTTTATATGGGAGAAAAAATCGCACGTCGTTGTCTTGGTTGGAGACAGGCGAGTCGAAGTTATTCAAACATCAAGAGGTGGAAGACGCCACATCAATGATACGTACAATTCAGGAATGGTTGAAGATCGCTCAGGACAGGCAGACAAAATACAATAACGCCAAGCATAGAAATGTGGAGTTCTGTGTTGGCGACTAGGTGTATTTAAAAATCAAGCCGTTCATGGGTGTCTCGCGGGTTCGATGCTTGAAGAAGCTGAGTCCGAGATACCCTGTACCGTTTGAAATCCTGGAGTGGGTTGGCGAAGGAGCTTATCGATTGAAGCTGTTAGTGGAGTTGAGTGTGCTACACGATGTGTTCCACATATCGGTGTTGCGGAAGGCGGTGCAAGAGCCTTCGCAGGTCGTTGCGGTCGATCAAGTGCCGATTGATTATGGGTTGACGGCAAAGGTCAAGCCAGTACGCATTGAAGTCTTTGAAGTCAAACGACTCCGCAACAAGGAAATCTAATGGTTAAAGTCCTTTGGGATAACTGGCGGACGTGGGAGCTTCATGGAGGCGAGAGCAGACTACTGTTGGAGGAATACCCGAGTTAATTTCCACTCAAGTCAACCATTTAATTTTTTGATGTACCTTTACATAATTTCTGGACGGAAATTCATTAAGGAGGGGAGATTTGTAACACCCCCAAAATCATAATCGAACAGGTTGCGTCCTAAGGAATTGTTTGGTGCCTTAATAGGGTTGCACGGCCTGGGAAACGGGCGTGTCCAAGGCCGTGTCTTTCTCTATGTTGGTCGGCTGTGTCCAGAAAAGGACACGGCATGAAACACGATTGCGTGACACGGGCGTGTCAAGCGTGACACGGGCGTATGCATACCCGTGTCACCACCCATATTCCCAAGAGATGTGTCGGTTGGCGTGGCGGTTATCTGTAACACTCCCTAGGATACGTGTGTGTCAGGACATGACACGGGCATGTCTGGTTGAGACACGTGCGTGTCTTGACCTGTGTCCTTCTCTATGGTCGACGATCGTGCCTGGATCGGGGCACACGGCCTGGGACACGACCCTGTGCAAGGCCGTGTTCGGCCCAGGATTGAGGAATTTTGTGCGAATCTGAGCCGTTCTTTTCTTTAAATAAGATCGGACGGCCCAGGTGTGTTAATGCTCTGTTAAGGCCAGAATTGAGGATTAAGTCCTCATTTTCTCTTAATCTTTCCCTTTCTAAGTAGTTTGGGAGAGAGAGAGAGCAAGGCGGAAGGAAGATGAGGATTCTGGCCGCCGACGGAGCATCAGAGCACCGAATCGAGAACTGAGACCGGATCCGTGGAGGAAATTCCCTTGCGAAGCCTTCCATCCGGATATATTCCCATGGAGAAAAAGCAAAATTCTAGGGTAACAATTCTCTACTTGAGCATATGAAGATCTCCTTCTTTTGCATAAGGAAACCGGCTCCCGCGAGTGTGCGTTGAGTGTGCGGTGTTCCTTGGGGTTGACGAGAATAGTCCCCCTTGTGTTGCATATAGAGTCCGGAATCGAAGTACAGACATACGCATTGTGTGGGAAGCCTACCCGGACGTGTCGGTCTAGATCGGTGATGTTGCATAATGTATGGTTTGCCGGAGAAGACTTCACGTTTTGTGTTTTTGGGTTTTGACACGGCAGATTGCAGCAGAGATGCTTGGGGATTAACTCCAAAGCGCACCCGAAAAACTGAGCGGAAATATAGTTTTGCTAACTTGGCGGCTGAGGAGCCAGCCTTGAACATAACTAGGTTATATGATGTTTGGAATGTTTTGGTATCTGAGAGAAGCTTGGCTCGTGCGTAAGTATTAAGGTGACTACGCAGAGTGAGCAACGGGCAAGTGGAATCGGACCTGGGCTATGTGGTTCGGTGCTAGAGACCCAAAGAGGGACTGGCCGTTGGCATAGTCGGGAGTTTTAGACAGTGGTCAGAAAGACTAAAAATGCTAACGATGTTGCCATCCAGGGGATGGTGGTGAAGCCACGGAATTGACTGGATTCACCGATAATGTGGCTTGAGTGCACGGGGTGTTTGGCCGTGCGAGCCTACACCTGTGGCGAAGTATGTTCGTACTTTATTTTTTAGCTGGGCTAATGAAATACAGGAAAAGAGCACCGCCGTCCCGAGTAAGGGGCGGGGTCGTTATAATTTGGTCGGCTTTGGCTGACCATTACTTTGTTTGCCACCGTACGGTGGAATGTTGCTTGCAGGTGCTGCGGAGCCATTTACCAAATAGCGTGCTGAAGCCCATATTGCTGAGCTGGCCCTTGAAGGACAAAGCGAATTGTTATTTTTATTTCTGTCATGTGTGGCCGGCCTCCGAGCCGATGTATTTAAATAATTAATTTGTTAAGAAAACTCTTGTAAGGCCATAAGTCCAAGTACTTTCAGTGTATTTGTTATTTCATTCCTATGGTATGTTGGGAACCATGTCCACAGTAAACCAGATTTGATGAAGCCACCCTGGAACTAAGATGAATTAGGTTGTATTTGATGCTTTGTTTGAGTTATGTGTTTGCAGGACTCCAATGGGAAGTGTAGACCAATGTCAGTCTACAATGGGTCACCAAACACAGGACCACACAGTGTAATTCCTCATTGTGTGTTCCAAAGTTTTGACTCATGTGTAGTCTCTCTATTGGGATACACTTCATATTCAAGCTATAGGATTGTGTAAAGACTTGGTGCTGATTCCCCTCTAGTAGAAGAAAAATTGCTGACAGAGAATTTCTCTAAGTATTTCTCTCGAGTAGGTCCTTAACTACTCGAGTAGATTGCTTAAGAAATACTCGAGTAAAAAGTTCTGCATACTCGAGTAAGAAAATTTTTCCTCTCGTGAAGTCAAGTAAAACACTCGAGTAGTTCAGTGACATACTCGAGTAGCTTACTTAACTGCTCGAGTAGATCATTCTTTCTACTCGAGTTGCCCAGAATTCAGTTTCCAATTTTCTCTAAGTAAATCACTCGAGTAGTCCAAGTCACATACTCGAGTAGCTTATTTTCTCTCGAGTAGTTCATACTCGAGTAGTTCCAGATTTCTATTTCTCGAAATTTTTTCTAAGTCATTTACTCGAGTAGGTTCTTCACATACTCGAATAAGTCCTTCATATACTCGAGAAGATTTCTCTTATCTCGAGCAGTTAAACCTAACTACTCGAGTAGCTGTTTTCCCGTGTGTAGAATATTTCTAAGTGTTTGTCTCGAGTAGGTCTTCTAACCACTCGAGTAGTTCAATTTTGCCTACTCGAGTAGTAAAACTTGTACTCGAGTAGCTCTACTCCTTCTCGAGAAATTTTTCTTTATACTCGAGTAGATCCTCTAAAGTACTCGAGTAGTTGACTAAATGTACTCGAGTAGTGTTTTTCTACATAATCGAGTCGTCATGATTTATATACCCGAGTAAAATTTCTTTGCTTACTCGAGTAGTTCTTGACCTACTCGAGTAGTTTTATACATACTCGTGTATATGACTACTTTTTCCCTGAAATTTCTTCTAAGTCCAGATTTGACAAAATTTAAAATACCGTGATTTGATTGGTCCATGTGTACGTCATTAAAGCTGATTATGACGTTATTAGTACTCCTATAAAAGGTCTTGTCTAATCGACAAACCCTAATCAGAAAACAGATCTTTAAAGAAGAAAATTCCTCTGAGTTTTGCAGCCGTCGCTTTTCAAAATAATCTCTATTTCCTCTCTCTCTTCACGGAACGAAAGCCGACGCCGCCGCTGTTCTTCTCCGGCAAGGGTTTCGATCTTCAGAGGAGATAGACAGAAAAAGCTCTCCAGATCGGGATCATTTTTCTCATACTCATCATCTGTCCGATCGTGGAAGCAAGAAGTTCAGATCTACTGATTGCCGAGAATCCTTCTTCAACTCTTCTGAAAAAGCCGATTGCCAAGAAGAAGGTTCCAGTTTCTGCTTTATTTTTCAGATCTGAACCAGACGATTTCACTCTTTGTATTTGTTCAAAACTTGTACTTTATTTTTGTAGGAGAAACTTTCTCCGAGTGTAGGAGTTTTACACTCCGAGTTTGTAGGAAGTGTTTCTTCCGAGTTGTAGATCCAGTTGGATTGGATTGAGATTGTAGGAACTTTGTTCCGAGGGTAGGATTGATTTTCAATCCGAGATAGTGGAGTAGCTGAGTCTAGTTTATTTCCAGATCGGTGAGGGAAAGTGGATGTACCCAAGATCGGGGAACCACTATAAATCTTGTCTCGTCTGTGATATTTTAGTAGATAGATCTGTGTGTGTTCTAAGATTTTTTATTCTGCAAAAGACGCGCAACTCACCTATTCACCCCCCTCTAGGTGATTTAGATTAACAACTATTATCTTTTAATTGGTATCAGAGGCAGGTTGATCGTTAAAAGGTTAACACCTTGATCAGTTCCTGCATATAGTTGTTAATTGAGATCTATCTATCATGGACAAGGCAAAGGATTTCGCAAGCTTCCCTTGTGCAACAAGAACAACTTTCCCATGTGGAAAGAAAGGATCAAATTTTTTATGGAAGCTGTGGATCCAAGGATCTTCATGATAGTTGAAGAAGGTCCTTATGTCCCTATGACTGTCTCCACTATAGATCCTACCAAGAAGGTTCCAAAGAAGTTGATGGATTTCGACAAGGACGAGATTGCACTTGTCTCACTAGACAAGAAAGCTAAAAACATTATAGCAAGTCCAGTTGATGACTCAATGCTGCAAAACTTAATCCACTGCCAATCTGCAAAGGAGATGTGGCAGTCCTTCGTTACCTTAATGGAGGAACAGAAGAAGTGAGGGATGATCGGAGATCCCTGCTCAATCAGAAGTATGAAGCCTTTCGACAGGAAAGCAAAGAGACCATTTTTGATACATTTGAGAACTTTTTCAAGATAGTGAATGACCTAAGGGTATATGGCAGAGTATTCACTAATGGAGAACTGAATGACAAATTCCTGAGATCCCTGACCAAAGAATGGGACAACAAGGTCTGTGCCATCAGGGAGTTTGGGAAGCTGGCTGAGACAGACCCACAAAATCTCTTCGGGAAGCTTATGTCATATGAGCTTCAACTCAACAACAGGAAAGCTGAAGAAGAGAAGAGCAGGTCTGCTCTCAAATAAAAGTCTGTTGATCTAAAAGAAGACACCTCCAGAAAGACAAAGGCTGCCTCCCCTGCTCCAGCTCCAGAGATTAGCGAGGAAGAAGAAACTTCTAAGCCTAGTACCTCAGGCTCTGAACTATCAGAAGGAGAGTTCTTACTGCTCTCACGTCAGTTCAAGAAATTCTTGAACAAGAAAAAGCAATGGAAAGGTAAGGATGCCTCCTATAGAAGATCACAACACGATGGTGATCGGCAAAGAAAAGGCTCAAGTAGCCATGACAGGTATTCCTCCAAATAGAACAAATATGTTTCTACTGACATCATTTGCTATTGTTGTAATAAGTCAGGTCACGTCATCGCCGACTGCCCTCATAAGAAGAAGAGGGTGGTAGAAGAGATGAGAAGAAATCCTCACACAATAAGAAGAGGAAAGAGAAGAGCCTCATAGCCAAAAAGAGCAAGACTCCTAGTGACTCCAACTCATCTGAGTCAAGTGAAGAAGAAGAAGCTTATTTTGGACTAATGGCTCAAACAGATGATGATTAAGAGCCCCAGTTCACTGGGAAGGTAAACTCTCATACCCCTCTTTCAGATTCTGAAGTCTCTGAACATGATTGTGGGGAAAGCTCCTCTAATGATGAGTCGGAGCTAATGGCCTAGTACAAGGAGTTAATCATGCTTACGACAAATGTGATCGAGTCGTGAAGACTCAGGATAAAGAGATCAAATCTCTAAAAGCCGAAGAGAGCATCTTGAGAGAGAAAGTCGCAAAGACTGACTCCCTCGAATAAAACTTCAATAATGCTATTGAAGAATATAACAAGACTCTCGAGCACCTTGACCTTAAGGAGAAGATCATCAAAGAGTTGGAAGCCCAACTTACAGCTGAAAGAAACTGGTTGAAAGTTTCTCGAAGCACAAGACTGTCCTTCCATTCGTTGCTGAATTCTTAGCAAAGGCCAAGGGAGCTGGACTAGGCCATGAAGAAGCTCCTAGTAAATCCTCTAGGAGAAACAAAAATCAACGGAAGAATAAGGCCGCCAAAAAGGCCTTAGCCAAAGAGAAAGGGAAAGCCCCTCAAGATCAAACTACATTCAAGAAAGTCATCTTTCCATCCAATGAGTTTGATTTTGACTCATCCTACGGGCACTTTGCCAGGCCTACCTATGTAGAGCCAAAGTCCCGCTATCAAGGATGGACTCGACCCAGAGACTTTGGCGAAAGTGTCTTTAAGGCTACTTATGAAGAAGTTATTATTCAGAGCTATGGCCCTTTCAATCATGGGCATAACTTCAAGAAGGCACCAAAGACAAAGCCTGTTGTAGAGAAGCCCATAAAGGAGAAGAAGCCATGTGACTGCCATCATCATGAGGCATCTTCCTCCAAGAATGCTGCCCCTGCTAGACCACAATTCCAAAAGGTCAAGCAGGAGATCATGAGGCAAAGGTACAACAGATTTGACTGTTGGTGCTGTGGCAAAGTTGGTCACTTCGCCATAGATTGCTGGTTCAATTCCAGAAATGCTGCAACCCCTCATGTCAGCAATATGAGAAAGACCGCTCATAATGCTAACACTCGTAGGGGGAGCACTCTAACCCGAGACCAATGACCCAAACGTGATTGGGTTCCTAAGGCAAATTGATTATGACTGCAGGTATGTCCAAAGGCCAACAAAATGCCTATCTGGTATTTGGACAGCGGATGCTCTCGGCATATGACCGGGACTAGAAGCCTCATTTAAAACTTTAATCCAGTCGTGAATGGACCGAAGATCATCTTTGGAGGTTCAGACTGTGGAGATACTAGAGTATATGGTATGATTACTAATGGCAATGTATCCTTCTCCGATGTGGCTTATGTCGAAGGATTGGAACACAATCTCATAATCATAAGCCAACTCTGCGATAAAGGATACATAGTTGAATTCTATGTTGATAAGTGCTTGATAAAATCCGTTGACAATATGGAAACGATTCTATCTGCCACTCTAAGTAGGAATATTTTCTGTTTAAACTTCATTTGTATAGATTCCTCTACACCAGTGTGTCTTTTAGCAAAAGATAGTGCGTCTCTTGGTGACCAATGGCACAAGAGACTAGCACATATTAATTTCAAAGCTATTAATAAATTATTTTCAATGAACTTAGTACGTGATGCCCCAAATGTCCAGTGTGTCAAAGATAGACCTTGTCATGCATGTGTAAAAGGCAAGCAAACAAGGGCTACCTTTAAAAGCGTTATTGGTAAAGCCTCTAACAGATGTCTCCATCTATTGCACATGGACTTGTTTGGTCCACTGCAAATTAGAAGTTTGGGAGGTAAGGATTATACGTTGGTAATTGTTGATGATTACTCGCGCTTTGCGTGGGTGTTCTTCTTGAAACACAAGTCAGATACCTTCGACATCTTTACTAATTTTGTCAGGCAAGTCCAGAATGAATACAACTGCTCCGTAGTCAAAATCAGAAGTGACAATGGAACAGAGTTCAAATCTGGGGTCATGACAGAATTCTGTGAAAGCTTAGTTATCTTTCATGAGTATTCCTCTCCTCGTACTCCACAACAGAATGGAGTGGCTGAGAGAAGCAACAGAACACTCATAGAGGCATGCATTACCATGTTGAGTGATGCTTCACTACCTGAGTACTTCTGGGCTGAAGCCGTCAACACTGCATGCCACGTCCAAAATCGAGCACTCATAAACAAAGATCACGATAAGACACATTACAAACTTCTGAAAGGCAGGAAACTAACAGTCTCATACTTTAGAATCTTTGGCTTTAAATGCTTCGTACTTAACAATGGTAAGTATCATACCACCAAGTTCAACGAAAAGAGCTTTGAAGGTATTTTTGTCGGCTATAATAGCCATAGAAAGGCATATAGGATATTTAATAGAAAAACCCTGGTGGTAGAAGAATTGATAGATGTTGTATTTGATGAGACAAGATTGTTGAAAAGCAATCAGTCTAGTGTGCTCATTGAAGATGCAGGTGAAAAGCTGAAATAAACTAACTTGGATGAACACCGTCCGAAGATAAAGGTGAAAAGTTCATTAAGATCACCACTCCAACTCCTATTGGAGAGGCTGATGATCAAAATGAAGAAGTCATCCAAGAAGAAGAAATCACTTCAGTGATTGAAGATAATCCAGATGCAAGAACTTTAGAGCTCAGACATCTAAAGGATCACCCCATGGACCAGATCATAGGAGATCCCCCGGAACGGTGTCAGAACTCGAAGAGGTACAACTAATGAGAATATTTATTTAAGTTTTCTCTCGCAGGTTGAACCAAAGAATTTTGAGGAAGCAAACTCTGATGCATCGTGGATAATGGCAATGAAAGAAGAGCTAAATCAGTTCAAGCGCTGCAATGTCTGGAAGCTTGTTCCAAGAACCAAAAGAAAGAACATCATTGGAACAAAATGGGTCCATAGGAACAATATGGACGAAGACGGAACTATCATAAAGAACAAGGCCAGACTCGTCGCTAAAGGCTATCGTCAAGAAGAAGGAATCGATTTCGACCAGACATATGCTCCAGTGGCGAGGCAGTAGGCAATAAGATTGTTCCTAGCATATGCTGCACTCAAAGGATTTACCATCTATTAGATGGACGTAAAGTTTGCCTTCCTAAATGGTAACATTAAGGAGGAACTGTATATGGAACAACCTCCAGGTTTCATTGATCCTAACTTTCCTAATTATGTCTATTTCCTGCACAAGGCCCTATATAGTCTGAAAAAAGCTCCTAGAGCTTGGTATGAGACGTTGTCTAGCTTTCTACTTGAGAACAAGTTCACAAGGGGAAAGATAGACAAGGCAGTATTTCTTAGGGAAATTAAAGACAAGATTTCGCTAGTGCAAATCTATGTCGATGATATTATTTTTGGCTCTACAGACGACAACCTCTGCAAAAAGTTCTCAAAACTTATATAAGGGAAGTTCAAATGAGCATTATGGGCGAGCTGAAGTATTTCTTAGGGCTTCAGGTGAAGCAATTTGAAGATGGAATTTTCATCTCGCAGACCAAGTTCACCAAAGAGCTAATTAAGAAATTCGGAATGGAAAACGCAACCTCTATGAGGACTCCAATGAGCTCAACTATGTCTCTGGACAAGGATGAAAAAGGGAAACCTTTTGATAAAACTAAGTACAGAAGCATAATTGGATCCCTGCTCTACCTTACTGCTAGTAGACCTGACATAATGTTTTTAACATGTGTCTGTGCTAGATTTCAGGTGAACTCTAAGGAATCTCACTACGCTGCTGCAAAGTAGATTTTGAGATACCTTAAAGGTACACCAAATCTTGGCTTATGGTACCAAGAAGTAATGACAGCGAACTAATTGGGTTTTCAGATGCAGATTTTGCAGGAAGCAAAGATGACAAGAAAAGCACCTCCGGGATGTGCCAATTCTTTGGAAGAAGGCTAATCTCCTGGAGCAGCAAGAAGCAGAACCGTTTCGCAATCTCAACGGCTGAGTCAGAGTACATCTCTGCAGGCAGTTGTTGCACACAGTTACTTTGGATAAGGAATTAATTTGAGGATTACAACATAAAGTTCAAGAATATCCCTCTGTTTTGCGACTCCAGGATATCTCCCGCAACTTCCTGCCTCTACCCCTGCCGAACTCCTTCAAATCCCGGTGGCGCACCTCGACGTGCTTCGCCCTTGCCCTATAGACCGAGTCTTTTGCAAGACGATTCGCACTCAACCTCTTACTGTGCGACTCCACCTTCTCCTGAGTGATCATGAGTTCCCTGGTGGGACCCTTGAGCCGGATGGCTCCCTTTGCGGCGTCTGGGCTCTCCTGAGATGACTCTCCGCCCACGGATGCGAAAACTTTAACTCCGCCAAGGTCCTCTCTCTGCGCACATGCCCTCGCCACGAAACCTGCCCTGCTCCTCCGTTGGTCCTTCCTAGCTTTCTGCTGAGAGCGGATCCTGCTCTCTATAGCTCTATCGAAGGAACCGCGGTCTGGGAGATCGCATGAAATGCATATGCTACTGTGCCCTGTAGCTTGAGAGACGGTTTGACCTCTCTCCTCGCATATCCCCTGGCAGTCGTGGTGCCAATCAGTCTATATAGAGCGACCCGAAACGCTCTCCTCTCAAGACTGTCTGCGCGCCTCTCCTGACTTCCAAATATCCGTCGTTATTGGTAAAAGAATACCCGACAGCCTCCAGAGTGCCTAACGAAATCAAACTCTTCCTTAAATCGGGCACATACCGAACATCGGTGAGGGTCCTAACCACTCCATCAAACATCCTGATCATGATGTTACCGACTCCCAATATCTCGCACTCTGAAACGTTCCCCATCCGAACTCGACCACCCTCATATTGCCTAAAGCTGGAGAACCACTCTCTGTTCGGGCACATGTGGAACGTGCATTCTGTATCCAAGATCCAGGAGCCGGAAAAAGCATATCGAGCTATGGTATCATTTCATCCGGGAGCATATAGAGCATGAGGACATAGATCTCCAATATGTCTCCACAGACAGGCAAGTTACAGACATCTTCACGAAGCCTCTGGACGAGACCAAGTTCTCATTCTTCAAAACTGAACTTGGGATGCTCAACAAAGAAGATTAGAGCAGTTTGGATATCAAGGAAGCAAAGGGAATTAAAAGGTTAGTCAAAATCTGGCTTCTCAAAGGTTTCTTCCTTCTCTGACTCAAGTAAAACCTGACCTACTCGAGTACTCAAAGTACCTACTCGAGTACTCAACAGACCTACTAGAGTAGTCCCTTAACTTACTCGAGTAAGGCAATCAAGTACTCGTGTAGTATACTTCACCTACTCGAGTGAGTCCATTCTTCTACTCGAGTCATTTCAGATTCTCTAGACCTACTCAAGTACCTTATACAGACCAACTCGAGTAGTCCCAGACCTACTCGAGTACCTCTCTATATACTCGAGTAGTCCAAACCTACTCGAGTAACTCTCTATATACTCGAGTACCTTCTCTAGACCTACTCGAGTAACTCCTTATGTACTCGAGTACCTCTCGTGTATATGCCGTTTGGCTTTCAAATTTTTCCCGTGCCGCCTTTACTCTAAATTATTTTCTTCTAGATGATTAGACTTAAACCTATGGCTTTATAGATTCGAAATTCCAAATATCACTCTACACAAAATCATTTCCATTCACTCGAGTATCCATCCGCCGCTTCATCTTCATTCAAGAAATTGCAGAGCCGCGACTCTTCCTCTTCCCCGCGACAGAATTTCTTCCTTTTCTGGATCGTGGCCGATGTCTCCAAGATTGGCGTAGGATCGGAACTCGTTACCAGCGGGATTGTCGAGCTTTCCGACGACTTCCACAACCTGCTCATTCTTCTAGATACTGCAGGGCTTTCCTTCATCCTGCAAGATCCCTGTCGAATTCTGTTCCCAGAAGTAGCCGAATTCTTTTCAAATCAGAAGGTCAAAAGGAATGGCAAAGTCCTGAAATCCGAAGTGAAAGGTTTGAAAATTAAACTCAACAATACCTCTGTCTCTCAACTTCTCCGACTGCCGATAGTAGACGAAGAAGATCACTTAGTTGCTGAAGACTCTGACAGAACATCCCTATTATGTGGCTTTTCAACTGATGCTCAGTACTTCAAAAGGTCAGACATGAACGCAGAAGGCAAATTTCTGGTTGATGTTATTGGGAAAATTCTACTGTGCAAGACAAACTCCATAAGAGACATTCCATTGTATTTCTTCGACATAATGCAAGCCATTGTCTGCCGTAAGAAATTCCAATTTGGTATGCTGATTCTGGATAAAATCAAGGACAGTTTAAAATCCCCCAACTACGCTAGAATAATCTCTCTGCTCCTCCATGAAACAAATCTTGAGGTATTCAACTTCTCCAAATTGACCCCTCTTCACCACATGAAGAAGGTCTCCATTTCTTCCATTCAGAGATGGGAACTCAAGCTGAAGAATCCTGCACAAGCTGTAAAGATTTCAGAAGCTCCAGAGGTTCCAGCCCTAGAGGACAGGACTCCATCTCTCTCCTCATCATGTGGCCAGCTCCTCTGGTGCACTAAGTGAGGGGGAGCCTGCTCCTTCTAGCCAAGTCAGGCAGCCCTCTCCTCAGCCAGCATTCCTTCCCTACCTCATACTCCACAAAATCCAGCAACTCCCTCAGATGAGATAACTCCAGAATCTCTTCTCTCAACAGTTGCTGCCATAGATGCTATGATTGCAGAGCTTTCTGAAGAAGTGATGCCCATTCCTCATCTATCCCCCTCCAGCTCCATATTCTGAAGGTCACAAGGACTCAACTCCAACACATTTTCCTGAACATTCTCCAGCCAGAACTCCAGCCAAATCTCCAGATGCCCTCAAAGACCAGCAAGACACCATTCTTTTCTGATGAGCCTTCTCCTGAACCAGCTGAGGCCCCTCTCAGAAACCTAGATTTCTCCATCCCTCATGATACAGAAGAAAGGGATGCTGTAATTCCTACCATAAGAGCTGACAGCTCTGTGACCATTGAAGAAATAGCTCCTTGGGTAACTCCTCCTATCCCTACTACTGCTCCCTTTACTGCTTCTATTACAGTCTCTTCCTCCTCAGATTTGCTGCAACATATTGCAATTCTTCTTCAAGAACAAAGAAATTATTTTGATACTTCTCTAAAGATAGTAACAGACAAAGTAACTGCTCTGAGACTGAGATGAGCAGAGGCTTTGCTGAAATTCAGCATAACACTGACAAGCTCAAGTATGTATTTCAACTTGGTGGCAAAGCCCTAGACAACACTATCACTAGTGTTGGAAATGTTATGGAACAGGGTGTTACCCTTGCAAATAATCAGATAGAGCTAGACAAGAGAACTGAAGCCCACAAAGTGAAAATCTATGAAGAAGTTGGACTTTTCAAAGAAGAAACTATAGAGAAGCTATCTGTTGAAATCAGAAAGGGGGAGGGATTGATCAAAGAACTCAAAGAACAGGTAGAAAAGTCAACTGCTCAAAAGTCAGATGAATGGGAAGCTCATGTAAAGACAATTCATGATGATGATGTGCTAGCACAGATACAGAGTGTCAAATTTCATACCAATGACACTGCTGTTTGGATGCACAATCAGATTCTGTCAGATCTTGTTGTTGACCCCAACATCATTCCTCATCATCTAAACCCTCTAGCTATAGATGTCTCTGCCCCAGCTGTTCCTCTGCAACCTACTTTCTCTCTCAGGCCTGGAGACACAGTTGCCCCTCCAGACTCCTATGCTCAGGACTGGGAAGAAGATCCTGCAGATATATTCCTCAAAGCTCCTCCAGAGATCAAACCTATGTTGGAACACCCTATTACTAATTTGGGTCAGGATCACTATGTATTTAGGAAACCTGTTTTTGACCTCCTGTATAGCTCTAAAGGTCAATTAGAATTGAGTCTAAGGGTTAGTACTTAGGTTTGGAAGCTGCCCTCAATACCAAGGATTTTCTGTTTGGAGACTAAGTCTTATCGTCAAGCTTCGTACGACGAATCGTCAAACTCCAGTCGACGATCGTCTAGCTCAACTTCGACAGATCGTCAAACTCCATTCGACGATCGCTGAGCTCAACTTCAACAAATCATCGAACTCCATTCGACGATCTGCGAGCTCAGTTCGACGATCTTAACTCAGTATTGGATCTCTATCTCTGAGCTCAGTTCGACGATCTTTGAGCTCAGATCGACGTTTTTTGTTGCTGTATAAGTCCAAATCGCTGAGCTCAGTTCGACGATATCAGAGCTCAGTTCGACGTTTTTCTGATGACTTCAAGGATTTTCAAGATTCAAATTCAGAACAGTTAAGGAGTTATTCAGCAATTAATTCAGAAGATTTTCTAGCCGTTTTCATTTATTTCTGAACCAAGTTTCAAGGGATTATCAAGGAATGTTTCTTTGGACTTTCCTCCAGAAGACATTTGCAATTAAGGATGCAATTAATGACAGACCGCGGCTATTTCTTGACAGAGGATGATTTTCTATTCAATACCAGAGAATAAAATACAAGATTTTTGAATCTCTCCATCACTCAGAACACAGATCAGAAGAGACAATACAGACAAGAAGAACAAGAACAAAACATTCTCTGTCTCAAAGAATTCATACAAGAACACACATCCAAGGGGATCAAACCTTCTGAAATCTTCTGATCTCTTGTGATTCAAATGTTCAAGGCCAACATCTTTCAAGACTCCAGACACCTAACATTTCAGCTGTTGCTGAAATCATCATTTGCTGGAGATCAACTTCTGAAGGCCTATCACCCTACAACAAAGCTTCATTTCCTGAACATCTCAAGAACTCAGGGGGAGCTTTGACAACATCAAATCCACATAGTCTTCTCAGCTGTTTTGAGAAAGAGAAGACTTCCATAACTCTCTCATCCCCATCTCTGTAAAGGTTTTTCAAACTCCCTTCAAAAGTTTGAGCTTGGTTTTTGAGCACCTTGTCAAAAGCTCATTGGTGGCAAGACACCTGATCAAAAAATCTGATTTGGTTTTTGAGCACCTTATCAAAAGCTCATTAGTGCCAAGGATACCTGATCAACTCATCCTGCAGTGGATTCCTACCTAGGGTGGTAGAAGAGTGGATGTACCCAAGTTTAGGGGAACCACTATAGCTCCTTGTGTCCTCTGGCTTGCTTGTCTTTATCTTTTGTTTCTGGCTGTGATTGTTTTGTGAGTAGTTTAGATCTGTGATTAATTTCTGTTGTAGGTTACTTTGTGATTAGATTTAATAGTTGCTTCCTTGTTCACTCAGATTACAACAATTGTTGTAAAAAGTTTTCAAGCACCATATACTCTATTCACCCCCCCCCCTCTAGAGTATATCAGATCTAGCCGCACTTTCAATTGGTATCAAAGCGAGGTTGGTTAAACATACCACACCTTGGTGGTTGAACAGGATAACGCCTGAACCAAAAGATTCCTAGTTAGATCTGTTTTCTTTTGAGTTTATTATTAGATCTTGTTTTCACAAATCATGGCCCAGAACAAAGATTATGCTAGCACCAGACCTCCAGTGTGCAATCTTTCCATATTTGCACTTTGGAAAGCAAGGATCAGATTATACATGAATTCTATTGACGAGGATATTTTTAATTCTATTTTGATAGTTTGTCCAAGACCTCCAGAGAACTCAAGTACAAATGTTGTTCCACCTCCATCAGAAACAGATGCTGATATCAAGAAATGGAAGGTAGCTGATGCCAAGGCTATGAACATCCTAGCCCAGACCATGTCTGATGATATATTTCAAAAGGTGGCTGAATGTAATTCAGCAAAGGAAATTTGTGATAAGCTCACTGAAATAGTGTCAGGATCAGCTGATGAAAGAAAGGACAGGAGATCACACCTCATATCCCAATATGAGAATTTCAAGAAGGGAGAAGCTAAGTCAGTTGGAGATATATACAACAGGCTCAGTCCAATAGTCAATGAACTCAAAACTTTGGATAAGGAGATATCACTAACTGAACTTAATGACAAAATCCTAATGTGCTTCCCAAGCACTTGGGATTCAAGAATCTGGCCAATCAAGGATGCCAGAAGTTTGAATGAGATCACCACAGAAGCCCTTTGGGGCAAGCTCAAATCTTATGAGCTACTAATCAAAAATAGAGAAGAAGAGCAGAAGGCTGCTTCACCAGCCACAAGAAAAGAGAATACAATAGCCTTCAAAGCAATGAAGATCAGCCTAAAGACAAAGTCACAGGCAATGATGAACTGCTCAGTCTGTTGGCAAAAAGATTCTACAATATGGCCAGAAGGACTTCAGAAAGAGATCGTACAAGGAGCATGATAAGCCAAGGTATGATAAGTCCAACAATAAAGAAATTGTTTGCTTTGGTTGCAGGAAACCAGGGTACATTGTACCTAACTGTCTAGAAAGCAAAAACAAGGATAGAAGGGACAAGATAGAAAGAAGAAAGGAGATAGACTTCAAGAGGAATGGCAATGGCAAACCCTCCTCAAGCAAAAACAAACACACTAGAAAGGGATTTGTTGCTGAATCCTGGAGAGAGACTGAAGAGGAGTCAAAAGCCTCATCCAGCTCAAGTGATGATGAAGATGATGCAGAAGAGAAGGAGTTCTGCATGATGGCAATCAATGCCTCTCAACATAACGCAGATGAAGAAGAGTCAGAGTCAGACTCAGAGACTCAACTTGAAGAAGATCAGGTAATCAGTTCCTTTGATTTCAATTTAGAGGACTTTAAATCTGAGTTTAAAGGATTATGTTAGACCTACTAAAATCTGAGAAAGAAATTATCTCTCTCAGAAATCAATTGTCTGAACATAATACCTTAAAGTCAGAAACCTCAAACTCTCTCAGGAGTTGGAGTGTTATATGGAGCAGATAGCTTCACTGAAAGGTGAGCTATCTGAGGCCAAGAAGCTTGAAGAATCCCTTAATGGGAGAAGTATCAAGCTGATGGACATCACAAGCACAGTGAACTCCAGATTTAATAGTACACTGGCTTAGGTGCTTCATCCAGCCAACCCATAGTTCCAACAACTCAATCAAGTTCATTTCTGATAAAGGAAATTGAGTTGTAGAGGTAGCTAGGAAAAATTCTGATCTGCCCAAGAAAACTAAGTCCCAGCAGAAATTCGTCGAACGGAGCTCGACGATCGCGAACGCAGATCGACGATCTCTGGCAAAATCGTCGAACTCAGGTCGACGATCTCTAATTCCTAAACTCTTCCATAATCGACCGTCGAACGGAGCTCGACGATCAGACCTAAGATCTCAAACGCAGCTCCACGATCGTCGAACAGAGATCAGAGCTCTGGAAACTCTTTTAAGGGCAAATCAAATCCAATCCTAGGGGCCATACATCCCAAATCTTTAACCCTTATACTGAATGGATTATACCTCCAAGGAGATATCATCCTGAAGGTTATAAGAGTCAACCTGGGATGTCTTTTATTTCTCAGTTTAAAGGTTATCAACCTAGGCCCAAGGTAAACTGGGTCAAAAACAAATGAATTATTTTATGTGCAGTGAAGTGAAGACCTATCCAACATCAACCAGCAATGGTACTTGGATAGTTGGTGCTCTAAGCACATAACAGGAAACAAGGATAACCTCACATCCTTTAAATCCAAGCTTGGACCCAAAGTTATTTTTGGTGATTCAAACTTTGGACAAA
This sequence comes from Platanthera guangdongensis, assembly GCA_039583875.1. Lineage (NCBI taxonomy): Eukaryota > Viridiplantae > Streptophyta > Magnoliopsida > Asparagales > Orchidaceae > Platanthera > Platanthera guangdongensis. Next base: position 128,911,718 of record CM077147.1, on the reverse strand, counting down.
CTAAAGGATATAGTGCAGTCCAGATTGGATCAGTAACATTCAAGAAGGTAGCTTATGTGGAAGGACTGAAGCATAATTTGATAAAGCATCAGTCAACTATATGATGAAGGCTACCAGGTGACCTTCAGCAAAGCATTATGCAAGATCAAGTCAGAGGACAACACAATAGTGTTGACAGGTAAAACGAAAGGTAATATCTATCTAGTAGATTTTCTTTCAACAGATGTAGATATTTGTCTGTTCAATTCTGTTTGTAGACCAAATATTTTATGGCATAAGAGAGTAGGACACTTAAACCTTAGAACTATTATTAGGCTATCCAAGGACAACCTTGTTAGAGGACTACATTCTGCCCCTACAAGAAGGAAGGACTCTGCAGGGCTTGTCAATTAGGTAAGCAAACTAAAAATAGTTTTAAATCACTTAATAAGAGTGATTCACCTAGGATCTTGTATCTGTTACACATGGATCTCTTTGAACCCATCACAGTACAAAGCCTAGGAGGTAAATCTTACACTTTAGTAGTTGTAGATGACTTCTCTAGATTCACTTGGGTGTTCTTTCTGAGGAAGAAGTCTGATAACTTTAAGTGTTTGACAGAGTTTCTCAAATGCATACAGATTGAGTTCAATACTCACATTGCCCTGATCAGAAGTGATCATGGGACAGAGTTTGATTCTCTTCTTATGCAAGAGTTCTGTCAGAGTGAAGGGATCAGGCACACTTTCTCAGCTCCTAGAACTCCTCAATAAAATGGGGTAGCTGAAAGGAAAAATAGAACCTTATTGAATCTGCCACTACATTGTTGTCAGATGCTCACCTTCCTCTATCCTTTTGGGCGGAGGCAGTGAACACCTCCAACTATGTGCTGAATAGAAGTCTGATACATAAACTAAAGGGAAAAGACTCCCTATGAATTACTCAAAGGGAAGAAACCTAAAGTTGATTTTTTTAGAGTTTTTGGTTGTATTTGTTATATACATAATAATGACAAGAGATATTTAGCAAAATTTCAAGCTTATGCTGATGAAGGAGTGTTTCTGGGATACTACATGATAGTAAGGCTTATAGTGTTGTTATAATAATTCATCTCTTAAAATTGAGGAATCTG